>CM038679.1:501718945-502416445 GCA_021605205.1 Aegilops longissima
TATCCGTAACCAGCGAGATATGCACTTCGCCGATAGCATAGTCTGCTTAGAAGACCTTGTTTTCACTCCAAATTTGCCATCACCGTGTCAAATGGCTGATGCACACGAAGAGCAGTTGAATGTACTAACATTGTTGACAAATGTAATATGTAACGAAAAAAGGATGGCCTGATATAATTTACATATAAGATGACTGGCTAAGCAGGATGGCATTGCAAAATTCACATATATGATGCCTGGCTAAACAAGGTGGCGTTGCATAATTCACATAAACGATGAATAAACTAAACAGATGGCATTCGCACAAACAATGTCTAAACTAAGCAGATGACATATTTGATGTATAAAGTAAGCAATGCAAGACACCATATGCATGATATAACCAACATCAGCATGCCAAGTTAGAGCGAAGACCTCAGGGGGTAAATAGGAGTTATCTTCTCATACGAATCCCCCTCAGAACAGATATCTTCCTCTCGATTACAATCCAAAATGCGTGGAGGGTGGCTGCCTTTGCACCTACCATGGGCGGCGTCTGCATGAAATTATATTGCCACACAAGGCTCGTCTCTTTTGCTCTACATGTTCAGTTCCATTGTTTACGATGAATCGTCATGGATAGGAATAAAACATAGTGAGATTATGTAAGGAGTGCATGCAGAAATCCAGAGTGATGGTAGCAACCTGTGGATAGACCCAAAACCAATAATAGCAGTGAGATAATGGCTTGAGTTAATAAATACTGAGATAATGGCTTCTTTCTGTTTGTTTCCCACCCAACATGAAACTCATACTAGACAATCAAGATTAACCAGATAATAGATAGATACTATTGATAGCGGCCCGATATGTACCCCACAACCATTTAAAAACTCAAGTTTGACCATTAGTTTGGAGCTGACTCAGAGTCTAATCGGTGAACAGGACGATAAAGTAGCATGTAATATTAAGCGATGCATAACGTAAGAAGACACGAAAGAGTGCGACCTCTCTTGCGGACCCATGTAGTCCTCGAGGTCATCTGCTCGGTTGATGATGGTAATGCAGTTTTCATGGCTGCCAGCGGCGGGGAAGAAGATCTGAGACAGCGAAAGACAGTTCGGAGGCCGGATCCCTGCTGTGCTGGACCCTTCTGTCGTTGGAGCAGCTGAGCTGGGGTGGACGACGGCGCAGTAGGAGCGGGACAAACCACGCAAAAATTTCTTTGACAACTATCTGTAAGAGAAGTAATTCTGTAAGGGATCGTTTGAATTGGAGGATTCCAACAATGCAGGGATAGGAAATAGACAGGAATAGGATAGGAATGCACGTGCAAAACAGAGAATTTAATAACACAGGATTTTTGCCAATCTGGGTGTTTGATTCACAACAATTGGAAGATCACAGGATGCAAAGAAGCATGGTGAGATTAAGTCAAACCACAAGAAAATGTACGGTTATAATGCTATTATGCTACTATCTCTTAGTCGTGTGCTTCATGAATAGGAATTTGAAAAGGAGGACAAGTGAAAATTAAAATTCCTACGTTTTTTATTTCAAGGAGACACTAAAGGAACAAATCCGTGTGCTCAGTGGACAATATATATAACACGTAGAGTAAAAAAGAGATGCAACAAGTGTACAACCTCTTTGGCGAAGCCATGTCGATCTCAGTGTGATTGGGTTGGCCGGTGAGGATGCTCCGGCTGACTTTGCTGTCGGAGGAGGGGAAGAATATCTTAGGCGTCTGGAGATGGAGCCCAAGGTACTGCTCCACTGTGATGGAGGGTTTCGTCGTTAGAGCAGCTCCGGTGAGTTGTACGACGCCGAGGCTGAAGCAGGACAAGAGAGACAACGAACAACGTTAACCTGAGTGGAATTCTAATAGCATCTCCAATACATGACGTAAAATACATAACCACAAAGTGCTAGATGTAAAATACATCAGCCGCTCATCTCTGAACTTAACTGTCAAAATAGAACTTAACTGTCGAAACTGAACTTAACTGTCGAAACTGAACCTAACTGTCAAAACTGAATTTTGCTGTCGAAACTGAATTTTGCTGTCGAAACTGAACGCACTAGCAAGGTGAGGCTACACGTCGGTCGTCTGACTTTTTCATCTCTGGTCAGTCTATTTTGCAGCCATTATATACGAAATCAAGGGCCTACAGTTCATCTTCAACCTCCACCCCCCTGAGCCGCCAGCCACCACCGGCCAAACAGCAGCCCCCCGCCGCCCGCGGCCGGCGGTGCACCGCCCCGCCTGCCCCGAAAACACTCCCCACCGCTGGTCCAACGCCGCCCCGGCCATCCCTCTAGGCCCCCACGTGCCGAGCTTTTTCTCCGGCGATCCCCACGCCACCGCCCCGCCAACGCCCCGCCACCGCCGGCGACCACCGCCCCCATCCTGAACCCTAAGATAGATAGTGGGGTACCTCTCCGGCGAGCCCCCCTCCCCGCTGTGGCTGGTTCTTCCTTCACCCCGGTGAGCCCATCCCTTGAAAATCGACTGACCCAAAAGTCGATTCAGTTGACTGAAGTGTAGCTAAATCAGAGCAGCATCGCAAGCAAGAGCAAGAGCAAGAGCAGCAGTGCGAGCAAGAGCAATAGCGAGAGCAGACCAGGTAGGGGACCAAGAGCAAGAGCAGAGCAGCAACACGAGCGAGAGCTAAAGCAGCAGAAGCTCCTACTGATGTGGACGTCGCCGCCGAGGGAGCGACGCCGTGGAGGAAGTGGCCGGCGACGCCGCCGTGGATGGAGCCACGTCGTGTCGGCTCGGGACCGAGCGCCTGCAGCACCGTGTGATCGAATCAACAAGAAAATGCGGCGATTAGTGTACAACCTCTTTGGTGGCGCCGATTAGGCCGCAGCTTCATCCAAGGAAATGGTGATGATGATGCTTTTCCGGTGGTGCAGGTGAAGACGGCGGCGTGGAAATGGAGGTGGCACAAAAGACGAGGGGAACGTCGGGGCAGCTCCTTGGAGGTGGAGGACGGGGTGGCTAAACCAGCGGGACGATGAGATCGACGACGGATCCTCATCCAGTACGGTGGATGAGGGACGTCGAGGTGTTGCTGTGGACGACATAGTCGGGGAAGAGGCTCCGGCTGGGTGGCGGACGGAGCAGGGTGTGGGGTTTCGTCGCGGGTTTTCGCGGCCTCGGTGTATGAATGGGTGGGCGGATGGGATGGCGGTGGGGAACCATGGCTTAGAGACGCTTGTCCGAAATGTGGGGTAAGATGAAAGTACCCCCACCGATTTGAGGCAGTTCTTTCGGTTCGAGGGTACCACGGGCATTTCGCGTGTCGGGATTTCATAGGAGGTGGGAGTTTTCGGCGTTGTAATTTCGGAATAGCAAGGCGCGGGTTGAGATGGAGGAGTTGTCCGAACAACGAGACAAAGATATATCTTAAATATTTCGGGCTAACAAAGGCGCTGGTTGAAATTTCGGACAGGCCTAACGTGTCTTGTACCAAATCAATGCGCACTACAAATGTCATTCAAAACTTTGAATTCATGTTATGTTCAATTAAAATATTTCGCTATGTGTATAATGCATGCAACCTACTACTCAAATGAACGTTTTAGTGCAGTCCAAACGTATATACTACCGCTTCAATATGAACTAAATTTGAATAAGATCTAGAGTAATGATTGTTGTGAAGTCAAAGCATTTGAATTCGTTTCTCTGTTTTAATAAGATCTACAATCATCATTATTTTCAAGTTAAACCATCGTTCGTGTATTATCTTCACAGCACACCACATGATTAGTCTCGAGTTACATATGAACTATGTGTACTATATGAACTCGAACTAGATTTTTTGAATCCACTTTATTTTGATTTAAAATCACATTACATTTCTAGCTCTAGCTAGATCTTCATAATCTAAACCATGTCTCATATGTATAATGTGTTTATCACATTATGTGTCAGGACCCCGATTCCAAGTCACATCGATCTAGCCGGTAACACCTCATATCACTTTGCGGCATCACGCACGGTATTCCCACGGGTGTCGCCTTACCATGGCCCAGGACCATTTGCGCCTTTTGGCTCACGTATATGATAGAGTCGCTAGCATCCATATGACAGAGAACCCGGGCCGACATGGCTAGTCGTGAACCCAAAGCGGCACTAACCCATGGGGACAGGCATACATGAATCACATCGAGCATGTCGGTCATCAACGTGTGAATCCGGGCTGTAGCATTGGGCTAACAGGACTCCGGATGTCACGGCGTGACATTTCCCCGAAGGGACAGACACAGGAACGAAGAGAAACACATGCCGGCCAGTCAAGTGTCCAGAGCAGTAGTCTTTGGGCTAGCGAGGACTCGGTGAACCGGCTGTAGCGGACTACTATCGCTCAGGAAGCACTAGACTACATTTCCCCATAAAGGATAAACAACTAGATTGTCGGATCCCACACATACCAAGCAATTCAAACATACACACAATATGCTCGATATGTGTAAATACAACATGGCATCACAACATAACTCTACGACTCAAGTATTTATTCATTAGGCTCCGAGGAGCGAGATATTACAAACATGGGTCTCTCGACCCAGCATTCAGAGCATACAAGTCAAACACATGCGGAAGCTAAATATGTCTGAGTGCAGACATCTATAAATGAAAAAGGCTGAGAAGCCTGACTATCTACCAGATCCTGCCGAGGGCACAAGATCGTAGCTGAGGTAACAAGCTAAACATCGAAGTCCACGTGGAACTACTAGCGAGACTGACGTCTCTCTACAAGACATATAATAAGCAAACGTGAGTACAAATGTACTCAGCAAGACTTACATCAGAACTAACTACATATGCATCATTATCAACAAAGGGGGTGGTGGAGTTTGACTGCAGCAAGCCAGCTTTGACTCAGTGGCTATCCTGAACTATGACTGCAAGTAACTCTTTTGAGGTGGCGCACACGAGTCCACATATTCACCATGTCAATACAACACTATGGATCCGCTCCCGTCTTCCTACGAGAACGCCATCCATAGCACTCACGCTTATCTTGCACATTTTAGCGTATCCACTTTCACTTGTCTATGAACTGTACAGGCAACCCAGAAGTCCTTTACAGCGGACACGGCTATTCGAATAGATGATGTTAACCCTGCAGGGGTGTACTTCTTCACACACGCTCTCGCCACTTACCACCATGTACACGTCGTGTATCTCGACAACCTTCAAGCGAAAGCCTGGCGAGGGAGTCGGCCACGACCTGACTAACCACACAAGTCTCTAGTCCAGGTTTATCGCCTATTCGGGTTCCATGCGCAAGGAGATCCGGCCGGGGTGTCGCTCACGGCCCCAAACGATGTGTGCAGGGTTCCCGAGACACCAAACGGGCGCTCGGTACACCGGGCCACGGTGTATCTACCGCATCATAGCCCACCCCTAGGGTCTGCGCTACGCACGGCCTCCAACACATATCCTACAAACACCAGAAACTAGTTGCAACTCCTGGACAGAGATCAGGTTGATTAATAAGTCGAGAGGGGCACTTAAGCATTCAAATGTGTGGTAGTTACTGTTCATGGATCACAAACACAGAACTCAGTTCCTGAGGACGGCTGCAATGAGACAACCCACCATGTACTCCTACATGGCCTCTCACCGCTACCTTTACCAAATCGTGTTCACACACTTAGCTCACACATTTGTAGGACATGTTCACACACCATTCCAATTCATTCCCGATGAATCGGACTGACACAACTCTAAGCGAGCAGCAGGCATGACAAACAAGCATGAGCAGTAGGCACATCAGGCTCAAACAACTCCTACTCATGCTAGTGGGTTTCATCTATTCTTGTGGCAATGACAGTCATGCAGAGGATAAAGGGGTTCAACTACCGCAGCAAGTAACAGATGAATCATTTTTGTCCTAATGCAGTAAAAGAGAGCAGGAGCGAGAGTGGGATTATATCGGAATGAACAAGGGGGTTTTGCTTGCCTGGCACTTCTGAAGATATTATAGTTCTTCATCGGTGTCATCGAACAATCTTCGGAACGTCGTCTACTGAGAGGGGACAGTCACCGGCAAGAGAGGAAGAACACAATCAATGAAATGCGACAATATGATGCATGATCATGACATGGCAATATGATGTGAGTTGAGCTAATGCATCTAGCAACGGTTTAAATGTAGTTGGTTTGAACCCAAGGTTCAAATTCAAACTCCATGTAAGGCATTTCAAATGCCATTTATTCAAATTGTCTTATACAGCAACTTTAAATTGTTAAAACATGCATGAAAATAGTACAGATGGATAGATTAGATTTTTCTGATCATTTTTCATATATAACTTATTTGATTTGGAGCTACGGTTGAATTACGACGATTTTTAGAAGTTTTGGCTAATTTCTGAAATTTCCTGTAAAAGAATAAATCCAGAAAAGATTTACTGCGTCAGCATGACGTCACTGTGATGTCAGCAGGTCAACAGGGGCTGGTCCGGGTCAAACCTGATTAGTGGGGTCCACTGGGCAGTGACACAGTGCTGGTTTGTGTGGCTGACGGGTGGGACCAGGTCAACGGCCACGTCGGCATCAATCTTGCCGTGGAGGGTCCACAGATTTTATTAGTTAATCTAACTATTTTGGTTAGCCGGAAACCTAACTAAGTGGGTCCCATTGTCAGTGTCTAAATGTTAATCCAGAGGTTGGTTAGCCCCTAATCTAATGACGGCCACGTCGGCTAACCGACGATTAGCCGCCGGCGCTAAACAGGACGCGACGACGCTCCTCGTCCGGGCGACTCCACGACGAGAGCGTGCGCGGCTGGTCTCGTTGGAACGGCCGCGATGCGGTGCGTCCAACGGTGGAGGTTGCAGGGGCTGGGGCGGCCGGAGACAACGGCGAGGAGCTCGGCCACGACGGCCGGCGTTCGGGTGTGCGCGGTGCAGCAGCTACGACGTGCAAGAGAGGGAGCGGAGAAGGGGAGCAGATGCAGGAGCTCACTGCGGTTGCGACGAGGCCAACGGCGAGCTCGGGGAGGAACCAGAGCGAAGCAGGGCGGCGAGGGGATCTCCGGCGACCGGAGGCGAAGATGGCGACGGCGACGTCTCCACGGGGCGCTCCGGCTTGCGTGGCTGGACGGAGGGCTTCAGCGCAAGGAGGCGAAGCTCCCGTGCGTGTCGGAGAGGCGAGGGGGAGGGGGTGGCTACGGCAACGGTGGCCGGTGGAGACGGGGGCGCTCGGTCGAGAGAGAGAGAGAGCTAGGGAGAGGAGAGGAGAGGACTGGGGAGAGTGAGCGGGTCCGAGGGGGCGCGTGGCGTCGTCCAGACGCATCGGCGGAGGGACAGGCAGGGAGGGAGGGAGGAGGTGGCGCGGCGTGGCGGTGCGCGCGTCGGGCACGCGCCCGTCCTCCTGGCGGGAGGAAGACGACAGGGGAGGGGGGACAGGTGGGCTGGGCTGGCCAGCTGGGCCGGCCAGGCCGCACAGTGCTGGGCCAGCACAGGAGCTGGCCGCAGGTAAGTCGGCCCAGGTAAGCTTTTCCTTTTTTTTGTTTAACTTTTCTATTTTCTGACATTTGTTTTGATTTAATAAAAATACTAAATCATTTTATTTTCTTATGCCAATTTTTATAGGAGCTAATTATATTATTCCAGAGCTCCTTAATAAATGGCATAATTTTTGGACATATATTATATATATAACATATATATATCCAATGCAAATAGTTATGCATTAATTCCAAATGCCCAAAAGAAATACTTATGAGCTCCTAAAAATATTGGTTTTATTTTTATCTCTGCCCAATATTTTCAGAAAGCAACATGAACATTTTCTTGGATCTTTTTGGAGCAATTTTTATCTGAGTCATTTCCAGAAATGATTCTCAGGGTTCCACAAATCCTCATTTCAAATTTAAATGGAATTTAAACATGATGCACACATGACTAGCTAGTCTACGTCATACCAGAACTAGGGATGTGACAACTCGCCCCCATTAAAGAAGGATCTCGTCCCGAGATTCAAGATGTGAGGTAAGAAGACAGAGGGGGCACAAACTAACACGGTCTTCACGATCCAGGTTGCACTTCATATGAACGTTAACATGATCACCATCTTTATCTCAATGTCTTGCCTTGAGAACTACATCCAACATGACAACGGGAAGAAAGGGGGGGATTTTAGAAGAATCAATCTTCTTGAGGTTCGAACAATTTTAGGATCATCTTAATGATCACAAGATCAACTCACGGAATGAGACATAAAAATATCTCTGGAGCGGAGAGGTAAAACATGCATCAGGAGGGACGGAAGAAACAATTTTACGAGGGTTTCAAAGTAGCGAGGGAAATTGCCATGATTCCAGAACGGGGCACCTTAGGGAAGGTGACTCGTAGATTTGTTACCTTAAGTGGCAAAAAGAATTACTTTTGATATAGAGATCATTGAGACTCTTTATACCAGCCTAAGGCAATCACAATCGATCATTTGAAGGAGTTCGAAAGAATGACATACTCAGACTAGAATCGATGATGTGGACTACCTTGTTGAAGACAACACAATGGATGATTTTGCTTATCATCGGAAATAGATGGGACCCATGGTAGGACCACTTTTGAAGATGATCCTAAACAACAATTACTGAGAGGGCAGCCCATGGGAATTGGCGCAATGGCGGTGACAGCTGGGAACAACATGCAACTGTTGGGAATGTTCCAACCATCATATCTGCCTGAGATTCAGATCCGATTGGTGATAGGATACTTCAGACTCAGCATGTCCGAAAAGAAAGGTTACAACACAAATCGACGAGATGGCGTTGCGAGATTCTCGGGATATGAACTACGATAGCAAGCTCCAAAACATGAGCTGATTCTGCTACATACATGTGAGCATGTTGTCCAAGACAAGAATGACCACACTGTAGTCTTATAATAAAACACTATAGAGTTCTGGTCGGGAACCATCATCGAGGATATTGAAGTCCTTGTATAAGCTGCGGTCTTAAGAAGGAACTTCTTCTCCTTGAACAATTCAATCAGTGGCTTGGTGTGCTAGGGACACATATGGAATGGAGGTAGCGAGCCTGTCAAACCATAGCAAACTTCGCACATGCATGACTGACTTGGGATGGTTCCAGAGAAAACAAAAACAATCTGTCTCGAATTCATGGAGGCAACTTACATCAAATGCACGTGAATTCAAGGAAGTCACTTCTTTCATCCAAACATAGGCTTCATGAACGAAACACGAAGGTAATGCTTACAAAGTTTCCAACACTAGGTTGATGTTCAACGTGAATCATGGGGGAGAAAAAATGCTGCTGGTGGCTCAACAACAACTCATCGAAATTTCCATATCACTGGACCTCCACCATCATGTGAACACGGTGATAGCATTGGTCAGACCAAAAGATGTAATGGTGTATGCTCGAGGGATCAACCATGAGTAAGACAACATTACGAACATCATTGGTTCTGATTTGACTTGACGATAGCCCATACTCAAGTCAAAGTTTTGATAAGGCAATAGATCCAACAACTGATCACAGGGACCAATCGATGAAGATATCGTCTTTCTTCAACACACACTCAAGAGGATATCCCTTAAAATGAACTAAGTTGGACAAGCTTTCATCTTCCAACTCTCCAAGTTGTTGTCTAGCTTAACCGACTAGCTCAGGGGTATCCAACACAGATTCTTGGAGAATGGCTGGTTTAGAGAATAACCAACTTGATCACGAACTCAACATAGCGGTCAGGTGACAACTTGGTGATACTTCCGAGAAGATAATCGGAATATCACGAACCACCGATATGTTACTAAGCTCGAGAAAATCCTGCTTTTCAGGGCAAGATGATATGATCAAAAGAGTGAGGAATTGACACGGTCCTAACTCATTGATCGAAGAGTGCACCAAAAATAAGGACTAGATTGCACGGTCAATCTTAGAATGATGATTCAAAAGCCAACACGCTAAGAGTGAGAACATTGTCCATTTACTACCAAGCAACAAGGTTGCTAGGAGTATCGATTTCACACATCACGATTCACTTTGTTAGCATTCTGGTTACATTAACGCGGGACCAAGGAATGAATAATGATAGCGAGAAGTATCACTACGTCAATAATTCATAAGGGAAGGTGCAATTCTCATGAAGTTCCTGACATAAAGTGGGTAATACTTCAGGGTAGAACAGAACAAAAGCTGAATTGGCATTTTGATCTGCGGAATACAACTACTTTGACCACTCCAAGAAATGGATGAGGTGCTGGAGTTTGTTTCTCCTAGTCATTCCAGAATAGAATGGCTAGACGGATCACAAGAATACTAGGCATCGATGAATGGATGCACGCATACTCTTGATTATCAATTGATAGACGGGGGTCAGAATACAACTAAGGAGGAACAACTCGAGGAACATATAACTTTCTGAGTTGTGGTTGCATAGATTAGATGTCGAGCGAAGCTCAACATTTCTTCCAGATAACCCATGCGGAAAGGGTAGAACTGGCAGAATCGCAATATAGAATGGAGGACTCATCAAGAGCACTGGTTGTGATCTTTTGGTTTAAAAGAACTCCTGCCAAGAATGGTTCATGGTATTTGGAAGAATGAGATACCACAGACCTCGAGGACTGTCGCAAGGTTACTAATATCCTAAAGGAACTAGCAACACTATCAACATTAGGTAAGTAGGGTGAATCTCGGGTCAAGAACCCAGGAGTAGAATACCTACTATCTAAATGGAATCACGGGATGCTTTCAAGAATAATGGCCAGAATCATCACACTGGGGATACAAAAGCATTGCCAAATTACTAGGTGACTTCCTAAAACACCTAGGGTCATAATAATAACTCCAACATATATGTCGAGGCAGCGAATAACTCAACATACTAATTTGTGTGATTAATCTGGCCCAAATGAACATTAGAAATGGAGAGAAGGGATTTGCAAATGCATCAGACTATATAGAAATCTGGGATGACTCGGAAAGCATAACGGCTGTAAATGCTCAAAATGATTTGAGACATCCTGCAAAAATGGTGGCATAACCACTCAGAAGCACAACATCAAGGTTCTGAGACCAACTATGGACACACGGAAGTAGTAGAAACTGAACTGGGGCGTAAAACCAACAATCTTAAAAGTCTATGGATTAGTAACACGTCATCCTGATAGATAGATGAGAAACCTAGTTCTTAAACCCCGTAGAAAAGAAGAGGATGACTCAGATCAGAAGGCCATGAGGTATAAGGAGTAAAAAGAGCCTTACGTTCCCTTCCACAATCAATTCCCTTACGTAACTAAAGCATTTCTAAACACAACTTCGACCAGTTTGGCTTGGTAAACCTACTGAGCGATCGGACTACGATACCAAAGCTGTCGGGACCACGATTCCAAGTCACATCGATCTAGCCGGTAACACGTCATATCACTTTGCGGCCTCATGCACGGTATTCCCACAGGTGTCGCCTTACCATGGACGGGACCGTTTGCGCCTTTTGGCTCACGTATATGATAGTGTCGCTAGCATTCATATGACAGAGAACCCGGGCTGATATGGCTAGTCGTGAACCCAAAGCGGCACTAACCCATGGGGACAGGCATACATGAATCACATCAAGCATGTCGGTCATCAACGTGTGAATCCGGGCTGTAGCACTGGGCTAACAGGACTCCGGATGTCACCGTGTGACATTTCCCCGAAGGGACAAACACAGGAACGAAGAGAAACACATGCGGCCAGTCAAGTGTCGAGCGGTAGTCTTTGGGCTAGCGGGACTCCGATGAACCGGGCTGTAGCGGACTACTATCGCTCAGGAAGCACTAGACTACATTTCCCCATATGAAAGGCTGCCAAGGATAAACAACTAGATTGTCGGATCCCACACATACCAAGCATTTCAAACATACACACAATATGCTCGATATGTGTAAATACAACATGGCATCACAACATAACTCTCGACTCAAGTATTTATTCATTAGGCTCCGAGGAGCGAGATATTACAAACATGGGTCTCGACCCAGCATTGAAACATACAAGTCAAACACATGCGGAAGCTAAATATGTCGAGTACATACATCTATAAATGAAAAAGGCCGAGAAGCGACTATCTACCGAGATCTGCCGAGGGCACAAGATCATAGCTGAGGTAACAATCTAAGCGTCAAAGTCCACGCGGAACTACTAAGCGAGGCCGCGTCTCTCCATAAAACATAAAATAAGCAAGCGTGAGTACAAATATACTCAGCAAGACTTACATCGAACTAACTACATATGCATCATTATCAACAAAGGGGTGGTGGAGTTTGACTGCACAAGCCAGCTTTGACTCGGTGGCTATCTGAACTACATTGCAAGTAACTCTTTTGAGGTGGCGCTGCGAGTCCACATATTCACCTTATCAATACACCACTATGGATCCGCTCCCGTCTTCCTACGAGAACGCCATCCATAGCACTCACGCTTATCTTGCGCATTTTAGAGTATCCACTTTCACTTATCTATGAGCTGTACAGGCAACCCAGAAGTCCTTTACCGTGGACACGGCTATTCGAATAGATGATGTTAACCCTGCAGGTGTGTACTTCTTCACACACGCTCTTGCCACTTACCACCATGTACACGTCGTTTATCTCGGCAACCTTCAAGCGAAAGTCTGGCGAGGGAGTCGGCCACGACCTGACTAACCACACAAATCTCTAGTCCAGGTTTATCGCCTATTCGGGTTCCATCCGCAAGGAGATCCGGCCGGGGTGTCGCTCATGGCCCCAAATGATGTGTGCAGGGTTCCCGAGACACCAAACGGCGCTCGGTACACCGGGCCACGGTTTATCTACCGCATCATAGCCCACCCCTAGGGTCAGCGCTACGCACGGCCTCCAACACATATCCTAGAAGCACCAGAAACTAGTTGCAACTCCTGGTCAGAGATCAGGTTGATTAATAAGTCGAGAGGGGCACTTAAGCATTCCAATGCGTGGTAATGCTGTTCATGGATCACAAACACAGAACTCAGTTCTGAGGGCGGCTGCAATGAGACAACCCACCACGTACTCCTACATGGCCTCTCACGCTACCTTTACCAAATCGTGTTCACACTTAGCTCACACACAGTAGGACATGTTCACACACCATTCCAATTCATTCCCGATGAATCAGACCTGACACAACTCTAAGCAGTAGCAGGCATGACAAACAAGCATGAACGAGTAGGCACATTAGGGCTCAAACAACTCCTACTCATGCTAGTGGGTTTCATCTATTTACTGTGGCAATGACAGGTCATGCAGAGGATAAAGGGTTTCATGTCGGTGTACTAGAGTAGGGGTACCCTAGTATCCCGAACTCGTGCACGGGTAGTTGCAGCACCCCGCGGCAGGGCTGCCTAGTGACCGCCAAGGTCCTCCGTGGTTCCTTTGGAGCCATTCAAGAACAAAGTATTTAAGCCAAGAAGACAAGGCCCCGGCAAAAGGAGCTTGCCGGGAAGGCAACTCAAGGCACGCAGAAGACAAGACCCCCGCAAGAGGAGCTTGCCGGGAAGGCTTGGTGAGCGACAAGCTCCCGAGCGCGACAAGGATTCAGCCGCGGCAAGGTGCTTGCCGTGGCAGGCAACCTCTCTTCATCTCCGCTCCAGCTCACCCACCAACGTGTCGCCATGAGACCATTCCATGCGCGCGTGTCAAGAGGCTGTGCAGCCAGCGGGGAGCAGCGATAAGCGGCGCTGACAAGCCTACCATCGTGGCAAACGGTGGCGCACCTGACGGTCCCTTTATGCACTGTTTGGGCGACATGGACGGGCATTTAATGCTTTTGTCCCTTGCCGTCAGAGTTAGGTAGAATACACTGTAAAAAGTAGTTGTACCAACCGCTACTGTTTTTCCATTTGTACCCTCATCTACGTTGCCACCTGTGGTGACCCCTTCGAGCCTATAAAAGGAGGCCCATGCGCAACGTAGAGGGGGTTCGGAGGTTCGGCTAGTTCGACTCATTCGAGACTAGAGACACTCAAGCTAGGTTTTGTAGCTGTCATTGCTCCCTAGCAAGAACACAAGATAATTAGACAAGCAGCAGTAGGAGTATTATCTCTCCGGAGAGCTCCGAAGCTGGGTAAAACTGCTCGTGTGCATCGCCTCGATCTGCTCTTCGTGCAATCTCCGCCCCCCACCGAACCAAAAGGGACTCGGTCCGCTGGTCCCATAGGTGTTCGTGGGTCACGATCAGCTTCCCCGACATCTTTGGCGCTGGTTCGACTCATTCGAGACTAGAGACACTCAAGCTAGGTTTTGTAGCTCTCATTGCTCCCTAGCAAGAACACAAGATAATCAGACAAGCAGCAGTAGGAGTATTATCTCTCGGAGAGCTCGAAGCTGGGTAAAACTGCTCGTGTGCATCGCCTCGATCTGCTCTTCGTGCAATCTCCGCCCCACCGAACCAAAAGGGACTCGGTCCGCCGGTCCCATAGGTGTTCGTGGGTCACGATCAACTTCCCGACATCTTTGGCGCGCCCGGTAGAGGCGTCGAGGCTGTGTGAACCTGATCCGGCGTTCACGAGCAACATCTTCATCATCTTCATCAACATGCCACGAAGAAGAAGGCTTCGCGCAGCGGAGCCGCCCACGTCGATCCCGCCACCACGGAGCAAGCGGATGGCGGGAAGATCTTGGCGGAAGAACGGCGTCGGCGAAGGCGCTCATGGCGCTGCCAAGTCCAAGGACAAGGCCGCGCGAGACTTGGCGTCCGTACGTATCGCGCCCATCTCGGGAGGCGCGGGACCGACAGCGTCATGGTATTCATAGTACCATCGCTTGTTGGATCAAGGCCAAGCTGGAGGATCCGAAGCCCTCGAGACCAGCGTGCCGCCAAAGATGGTGAATACGGCGAATGCGATCGCTGGGCGGGATGCTGCTCCTTCTAACTTGGTTAGAAGTCCGAGCATATCCGCTCCTCGCACCGTCGCCATTGCCACCCACCACTCCAGCGGAAGCCTTGGCGAGAGCTCAATCGCTTCTAGACTACCCTCCAACGGCCGACAAGGTCGACGAATGGAAGGCCACCATCCGAGTCTCATCGGCTTTGCCAGCGGCGTACTCATGACAACCAACTGCATCTTTGCCGCGGCGAGGCGACAAAACACGAGCCGGTGGCGGCGAGATCTGTGGGGTGCAACCACCATGCACTCTCCATCCGAAGGCCAAGATCGCCGACTCGTCGGATCCACCTCGACAGCGACTCCACCGTCGCCGGATCCGCGAGCTCGCCGTGATCAGCGCCAAGTTCTTCAAGAACGGCAACAAGAAGGCGCTCGAACTCGCGCGCCGGCGCCAAGAGAAGCGCAGCGTCAATCCGACCAGCGCGCTGGGCCCACTGTCGACGTGCATGCGCCAGGGGAACCAGGTGACTTGCCATACGCGGTAGGTTGCCCTGCGTTCACTCATGAGCTGCGGCAGGTCGGTGGCCGACAAGAAAAATTTCAAGCCGGCGTGCTAGAAAAGTATGGCGGCGAACGCATCCGTCGGAGTTCCTCAAGATCTACACCATCGCGGTGCAAGCTGCGGGGGCGAGGCGACAAGATCTCGCCAACTACTTCCCGCTGGTACTCAAGCCAAATGTCAGATCTTGGCTCATGCACTTGCCGGACAACTCCATATCTTCTTGGGCAGATCTATGCCATCAGTTTGTCGGTGCCTTCACAGGCGCCCACAAGCCTCATGGCCAGGAAAGTGACCTTCACCTGCTCGCCCAGAAGGAAGGAGAGTCCCTGCGCAAGTTCATCCAGAGATTCAGCCATGTGCATTACAACATCCCAGATGTCCACCTGCCATGATGAGCAGCGCGTTTCATCGAAACGTCTTGGAACCGCGAGGATGAGGAGGAGATGGCGATGTGCAAAGACAAGGACGTCAGTGAGCTGTATGCTTTGGCCGACAAGTGTGCAAGTGCTGAGGAAGGGAGGAGACTCCCAGGAGAGAATGCAGAAGCAGGATCTGATAGTGAGGAAACCGCCCCGGCGAAGAAGAGTCGGCGGCGGAACAACGAAAGCGAAAAGGCAAAGAGGTACTAGTTGTCGAGCGGTCAGTCCGCAACGGAGGT
Organism: Aegilops longissima; assembly: GCA_021605205.1. Classification (NCBI taxonomy): domain Eukaryota; kingdom Viridiplantae; phylum Streptophyta; class Magnoliopsida; order Poales; family Poaceae; genus Aegilops; species Aegilops longissima. Next base: position 501,735,007 of record CM038679.1, read on the forward strand.
GGCGCCAAGAAGGCCAAGGTTGGTGGCTCCGGCAAGGAGGTTGCCCGCTGACACCGACCGCCAACTGTGGCGACGCCGACAAGCAAGACAGCTCAACAAACGATCTTGCAAGATTCACCACACCAAGGGCCACGACCTCCAGAGCTGCAAGAAGGTCGAGCAGCTTGTTGAACAGCAGAAAGCTGAGTACGAGCGGAGCGACAAGGAAAAGGCCCAGGAAGGTGCTGGGGGAGCTAGCAAGAAGAGACCCGGCCGGGGAGGACGCCGCGGCAAAGCCAAGCAGCGGCAAGGAGACAGACCTCCCCGCGACCGCGACAAGGATGAAGACGAAGACGACGATGAAGATATGGAAGATGACGAGACCGATGAGCGGGAGTTTCAGAAAGCAACAGAGGTCCTCTGCGTTGTCGGCGGTGCTTCTCTGCATACCTCACACCGCCAACTCAAGCAATGAATGCGGGAGGTTAATGCAGCAGAACCATCCGTAGAGTCACGCAGGCCTCTGAAATGGTCCAGCACGCCTATCATCTTTGACATTGAGGACCACCCAGATCGCATAACTGCGGTCGGGTGCTTGCCGATGTTGGTCTCACCAACTATCCGCAACCTCAAGGTCACCAAGATGCTAGTTGACGGCAGGGCCGGCTTAAACCTGATCTCCTCCGCAGTGCTCCAAAAGCTTCAAATCCCTGACAGCGAGCTCGAAGAGACTGGCACGTTCCAAGGAATCAATCCAGGAAGGAGCAAGCCGAAGGGGAAGATCACGCTGCCGGTAACATTTGGCAGCGAGCTAAACTTCAGAACTGAGAGGGTCACGTTCGACGTTGCTGATTTTCCATTACCTTATAATGGGATACTTGGCCGTCCAGCACTCGCCAAGTTCATGGCAGCCTCTCATTATGCATACAACTTGCTCAAGATGCCAGGCCCGATAAGTGTCATTTCTGTTCATGGCGTCAAGAAAGATGCTCTTATCTGCGCCGACAAGATCTACCGGGAAGCAGCAGCCGCAACAGATAGCAAATCACTTGCCGCTGAAGCTCCCGGGGGGAAGAAGAAGACCACTTTGTCCGGCAAGAGCTCTGATGCCCACTCCGGCAAGCGCACCTCTTCGGAGTGCTGCGCTACCGTCGAGGACGCACCATCGAGCTCCACCGGCACGTGCAAGAAGACGATGGCAGCTCCACCGAAGACCAAGAGGGTGCCCGCCAAGGAGGACGGCACTGGTGGTACCTTCACCATCAGTGCCACTCTCGACCCTAAATAGGAAGGCGCGCTCGTTGCTTTCCTGCGGGCGAACGTCGATGTGTTTGCATGGCAACCGTCTGACATCCCCGGTGTTCCCAGGAAAGTAATTGAGCACCACCTAGCTGTCTGTCCTCATGCGCGGCCCGTCAAGCGAAAAGTCGAAAGCGGCGGTGGGCGCCAAGAGTTCATTGAAGAAGAGATCAAGAAGTTGGAAGCAGCAGGCCTTGTCAGAGGAGTGCTCCATCCTACGTGGTTGGCCAATCCTGTAGTTGTTCGCAAGGCAAATGGGAAATGGAGACTTTGTATTGACTTCACAGATGTTAATAAAGCTTGTCCCAAAGACCCATTTCCCTTGCCGCGCATCGACCAGATTGTTGACTCCACGGCTGGATGTGATTTGCTTTCATTTCTTGATGCATACTCAGATATCATCAGATCTTCATGGCGAAGAGGATGAAGAAAACGCATTCATCACCCCATGTGGCACATCTTTGTTTCATCGGATGCCTTTCGGACTAAAGAATGCTGGTTCAACGTTCGCAAGAGTGGTCCATGACGCTTTTGAGCCCCAAATGCACAGAAATGTAGAAGCCTACATGGATGACATAGTGGTCAAGAGCAAGGACAAAGCAACTCTGGTTCAAGATTTAGATGAGACCTTTGCAAATCTGCGCAAGATCAACCTCAAGCTCAACCCCGAGAAGTGCGTGTTTGGAGTTCCTTCCGGCAAGCTTCTCGGGTTCTTCGTGTCTCAGCGGGGAATTGAAGCCAATCCCGACAAGATCAAGGCCATTGAGCAGATTGAAGCACCAAAGCGCGTCAAGGATGTACGAAGACTTGCCGGTTGCGTGGCTGCTCTCCGCAGGTTTATCTCTAGAGTCTGCTGAGCGCCCCGCCATTTTCAAGATTTTGAAAAAGGCAGGTCCAATGAAATGGACTCGAGCGGAGGCTGCGCTGCAGGACTTAAAGAGGTACCTGTCCTCCACTCCAATACTTTTCGCACCTAGGCCACAAGAGAAGTTGCTGCTGTACATAGCAGCAACCAATCAAGTGGTTAGTGCTGCGTTAGTAGCAGAAAGGGGGGCAGATGATGAGCCGGCAGCCGAGACAGATGCATCCAGCGACAAGCAGGGGGCTTCACCGACAAGCTCTGGTCCCGACAAGGACGGATCTACGCAGGGTTGCGAGAAGATGCAGAAAAGGATGGTGCAGCGCCCAGTTTACTTTGTTAGTTCCCTTCTGCAGGGGGCTAGATCAAGGTAATCTGGTGTGCAGAAATTGCTTTTCGGCCTCCTCATGGCCTCGAGAAAGCTGCGCCATTACTTCCAAGCACATGAGATCACAGTTGTCACTCGCTTTCCGCTGAAGAGGATACTGCAAAATCCGAAGCAACAGCAGAATTGTCGAGTAGGCCTTTGGGCTGCCAAGCTTTGGCCTCAAGTTTGAAAGCACTTCAACTATCCAGCGAGCATTGGCGAGTTTATAGCAGAATGGGCGCCGACGCAAGATGAAGAAATTCGAGACGAGCATCCCGTCAAGGAGGCAGGCAAGGAATGGCTGATGTACTTTGATGGTGCCTTCTCGCTGCAAAGCGCCCGGTGCGGGCGTCTGCTTATCGCACCACCGGAGAACACCTCAAGTACATAGTTCAAATGCACTTTCCCAAGGAGCAAGCAACAAACAATACTGCCGAGTATGAAGGTTTGCTTGCCGGTCTCAGGATCGCGGTAGACCTTGGGATCAAGAAGCTCATTGTCAGGGGTGACTCGGAGCTTGTCATCCGCCAAGTGAACAAAGATTATCAGAGTCCGTTGACGGAAGCCTACATAGATGAAGTGAGAAAGCTAGAAGAACACTTTGAAGGCCTGCAAATGGAACATGTTCCAAGAGCTCAGAATGATATTGCTGATGGCCTGTCGAAGTGCGCTGCGCTCAAGTTACCTGTGGAACCAGGGATTTTTGTGCTCAAGCTGACTCGACCGACTGTAACACCATCAACTGGACAGAACAAGAAGAGGAAATTGATCTCTGGCGACTATTTTCCGGCAGAGCTACCCGAAGCCGCCGTCGCGAAGGTCCCCAAGATCAACACCAAGAGTGCTGAGGAGCAGTCTGCTCCGACAAGCCCCAGGGTTTGTTTCGTTGAAGCAGACGCTCCCGACAAGTTTTGCTCCGGCAAGCTTGTCGGGGAACATCAAGCTCCGGCCGAGCCGCAGGCTCTTGCCGTCGAAGCGGATGTTCCCGCAGCAGCAGATGTGCCTTTAGTCCTTGTTGTCGAGCCACAAGCTCCAACATGGGCACAGCAGATTGTCCATTTCCTTCAGACAGGAGAACTTCCCGAAGAGCAAGAAGAAGCGGAAAGAGTAGCCCGGCAGTCAAGTATGTACCAGTTTGTCGACAGCACACTGTACAAAAGAAGACTCAACGGTGTGAAATTGAAGTGTATTCACCGGGAAGATGGACAGAAGCTGTTGGCAGAGATACATGGAGGCATATGTGGTCACCACATTGGCGCAAGAGCACTTGCCGGCAAAGATTTCCGGCAAGGTTTCTTCTGGCCGACAGCCCTCCAGGATGCAATTGCACAAGTAACCAAGTGTGAAGCGTGCAGGCCCATTCCAGCGGATACACCAGCCAGCTCAAGCTCTCCAGGCGATCCCTTTATCCTGGCCATTTTCGGTCTCGGGGCTCGACATCCTCGGCCCCTTCCCCCGAGCTGTCGGGGGCTTTGAGTACTTGTACGTTGCAATTGACAAGTTCACAAAGTGGCGGAAGTGGAAGCGATGAGGAAGGTGACAGCACAATCGTGATCAAGTTCTTGGTCAATTGTTTGCCGTTTTGGGATTCCTAACAGGATCATCAACGACAACGGCACACAATTCACAAGTCGCACCTTCATGCAATCGTCCAAGACCTTGGCGCCAAGATCTGCTTTATACATTGCTCATCCGAGAAGCAGCGGTCAAGCGAGAGAGGCAAACGCTGAAGTGCTGCGAGGACTCAAGACCAGAACTTTCGACGGGCTGCACAAGTGCGGAAGAAACTGGATTGAGGAGCTGCGGTGGTTCTTTGGTCGATCAGGGCGACGCCAAATCGAGCCACGGCCGCACACCTTCGCTCTAGTCTATGGAGCAGAGGCGCAGTTCTCCCCACGGAACTTCGTATCTGGGTCACCTCGAGTACTCGCTTATGATGAGCTTGAGCAAGAGCAGCTGCGACAAGATGACGCGCTGCTCCTTGAGGAGGACCGTCTTGAGCCGTCTTGAGACTTGAGGGCGTTGGCGAAGCTAACGCTGGATTGCGGAAGGCCACCTTCATCGGCACCTTCGAAGAGCCCTGCACAGATTTGGCGCGACTCGTCGGCCAGCTGCTGGGATCTCTTCCGGGCACTGGAGAGCCGTCCTGCGCCCTTGAGGCCTGAAGTGAGCTTGGCGCTGGGTTGGAGGCCCTCGTCGGAGGAGTACCAAGGTCCACCATCCCCAGCTCCATCAGCTCCTTGTCAATGGCGGCAGCGATATCCACAAGACCCTCATCCGATGCATCACGTTCTCTCTGAAGGTGTTACAGGCGTTCGTGGCACTTGTCGCCAGCTCCTCGTTGGTCTTGATCTTCTCCAGCAGGCCCACCTCCGCTCCTTGGCGCCATCCAGCGTCTCCATCAGGGTGGTCAGCTTCAGCTCAAGATCTGCCTTGGAGTCCTTGGCGGCATCGAGCTCTTTGATCCTCTCAGCGAGACAGCCCTGCAACTCGCCAAGAGTGTAGGCGTCCTTCTCGCGCTCGTGCTTCAGCCAGGTGAGCTCTTCGCCACTCTTGTGCAGGCCGGCCTCCAGGCTGCGTCACTTTTGTCTCCAACTCCTTCTTGGCGGCCTCGGCAGCTGCGGCGGCGTCCTTTGCTTCCTTGAGAGCTCCGCCAAGTGATTGCTCATGCAAGCTCTTCCTCATAGCTGTCAAGGTTGATCTTCCGCTCGCTTAGCTTTCGCCATCTTCTTGCAGATAGCTTCTCGCCGCAAGCCGTTGCTGCTCCTCGACCTCAGCCTTCTCAAGGATAAAGGTTGTGCGCTCTTGATGAGTCGCCCGCTCTTACGCCACATCCGGAGGGCTTCTTGGTTGGCGCACGAGCTCTTCTGGCGCTTCTCCATGTATGCTCCCACCCTCACGACAAGTGCTTCCGGGACTCTAGCTTGGCTTGTCGGTAGATAGAGCGACAACAGCTTCTTCAAGCAATTGCTCCTCCTCGAGACTTCGCCTGCTGCTGCTGCTGGCGCATCAACCAGCGACCGCCAGGCGGAGGCGAGCAGCTCTTCGTCAAAGGTCTCCCCTTGATGGCGCCACAGGCTCGGCGCCTGAGGAGCTTGATAAAACGCCGTCGCCGGCCTTGAGATAGGCGCCTGGCTGGGCTCCTCGAACTGACGCTGCATCGGTGGCGGGGATCGGCGATCGGCGTGGCGCTGGCGCTCCTGCGACCTCGGTCGTCGATCGATCGCCAGACCCCTCGCCCGCCTTTGCAGCGGCAGCCTTGGCGGCCTCATCGCCGGCGGACCCATCGGCGCCTACCTCTTCCTCCATGGTGGTAGCGTCGCCAGTGTTGCCGCGCGCGTCCTCCTCGCCGGCGACCTCAGTCTCCATCGGCTCTCCGGCAGATGGGTCTGACGATCATAAAAAGAAAGAACAGTCAAGCAAATGTTCGAAAAGAAGAACAAAAGAAAAAGAACCCAAGGGAAATTTTCAAGCAAGAAGATTACCTGCGATGGGGTCTGCAGCCATGGTCTCGACCACCGGAGGATCACTGGTGATGTCCCTTGGCGGAGAAGACCCCCTTGTCGGAGAAGCATCCCTTGCCGGAGAGCGCTCCCTGCGGAGAATTCTCCTTGGCGGCGTAGTTGAAGCGAGAGGGAATTCGGGAGGCGACTTCGAGCCCTCCCGATGAGGCTGCTCTGCTCCTACACAAATCAACAAGTCAGATATCAAGAAGAAGGAGCACCCATGCACACCTAACCGTAAGAAATAAACCAAATACTTACGCTGGGGGCTGTCTGGGGCTGCTCTAAGGAAGGTTGCGGGTCCGCAAGGGGGTCTCAGACGCGCCTCCACAGCCATGCAGGGGATCGTCTTGATGACAACCACGGGGTCTTGGCTCTCTCCAAGCTCTCTCGAGCCAGCGTCTGAAAAAGGAAAGAGTTCAGAATGAAGCAAATCGGATACAAGACAAAGCAACAAATTGAAGAATTACAAGTAACAGCGACAAGATCTTACTCTTCTTCTTCCTCGGGCTGGCGCGAGAAGTCAAATTCAGTCCGCCTCCGGTGCGACGAAATGGAAGAGTAGGCTCCCTCGGACGCTTGGCGGGTGCAGGAGCCATGGTCTGGAAGGCCCGCTCCCGTTCTTGTGGCGGCGTGAGGCGCTCCAGCTGCAACAAGTGCTTGCAGCGGTGGAGCGCGTCCATGTGCGCGACGGCTGTTGGCCCGTCTGTCGCCCCGCCACTTCCCCGGTCTTGCGGAGGCGCCTTCTTGGTGGAGCTGTGGGCTCCTCCCGTGGCAAGCTACCTGAAGGTGGGGGGGAGGTGCCCCCGGCAGGCTCGTTCGGCTCAGCTTCAAGCTCGGCCTGTTCCTTCACGCCGGCAAGCTCCTCTCGATCGGCAAGGCTTGCCGCCTCTGCTGCCTCCGCCTCCTCCACGGTGAACCCGAATTCACCAGCGGCAGCAGCTTCTGCCACCTCCTCCAGCCTGGTGGCGATGCGATGCAGCTCGGCGTCGGTGGTGTCGCGGGTGAGCCACTTCTGCTCGTCGGGGCGGATCGGCACTTCTTCCAGGCCGTCGAAGAACTGCTGCACGACGTCATCGGCGGGCTCTTGCCAAGTTGGAACGATCCCATGGGAATCGCTGGCGGCATCATTACACGGATGCGCCGGCGAAGAGTTGTTGCACAAAGGAACGACCCCCCTTGGCAACATGAACCACTCGGGGTGATCTGGGTCGTGCTTGAACAGCTCCAGCAGCATCGCATCCAGCTCCAAGACGGTGAAATTTTAGTTGAGGCCCGGGCGCAGCCTCATGATGTCCGCCGCATTCTGGAATTCCCAAGCAGGCCTCCTCCTCTCCTGCAAGGGAGCGATGCGGCGGCGAAGGAAATCTGCGCCAACGGCGCCTACAGTGAGTCCGGCATGCCTGAGGCGCAAGATCCGGGTCACAACAATCTTCAACCTAGCATCCTCTGGCGCCAAGTTGCTCCAATCATTGCCGCGCACTATGGGAGTTTGGCGCTGGGCAGTGAAGGGCTGCGGGTTCTCCTCGATGATCCAACACCAATCGGCTCTCCACTCCTCCCACTTGCTGCGGAGCTCTCCTTCCAGATATGCTTCTTTCTTGCCGATCCTGGAGATCCAAGCAATCCCTCCGGCAAGTGGCTCTCCTCTCTCAACGCGGGGCATGAAGAAGTGGCGGAACAGGGCTACGTTTGGGTGGACTCCGACAAAGTTTTCGCAAAGGTGTGCGAAAACCGCCATGGTCAGGACAGCATTGGGGGTGAAATCAAGGAGGCGAAACCCGTAGGTGTTCATGATGTCGCAAAGAACTTCAGAGAAGGCGGGCAGAGCCATAATAGAAGAGCGCGAAGAAGGGGTACCCGACAGAAACCAACTCTGATGTGGTGGCAGAGATTACCCTCGTGCGCGGATGCGCCCGCGTCTCCATCGACCAAAAAAGGTAGTAGCCCTCCCTCAGCTCCTTCGCGTCGAGCTGGGGGTCGAAGGTGGCCCGCTCCTTTTGCAGCGCCGCGAGCCGCTGCGCCTCGGCCGACTTCACGCCCTTCCCCTTGTCGGCTTTCGGAGCCATGGTGGAGGTGGTGCAGGAGGCCGACGGTGTTGATGGCGTTGGTGGCGATGGGGGGCGGAGCGTCGCTCTCTTCAGACTCGAGAAGGAGGGAGGGAGCGGCGGGGGTTTTTGAGATGTGACAGCAATGGCGAAGTGGGCGACCTGCCCCTGTTTCCCCTGTTTATAAGGAGGGAGAGGGGGCGGACGTTCCGCTTTTCCAATTAAAGAAAGCCCCCACGATCTCTCTCACGACGTGTGCTGTTCGTGGGGGACGTGGTGGGTCCGGGGCGAGTTACGGCGTGATCTAGGCCGCGCGTGCCCGTGCACTGTTTTGGGCCTGGCCCAACAGCGCTCGGCACCGTCGTGGCCCAGCCGAGGCTCTGCCGGTGTACTAGAGTAGGGTACCCTAGTATCCCGAACTTCGTGCCGGCAGTTCAGCACCCAGCGGAAGGGCTGCCTAGTGACCGCCAAGGTCCTCGTGGTTCCTTTGGAGCCATTCAAGAACAAAGTATTTAAGCCAAGAAGACAAGGCCCGGCAAGAGGAGCTTGCCGGAAGGCCACTCAAGGCACGCAGAAGACAAGACCCGGCAAGAGGAGCTTGCCGGGAAGGCTGGTGGCGACAAGCTCCGCGCGACAAGGATTCAGCAGCGGCAAGGTGCTTGCCGCGGCGAGCAACCTCTCTTCATCTCCGCTCCAGCTCATCCACCAGCGTGTCGCCATGAGACCATTCCATGCAGCGTGTCAAGAGGTGTGCAGCCAGCGAGGAGCAGCGATAAGCGGCGCTGACAAGCCTACCATCGTGGCAAACGGTGGCGCACCTGACGGTCCCTTTCTGCACTGTTTGGGCGACATGGACGGGCATTTAATGCTTTTGTCCCTTGCCGTCAGAGTTAGGTAGAATACACTGTACAAAGTAGCTATACCAACCGCTACTGTTTTTCCATTTGTACCCTCATCTACGTTGCCACCTGTGGTGACCCCTTCGAGCCTACAAAAGGAGGCCCATGCGCAACGTAGAGGGGGTTCGAAGGTTCGGCTGGTTCGACTCATTCGAGACTAGAGACACTCAAGCTAGGTTTTGTAGCTCTCATTGCTCCCTAGCAAGAACACAAGATAATCAGACAAGCAGCGGTGGGAGTATTATCTCTCCGAGAGCTCGAAGCTGGGTAAAACTGCTCGTGTGCATCGCCTCGATCTGCTCTTCGTGCAATCTCCGCCCCCCACCGAACCAAAAGGGACTCGGTCCGCCGGTCCCATAGGTGTTCGTGGGTCACGATCAGCTTCCCCGACATCTTTGGCGCTGGATCGACTCATTCGAGACTAGAGACACTCAAGCTAGGTTTTATAGCTGTCATTGCTCCCTAGCAAGAACACAAGATAATCAGACAAGCAGCAGTAGGAGTATTATCTCTCCGGAGAGCTCCGAAGCTGGGTAAAACTGCTCGTGTGCATCGCCTCGATCTGCTCTTCGTGCAATCTCCGCCCCCCACCGAACCAAAAGGGACTCGGTCCGCCGGTCCCATAGGTGTTCGTGGGTCATGATCAGCTTCCCCGACAGTTCAACTACCGCAGCAAGTAACAGATGAATCGTTGTTGTCCTAATGCAGTAAAAGAGAGCAGGAGCGAGAGAGTGGGATTATATCGGAATGAACAAGGGGGTTTTGCTTGCCTGGCACTTCTGAAGATATTATAGTTCTTCATCGGTGTCATCGAACAATCGTCGGAACGTCGTCTACTGAGAGGGGACAGTCACCGGCAAGAGAGGAAGAACACTATCAATGCAATGCGACAATATGATGCATGATCATGACATGGAAATATGATGTGAGTTGAGCTAATGCATCTAGCAACGGTTTAAATGAAGTTGGTTTGAACCCAAGGTTCAAATTCAAACTCCATGTAAGGCATTTCAAATGCCATTTATTCAAATTGTCTTATACAGCAACTTTAAATTGTTCCAACATGCATGAAAATGGTATAGATGGATAGATTAGATTTTTCTGATCATTTTTCATATATAACTTATTTGATTTGGAGCTACGGTTGAATTACTATGATTTTTAGAAGTTTTGGCTAATTTTTGGAATTTCCTGTAAAAGAATAAATCCAGAAAAGATTTACTGCGTCAACATGATGTCACTGTGATGTCAGCAGCTCAATAGGGGCTGGTCCGGGTCAAACCTGACCAGTGGGGTCCACTGGGCAGTGACACAGTGCTGGTTTGTGTGGCTGACGGGTGGGACCAGGTCAACGGCCACGTCGTGATCAATCTTGTGGCGTGGGTCCATAAATTTTATTAGTTAATCTAACTATTTTGGTTAGGCGGTAACCTAACTAAGTGGGTCCCATTGTCAGTGTCTAAATGTTAATCCAGAGGTTGGTTAGCCCCTAATCTAATGACAGCCACGTCGGCTAACCGACGATTAGCCGCCGGCGCTAAACAGGACGCGACGGCGCTCCTCGTCCGGGCGACTCCGGCGATGAGAGCGTGCGCGGCTGGTCTCGTTGGACCGGCCGCGATGCAGTGCGTCCAACGGTGGTGGTTGCAGGGGCTGGGGCGGCCGGAGACAACGGCGAGGACCTCGGCCACGGCGGCCGGCGTTCGGGTGTGCGCGGTGCAGCAGCTACGGCGTGCAAGAGAGGGAGCGGAGAAGGGGAGCAGGGGAAGGAGCTCACTGCGGTTGCGGCGAGGCCAGCAACAAAGCTCGGGAGGAACCGGAGCGAAGCGGGCGGCGAGGATCTCCGCGGCGGAGGCAAAGATGGCGACGGCGACGGCTCCACGGGGCGCTCCGGCTTGCGTGGCTCGACGGAGGGCTTCGGCGCAAGGAGGCGAAGCTGCCGCGCGTGTCGGAGAGGCGAGGGGGAGGGGGTGGCTACAACAACGGTGGCCGGTGGCGACGGGGGCACTCGGCCGTGAGAGAGAGAGAGAGAACTAGGGAGAGGAGAGGAGAGGACTGGGGAGAGTGAGCGGGTCCGGGGGCGCGTGGCGTCGTCGAGCCGTGTCAGCGGAGGACATCTGAGCGGGAGGAGGAGGTGGCGTGGCGCAGCGGTGGATCGTCGAGACGCGCCTGCCCTCCTCTGGCGGGAGGAAGACGACAGGGGGGGGGGGACAGTGGGCTGGGCTGGCCAGTGGGCCGGCCAGAGCCAAGATCTTGGGCAGCAGACAGAGCTGGCCGCAGTGAGTAAGTCAGCCAGTAAGCTTTTCCTTTTTTTGTTTAACTTTTCTATTTTTTGACATTTGTTTTGATTTAATAAAAATACTAAATCATTTTATTTTCTTATGCTAATTTTTATAGGAGCTAATTATATTATTCCAGAGCTCCTTAATAAATGGCATAATTTTTGGACATATATTATATATATAACATATATATATATATATATCAATGCAAATAGTTATGCATTAATTCCAAATGCCCAAAATAAATACTTATGAGCTCCTAAAAATATTGGTTTAATTTATATCTCTGCCCAATATTTTCAGAAAGCAACATGAACATTTTCTTGGATCTTTTTGGAGCAATTTTTATCTGGGTCATTTCCAGAAATGATTCTGAGGGTTTCACAAATCCTCATTTCAAATTTAAATGGAATTTAAACATGATGCACACATGACTAGCTAGTCTACGTAATACCAGAACTAGGGATGTGACAACTCGCCCCCACTAAAGAAGAATCTCGTCCCGAGATTCAAGATGCGAGGTAAGAAGACAGAGGGGGCACAAACTAACACGGTCTTCACGATCCAGGTTGCACTTCATATGAACGTTGACATGATCACCATCTTTATCTCGATGTCTTGCCTTGAGAACTACATCCAACATGACAACCGGAAGAAGGGGGGGGGGATTTTAGAAGAATCAATCTTCTTGAGGTTCGAACAATTTTAGGATCATCTTAATGATCACAAGATCAACTCACGGAATGAGACATAAAAACATCTCTGGAGCGGAGAGGTAAAACATGCATCAGGAGGGACGGAAGAAACAATTTTACGAGGGTTTCAAAGTAGCGAGGGAAATTGCCATGATTCCAGAACGGGGCACCTTAGGGAAGGTGACTCGTAGATTTGTTACCTTAAGTGGCAAAAAGAATTACTTTTGATATAGAGATCACTGAGACTCTTTATACCAGCCTAAGGCAATCACAATCGATCATTTGAAGGAGTTCGAAAGAATGACATACTCAGACTAGAATGGATGATGTGGACTACCTTGTTGAAGACAACACAATGGATGATTTTGCTTATCATCGGAAATGGATGGGACCCATGGTAGGACCACTTTTGAAGAGGATCATAAACAACAATTACTGAGAGGGCAGCCCATGGGAATTGGCGCAATGGCGGTGAGAGCTGGGAACAACATGCAACTGTTGGGAATGTTCCAACCATCATATCTGCCTGAGATTCAGATCCGATTGGTGATAGGATACTTCAGACTTAGCATGTCCGAAAAGAAAGGTTACAACACAAATCGACGAGATGACGTTGCGAGATTCTCGGGATATGAACTACGATAGCAGGCTCCAAAACATGAGCTGATTCTGCTACATACATGTGAGCATGTTGTCCAAGACAAGAATGACCACACAGTAGTCTTATAATAAAACACTATAGAGTTCTGGTCGGGAACCATCATCGAGGATATTGAAGTCCTTGTATAAGCCGCGGTCTTAAGAAGGAACTTCTTCTCCTTGAACAATTCAATCAGTGGCTTGGTGTGCTAGGGACACATATGGAATGGAGGTAGCGAGCCTGTCAAACCATAGCATACTTCGCACATGCATGACTGACTTGGGATGGTTCCAGAGAAAACAAAAACAATCTGTCTCGAATTCATGGCGGCAACTTACATCAAATGCACGTGAATTCAAGGAAGTCACTTCTATCATCCAAACATAGGCTTCATGAACGAAACACGAAGGTAATGCTTACAAAGTTTCCAACACTAGGTTGATGTTCAACATGAATCATGGGGGAGACAAAATGCTGCTGGTGGGCTCAACAACAACTCATCGAAATTTCCATATCACTGGACCTCCACCATCATGTGAACACGGTGATAGCATTGGTCAGACCAAAAGATGTAATGGTGTATGCTCGAGGGATCAACCACGAGTAAGACAACATTACGAACATCGTTGGTTCTGATTTGACTTGACGACAGCCTATACTCAAGTCAAAGTTTTGACAAGGCAATAGATCCAACAACTAATCACAGGGACCAATCGATGAAGATATCGTCTTTCTTCAACACACACTCAAGAGGATATCCCTTAAAATGAACTAAATTGGACAAGCTTTCATCTTCCAACTCTCCAAGTTGTTGTCTAGCTTAACCGACTAGCTCAGGGGTATCCAACACAGATTCTTGGAGAATGGCTGGTTTAGAGAATAACCAACTTGATCACGAACTCAACATAGCGGTCAGGTGACAACCTGGTGATACTTCCGAGAAGATAATCGGAATATCACGAACCACCGATATGTTACTAAGCTCGAGAACAATCCTGCTTTTCAGGGCAAGATGATATGATCAAAAGAGTGAGGAATTGACACAGTCCTAACTCATTGATCGAAGAGTGAACCAAAAATAAGGACTAGATTGCACGGTCAATCTTAGAATGATGATTCAAAAGCCAACACGCTAAGAGTGAGAACATTGTCCATTTACTATCAAGCAACAAGGTTGCTAGGAGTATCGATTTCACACATCAAGATTGATTTGTTAGCATTCCGGTTACATTAACACGGGACCATGGAATGAATAATGATAGCGAGAAGTATCACTACATCAATAATTCATAAGGGAAGGTGCAATTCTCATGACGTTCCTGACATAAAGTGGGTAATACTTCAGGCTAGAACAGAACAAAAGCTGAATTGCCATTTTGATCTGCGGAATACAACTACTTTGACCACTTCAAGAAATGGATGAGGTGCTGGAGTTTGTTTCTCCTAGTCATTCCAGAATAGAATGGCTGGACGGACCACAAGAATACTAGGCATCGATGAACAGATGCACGCATACTCTTGATTATCAATTGATAGACGGGGGTCAGAATACAACTAAGGAGGAACAACTCGAGGAACATATAACTTTCTGAGTTGTGGTTGCATAGATTAGATGTCGAGCGAAGCTCAACATTTCTTCCAGATAACCCATGCGGAAAGGGTAGAACTGGCAGAATCGCAATATAGAATGGAGGACTCATCAAGAGCACTGGTTGTGATCTTTTGGTTTAAAAGAACTCCTGCCAAGAATGGTTCATGGTATTTGGAAGAATGAGATACCACAGACCTAGAGGACTGTCGCAAGGTTACTAATATCCTAAAAGAACTAGAAACACTATCAACATTAGGTAAGTAGGGTGAATCTCGGGTCAAGAACCCAGGAGTAGAATACCTACTATCTAAATGGCATCACGGGATGCTTTCAAGAATAATGGCGAGAATCGTCACACTGGGGATACAAAAGCATTGCCAAATTACTAGGTGACTTCCTAAAACACCTAGGGTCATAATAATAACTCAAACATATATGTCGAGGCAGCGAATATCTCAACATACTAATTTGTGTGATTAATCTGGCCCAAATGAACATTAGAAATGGAGAGAAGGGATTTGCAAATGCATCAGACTATATAGAAATCTGGGATGACTCGGACAGCATAACGGTTGTAAATGCTCAAAATGATTTGAGACATCCTGCAAAAATGGTGGCATAACCACTCAGAAGCACAACATCAAGGTTCCGAGACCAACTATGGACACACGGAAGTAGTAGAAACTGAACTGGGGCATAAAACCAACAATCTTAAAAGTCTATGGATTAGTAACACGTCATCCTGATAGATAGATGAGAAACCTAGTTCTTAAACCCCGTAGAAAAGAAGAGGATGACTCAGATCAGAAGGCCATGAGGTATAAGGAGTAAAAAGAGCCTTACGTTCCCTTCCACAATCAATTCCCTTACATAACTAAAGCATTTCTAAACACAACTTCGACCAGTTTGGCTTGGTAAACCTACAGGCAGTCAGGCTCTGATACCAAAGCTGTCAGGACCCTGATTCCAAGTCACATCGATCTAGCCGATAACACCTCATATCACTTTGCGGCCTCATGCACGGTATTCCCACGGGTGTCGCCTTACCATGGCCGGGACCGTTTGCGCCTTTTGGCTCACGTATATGATAGTGTCGCTAGCATTCATATGACAGAGAACCCGGGCCGACATGGCTAGTCGTGAACCCAAAGCGGCACTAACCCATGGGGACAGGCATACATGAATCACATCGAGCATGTCGGTCATCAACGTGTGAATCCGGGCTGTAGCACTGGGCTAACAGGACTCCGGATGTCACCGCGTGACATTTCCCCGAAGGGACAGACACAGGAACGAAGAGAAACACATGCCGGCCAGTCAAGTGTCCAGAGCAGTAGTGCTGGGCTAGCAGGACTCCGATGAACCGGGCTGTAGCGGACTACTATCGCTCAGGAAGCACTAGACTACATTTCCCCATATGAAAGGCTGCCAAGGATAAACAACTAGATTGTTAAATCCCACACATACCAAGCATTTCAAACATACACACAATATGCTCGATATGTGTAAATACAACATGGCATCACAACATAACTCTACGACTCAAGTATTTATTCATTAGGCTCCGAGGAGCGAGATATTACAAACATGGGTCTCTCGACCCAGCATTGAAACATACAAGTCAAACACATGCGGAAGCTAAATATGTCCGAGTACATACATCTATAAATGAAAAAAGGCCGAGAAGCGACTATCTACCAGATCCAGCCGAGGGCACAAGATCGTAGCTGAGGTAACAAGCTAAGCGTCAAGTCCACGCGGAACTACTAGCGAGGCCGACGTCTCTCCATAAAACATAAAATAAGCAAGCGTGAGTACAAATGTACTCAGCAAGACTTACATCGTAACTACCTACATATGCATCATTATCAACAAAGGGGTGGTGGAGTTTGACCGCAGACAAGCCAGCTTTGACTCGGTGGCTATCTGAACTACATTTGCAAGTAACTCTTTTGAGGTGGCGCTACGAGTCCACATATTCACCATATCAATACACCACTATGGATCCGCTCCCGTCTTCCTACGAGAACGCCATCCATAGCACTCACGCTTATCTTGCGCATTTTAGAGTATCCACTTTCACTTATCTATGAGCTGTACAGGCAACCCAGAAGTCCTTTACCGCGGACACGGCTATTCGAATAGATGATGTTAACCCTGTAGGGGTGTACTTCTTCACACACGTTCTCGCCACTTACCACCATGTACACGTCGTGTATCTCGGCAACCTTCAAGCGAAAGCCTGGCGAGGGAGTCGGCCACGACCTAACTAACCACACAAGTCTCTAGTCCAGGTTTATCGCCTATTCGGGTTCCATCCGCAAGGAGATCCGGCGGGTGTCGCCACGGCCCCAAATGATGTGTGCAGGGTTCCCGAGACACCAAGCAGGCGCTTCGGTACACGACCACGGTGTATCTACCGCATCATAGCCCACCCCTAGGGTCAGCGCTATGCACGGCCTCCAACACATATCCTACAAACACCAGAAACTAGTTGCAACTCCTGGTCAGAGATCAGGTTGATTAATAAGTCGAGAGGGGCACTTAAGCATTCCAATGCGTGGTAGTAACTGTTCATGGATCACAAACACAGAACTCAGTTCACGAGGGCGGCTGCAATGAGACAACCCACCATGTACTCCTACATGGCCTCTCACCGCTACCTTTACCAAATCGTGTTCACACACTTAGCTCACACACAGAGGACATGTCCACACACCATTCCAATTCATTCTGATGAATCGGACTGACACAACTCTAAGCGTGCAGTCATGACAAACAAGCATGAGCAGTAGGCACATCAGGGCTCAAACAACTCCTACTCATGCTAGTGGGTTTCATCTATTCTTGTGGCAATGACAGGTCATGCGAGAGGATAAAGGGGTTTAGCTACATGAGCAAGTAACAGATGAATCGTTGTTGTCCTAATGCAGTAAAAGAGAGCAGGAGTGAGAGAGTGGGATTATATCGGAATGAACAAGGGGGTTTTGCTTGCCTGGCACTTCTGAAGATATTATAGTTCTTCATCGGTGTCATCGAACAATCGTCGGAATGTCGTCTACTGAGAGGGGACAGTCACCGGCAAGAGAGGAAGAACACAATCAATGCAATGCGACAATATGATGCATGATCATGACATGGAAATATGATGTGAGTTGAGCTAATGCATCTAGCAACGGTTTAAATGAAGCTGGTTTGAACCCAAGGTTCAAATTCAAACTCCATGTAAGGCATTTCAAATGCCATTTATTCAAATTGTCTTATACAGCAACTTTAAATTGTTCCAACATGCATGAAAATGGTATATATGGATAGATTAGATTTTTCTGATCATTTTTCATATATAAGTTATTTGATTTGGAGCTACGGTTGAATTACTATGATTTTTAGAAGTTTTGGCTAATTTTTGGATTTCCTATAAAAGAATAAATCCAGAAAAGATTTACTGCGTCAGCATGACGTCACTGTGATGTCAGCAGGTCAACAGGGGCTGGTCCGGGTCAAACCTGACCAGTGGGGTCCACTAGGCAGTGACACAGTGCTGGTTTGTGTGGCTGACGGGTGGGACCAGGTCAACGGCCACGTCAGCAGTCAATGCTGACGCGTGGGTCCATAGATTTTATTAGTTAATCTAACTATTTTGGTTAGGCGGTAACCTAACTAAGTGGGTCCCATTGTCAGTGTCTAAATGTTAATCCAGAGGTTAGTTAGCCCCTAATCTAATGACGGCCACGTCGGCTAACCGACGATTAGCCGCCAGCGCTAAACAGGACGCGACGGCGCTCCTCGTCCGGGCAACTCCGGCGACGAGAGCGTGCGCGGCTAGTCTCGTTGGAACGGCCGCGATGCGGTGCGTCCAACGGTGGTGGTTGCAGGGGCTGGGGCGGCCGGAGACAACGGCGAGGAGCTCGGCCGCGGCGGCCGGCGTTCGGGTGTGCGCGGTGCAGCAGCTACGACGTGCAAGAGAGGGAGCGGAGAAGGGGAGCAGGGGAAGGAGCTCACTGTGGTTGCGACGAGGCCAATGGCGAGCTCAGGGAGGAACCGGAGCGAAGCGGGGCGGCGAGGGGATCTCCGGCGGCCGGAGGCAAAGATGGCGACGGCGACGGCTCCACGGGGCGCTCCGGCTTGCGTGCCTCGACGGAGGGCTTCAGCACAAGGAGGCGAAGCTGCCGCGCGTGTCGGAGAGGCGAGGGGGAGGGGGTGGCTACAACAACGGTGGCCGGTGGCGATGGGGGCGCTCGGCCGTGAGAGAGAGAGAGAGCTAGGGAGAGGAGAGGAGAGGACTGGGGAGAGTGAGCGGGTCCGGGGGGCGCGTGGCGTCGTCCAGACGCATCGGCGGAGGGACAGGCAGGGAGGGAGGGAGGAGGTGGCGTGGCGCGGCGGTGCACGCGTCGGGCACGCGCCCGTCCTCCTGGCGGGAGGAAGACGACAGGGGAGGGGGGGGGGACAGGTGGGCTGGGCTGGCCAGTGGGCCGCCAGCCAAGATGATCTTCAGGCAACCAGACAGAGCTGGCCGCAGTAAGTCAACCTGAGTAAGCTTTTCCTTTTTTTTTAACTTTTCTATTTTTTGACATTTGTTTTGATTTAATAAAAATACTAAATCATTTTATTTTCTTATGCTAATTTTTATAGGAGCTAATTATATTATTCCAGAGCTCCTTAATAAATGGCATAATTTTTGGACATATATTTTATATATATAACATATATATATCCAATGCAAATAGTTATGCATTAATTCCAAATGCCCGAAATAAATACTTATGAGCTCCTAAAAATATTGGTTTAATTTTTATCTCTGCCCAATATTTTCAGAAAGCAACATGAACATTTTCTTGGATCTTTTTGGAGCAATTTTTATCTGGGTCATTTCCAGAAATGATTCTGAGGGTTTCACAAATCCTCATTTCAAATTTAAATGGAATTTAAACATGATGCACACATGACTAGCTAGTCTACGTCATATCAGAACTAGGGATCTGACAACTCGCCCCCACTAAAGAAGAATCTCGTCCCGAGATTCAAGATGTGAGGTAAGAAGACAGAGGGGGCACAAACTAACACGGTCTTCACGATCCAGGTTGCACTTCATATGAACGTTGACATGATCACCATCTTTATCTCGATGTCTTGCCTTGAGAACTACATCCAACATGACAACGGGAACAAAGGGGGGGATTTTAGAAGAATCAATCTTCTTGAGGTTCGAACAATTTTAGGATCATCTTAATGATCACAAGATCAACTCACGGAATGAGACATAAAAACATCTCTGGAGCGGAGAGGTAAAACATGCATCAGGAGGGATGGAAGAAACAATTTTACGAGGGTTTCAAAGTAGCGAGGGAAATTGCCATGATTCCAGAACGGGGCACCTTAGGGAAGGTGACTCGTAGATTTGTTACCTTAAGTGGCAAAAATAATTACTTTTGATATAGAGATCATTGAGACTCTTTATACCAGCCTAAGGCAATCACAATCGATCATTTGAAGGAGTTCGAAAGAATGACATACTCAGACTAGAATGGATGATGTGGACTACCTTGTTGAAGACAAAACAATGGATGATTTTGCTTATCATCAGAAATGGATGGGACCAATGGTAGGACCACTTTTGAAGATGATCCTAAACAACAATTACTAAGAGGGCAGCCCATGGGAATTGGCGCAATGGCGGTGCGAGCTGGGAACAACATGCAATTGTTGAAAATGTTCCAACCATCATATCTGCCTGAGATTCAGATCCGATTGGTGATAGGATACTTCAGACTCAGCATGTCCGAAAAGAAAGGTTACAACACAAATCGACGAGATGATGTTGCGAGATTCTCGGGATATGAACTACGATAGCAAGCTCCAAAACATGAGCTGATTCTGCTACATACATGTGAGCATGTTGTCCAAGACAAGAATGACCACACAGTAGTCTTATAATAAAACACTATAGAGTTCTGGTCGGGAACCATCATCGAGGATATTGAAGTCCTTGTATAAGCCGCGGTCTTAAGAAGGAACTTCTTCTCCTTGAACAATTCAATCAGTGGCTTGGTGTGCTAGGGACACATATGGAATGGAGGTAGCGAGCCTGTCAAACCATAGCATACTTCGCACATGCATGACTGACTTGGGATGGTTCCAGAGAAAACAAAAACAATCTGTCTCGAATTCATGGCGGCAACTTACATCAAATGCACGTGAATTCAAGGAAGTCACTTCTTTCATCCAAACATAGGCTTCATGAACGAAACACGAAGATAATGCTTACAAAGTTTCCAACACTAGGTTGATGTTCAACATGAATCATGGGGGAGACAAAATGCTGCTGGTGGGCTCAACAACAACTCATCGAAATTTCCATATCACTCGACCTCCACCATCATGTGAACACGGTGATATCATTGGTCAGACCAAAAGATGTAATGGTGTATGCTCGAGGGATCAACCACGAGTAAGACAACATTACGAACATCGTTGGTTCTGATTTGACTTGACGATAGCCCATACTCAAGTCTTTGACAAGGCAATAGATCCAACAATTGATCACAGGGACCAATCAATGAAGATATCATCTTTCTTCAACACACACTCAAGAGGATATCCCTTAAAATGAACTAAGTTGGACAAGCTTTCATCTTCCAACTCTCCAAGTTGTTGTCTAGCTTAACCGACTAGCTCAGGGGTATCCAAGACAGATTCTTGGAGAATGGCTGGTTTAGAGAATAACCAACTTGATCACGAACTCAACATAGCGGTCAGGTGACAACCTGGTGATACTTCCGAGAAGATAATCGGAATATCACGAACCACTGATATGTTACTAAGCTTGAGAACAATCCTGCTTTTCAGGGCAAGATGATATGATCAAAAGAGTGAGGAATTGACACAGTCCTAACTCATTGATCGAAGAGTGCACCAAAAATAAGGACTAGATTGCATGGTCAATCTTAGAATGATGATTCAAAAGCCAACACGCTAAGAGTGAGAACATTGTCCATTTACTACCAAGCAACAAGGTTGCTAGGAGTATCGATTTCACACATCACGATTCACTTTGTTAGCATTCCGGTTACATTAACACGGGACCAAGGAATGAATAATGATAGCGAGAAGTATCACTACGTCAATAATTCATAAGGGAAGGTCCAATTCTCATGACGTTCCTGACATAAAGTGGGTAATACTTCTGGGTAGAACAGAACAAAAGCTGAATTGGCATTTTGATCTGCGGAATACAACTACTTTGACCACTCCAAGAAATGGATGAGGTGCTGGAGTTTGTTTCTCCTAGTCATTCCAGAATAGAATGGCTGGACAGACCACAAGAATACTAGGCATTGATGAACGGATGCACGCATACTCTTGATTATCAATTGATAGACGAGGGTCAGAATACAACTAAGGAGGAACAACTCGAGGAACATATAACTTTCTGAGTTGTGGTTGCATAGATTAGATGTCAAGCGAAGCTCAACATTTCTTCCGGATAACCCATGCGGAAAGGGTAGAACTGGCAGAATCACAATATAGAATGGAGGACTCATCAAGAGCACTGGTTGTGATCTTTTGGTTTAAAAGAACTCCTGCCAAGAATGGTTCATGGTATTTGGAAGAATGAGATACCACAGACCTAGAGGACTGTCGCAAGGTTACTAATATCCTAAAAGAACTAGAAACACTATCAACATTAGGTAAGTAGGGTGAATCTCGGGTCAAGAACCCAGGAGTAGAATACCTACTATCTAAATGGCATCACGGGATGCTTTCAAGAATAATGGCCAGAATCATCACACTGGGGATACAAAAGCATTGCCAAATTACTAGGTGACTTCCTAAAACAACTAGGGTCATAATAATAACTCCAACATATATGTCGAGGCAGCGAATATCCCAACATACTAATTTGTGTGATTAATCTGGCCCAAATGAACATTAGAAATGGAGAGAAGGGATTTGCAAATGCATCAGACTATATAGAAATCTGGGATGACTCGGACAGCATAACGGCTGTAAATGCTCAAAATGATTTGAGACATCCTGCAAAAATGGTGGCATAACCACTCAGAAGCACAACATCAAGGTTCCGAGACCAACTATGGACACACGGAAGTAGTAGAAACTGAACTGGGGCGTAAAACCAACAATCTTAAAAGTCTATGGATTAGTAACACGTCATCCTGATAGATAGATGAGAAACCTAGTTCTTAAACTCCGTAGAAAAGAAGAGGATGACTCAGATCAGAAGGCCATGAGGTATAAGGAGTAAAAAGAGCCTTACGTTCCCTTCCACAATCAATTCCCTTACGTAACTAAATCATTTCTAAACACAACTTCGACCAGTTTGGCTTGGTAAACCTACAGGCAGTCAGGCTCTGATACCAAAGCTGTCAGGACCATGATTCCAAGTCACATCGATCTAGCCGGTAACACCTCATATCACTTTGCGGCCTCATGCACGGTATTCCCACGGGTGTCGCCTTACCATGGCCGGGACTGTTTGCGCCTTTTGGCTCACGTATATGATAGTGTCGCTAGCATTCATATGACAGAGAACCCGGGCCGACATGGCTAGTCGTGAACCCAAAGCGGCACTAACCCATGGGGACAGGCTTACATGAATCACATCGAGCATGTTGGTCATCAACGTGTGAATCCGGGCTGTAGCACTGGGCTAACAGGACTCCGGATGTCACCGCGTGACATTTCCCCTAAGGGACAGACACAGGAACGAAGAGAAACACATGCCGGCCAGTCAACTGTCCAGAGCAGTAGTGTTGGGCTAGCAGGACTCTGGTGAACCGGGCTGTAGCGGACTACTATCGCTCAGGAAGCACTAGACTACATTTCCCCATATGAAAGGCTGCCAAGGATAAACCACTAGATTGTCGGATCCCACACATACCAAGCAATTCAAACATACACATAATATGCTCGATATGTGTAAATACAACATGGCATCACAACATAACTCTCGACTCAAGTATTTATTCATTAGGCTCCGAGGAGCGAGATATTACAAACATGGGTCTCTCGACCCAAAGATTGAGACATACAAGTCAAACACATGCGGAAGCTAAATATGTCCGAGTACGACATCTATAAATGAAAAAGGCTGAGAAGCGACTATCTACCGATCTGCCGAGGGCACAAGATCGTAGCAGAGGTAACAAGCTAAACGTCAAAGTCCACGCGGAACTACTAGCGAGACCGACGTCTCTCGCAAAACATATAATAAGCAAACGTGAGTAAAAATGTACTCAGCAAGACTTACATCAGAACTAACTACATATGCATCATTATCAACAAAGGGGTGGTGGAGTTTGACCGCAGCAAGCCAGCTTTGACTCGGTGGCTATCTGAACTACATTTGCAAGTAACTCTTTTGAGGTGGCGCTACACGAGTCCACATATTCACCATATCAATACACCACTATGGATCCGCTCCCGTCTTCCCTACGAGAACGCCATCCATAGCAATCACGCTTATCTTGCGCATTTTAGAGTATCCACTTTCACTTGTCTATGAACTGCATGAGCAACCCGAAGTCCTTTACGCGGACACGGCTATTGAATAGATGATGTTAACCTGCGGGGTGTAATTCTTCACACACGCTCGCCACTTACCACCATGTACACGTCGTGTATCTCGGCAAGCTTCAAGCGGAAGCTTTGGCGAGGAGTCGGCCACGACCGACTAACCACACAAGTCTCTAGTCCAGGTTTATCACCTATTCGGCCTCGATCCGCAAGGAGATCCGGCAAGGGTGTCGCTCACGGCCCCAAACAATGTGTGCAGGGTTCCCGAGACACCAAACGGGCGCTCGGTACACCGGGCCACGGTGTATCTACCGCATCATAGCCCACCCCTAGGGTCAGCGCTACGCACGGCCTCCAACACATATCCTACAAACACCAGAAACTAGTTGCAACTCCTGGACAGAGATCAGGTTGATTAATAAGTCGAGAGGGGCACTTAAGCATTCCAATACGTGGTAGTAACTTTTCATGGATCACAAACACAGAACTCAGTTCCTGAGGACGGCTGCAATGAGACAACCCACCATGTACCCCTACATGGCCTCTCACCGCTACCTTTACCAAATCGTGTTCACACTCTTAGCTCACACACAGTAGGACATGTCCACACACCATTCCAATTCATTCCCGATGAATCGGACCTGACACAACTCTAAGAAGTAGCAGGCATGACAAACAAGCATGAACGAGTAGGCACATCAGGGCTCAAACAACTCCTACTCATGCTAGTGGGTTTCATCTATTTACTGTGGCAATGACAGGTCATGCAGAGGATAAAGGGGTTCAGCTACCGCAGCAAGTAACAGATGAATCGTTGTTGTCCTAATGCAGTAAAAGAGAGCAGGAGCGAGAGAGTGGGATTATATCGGAATGAACAAGGGGGTTTTGCTTGCCTGGCACTTCTGAAGATATTATAGTTCTTCATCGGTGTCATCGAACAATCGTCGGAACGTCGTCTACTGAGAGGGGACAGTCACCGGCAAGAGAGGAAGAACACAATCAATGCAATGCGACAATATGATGCATGATCATGACATGGCAATATGATGTGAGTTGAGCTAATGCATCTAGCAACAGTTTAAATGAAGTTGGTTTGAACCCAAGGTTCAAATTCAAACTCCATGTAAGGCATTTCAAATGCCATTTATTCAAATTGTCTTATACAGCAACTTTAAATTATTCAAACATGCATGAAAATGGTACAAATGGATAGATTAGATTTTTCTGATCATTTTTCATATATAACTTATTTGATTTGGAGCTACGGTTGAATTACTATGATTTTTAGAAGTTTTGGCTAATTTCTGGAATTTCATGTAAAAGAATAAATCCAGAAAAGATTTACTGCGTCAGCATGACGTCACTGTGATGTCAGCAGGTCAACAGGGGCTGGTCCGGGTCAAACCTGACCAGTGGGGTCCACTGGGCAATGACACAGTGCTGGTTTGTGTGGCTGACGGGTGGGACCAGGTCAACGGCCACGTCAGCAGTCAATGCTGACGCGTGGGTCCACAGATTTTATTAGTTAATCTAACTATTTTCGTTAGCCGGTAACCTAACTAAGTGGGTCCCATTGTCAGTGTCTAAATGTTAATCCAGAGGTTGGTTAGCCCCTAACCTAATGACGGCCACGTCGGCTAACCGACGATTAGCCGTCGGCGCTAAACAGGGCGCGACGGCGCTCCTCGTCCGGATGACTCCGGCGACGAGAGCGTGCGCGGCTGGTCTCGTTGGAACGGCCGCGATGCGGTGCGTCCAATGGTGGTGGTTGCAGGGGCTGGGGCGGCCGGAGACAACGGCGAGGAGCTTCGGCGCGGGCGGCCGGCGTTCGGTGTCTTGTGGTGCAGCGCTTCGACGTGCAAGAGAGGGAGCGGAGAAGGGGAGCAGGGGCAGGAGCTCACTGCGGTTGCGACGAGGCCAACGGCGAACTCGGGGAGGAACCGGAGCGAAGCGGGGCGGCGAGGGGATCTTCGGCGGCCGGAGGCGAAGATGGCGACGGTGACAGCTCCACGGGGCGCTCCGGCTTGCGTGGCTCGACGGAGGGCTTCAGCGCAAGGAGGCGAAGGTCCCGCGCGTGTCGGAGAGGCGAGCGGGAGGGGGTGGCTACGGCAATGGTGGCCGGTGGCGACGGGGGCGCTCGGCCGTGAGAGAGAGAGAGAGAGAGAGAGCTAGGGAGAGGAGAGGAGAGGACTGGGGAGAGTGAGCGGGTCCGGGGGTGCGCGTGGCGTCGTCCAGACGCATCGGCGGAGGGACAGGCAGGCAGGGAGGGAGGAGGTGGCGCGGCCTTGGCAGTGGCGTCGTCGGGCACGCGCCCGATCCTCTGGCGGAGGAAGACGACATGGGAGGGGGGACAGGTGGGCTGGGCTGGCCACCGGGCGGCCAGCCGCGCCTGATCTTTGGCAAGCCACGAGGAGATGGCCGCAGGTAAGTCGGCCTAGGTAAGCTTTTCCTTTTTTTTGTTTAACTTTTCTATTTTCTGACATTTGTTTTGATTTAATAAAAATACTAAAACATTTTATTTTCTTATGCCAACTTTTATAGGAGCTAATTATATTATTCCAGAGCTCCTTAATAAATGGCATAATTTTTGGACATATATTATATATATATAACATATATATATCCAATGCAAATAGTTATGCATTAATTCCAAATGCCCAAAATAAATACTTATGAGCTCCTAAAAATATTGTTTTGATTTTTATCTCTGCCCAATATTTTCAGAAGGTAACATGAACATTTTCTTGGATCTTTTTGGAGCAATTTTTATCTGGGTCATTTCCAGAAATGATTCTGAGGGTTTCACAAATCCTCATTTCAAATTTAAATGGAATTTAAACATGATGCACACATGACTAGCTAGTCTACGTCATACCAGAACTAGGGATGTGACATTATGTATGGTGCCCTGCCCCCTACGCCTACAAGTATTTAGATGTGAATTGCAAACACCACACATTACCACAAATTCAAATAAAATGTGAGAATGTTCGATATATAGTATTGTTTAGATTGCTCGATATTTAGTTGTAAGATGCAAACGCCGCAAATTATCACAAATTCAAATAAAATGTGAGATTGTTTGATGTATAGTATGTTTTAGATTGTTCGGCATTTAGCTGTGAGTTGCAAACGCCATGCATTATCACATTATGGTATAACATGTGCACAGCACGTGTATCACTGCTATATTCATGCATGCAATTTTTAAAACACTATGATCTGCTATTCAAATATATGAATCCGCTTTCATATCAAATTATGATCTTTTTTAGTCTCTTACACCCACACAATCCTCTAGCCTTTGTAGCTACCACTAACTTTCTCTCGTGCATGCACACGCCCTCCTCGCCCTCCTCCTCCCTCGGCATTCTATCCACCGGGCACATTCATTTTTTTATTTAGGTTGTTCTCCTAGAGTCTCCACAACTCCTTTCCGACACACACCGATCGATAAACCTCTCCAGCGATGCCTTCCTACAGCATACACACACAGCTTCAATCTCCTCCTTTATGTGTCCTTGCCTCGTGTCTCTCATATGGTAAGACACACGTGTAAACTCTCGCCCCTCTTTTCATCGATCTCACAACCGCACACTCCTCCCATATCTAGCTAGTAGTTGGGCCTCTCGCACCACCTCCTAGCTCCATTCTCTCTGTCTATCCGTCTCACTAGGCCTTATTTTCCTCTAACAAATGGACGTACACCGACCGATCTCTCGCTATACATATAGCCAGCTAGGTCCTTATAACTCATTTTTACCCACACATCGATCGATCTACCTCATTAGTTGTGTCTCTCCCTTTCCTCCGACAAACAAAAATTGATCTACCGATCTAGTTAGGTTTGCTTACCAAACACATGGTTCCCCTTCATCATCAATGGGTGCGTCCTGACAAATCTATCACGCACAGACACACACAGAAACACATCCCCACTCTTATTGATAACATTGCAGTTCCACCCTTAGTTTGTCTAGTAAGCCTCTCCCAACATCTCCGAGAAGCAACTCCATCACCCATCTAGCACTCTACCCCTCTCCCTCCCTCTCCCTCCATATCTCTCTCCTCTCTCTCTCTGTCCCATCATATTTCCCGTCCTTCAGTTATGTATGGATGTCGACCGATCTCCCTCACAAGACATAGCTGGGTCTCTCCTTCTCAACACATATACGAGTCGTTCTACCTCTATAGTTAGGCCTCTGCCTACCCCTCCCCCACCCCTCCCCCCACACACACCGATACATCAAGCGCTCTAGTCATGTCTCCCCCACACACAAACTTGACATGTGCCCTCTAACATTCCGTAGGCAGTCGCCCTATATCTTTGACTTGCACACACACACACACACACACACACACACACACACACACACACACACACACACACACACACACACACACATTTCGATGGCTCTCTCCATCGATCTCGCACCCACCCACTTGATCCTCTCTTGACTCTATCGATAGCTATGACCCCTCCCTCTCTTCTCGTGGATTGCCCGACCCTCTATGTATGATATGGATAGGCCTCCATTTCACACACATTGCATGCAAAATTTTGTTTGAGATGTCATCGACACATATTCCCACAAATAATTCATGAAATCAACCCCACCCCACCCCCACCCCCACCACAAAACAAAAACACTCATGAGCGCGGTTTGTATCTCTCACACACACCCACGTGGTGGGGGACTTACACGAAGAGAAGAGGTGCATGCACGAGCACGTACTCCGTCTCTTTCCCAACCACACCCGCTGGTACACGGTGGAGCTCATTTACTGTCTGAAAAAGGCAGCCCACGTGGTAATTTGGCACGTGTCTTGGTTGTCCACTTGGTGGAGGGAGGATCGTCTACCACGGGTGAACAAACAAATTGCGACTTGACGTGTTATGTTAAATTAAAAAAGAGGCAAACCATGTGGGGCCTACCTTAGAGGCAAGGCTCTATACACCGGAGTACTTTTGATGTGTCCCGTCAACTCATGATCGAGGAGAAGCTTGCTTAGTCGCTGTCTCCCGCCCACGGGCGCGGTGGCTCGCAGGATGAGGTGAAGCTTGCTCCTCCCTCGCCCATGCGCGCGGTGGCTCGCAGGACGAGGAGAAAAATTTACTACTCCCTCCTTTTACTCCTTGTCCCTACTACCTTGGTTATAGAGATTATATCATATAGTTTGGAATATATATGTCCTTTAGTAGATTTCAATATGAACTACTAGTACATACTCCAAACACTGATGTATATAGACGTATTTTAGAGTGTACATTCACTCATTTTGCTCCGTATGTAGTAGCACTCTCCCTCGCCCCTCGACCCTCGCCCACGTGGTGGACGTGTAGCAATTCATTCGGTCTCATATAGCCAGAACGATATATACTGCACTACCATTATTGCTCGACTTCTCGAAGAGGCGAAGAGCCAATCGCAAGGTTAATATTTTGGAGATGCCAAGCACAAGGTTAGTAGGTGCCACGTCATTTATAAATATATATTTTTTTCTTCAGTGGCATGTACGCAATATGATAGGTTCATATGGAGAGAAAAGGAAACCGCTCCACTATCTTATATATTTACTAATTGGAGGCACCATACGAGACACCATGTTAATCCTTAGAATTAAGAATTTTTAGCCATCTGATCAATATATAATGTTTCTATAGCCATCGGATGGAACTAGAGACCTACTCTTCTATCCCACGTATAGGAATCTTCTTCCCCTTGGACTGTCTAAGCTTTCAAAAAAAACTGAGCGTGTCTCCTAACCCACGTACGGGAATCTTCTTCCCCTTGAGCTTTCCAAAAAAACTGAGCCTCATCACCTCATAGATTTGGCATATGTGAGGGTATCCTCTTTGTCCCTCTCTTTATTCCCCTCAGGAGAAAATCTAAGACCTCCTTCGTTTGATGCTTTGATCTATCCATCCATGAGAACGAAAGTCCTGGCCTCCATCTTCATGGGTGCTTCAATCCTGAAACGACCCCTGCCCTTGATCCTGATTCGTCTCGAGCGATCTTCATATTTGTGGCTTTGAATTGTGCTGATTGTGCACACAGGCTCATGGTATGGGGCAGCCAACCCCTAGAGTCGGTCTTTCTAATCCTCCATATCCATGCATCCTCTCTTTTACTGTTCTCAGGTTCCAGCTTCTCCATGACCACCTTCCTTTGCAAGCTATGAAACTTCCCAAGTTCGATCAACCCGAGCAAGCTGAAAGCCAAGGTTTAATTTTGGGACAATAATTGAATTGGAGATGTATCGATGATAGTGCGCAGCTGGTCGGGCAACCGCAACATCCATCGTCCTCTCTTTTCTTGTTCTCGTGTTCCGGCCTCTCCATGACCACCTTCCTTTGCAAGCTATGAAACTTCCTGTGTTCGATCAACTGACCATGCTGAAAGCCAAGGTTTAATTTTGGGACAATAATTGAATTGGAGATGTATCGATGATAGTGCGCAGCTGGTCGGGCGACCGTAATTTCCATGGGGCTGTTCATGGATGTTGGGCGGAGGAACAGTGGCGGGCTGGTGATGCAGCGGCCCTTCGAGTTTGCAATGCATAACTCCTAGCAGGCAAGTAAGCCCGTGCCTGAAAATTCCTGATCTTCTCCCGCTGGCTGAATTCATTATAAAATCCCAATGAATAGGCTTGATTACATAGTCAGGATGGGCCAGCCTACACGGTTGCTTGCTAGGGTTGCTCTCTTCACACTCTCTCGCACAAAATGACTGTGGGCACATCTCTAACATCCCGGCGGATCACGTCCGCTTGGGGAAGGGGTGGATGCTTATTGTAGATGCGGTGGCCGTCGCTGATGGTGAAAACCCACTGTCGGCACGTCCGGATCAGGGGTCCCTGCCATTCTCTCTCACAAAGCCGGTGAGGTTGCCTTTGTCCCTTGCTCACTGCCGCAACGTGGGCAGTTGCCGCCTCCCGCTGCCCTCCTCAAGGTTGAGCTACGTCCCTCAGGTATAACTCCCTTTACAGCCGGCTTGCACCACTGCTCCAGCCGCCCACATCACTCCCTATGGATATTTCTCTACTTCTTTGCCCCTCACATACCTGATACCTTTATTGGCTTCTACGTACTGTATTTGTGATGAGTTTATGTCTCATCAACTAGTCCTAGTAATCTTATTCTAATCACGCTTCTTCAATTTCTTTGCCCCAAGGATGCTCATCTCGATTTTGGTGAAACTGCACAAAATGATCCGATGGTCAAAAGGTTGCAAACTTCATTTATTAGGAAGCTCGAACGTTGCCAGCAAATTGAAGCCTGGTCAGGGTTCACGGTTCAAGGGCTAGGGACTGCATGGATTGGTTTTTTTCTTTAGCTGCCTCTGTTCCAAAATAAGTGTCAACTTTAGTAGTAGTACAACTTTGTACTAAAGTTTGCACAAAGTTGAGACACTTATTTTGGAACGGAGGGAGTACATATTTGCTATGATCTGTCAATCATTGAGATGCAATAGCATGCATGTTAGTCTCCTTTGTATTTGATGAAATGTTGCAACGGGCAACCTTGGACGCAAGATACATGTAACAGGAGCTGGAAGCTTCATAGAATTGTACAAATTTATCTCGCTGATAAATTACAGTACTTACTAGTACTATACTAGTACTTCCTCCATTCCTAAATATAAGTCTTTGTAGAGATTTCACCATTAACCACATGCGGATGTATATAGATTCATTTTAAGTGTAGATTCATTAAATTTTTTCCGTATGTAGTTCACCTAGTGGAATCTCTACAAAGACTTATCTACTAGTAATAGCTAGCCCCCACTACTAGGAATTCTCTATCCTCTCCTTGAGCCACATCATCAAAATTTACGTAGCCGTTAGATGAAGTATATCAGTCATAATAGTCGTCTGATCTAGACGTTGATAGGCTCCGCACTAAGCCACATGCAAGCATGCAGAAATACCATGGCACATGCATGTGAGTGGATTTTAAATCACATCAACATGTCTGCATGCAAGCATGCATCGTTAGCATGCATGTAAGTGAGCTTTTAAGTCCCATCAACATGTCAAAAAGAAAAATATAATCCCATTATGCAGTAGGAGTTGGCTGATCTTTTTTCCTTACGTGGGATGATCTAAATGATGATGGGAGTTTATTTAGTTTGGCTACCACATTTGTTATGCGGTTATAGAGTATTTTTAGTTCTATGAAATCGATAATTTTGCGCAGAGAGATATACCGCTGTTCCGCGGCAACACGCGGGGACTCATCTAGTAATATTTAGGAACGGAGGGAGTACTATGTAAAGAGTTAGGTGTCGCGCTGTGATTGTGTGAGGTGGGCCATGTAATCACTGAGCCTGTTTTCACTGCTCTTGCACTCCTCCGCTGTAAGAATGGAGAAAATTGTAATCCACTACCTCCTTTCGCCGAAAGCGTGGGACATCCAGCAGTCCTACCACCTCAGTAATAAAGACTAATGAGTCGTCAAATCACATAGACCCAGCAGTAAGTTGGACGGACGAAGCAACCATCACTCTTGCGCCAGTGAGAGGTCGCTTCCGCTCTGCCCGGGCATGAATGCGGCACCGATTCTTTGGAGCAGCGCTGACCGTTTCGGGCGGGAAGCACGCGCGGGCGATGGAGGGGCTTTGGGTGGGCCAGGCTGGTCAGGAGCAGGCGTGGCAGCTGTCCGCATGTCCCTACCGGACACGCCCGGAAACAAGAGGATGCACCGACTCTCGTGGCTAAAATCGTACACTACACACCATAGCTCTGTAGGAGTAGGTCGATCTGTCGTACTCTCTAACACACACATGTTGTTAAACACACACACGCACACGCACGCACCTTGGTCCCGTTGCACCTTCTAACGTGACTTATTACACCTAGACGGAGGGAGTAGTAAGTATACGAGATACGGTGGCACACTGACTTAAGTAGAATACAAGTGCCCAAAATTTGTGTGCATGCTATAATAAGGATTCACTTAAAATAGTACATGAGCGAACAGAGGATCAATTGGACAGTGTTCCCGAGCGATGGCGAGATGTGTGAGTAGTAAGATACACACGGCGCTTTTAATTTTTCTTTTTAATTTGTTTGTTTCACCCTCTGACTGGTGGGACCCAAAGTACTACGTGGAGAGAGGTCAGGTGACTAAGGCTGCATTATTTCTACACCACTGTGGATTGTCTTACCACCAAAGCCACATGACACGATTATGATTGAAATCCTAATGACTCCCACACACAAAAAAAAACACGGCATGCCTATCACACGAATGCAGGAATGTATAAAAGGTTATTTTCCTCTCGTTGAACATAACGGGAGGGTTGTGTAGCTGGTTAGCCTGTTTGCTCATCAAACTTGAGGTCTCGGGTTCGATAACTACACTTGAGCATAATTTTTGCCAGGAGGAAACTTTGACTGGTCAAAATGTTTTCTAGGGTTTGCACGCTTCACACTCTCTCTCCAGTATATATATACACGCTGGAGCCTCAACGCTTGTAGTTGCTCTCTTCACACTCTCTCGCCCTCTCCCGCTGGAGCCTCATCGCTTGTAGTTGCTCTCTTCACACTCTCTCGCCCTCTCCAGATCTAAACAAGACTTCGTTGGCCTCTCTCTCCCCTCACTGCTGCTCAAAGAGCCGGCAGGATCCGTCCGCCGGGAAGGGAAGGAGGCTTAACGCTGTCGCCATCGGCGAGGGAGGGAATCCACTACCGGCGCTGCTGTTCACTTTCCACCCATCGGCGGTGCAAGAGGGCCTCCGACCCCTTCTTCTTCGCAGCCGTCCCGTCGCCCACCGAACCACGCCCCAAGAACCTTAAGGTATATTTTACTTACTCCACATGCATTGCTCTAGCTGCATGTATACCATGAATCTAGGACGTGGTTCAAAGAGGAATGGAGTGGGGGAAAGTAGTGGGAAAAGTTGTATATAGCATGAATCTAGTACGTGGTTCAAAGAGGAAATGAAGGGGTAAAGTTGTATAGCATGAATCTAGGACGTGGTTCAAAGAGGAAAGGAATGGGGGAAAGTAGTGGGAAAAGTTGTATCGCATAAATCTAGGACGTGGTTCAAAGAGGAAAGGAAGGGGCGAAAGTACTAGGTCAAAAAGGAAAGGAAGGGACAAGGCTGTAGAGTTTGAGCAGGACTAGATTTGTTGCGCTCACATAGGGAAAGGTGTCTAAAGATAACAAAACTGGGACCAACACAAATATGCTCCTTGGTTGTTTGTTCTTTGTTGCAATAGACATGCATGACCACAAGACATCGGTAGATGCACATGGTGCTGGTCGTCCCACCGTCCCCTGCAACTCATTAGCTGTTGTTAATCTAAGGCCCTGTTTGGTTAAAACTCCTAGTCCCTACCTGCTTGGTTCGAGGACTAAACATGGACTAGAGGTTATTAAATGACATGATAAAAGACCATGTTACCCCTAGTAATGAACTAATAGAAACAAGGTGCGATGCGTGGCAGGGGCAACTGTTGGAAAAGTCCCAAAAGACTCCCTCGGGTCTTCTTTCTTTAGTCCCAAATGCCCACTTTTAGTCCCGAAAAGTCCCTCCTGTTTGGTTTAGATGTGGTGACACGGAGTTTTTTTAGTCCCTACACCAAAATGTCCCTGTAAACAAACACCCTCTAATAAATGCCGCTGGAAAATTGATGTAATGCCACAGTTAAAAGCAAATTAGAAGTTTAACGAATTTTATTGTTAATATAATCTCTATGTTAATATTAATCAGTGCCACCGTTTGAGAAATGCTACTGTCTTGCTTTCTTTCCCATTTAGATAAGGTAGATGCTTCTTTTTGTTGGCTTCATGTCATCCACCGTTATTGACCACTAATTGTTTCCTTTGCACCTCTGTGTAAACAGGTTATCTACTTCACCTTGT
The DNA here is from genome assembly GCA_021605205.1 of Aegilops longissima. NCBI lineage: Eukaryota > Viridiplantae > Streptophyta > Magnoliopsida > Poales > Poaceae > Aegilops > Aegilops longissima. The sequence continues at coordinate 501,769,576 of CM038679.1, forward strand.
TGCCATTGTGACCTTTTGTTGCCTTTGCACAAAACACTTTTGTTTTAAGAGTGTTTTGTGCAGTTCAACCAAAATGTCACACCGACAACGTTGCTTGATTGCTTGATCTTAGTGGAACTGCACAAGAGGAGATCTTACTTCCTATCCGTTAAGGCAAATTTGGTTCAGATCTTCTTCTTGTGAGTTGTTTGAATTCCGCATCATGAGAGGTCAATACTAGCCTTCTTTCACATGATTCTGCAGTGTGCTTTCATATGTTGTGCTACTTGTGCGATAATGTTGCTTGATTTTAGTGAACTGCACAAATGGAGACAAGACTTCCAATCTGTATGTGCACCGTAATATCCCATTGAGGTAAGATAAGGATATTTCACAACTGCAGGCCTGTATTTTGCCACTTTCATCGAAAAATTAAGTTTAGTACTATACTTTTGCTCCCTAATTGACATGCCAAATCTTACATTGAAGGCGAAGCTTGTGCATTATTGAACCAAGTGATGAAGGGGAAGAACAAGCGGAAGAAAAACAAAATCAACTCCGGTGCTGTAATGAAGCCTTTGGGCTGTGATGACACAAGTAATGATATAGTTTTGCATCTTAATTTATTGCTAGGCTGGAACGAGCAATTCTTTTGCCACTGATTTGATGCCATGCGTAATTATCTCTACTTGTGCAAACAGGGATCTTCTTTGAAGATACCATATATTTTAGTGGAACTGCACAAGAAGATGTTGGAAACATTAAACTAATCGAGGAGTATATAGTAAGCATGGCCACCCCCGTAGATAGCAACAGATGGTTCCGGAGAAGTGCTTCATCTGTATGCTCTACACAATCAGCCTCCTCACAAATGTTGGTACTCACCCACTGATTTCATCCATATGATTGAGCTTTGTCATCTCTATTGGTGTTGTGCTACTTTTTAGATATTGTCATGAAAAAGTGGTATTGTCCTTGAGAAGTGCTTCATCTGTGCTGTTTTAAATATTTCCTTTCCTTTTTTCGAGCAAACAGGGATCATCTTCCTCTGAAGAAGAATATGGAGTACGTGAAGTGACTAGTTCCGATTATGCCAGGATGAAGAAGCCCTGACTATCTTCTCATCAGAAGGAGCAGTTGAAGGATGGTTACATTACTCCCCACAAGACCAAACTAACTTCAGCTCACAAGGACTGACAAATCTCCATTTTTTTGCTGTGATGCGCGAGTACAATATTGTTCTAGGATTCTTTCTGGTGAGTTCCATTTTTCTAAAAGTGTGCTCTACATGGACCATGTATGTGCTGTTGAAACTGTCAATTCATAGTACAGTTTGCTTTATACTAATCACTTTTTGTATTTGTGCAAACAGGGTGCTCAACTTGATTTCAACAGAACTGCACAAAATGTTCATGAATACATCGAATCATTCATTTCCACCACAAGAAAGGAGGTGCCCATAAGTTCAAGGCGATGCAACATATAAGGGCGAAATCATACAAGCTACATGCGAATTTGGTTGATTTTGGTGGAACGCACAAAAAAACAGATGGTTTATTTAGCACGAGGTGCCATGTCAATGTCGAACGATGGCAAACCCTGCCCATTCCACAATCGTAGGCATTTGATATTTTGGAATGGGACAACCTTGTCAAATTTTTCTCATTGATTTTAGCAAGATATCGTTTGATATTTTGAATGGGGCGCCCTTTGCTGCGAAGTGGCGATTAATTTTTCTTTATTCTTTAGTTGTGAAGTAAATATTGCCTCGACATGTGAGTCGCTGAGATGCATAATCATCGATTGTTTTGAATGTTCTCTATGAATTGCCGGCCTGTGTGTTTGATTGCAATGTCTGAAACGCTAAAAGCTGCTCAAACTCTTTGTACTCATACATTCCTTTTTACTTAGCACATTGTGAAAGTGCATACTTTTTTGTATAAGATTGGTCAAACTAGAGATACTTTGACTGCACACAAAACTTGTATGCAGACTAGAAAGGACCGGAGGGAGTGCATGTGAAACTGCTGCAAACGTGGTGATCACCCTGGGAATAATGCTAGTACGTATTGTTTTGCATGTTCATCCAATGCCAGTGATACAGGAACTCGAACTAATCGAAATAAATTCATTCATACACGGTCGGATTTCATATAAACATGCCGGATTTCATTACATTTCGTACATTGTTCAACTAAAAGGGTGTTTGTGGCGCATGCATCTCCCGATGCGAGGCCGGGGTCATCCTCCTTTTGAAAAAAACTAAAAAGGGTGCGCTGGAGGTATAATTAATTAACCGGCTACCCACTGTGTCCCGCCGAGCGAGCAGAAGCTTGTGACTTAACTACAGGTGCAGTTGCGTAATTGACATGTGGCCTATTGGGCCCACGTGTCGATCGATAATCGCACAGCAGCTAAAATAAGCAGCGTTCTTCTCCAACGCAGCTCTCCGACTCACGTCGCCGCCAAGAAGCTAACCGGCCGTCAATGGTCAACCCGCCTAGCTTGGCTTCAACCGGAGGGTAGCAGCGGTGGCCTTACTTGGACCCGAGTGGCGGCGACCTACCGTGTTCTACTCTTCCTCGTTTTCTGTGTGGCGCGGCCTCGTTGGCAGCGGGGCGGGGCGGGGCCTCGGCAGAGCCGGCGATGTCCTTCGTCTCGTTGCCGGTGGGCGGCGCCTCAGCGGAGCGGTGGAAATCCTCCCCCACGTTGATGGCAGGATGGGGCCTCGGTTGAGCCGCCGATGTCCTCTGCATCATTGTTGGCGGGGCGGGGCCTCGGTGGAGCCGGCGGTGTCCTCTGCCTCGTTGTTGGTGCCGCGGGGCCTCAGCGGAGCAGGGCGTCGTCGACGCCAGCGGAGCGGGGACTCGTCGGAGCCGACATTGCCCTCTGCCTCGTCCTCGGTCTCGCCAAACAGCACCTCGCCCGCTTCATCGCCCTCTTTACTAGACTCTTTGTAGGCGGCCGCAGCCTCCGCCACTCGCATGCGGTACCGCCAGCGCTCGAGGCGGCCCTTGCGGGCGGAGCAGTACGAGTCGAGCAGCGCCTCCTGCTCCGCGGCGATCTGCTCCTCCGCCTGCAGTGCTCTGGAGGAGATGGTGGTTGTAGGCGGCGTCGGCTGCGCCTCCGGAACTGTTCCTCACGATCGGCCTCACCTGTCCATATATTGGGCACGGGCCTCGCCGATGGTCATGGTGCAATGCACCGGCGAGGATGGCGCGGAGGAGGGGGTTGGCGCCGGAACGTCGACTACCATGTTCTCCATTAGGACGTCGTCGTCCTCCGGCTACCTGCCGGCCAGCCGGTCGGCAGCAATCGCTGCCATCTCCTTGTGGTTCGTCGTCCGCCCATCCCGAAGAGCGCTGGAGCGCGAGGAGCCATGGTGGGCAGTACTGGTGTGGACAGGAGAAAGGGAACAAATGCGGATGACTGCGGCTATGGCTGGCGCAGCAGTTTATATAGCAATGGTGGGCGGGCGGAGGGACGGATGTGTGGCACCGGAGTAGCCGCATCGGCAACCGCGTATCATTAATGTGTGCGGCAGATGGACGGACGGACGGCACTTGTGTCGTTTGAAGGCGAGCAATCGCCGCACTGGGAAGCGCGCGCGGCGCGCTTATTGCTTTGAAGGCGGAAGCAGCGCGGCGAGGAGATGACTTTACTTGGATAGGATGACAATGGGGACCCACCAGGTCCATAGCCTCACGTCACGCAAGTGCCTCCTTATTATATATATATATATATATATATATATATATATATATATATATATATATATATATATATATATATATATAGATATATATGTATATAACTATAATTTATTTTGCTTCGTCCTAGTTTTCTGACATCACAGTCCCACACAATAAATGAGAGAATTGCACAAGAAGCGGCTGACAGCTGGGACCAAGCAGCTCGAGCAGTATTTGTGTTTTTGAGGTGTGAGCACTGTAGATTTTTTTGATGTTTACCCCAGATATTAATTTTTCTCCTCTGAACAACAACGAAAACATCGCTGCAGGTATTAACTGGGCGGGCTGTGGCCCGTCTATCCCGAGCCGATATCCAGCCCAGATATTAATTTTTTTCAAGCTGAAAATGGCTAGCCCAGCTATACTTTTTTTAGGAATACCTGGCAAGGTCAAGTTGTTATTCACCGCTCACTGGCTGCAAATCTTTCCTAGGAGGGATGCATTAGGCTTGACAAGAAAATGGGCTTTAAGAAATAATAAATGGGATGTAATTATAAAAACTAGGTAGTAACTATTAAAAATGCACCAAATAGTGATTACTTTATAAAATATTATTTTTGGAATATTGAAAATTTTAATTTCATTAATTGTTGCGAGCGCAATGTTTCGTTGGATTTTTACGTAATATAAATCTATATTGAAATTGTATTTAATCTGACTAGAAATTTCGGGATAAAAATATTCGGATCCCATCAAAATGTGGGAAATTTTTATTGAATTCTGTTTTGAACGGTTGGTTGAAATGGGCTGTAGTTTTAACAAACTGTAAATGGGTTGTAGTAAATTCCATTAGAATTCAAAAATGGGCTACACATTCTTATAAATCTCAAATGGGCTATAAGTTCTCTGCCACACACTTCTGGCCTTACTAAGTTGACGCATCCCCTAAAAAAACAGTGTTGATGCGTATGCAAGGCTTTGTCAACTTATAGTCAACACACGGTTCTAGCAGAAGTGGCTGTTGGATGTCCATCCAACGGATGCCGTGCTTCTTCTTCAATCTCGGATATTCTAGCACCGTTTCAGAAGCTGACATGTGGGCCTACTAAGTTCACGTACCAAGGGCTTTGTCAACTTAGTCAATAATAAATGATTCTAGCTGCAGTGACCGTACGATGTTCATCCAATGGCCGTCGTGCTTCTTCAACCTCTGGTCTTCTTGCTCCAGTCGACCAAAGCAGCGCCGGTCGTGCTGCCTGCTCCTGCCTCCCGTGGACGGCTGTGCTGCCACGGAGGCCTCACTGCCCCCTACTACTCCCACCGCTGGCCAGGCCATCGCTCCACTCACCCACACCCCCTGTTATTCTGCGGCGACGGCAGCGCAGCCGAACCAGTGAACCCTCATACTCCTCTCCGCGTGTGCATCCACTGCCGCGTCTTCCCCGGCTCCGCGTCATCCCCTTCCTAGGCCTCGTCGTCGTCCACCGCCGTGGTGCTCTCGGCGCGGTGTGGTCAACGTGGTCAAGGAACGACTTCCATCGGACGTGGACTGTACCTGGAGAGGCTAACAGCTGGGTCTACGGCAGCCGCAAGGAAGTGCCTCCTTATTACGCAAAAATAATTATTCCTCCACGGACAGCGGGACCCACGGACGGGCCACCGTATTTTGTGGAAAAATGATTCGCCCCACGATGCTGGGACCCACGAGCTACATCTTCGCACGCAAGGAAGTGCGTCCAAAAAAACGATTTGTTCCGATCGCTGGGACCCACCAGCTACATCTTCGCACGCAAGGAAGTGCGTCCGAAAAAAAGATTCGCCCCCGACTGCTGGGACCCACCAGCTACACCTTCGCACGCAAGGAAGTGCGTCCGGGAAAAAAATGATTCGCCCCCTGACTGCTGGGACCCAGCAGCTACACCTTCGCACGCAAGGAAGTGCATCCGGGCAAAAAAAATGATTCACCCCCCTGAGTGCTGGGACCCAGCAGCTACACCTTCACACGCAAGGAAGTGTGTCCGGGCCAAAAAAACAAAACGATTCCCCCCTGACTGCTGGGACCCACCAGCTACATCTTCGCAGGCAAGGAAGTGCGTGACAGTCGGGACCCAGCTGGTCAAAGCGTACGTAGCATTGTCATCCTGGTCGCGAACGTGTACGTACATACTGGTCGATGTAGAGGCGCGCACGTGTCGTAGTAGAGGCGTGCACGTGTCGTAGTAGAGGCGCGCACGTAGCATGTACACGTACGTACAGCGGCAAGGCCACAAGAAAGAAAATACGGCCACGTATGTGTACATACGGGCGGTGTCTCGAACGCCTAGTCGCGCATACGTACGACGAGGGCTCGTGTTCATGGGGAGGCAATGGAATGCGTCGTGTTCATGGGGAGGCAACGGAATGCGTCATGTTCATCAGGAGGTAATGGAACGCGTGGGAGCTAACCGTCTTGGACGGAACAGGCGATGGAAACAAGGCCTGGCGTACCGCAGAGCGGAGGAAACGGTCTTGTGTTCGACCGGCCACGTTCGGAATGGGGTCCTGTTGATCGGGAGGGGTGTGGTGTACCGCAAAACGGAGGAAACGGACCTCCTACGGTCGAAACGGGGGTCCTGTTGATCGAGAGGGGTGTGGCGTACCGCAAAACGGAGGAAACAGACCTCCTACGGTCGAAATGGGGGTCCTGTTGATCGGGAGGGGTGTGGCGTACCGCAAAACGGAGGAAACGGACCTTCTACGGTCGAAACGTGGGTCCTGTTCATCGGAGGGGTGTGGCGTACCGCAAAACGGGACTCCACGGGATACTGTTCATCTCCACCGTCAACCTCCTCCAGCCTCCACGGGCTACCGTTGACCTCCTCCAGCCTCCACGGGCTCCTGTTCATCCAGCCTCCACCGCGCGCTACTCCACCGGCTACTGTTCAACCACCCCTCCACGGGCACCCCTCCACCGTCTACTGTTCATCCATCCCTCCACACCACGGGGTCCTGTTCAACCACCCCTCCACGGCCACCCGTCCACCGTCTACTGTTCATCCAGCCCTCCACACCACGGGTCCTGTTCATCCGAGGCAACGCCACCGCTCCTTTATCATCCAACCCCCCGCAATGCTCACTCACTATTCATCCAATCGATCGGCTTGATTAGCAGCGATAGCGAAGAATCGCTCCATCGGGTTCGATTAATAGCCATCGATCGATCGCTCGGGTTCGATAACGCGAGCTCGCAGTTACAATCGCTGGGTTTAGTTAGAGCCCAACGCCTCGCTTCGGGTTCGATTAGAGCCAACGCCTACACACACGCTGCAGCGTCGTGTACGAGAAAGCAGCGCGATCGCTTCGGCCCGACCTCCCACCGTAACCGCAACTCCCGAAAATTTTCCTACCCTCGCTTCTACCATGGTTTTTCCGTCATGGACGGCCCAAAGAATGTCATGCAGCTGCGTCTCCGGCCCGCCCAGGACGAAAATCCCATTTTCTGTCATGATTTTTTGTCATAGAAGTAGGAGCCCACCACATCTATGATGATACCGGGTTCTGTCACAATTATCGTCATAGAAGTACACATGTATGACATAATTTTTTTTTGTTCGGCCCAAAATGTCACGGATGTGTCTTTTTTTGTAGTGAGTATTCCCTCCCCCTAGAGATATGATTAAGATTTGATGTGATCTCTCTCTCCCCCTTTGACATCAATTTCCAAGAAGGGTCTTCTGGAATTTGTCGTGAATGGGTTTGGTCCTTGAGTCACAGCACAAAGCACTAAGGTAAATGTGATGCTTGTAGAGGACAAGATTCATTGAGTGGAGCTGGATCAAGAGTAAAGCAGGAATAATTGGCAAAATGTTTTTCCTGTAGTGAAATCGGTGGCACCGAGTTGTATGCTTCGGTTGCACCGAAAAACTTCGGTTAGACCGAAAACAAGAAACCGGTGGGACCGAGTTCATCACAGAGAAAAGCACTTGTCATCTCAGCTCACTAGACAGGTAAGATCTCACGAGGATTTGCAAGGAATTAACTGAAAGATTTGCAATGAATTGGATGCAGGGAATGCAGAACACAAGAAAAGAGAAGAAAAGGAAAAAGATGGAAATCTAGATGAAGTTTTTTTTGAAAGAGGAAACAAATATGCATGAGACAAATGCAAAAGGAAACACAAGAGAACTTCATCTAGAATTGGGCGGTGACAAAGTCACCTATGTTACAGTATATTGACTTAGGAGTCAAGTGAGATCACTTGATCATAGGTCATACTCATCGTTTAAGCACAAAATGGGGTTGCCATTTTTCGTTTAAGCATCTTGATGTATTCACATCTTGTCGAGTTGCTTTGATTCATGACTTGGAGTAAAGCTTCTCTAAGATGGAATAACATACCTTGCGTGGTGGTGTTGATCGTGATCATGTAGTTGAACTTGTGTGGGTTGCTCAAGGTTGATGTAGCTCATCAAGAGTTGGGAGCACCACTAGGAATTTGAGTTCATCTACCTACATGGGTTAGTTTTCGCAAGGAAGAGAACTTGTGTATCCAAAATGACAATCATGAAACTCAACATAGAATTTGCCAAAGGATATGTTTGAATGGTTTCGTGCTTCCTTGTCTTCAACCACCATTGTGTAGAGACTTGGTGATGTTGAGATTGCTCAAGATGTGAGTGAGTTGCAATCTCATAGATTTAGATTCATCCAAGTACCTACAAGGGTTAGATAACATGCGAGATGCAAATATATCCAAGACATAAGATAGTCATCATAAGAGACATATCAAGGATTAGTCATAAGCTCAAGTATTGCATGTATCCATTGGAGTTCCTACTCCAAGTTTGAAGCATCAATTTTTTCAATTCACCTCTTAACCTGCAAAACACTTTCTCATCAAGTGGTTTAGTGAATATATCTGCTAATTGCTTGTCGGTGCGAACATGCTTAAGATTAATGTCACCCTTAGCAACGTGATCTCGAATGAAATGATGACGAACTTCAATATGCTTAGTTCGAGATTGTTGCACAGGATCGTGAGCAATCTTGATATCACTTTCATTGTCACAAAGTAATGGAACATGTTTCACATATATCCCATAATCTTTAAGAGTTTGGGTCATCCAAAGTAATTGAGCACAACATGAACCAGCGGCAATGTATTCCGCTTCGGCGGTGGATAAGGATACTGAGTTTTGTTACTTGGAAGACCAAGACACAAGAGATCTACCAAGAAATTGACAAGTACCCGATGTCGATGTCAAAAACGGCGGATCTCGGGTAGGGGGTCCTGATCTGTGCGTCTAGGCTGATGGTAACAGGAAGCAAGGGACACAGATGTTTACCCAGGTTCGGGCCCTCTCGATGGAGGTAAAACCCTACTTCCTGCTTGATTAATATTGAAGATATGGGTAGTACAAGAGTAGATCTACCACGAGATCGTAGAGGCTAAACCCTAGAAGCTAGCCTATGATAGTATGATTGTAATTGTGATCGGCCTTCTAAGGACCAACCTCTCCGGTTTATATAGGACCCGGAGAGAGCTAGGGTTTACATGGAGTCGGTTACAAGGAAGGAAATATAATATCCGGATCGCCAAGCGTGTCTTCCATGCCAAGGAAAGTCCCAGCCGGACACGGGTCGAAGTCTTAAGTCTTGCATCTTCACGCTTCAATAGTCCGGACGTGGTATACAGTCCGGCTATCCGGATACCCCTCTAATCCAGGACTCCCTCAGTAGCCCCTGAACCAGGCTTCAATGACGATGAGTCCGGCGCGCAGTCTTGTCTTCGGCATTGCAGGGTGGGTTCCTTCTCCGAATACTCCAAGGTAGTTATCGAACACTTGAACCGTGTCCGGATCCACAAAATGATCTTTGATGTCTACTACGCAATCTTCTTCTTGTAGACGTTGTTGGGCCTGCAAGTGCACAGGTTTGCAGGACAGTAGCAAATTTCCCTCAAGTGGATGACCTAAGGTTATCAATCCGTGGGAGGCGTAGGATGAAGATGGTCTCTCTCAATCAACCCTGCAACCAAATAACAAAGAGTCTCTTGTGTCCCCAACACACCCAATACAATGGTAAATTGTATAGGTGCACTAGTTCGGCGAAGAGATGGTGATACAAGTGCAATATGGATGGTAGATATAGGTTTTTGTAATCTGAAAATATAAAAACAGCAAGGTAACAAGTGGTAAAAGTGAGCGTAAACGGTATTGCAATGATAGGAAACAAGGCCTAGGGTTCATACTTTCACTAGTGCAAGTTCTCTCAACAATAATAACATAGATAGATCATATAACAAGCCCTCAACATGCAAAAAAGAGTCACTCCAAAGCCACTAATAGCGGAGAACAAACGTAGAGATTATGGTCGGGTACGAAACCACCACAAAGCTATTCTTTCGGATCGATCTATAAAAGAGTTTGTACTAGAATAACACCTTAAGACACAAATCAACCAAAACCCTAATGTCACCTAGATACTCCATTGTCACCTCAAGTATCCGTGGGCATGATTATACGATATGCATCACACAATCTCAGATTCATCCAACCAACATAAAAGTACTTCAAAGAGTGCCCCAAAGCTACTACCGGAGAGTCAAGAACGTGTGCCAACCCCTATGCATAGGTTCCCAATGTCACGAAACCCGCAAGTTGATCACCAAGACATATATCAAGTGTTCTCATAAAAGACTCAATCCGATAAGATAACTTCAAAGGGGAAACTCAATTCATCACAAGAGAGTAGAGGGGGAGAAACATCATAAGATCCAACTACAATAGCAAACCTCGCGATACATCAAGATCGTATCACCTCAAGAACACGAGAGAGAGAGAGATCAAACACATAGCTACTGGTACATACCCTCAGCCCCGAGGGTGAACTACTCCCTCCTCATCATGGAGAGCCCCGGGATGATGAAGATGGCCACCGGAGATGGATCCCCCCTCCGGCAGGGTACCGGAAAGGGGTCCCGATCTGGTTTTTCGTGGTTCTGGAGGCTTGCGGCGGCGGAACTCCCGATCTATCTTCTGTTCTGGAAGTTTTAGGGTACGTAGGTATATATTGGTGAAAGGAGTACGTCGGTGGAGCTACGGGGGACCCACGAGGCGGGGCGCCAGGGGGTGGGCGCGCCCACCTCGTGAGCACCTCCCGTATCTTCTGACGTGGGGTCCAAGTCCATGAGGTGGGTTTCCTTCCAAAAATAACTTCTCCAGTTGATTTCGTTCCGTTTTGACTTCGTGTGATATTCCTTTTCCTCGAAACACCGAAATAGGCATAAAACAAAGAAATGGGCTGGGCCTCTGTTACAAGGTTAGTCCCAAAATAATATAAAAGTGGATAATAAATCCCAATATTGCCTAAAACAGTAGATAAAGTAGCATGGAGCAATCAAAAATTATAGATACGTTGGAGACGTATCAAGCATCCCCAAGCTTAATTCCTGCTCGTCCTCGAGTAGTTAAATGATAAAAAAGAATTTTTGATGCGGAGTGATACTTTGGCATAATTTCAATGTAAATCTTCTTAATTGTGATATGAATATTCAGATCCGAAAGATTCAAGACAAAAGTTCATATTGACATAAAAAATAATAATACTTCAAGCATACTAATCAAAGTAATCATGTCTTCTCAAAATAGCATGGCAAAAGAAAGTTCATCCCTACAAAATCGTATAGTTAGGCTATGCTTCATTTTCGTCACACAAAGGTGTTCCCAACTTCTATACCCCCGATGACAAGCCAAGAAATTGTTTCATACTTAAATAATCTCAAACTTTTTCAACCTTCACGCAATACATGAGCGTGAGCCAAGGATATAGCACTATGGGTGGAATAGAATATGATGATGGGGATTGTGTGGAGAAGACAAAAAAGGAGAAAGTCTCACATTGACGAGGATAACCAACGGGCTATGGAGATTCCCATCAATTGATGTCAACATGAGGAGTAGGGATTGCCATGCAACGGATGCACTAGAGCTATAAATGCTCAACAAAATAAAACTAGTGGGTGTGCATCCAACTTGCTTCCTCATGAATACCTAGGGCATTTTGAGGAAGCCCATCGTAGGAATATACAAAGCCAAGTTCTATAATGAAAAATTCCCACTAGTATAAAATGACAACTTATGAGACTCACTATATGAAAAACATGGTGCTACTTTGAAGCACAATATATGAGACTCGCTATATGAAGAACATGGTGCTACTTTGAAGCACAATATATGAGACTCACTACATGAAGAACAAGGTGCTACTTTGAAGCACAAGTGTGGGAAAAAAGGATAGTAGCATTGCCCCCCTTTTTTTTGGGCCTTTTTTTTGGCCTTTCTCTTTTTTTGGGACAATGCTCTATTGAATGATGATCATCACACTTCTATTGATTACAACATAAGGATTACAACTCGAAAATAGAACAAGGTATGACTCTATATGAATGCCTCCGGCGGTGTACCGGGATGGTGCAATGAATCAAGAGTGACATGTATGAAAAACAATGCATGGTGGCTTTGCCACAAATACGATGTCAACTACATGATCATGCAATGGCAATATGACAAAAGTAAAGTATGTCATGATGATGATGAACGGAACGGTGGAAAGTTGCATGGCAATATATCTCGGAATGGCTATGGAAATGCCATAATAGGTAGGTATGGTGGCTGTTTTGAGGAAGATATAAAGAGTTTTATGTGAAAGAGCGTATCATATCACGGGTTTGGGCCTTGCTAAGTTTGCACCAACTCTCAAGGTGAGAAAGGGCAATGCACGGCATCAAGAGGCTAGCAAAGGCGGAAAGATAAAAGTGTGTATAATCCATGGACTCAACATTAGTCAAAAGAACTCATATACTTATTGCAAAAATTTAGAAGTCATCAAAATCAAGTACTACGCGCATGCTCCTAGGGGATAGATTGGTAGGAAAAGACCATCGCTCGTCCCCGACCGCCACTCATAAGGATGCACAAGCCGGTACACTTCATGTTTCAAATTTGTTACACAACTTTAACCATACGTGCATGCTACGGGATTTGCTAACTTCAACACAAGCATTTCTCAAATTCACAACTACTCAACTAGCATGACTTTGATATTATCACCTCCATATCTCAAAACAATTACCAAGCATCAAACTTATCTTAGTATTCAACGCACTCAAAAGAAAGTTTCACATATCTTGAACACCAAGTATATTAACATTAAGCAAATTACCATGCTATTAACGACTCTCAAAATAATATAAGTGAATCATGAGAGATCATTTATTTATTCAAAATAAAACTACCACCATGCTCTAAAAGATATAAGTGAAGTACTAGAGCAAAAACAAACTACTCCGAAAGATATAAGTGAAGATCAATGAGTGGTCGAATAATTATGCAACTATGTGAAGACTCTCCCATTTAATAATTTCAGATCTTGATACTTTATTCAAACAGCAAGCAAAGCTAAATAAAACTACATTGCAAGGATAGCACAACTCATGTGAAGAAGCAAAAACTTAGGCTCAACCGATACTAACCGATAGTTGTTGAAGAAGAAAGGTGGGATGCCTACCGGGGCATCCCCAAGCTTAGATGCTTGATACTTCTTGAAATATTATCTTGGGGTGCCTTGGGCATCCCCAAGATTGAACTTTTGTGTCTCCTTAATTCCTCTCTTATCATGGTTTCTCTTTTTATCAAAAGCTTCATTCACAACAAACTCAACAAGAACTCGTGAGATAGGTTAGTATAAACCAATGCAAAACCTTATCATTTTCTACTGTAACAAATCACTAAAATTATTATTCAACATTGCATACTAAATGTCTCTGCATACTTAATAGTCCTATCCCCAAACAGAATCATTAAACAAGCAAACATACGCAAACAATGCAAACATAACAGCAATCTGCCAAAACAGTACAGTCTGCAAAGAATGCAAGATTCATCATACTTCCCTAACTCCAAAAATTATCAACTAAAATTCCCACTGTAATAAATTTATCAGATATTTATATGCAAAAAGTTTCAACATTATATAATTCTCTGACTTTTCTGAGGAATTTTTACAACAGCGGTAAACTTTCTGTTTTTAAACAGCAACATGTATACTAGCAAAATAAGCATGGCAAAGGCTATCCTTGACTTTTTTATTGAAACTAAAGATGAAAAACATTATTCTAACTAACAGAAAGCAAATACTAACAAGAGAAAATGATTCTCCAAGCAAAACACATATCATGTGGCGAATAAAAATATAGCTCCAAGTAAAGTTACCGATGAACGAAGACAAAAGAGGGGATGCCTTCCGGGGCATCCCCAAGCTTAGGCTCTTGGTTATCCTTGAATATTACCTTGGGGTTCCTTGGGCATCCCCAATCTTAGGCTCTTGCCACTCCTTATTCCGTAGTCCATCGAATCTTTACCCAAAACTTGAAAACTTCACAACACAAAACTTAACAGAAAACTCGTGAGCTCCGTTAGCGAAAGAAAACAAAAGACAACTTCAAGGTACTGTAATGAACTCATTTTTTATTTATATTGGTGTTAAACCTACTGTATTCCAACTTCTCTATGGATTATAAACTATTTTACTAGCCATAGATTCATCAAAATAAGCAGACAACACACTGAAAACAGAATCTGTCAAAAACAGAACAGTCTGTAGTAATCTGTAACTAACGCAAACTTCTGGAACTCCAAAAATTCTAAAATAAATTGGTGGACCTGAGTAATTTGTCTATTAATCATATGCAAAAATAATCAACTAAATATCACTCTCCAGTAAAAAGTTATAGCTAATCTCGTGAGCGCTAAAGTTTCTGTTTTTTACAACATGATCATAAAGACTTCATCCAAGTCTTCCCAAAGGTTCTACTTGGCACAAACACTAATTAAAACATAAAACCACATATAACCAGAGGCTAGTTGTATTATTTATTACTAAACATAACCAAAAAGAAAGAAACTAAAATAAAATTGGGTTGCCTCCCAACAAGCGCTATCGTTTAACGCCCCTAGCTAGGCATTATGATTTCAATGATGCTCACATAAAGGATAAGAATTGAAACATAAAGAGAGCATCATGAAGAATATGACTAGAACATTTAAGTCTAACCCACTTCCTATGCATAGGGATTTTGTGAGCAAACAACTTATGGGAACAAGAATCAACTTGCATAGGAAGGTAACACAAGCATAACTTCAAGATTTTAAGCACATAGAGAGGAAACTTGATATTATTGCAATATGTAGAAGCATATGATCCTCCCTCATAATAATTTTCAGTAGCATCATGAATGAATTCAACAATATAACCAGCACCTAAAGCATTCTTTTCATGATCTACAAGCATAGAAAATTTACTACTCTCCACATAAGCAAAATTCTTCTCATCAACAATAGTGGGAGCAAACTCAACAAAATAACTATCATGTGATTGAACATTAAGATCAAGATGACAAGTTTCATGGTTATCACTATTCTTTAAAGCATACGTGTCATCACAATAATCATCATAGATAGGAGGCATGCTTTCATCATTGTAAATTTTCTCAACAAAGCTTGGGGGACAAAAAATATCATCTTCATCAAACATAGCTTCCCCAAGCTTGTGGCTTTGCATATCATTAGCATCATGGATATTCAAGGAATTAATACTAACAACATTGCAATCATGCTCATCATTTTTACACATATTTCATGCCAAGCATTCTATGTAATTCTTCTTCTAGTACTTGAGCACAATTTTCCTTTCCATCATACTCACGAAAGATATTTAAAAGGTGAAGCGTATGAGACAAACTCAATTCCATTTTTTTATAGTTTTCTTTTATAAACTATACTAGTGCTAAAACAATAAACAAAAAGAATCGATTGCAAGATCTAAAGATATACCTTCACTTACCTAGCCTCCCCGGCAACGGCGCCAGAAAAGAGCTTGATGTCTACTACGCAACCTTCTTCTTGTAGACGTTGTTGGGCCTGCAAGTGCACAGGTTTGTAGGACAGTAGAAAATTTCCCTCAAGTGGATGACCTAAGGTTTATCAATCCGTGGGAGGCGTAGGATGAAGATGGTCTCTCTCAAGCAACCCTGCAACCAAATAACAAAGAGTCTCTTGTGTCCCCAACACACCCAATACAATGGTAAATTGTATAGGTGCATTAGTTCGGCGAAGAGATGGTGATACAAGTGCAATATGGATGGTAGATATAGGTTTTTGTAATTTGAAAATATAAAAACAGCAAGGTTACAAGTGGTAAAAGTGAGCGTAAACGGTATTGCAATGATAGGAAACAAGGCCTAGGGTTCATACTTTCACTAGTGCAAGTTCTCTCAACAATAATAACATAGATAGATCATATAACAAGCCCTCAACATGCAACAAAGAGTCACTCCAAAGCCACTAATAGCGGAGAACAAACATAGAGATTATGGTCGGGTATGAAACCACCACAAAGCTATTCTTTCGGATCGATCTATAAAAGAGTTCGTACTAGAATAACACCTTAAGACACAAATCAACCAAAACCCTAATGTCACCTAGATACTCCATTGTCACCTCAAGTATCCGTGGGCATGATTATACGATATGCATCACACAATCTCAGATTCATCCAACCAACATAAAAGTACTTCAAAGAGTGCCCCAAAGCTACTACCGGAGAGTCAAGAACGTGTGCCAACCCCTATGCATAGGTTCCCAATGTCATGAAACCCGCAAGTTGATCACCAAGACATACATCAAGTGTTCTCATAAAAGACTCAATCCGATAAGATAACTTCAAAGGGGAAACTCAATTCATCACAAGAGAGTAGAGGGGGAGAAACATCATAAGATCCAACTACAATAGCAAAGCTCGCGATACATCAAAATCGTATCACCTCAAGAACACGAGAGAGAGAGATCAAACACATAGCTACTGGTACATACCCTCAGCCCGGGGTGAACTACTCCCTCCTCGTCATGGAGAGCGCCGGGATGATGAAGATGGCCACGGAGATGGATCCCCCTCCGGCAGAGAACCGGAAAGGGGTCCCGATTGGTTTTTCGTGGTTACGGAGGCTTGCGGCGCGAACTCCCGATCTATCTTCTGTTCTGGAAGTTTTAGGGTACGTAGGTATATGGGTGAAAGGAGTACGTCGGTGGAGCTACGGGGGCCCCACAAGGCAGGGGGCGCGCTCAGGGGGGTTGGGCGCGCCCCCCACCCTTGTGACAACCTCCCTATCTTCTGACGTGGGGTCCAAGTCCATCAGGTGGGTTTCCTTCCAAAAATAACTTCTCCAGTTGATTTCGTTTCGTTTTGACTTCGTCTGATATTCCTTTTCCTCGAAACACTGAAATAGGCATAAAACAGCAAATCTGGGCTGGGCCTCCGGTTAATAGGTTAGTCCCAAAAATAATATACAAGTGGATAATAAAGCCCAATATTGCCTAAAAAGTAGATAAAGTAGCATGGAGCAATCAAATATTATAGATACGTTGGAGACGTATCAATCTTCACGTGCCACCGTAAAGAGAATGGTATTTCACAAATGCAATCTGCTGACAACTTTTTAGGCAACGCAGCGTGTCATTATGGTCGGGTCATTATTCTAACCGTTTTCCCACAACCAGCCACAACGCATATTGCGAGGCGGTTTCCTCGACACGTCTTGTCAAAGCAGAGATCGTGTCCCCTTACCACGGGATTCTCATCAATACGGGTATGGGTAATCCAACCGCACCGCTAATCGCGGCGATCGGGAGGCAAAATGGGTTCCACCAGGCAAGTGGGGAGGCGCGAAAAGCATTTACCGCCCCTATAAAGAGACATGGCCTCTTTCTCTTTGCCCACGCCTTTCTCCTTCCGCTAGCTCATTCCCCTCTTTTCGAGCCCTAACGCCCAAGCACTCTTCTTTTCCACCGAAGAGAGGCTTTTCGAAGATGTCCGGATCCGGAGCAGGAGGCAGATGGATGGCCTCTACTGTCCAGGAGAAGGATATCAAGAAGCTCCGGGACGCCGGGTATCTGGCCCAGAAGATCGGCCATAGTCTCCCACCGGCGGGACAGGTCGTCCCCACTCTGGAACCTCACGAGAGAGTCGTGTTCCTTCCCCATTTTGTCCTCGGGCTTGGGTTTCCCCTGAACGCATTTGTTCGCGGAGTCATGTATTACTACGGGATTGATTTTCATGATCTTTCCCCCAACTCCTTCCTCAATATCTCGACGTTCATCATCGTGTGCGAGGCTTTTCTTCGGATCTCACCTGACTTCGGCCTGTGGCTGAAGATTTTTAATGTGAAGCCCAAGGTGGTGAGTGGCGAACACGCCGAGTGCGGCGGCGCCATGGTGAGCAAGATGCCCAAGGCCGTTTGGCCGAATGGCGCTTTCAACGACTCCATCAAGGAGTGGCAGCAGCAGTGGTTTTATATCACCGAACCACGCGGCAAAAAGTGGGCCACAGCTCCTAAGTTCAGATCCGGAGCTCCACTGCGGCTCACGTCTTGGCCCAAGAAGGGCCCGAACTGGTCCTCGTCCGATGAGCTGTCATTGCTCCAGACGCGCGTCCAGAGTGTGGTTGACAGGGACGTCAAACTCGTCGACATGGTCCAGGTGATGCTAGTACGCCTGGTTCTCCCTTGTCAGCGCCGAGCCTGCACTCTGTGGGAGTTCGACCCAACCGAGCACCAAACCCTTCAGGAGCTCTATGACTCCTCCCATAAGGATATCTGGAAGGATCTCTTCAATCTGGCAAATCGTGGCCGGGCTCCGCCGAGGACCGCGGGTACCAATTATCCCATTCTGCAAGCCTGGTAAGTTACAGCCCCGCTCTGTCCATCCACGCTTCGGTTGACATGTCATGAGGGAGATATCTTAATCGCGTTTCGTCGTGACCTCAGGGATGGATAAAGAAGGTGGAGCGGATTCATTGTCCGGCCCCGCTGCCGGAGGAACCAGCCGGACCTCTTCTGACGAAGATGCTGGTCCCCGCGCCTTACGAGGCGCCAAGGAAGGAGGCCTCCAAGAAGGTCAAGAAGACCCGGAGTGGCCTCCGTCACCGAGAGGCTTCGGACGCAAAATCCGAAGACTCAAGCGATGCTCCTTCTTCGGAAGACGAAGAGGAAGAAGCAGAGGAGGACGAGCCTCACTCTGAAGGTGGGAAGAAGCATGCAGCTTCCTCGTCCCTGGAGGCCGAATCGCCCAAGAGGAGAAAAGGTTCCCTCCCAGAGGCATCCACCACGGCTGCCGATAGCAGCCCGGAGTGGGATCCTAGGGCCCAGCCCCTGGAGAAGTCGTAAGTATACAAAGTCCGAACATGCATATGCGTACGGGATTGTTTTTGGGTATATTAGTTTTAATTGTTGCTATGTTTTCCATAGTCCGGCAAGATCTCGCGCCGGACAGTCCTCATCCGAGGATTCGCTGAGCTCGGATGCCTTGGCGAGCGAGACGCCTCCACAAGCCCCTTCCCCCAAGTCCCAGCATGACACTGCAGTGTCGTCTCAACGGGGCCCGGACCAGGGGGCATATCACTGGACCCGGACACACGGGAGCGATGGCCCCTGAGTGTGCCGTCAGCAGGGGCGATCTTGGATTCGGCCCACAGCCGGACAAGGTCCACGAGACCTCTAAGGCTCCTGGATCGGGCGAGTAGCCACCTTTGACAGTGGGAGGCCTGCCTACCCCGCCGGCAACCTCTGTTCAAGCAGAGTTGCCAGGCAGTCTATTGACAACATTAAAGAAAGCGTCTATCGTTGATGAACATCGGACCCTTATGGGTGCGGTGGTTGAAAAGATTCAGTCCGTCGAGAGCGGGCTGAAGGAGTCCTGCCTTGGCCTTATAAAGGCCTTTGAGGTATGTTTCCTAAGAAACCTTCGAGGAATCGTCACAATATGAGTAGTAGCCCCTGATACACTGTCTGGCGGAAGAGAGAGAGTCGGGCAGGGGATCAAATCCTGTGTTTGAAAACAGGCGTCTGCGGAGAAGATGGCCGCTCATAATGCGGAAGTGTTCGAGCTGAAGCGGAGCCTGGAACGGGCCGAGGAAGAACTTGGCTTCGTGAGGAAGCAATTAGAGGATAAGCAAGCTATGTTGAAACATTGTCTTGCATTAGGCACGAATAAGTAATTGTGCCTATTAAAAAGTATTTGTGTTGTATGCCCTAGGAGCGAGTGCCGAGTATGAGGCACTGAAGCAGGTTGTGGCTGATGCAGACGAGAAGGCTGCCGCTTTCCTGACTTGAATTAGCACCAGCTTTCCTGACTGGGAGTTGCTGGAATTAGCACCAGCTTTCCTGACTTGACGCTTATGACCATTGCGCCGAGGCTTGAGGATGCTTCTTCTTGTGTCCTTCGTATTGTTTTGGACCGTAGTGGTGTGTTGACGTCGGGGCATGTGCCTTGGGTTCTCTTGCTTAGGTTGGGGTGGCCGGTTGTGCCCTGTGTGCCCTTTGTCGGGGCGGTCGGGTCCGTATCTTTTGGTGGCCAGGACCTTGGTCCATCTGTCCACCAGCAAATCTTGGTCAGCTTTAAGCTGCTGTTGCTTCCTTTGCAAGCCCTTTGTCGTGGCCATGAGCCGTCGCTCGAAGCGAGCTTGTTCCACTGGATCTTAAGGCACGCTGAATTCGTCATTGCCGAGGCTTGCCTCATCCTCGGAGGGGGGCGTATAGTTGTCCCTCTCCAAGTATCCCACAGTGGCCCATCCGGCCTTCTGAAAGGCAGGCCTACTAGGGTTATATTCATCTTTGGCACCATCCGGATTGTTTTCGTCTTCTGGGCCGGTATTGGTATGGCGGAGCTTGGAGCGGCGCCGACGACGCCCATGCTTTGCTTTTCTCTCTAAGGGATTATCCTCCGTTGCCTCATCGCCATTGGTTTCCTTCAGAGTGTCCGCCATATATATATCATAGGGATAGGCGGCTTTCCACCGCCCAGTGAGCGCTGCTTCATGTTCTTCTCCTGCATCGTCGTCTATACCGTCGATGCCTTCAGAGTTGAAGTCTAGTACGCCGGTTAAATCATCGATTGTGGCAATGAAGTGTGTGGTGGGTGGGCAACGAATTCCTTCATCGCCTGCTTCCCACTCAAGCCGGACATAGTTCGGCCAAGAGCTTCCTGACAAAGAGAGAGACTTTAATGAGTCCAGCATGTCGCCAAAGGGCGAGTGCTGGAAGATATCCGCAGCAGTGAGCTCCATTACCGGAGCCCAACCTAGCTCGACTGGCTCGGGAGTGCGCGGATTGGAACCGACGTCCGGATACGAATCCGGGTGTTCAGAGTCACAGGACACCACAGAGGGAAGGCCAGTGTTCGGCTCCACCACCGATGAGTGCGCAACCTGCAGGGCGGGGTCCATCCTTCTGTCCTTAGGCAGTGCAGCCTGCTCCGGATTTAGGTCTGGGGCTAATGCGGGGGTGATACCCTGAGCTTCGTCCGACAGCAGGTCCAAGCCATGCTCGTCGTGACTGCCCTGTGCTCCTGGCATAGGCTCGAATCCATCAAAGATCAAGTCTCCGTGAATGTCCGCCGTGTAGTTCAGGTTTCCGAACCTGATCTGGTGGCCAGGGGCGTAGCTGTCGATCTGCTCTAGATGGCCAAGCGAGTTGGCCCACAGGGTGAAGCCGCCGAACACGAAGATCTGTCCGGGGAGAAAGGTCTGACCCGGGATCGTGTTTTTGACGATGACTGGAGGAGCCATCGAGCCCTGCAGCAACGACACAGAGGAACTCTCAATGAAAGCACCAATGTCGGTGTCAAAACCGGCGGATCTCGGGTAGGGGGTCCCGATCTGTGCGTCTAGGCTGATGGTAACAGGAAGCAAGGGACACAAATGTTTACCCAGGTTCGGGCCCTCTCGATGGAGGTAAAACCCTACTTCCTGCTTGATTAATATTGAAGATATGGGTAGTACAAGAGTAGATCTACCACGAGATCGTAGAGGCTAAACCCTAGAAGCTAGCCTATGATGGTATGATTGTAATTGTGATCGGCCTTCTAAGGACCAACCTCTCCGGTTTATATAGGCACCGGAGAGAGCTAGGGTTTACATGGAGTCGGTTACAAGGAAGGAAATATAATATCCGGATCGCCAAGCGTGTCTTCCACGCCAAGGAAAGTCCCCGCCGGACACAGGTCGAAGTCTTGAGTCTTGCATCTTCATGCTTCAATAGCCCGGACGTTGTATACAGTCCGGCTATCCGGATACCCCCTAATCCAGGACTCCCTCACCCGAAGTGGACTTTCTATCAACCTTGTCACCGGCATAATTCGAGTCGGAGTAGCCAACAAGAACGAAAGAAGACCTCTTATGATACCAAATGCCAAAATTTGGTGTATGTATTAAGTATCTCACTATCCTTTTCACGGCCTTAAGATGACATTCCTTAGGAGCAGCTTGATATCGTGCACACATGCACACACTAGCATGATATCGGGACGTGAAGCACAAAGATATAACAATGAACCAATCATAGAGCGATAAACCTTTTGATCAACCGGTTCACCATCTTTGGTCAAATCAAGATGTCCACTAGTAGGCATGGGTGTAGTCATAGCTTTGCATTCTTGCATATTGAACTTCTTGAATAAGTCCTTGGTGTACTTCGTTTGAGAGACAAAGGTACCTTCCTTAGTTTTCTTGATTTGCAAACCAAGAAATAATTTGAGTTCACTCATCATAGACATCTCAAACTTCTCCGACATTAGCTTCCCAAACTTTTCACTAAAATGAGGGTTAGTAGAACCAAATATAATATTGTCAGCGTTCTGGGAACGGGGGTACCCAGACTTGCCTGCCTGCGGCCTGCGGCGTGGCTCATGGGGTGGCCCAGTACGGGCCATCTTCATCAGCACAAGCTCAAGACCTCGCGAGGCCAAGCCTCATGGGCGGATGACAGAAGCTTCCTCGCACGGCCTCGCCTGGCTGGCTCGCGAGGAGGCTGTGAGATCAAGGTGGGGTACCTCGCGAGGTGCCCATGACGCAAGCCATGACGACCGAGGGTGCCAGGCGGGTGCCAGCCCGCGCAGTGTCCTCATTTCCTGTTTGGTGCAAAGGAGGCAAGCGCAGATGAGAGCATCAACCAAAGGCAACCGTTTCGGTGCAACAAGACCAAGACCATCACAACGGCAGGAAGGAGGTCATCGTGGAGCCCAAGCCGGCGTCACCACCAGAGCCTTTGACAGGCGAGGACCAACTTTAGTCAGGATAAGTCTACTAGATGTTCCCCTTCAAAATGGCCAATTGTTGGCGCCCTTCCCGCTCAATATCTGGGAAGAGGCCTAGGGCCTCTGCCTATAAATAGGACTAGCCACCCACAGGGTAGAGGCATCTTGGGGCATCTGGCATCTTGGATCCAGAATCCAGAAAAGAGCTAGAGATCAAGCAATCTAGAGAGAGAGAGAGCGACCGAATTCCCCCTAGCAGTTCGTCGCACCGGCCAAGAACAGACCCTCGCGAGGCTGTTCTTCCTTGTATTGTTCATCATCAGCCCCTGAGGCAATCCACCACACCACACACTGGAGTAGGGTGTTACACCACAATGGTGGCCCGAACCAGTATAAACCTTGTGTCTCTTGTGTTGCCCTTTGTGTAGTTTAGATCCTCTCGAGGCGACGAGGTGCAGGTAGGTAGGGGGTGAGATCTCCGCGTGGACCCCAGAGTTCGAACCTAGAGGGTCTGCCGGAACCCGAAATCCAACATTTGGCGCGCCAGGTAGGTGCGCCGAATCCGCTACGCCACTTCGCGCCCGTCCCCATCATCATCATCATTTCCGGCGACCAGGCGGGCAACCTAGATTCTCGGGCGGCCTGGCCCGCCCACGCAGAGCCGCTCGTCTGGCGACCCATGCCCCGTGCAGCTCAAGGTCCGCAGGGCGCCGCAGGCAGCGGGCGACGCGGTCAGGCAACGACAGTTCTCACGCCACGGCAGGCGCGGTCGGCGGCGAGGGCCTCCAACCACGCCGCGGCCATGACGCCGTACACCCGACGGGAGCAGGCGAACTCAAGGGCCGCGCTCACGGTGCCCTGAGAGCTACTACAATGCAGGCTGCTGGAGGGCGGCCGCGACGTGCTGCCAGAGCGGGTGGCAGAGCTCCTGGGCTTCACCGCATCGGGGGCTCACCCCTTCTACACCCAGCTGCCATCTCAAGTCCAGGGCAGCCCACGCAGAGGCCCCACACATGCCCGCGCAGCTCCAAGTGGACTCCAAGGCCACCCCAACGCCAGCCAGGCCATCAGCACCAGGCCAGCAGCGGCGCTGCCTCCACCCCCGGCCAGCGAAGAAGGACTCACCATGGCCCATGGCCCCAGTGGGCCACCGCACTACCACCCCCAGGTGGCCGCCTCAAGCAGGACTGCGTGGCACACGGGGCACTACGATGCAGCATTCGGGATGGCGGCCCCGGAAGAGTATGTGCCCCACATGATGGATCAAGGGCACGCGCAGGAGGACGAACAGGGCTCGCTCCTCGGCCCAAGCTGGGGGGACGAGGCACCCGAAGCTGAGCTCTTCCAGGAGCCCCGGGAAAGCCCCGTCGACCATGCTGGAAGCAACGATTATCGGGTACCGCTAATTCCTCAGGAGCAGGCATACGCTAACCATGGATCGCAGGAGGTACAGGTCGTCGCAGCGGACGGCTGCCCCAATCCCGCAATTTCCTACCCCTCAGGAGGAGGCCGCCGGGGGCTGCAGGAGAGGGGCCGAGATTCGGCATCACCACCGCGGCGTTCGGAGCAAGGCGTCCTCAGGAGGTAGGCCCTCTTCCGAGGAGGCGCCTCAGGGCCTACCCCCAGCGGAGGACCCGTGGTCGTTGGGGGAACCGCTGGCGACCGCTCTACCCCATCGGCGGCGTCCTCGGTTTCCGGCCGTCGTCGATGGCACTAGAGTGTGGCGCAAGGCGGGGCCCTCGTCTGGCGATATGAAGCAAGGCCGGTACCTGTGAAGAAGGCCCAGCGCTTGTGAAGCTCGCCGCCCCGTGACACTCTCACATAATAATGAGTGGGGCTGTACACGCCCCGGAGTCTCAGGAGCGCCGGCCTCGAGCCCCGGGCTCCCTCCCACGATGGCAGCACTTAGCTCCGCGCTGGTGAGAAGACGTCCAAGACTAGACTAGGTGCCAGACGCGGCTTTTTCTGCTTTTCTTGCTTTTCCCCTTTGGCTGTCACTTTCCCCCCCTTTTTTGGATTTAAGTTGGATTCGAGCTTGCGATTTGCGTGTGTTCGGGGAAGGGGTGTTTAGTCTCGTTCGAGCAATCTCTCGCGTTCTGGTTACCACTCTGCCTCAGCTGCCTCCCCTCATGAGCCCCTCGCGAGCCGGGCCAGGCCTAGCATGCGTACAGACCGGACCGCCATCACCGCGCCCTTTCAGGAGGTTCTCATCACAGGTTAAATGGGCTCGTTCAGGGAGCACACGGAGCGCCACAGCCCTCCGCAGGCTATCTCGGGGCCCACGCGGGTCGAAGGTAAACAAGCCAGCCAGCTCGTCGCTAGGCCAGCCACTTGGTGCAGTCGTACGAATGGTATCGCATCTACTAATACGCTAACTGCAAGTTTTTACACGAGGGGCTCCCCCTCCCAAAATGCTCTTACAACCTTCAGGGCCAAGCCCGAACTCTGTCTACGCGGGATCAGAATGCAGGAGCGACACGCGGTTAATCGGATAAATCCCCCAATGCATCCTCAAGGTCACCTCCTGAATCGTCACTGGCGTCGCTGGCCTTGCCATCGCCCTCTGCGTCGCCGTCAGCGGCGTCGGGGCCATTCACCATGCCGCCTTCATCAGCAGCCACGACCACGCCGTCGTCATCAGTAGTGAAGGCCCTGACGAGGGCATCCACGTTGTCTTCCACCCAATGCGCCAGGTCGTCCCGGGTGGCCTGGGGCACTGGGGCGATGGCGGCATCAAAATCGAAGTTGGGGTCCATGTCCCGAAGATGGCTGAAGACGCGAGAAAAGGCACGCCCGAGCAGGGCGCGACTCCTCTCCTCCATCAACCTGTTGGCTCTGCCAGACCGCACCTCCAACTGCGTCACCACATCAGTGAAGAACTGGAGGTTACCAGCATAGTTAATTGCATGAGACTCGCCGATGGCTGCCTCGAAGATGTTGCCCAAGGCCGTGTTAGCTCTTTCCCGGAGCGTGCGGAGCATAGGGCCATGCTCGTGCTCCAGGATCTGCCGCTGGCGTATCTCGTCCTTGTTCCGCCGCGCAACAGCCTCGGCCACGTCCACCCGCTGACGTAGAAGAAGCATCTTGGCGCGGGAGGAAGTTAGCTCCTCCTGCGCCACGCCAAGGGCGGCCCGGGAAGCGTCAGCCTGCCGCGTCTCTTCATCCAGCTTGGCCCTCAGGGCGGAGGTCCTGCCTTCCGCTTCGGCCCTGATCAACCCCAGCCTCTCCTCGAACTCGCGCTCGAGGTTCAAGCGGGCCGTTGCCACTTGGCGATCAACCTCTTCTAGGACTCGGGCCTCCCGCGCAGCGACATCATCCTCCGCCTGCGTCACCAAGCGCTCCCTCGTCTCCAGCTGCTCAAGATCGCGGGCGCGCTCGGCAGCTTCGAGCGTCAGTGCCTCCTCGCGTCTCCGGAGCTCCGCCTGGTCGATCGAAGCCCCCTTCATCGATGCAAGGGCCGTCTCACGCAGCTCCACCTGCTGCTCCAGGGAATTGCTCCAGGCCTGGAGCTCCCGCGCCCGCTCCTCCGCCGCCTCACGCCGCCGGTCAGCCTCCCGGGCCTCCTCGACGGCCCGGGAACGGGCCTCCCGTGAGGCCGCCAGCGACACCTCGGCTTTCTCATTTTCGAGGTCACGCTGGTGGCGCGCAAGGGCAACGGCCACCTTCAGCTTGCGCCCCTCTTCAGCTAGGCGCAGGCCCTCAGCTTCAAGGCGTGCGTCTTCGTCAGCGAGCTCTACACCAAGCTGGCTCACTGCTTTAGCCGCCCTCTGGAGAAACCCTTGGCGAAGGGCACGACGCTCCCGGGCGTGCTCGAGCACATCTTCTGCGTCGTTATCCGCCCCAGGTGTGCGCAGGGGGCTACGAATCAGCACTCCCCCTCTGGGTAGGGGGCTGGGGGCTGGCGCCTTCGTGATGGCCGGGCACGCCTCGCCAGAAGCCCGGCCTAGAGTCGGCTCGTCCCCGAATGAAGAACGAAGGGCCGACCTCAGCCAATCGCCGTCCACGACCAGTCGAGGAGCCCAAGGCAGGCTGGCTATGCCTCGGGAAGGCTCGCGAAGGAGGGTCGCAAGGTGCGCAGAACCATGATGGGCCACAGGATGGCTCACCTCTCCGACCGGCCTCACCACAAGGGCAGTTCTTGAGCTCGGAGCGTTCGAAGATAGTGGAGAGGGCGAGGCCTGGGGGATGGCTCCCCAGCCATCTCCATGAGCTCGGCAGGAAGGGCCCTGCGGAGCGAGGATCAGCTGAAGCAACGGGAAAATAAGGAACTAGGAAAGGGGAAGGCTTACTCGTCAATGGCAAAATACTTCCTGTGCTTCAGCAGGCGGCAAGGGTAGTCATCACCCAAGGCCTCCCTTCTCTTCCGGAGAGCCTCAAAGTCCACGCGGAAGCGGCCCAGGAGTTCAGCGCAGGGGTCAGCCTGCGACGAGGAAGAAGCACCAAGGTGACCAGCGTCAGGGGCGTCGTCCTGGCGCACGCCGCCGGTCGCCTCACCAAGAAGGGTAGCCAGGGCCTCAGGGGCCTCGGCCACAGGAGCCGCGGGCCGTGGCTCAATGCCTTCAGCCGCAGCAGTGCGGGCCTCAGGAGCTGCCACCTCAGGGGTGCTGCCTGGCATCGTCATCCTGGCGGAGGCCCCCTCAGCCTCTGGTGGCCCTTGCCTCCCTACTCCACCACTCGAGGAAGGACTGCCATGGGCAACTGGAAGGGCAGTCGCCACTACTGCGTTCTCGCGAGGCCCCATGAGGCCTGCGGGGCGCAGCCCCCATTCGTCGAAGTTGGGCATCTGCTTCACGAAGTCACCCCTGTTCGAGCAAAGGTACAGCAAAGCACCCCCTTGCCGGATGCTGCCAGGGGAGGGGTCCCCAGTAAGGATCGTGAGAACCTTCCTCAGCACTTCAGGCGTCAGGTCCTCCTCCTGGAGCCTCATGTGGTCCTCACGCCCACCGAAGGCCCACATCCGGTGGGAATGGCGCTGGAGAGGGGCAATGCGGCATATGAGGAACTCATTCACCACCTTTGGCGCCGTCACGCCGAGCTCCCTCAAGTACGCGAAGCGATGCCAGACGAAGACGAGCCGGGGGCTCGTGAGCGTCTCCTGGCCCCAGCCCGAATTGGGGACAGCGGGCAATGTTGGCTCCGAAAGCAGGGGGCTGGGCACCCCGATGTCCACATACAGCCACCGCTCGCGGAACCCAGACGCGGGTGGAGGAAGGCTGAAATCAATCCCTGAAGCCGCAGTTTCTGCTGCGGCAATAAAGCTCACGCACCCCGAGCATTGGGTGGGGTCGATGAGGCGCAAAGAGAAGAAGTGGCGCAGCAATGCAACTGAAGGAGGGATGCCCATCATCGCCTCACAGACAAAGGCGAAAACGGCAAGAAGAGTAATGGATTCAGGACCCAAATGCATCATATGGATCTGGTAATGGGAAAGCACAGTGTTGAAGAAATTGGAAAAGGGGGGAACCAGTCCCGCCCACAGGGCGTCGGTGAAGTACCGGACCTCGGTGACTATCCTGTCAATGGAGAAGTGAGACGCGGGCTAGACCATCGTCCTCCCGCACTCGTTGAAGATAGTGGCGAGGGCAGAGCTGACCTTGTCCAAGCCTTCTCGGTTGAGTATGATCGATCGATCGACAGCAGGAGCCGTCGGCGACGGCGAGCGGGGCGGAGGCATAGGCTTCTTCCCTCTCCCCTTCTTCGTCGGAGCCAAGGGGGAGGATTCGAGATTGGATTGGAAGCGGAGACTGGAGCTCGAGAGGAGGAAGAGCAGGAGACGGTCGAGCGGCGAAAAGAGGGATGACTGTGTGCAACCACGGGTCCGCCTAGCTGAGCGCAAAATAAGGAGGCGTGGGGGAATAGGGACGCCCACGTCCAATCAACCACCACGCGACGCCCGAGGCCGCCGGCTGTTAGGGCCAAGGGCGGTTCGCAGCCCTTGCCCTTCGCTTCTCGCTAAGCCAAGTCCAGCGCGCTTTGGCCCGGGCTACTGCCGGTGTTCAGCAACGGGGTACCCAGACTTGCTCTGCTGCGCTGTGGCGTGGCTCAAGGGGTGGCCCAAGACGCCCATCTTCATCAAGCACAAGCTCAAGACCCTCGCGAGGCCAAGCCTCATGGGCGGACAACAGGAAGCTTCCTCGGGCACGGCCTCGCCAGGCTGGCTCGCGAGGAGGCGGAGAGATCAAGGCGGGGTACCTCGCGAGGTGCCCATGACGCAAGCCATGACGACCGAGGGCGCCAGGCGGGCGCCAGCCCGCGTAGTGTCCTCATTTCCTCTTTGGTGCAAAGGAGGCAAGCGCAGGCGAGAGCATCAAGCAAAGGCAACCGTTTCGGTGCAATAAGACCAAGACCATCACAACGGCAGGAAGGAGGTCATCGTGGAGCCCAAGCCGACGTCACCACCAGAGCCTTTGATAGGCGAGGACCAACTTTAGTCAGGATAAGTGTACTAGATGTTCCCCTTCAAAATGGCCAATTGTTGGCGCCCTTCCCGCTCAATATTTGGGAAGAGGCCCAGGCCTCTGCCTATAAATAGGACTAGCCACCCACAGGTAGAGGCATCTTGGGGCATCCGCATCTTGGATCCAGAATCCGCAAGAGCTAGAGATCAAGCAATCTAGAGAGAGAGAGAGAGAGAGAGCGACCAACTCCCCTAGCAGTTCGTCGCTTTTGACCGCCAAGGATGCCCTCGCGAGGATGTTCTTCCTTGTATTGTTCATCATCAGCCCCTGAGGCAATCCACCACACCACACACTGGAGTAGGGTGTTACACCACAATGGTGGCCCGAACCAGTATAAACCTTGTGTCTCTTGTGTTGCTCTTTGTGTAGTTTAGATCCTTGCGAGGCGACGAGGTGCAGGTAGGTAGGGGGTGAGATCTCCGCGTGCACCCTAGAGTTCGAACCTAGAGGGTCTGCCGGAACCCGAAATCCGACAAATATCATCAACATAAATTTGGCATACAAATAGTTCTCCATTGACCCTTTTAGTAAAAAGAGTAGAATCAATTTTACCAATTTCAAAGCCTTTTTCAATAAAGAACTTGGTCAAGCATTTATACCATGCTCTAGGAGCTTGTTTAAGACCATAAAGGGCTTTGTGAAGTTTGTAGACATGATCAGGTTTCTTAGGATTGACAAAGCCGGGAGGTTGCTTAACATAAACTTCCTCCTCAATTTCACCATTTAGAAAAGCACTTTTAATGTCCATTTGGTAGAAGGTGATATCATGGTGATTAGCATAAGCAAGTAAGATGTGAATGGACTCAAGTCTAGCAACGGGAGCATAAGTCTCACCATAGTCCATACCTTCGACTTGTGTGTAGCCTTGGACGACGAGACATGCTTTGTTGCGAACTACTTGTCCATCTTCGTCTTGCTTGTTGCGAAACACCCATTTGGTACCAATGATGCTGTGGTTGTTGTCGGGCTTCTCAACCAATGTCCACACTTGATTTCTCTCAAAGTTGTGTAGCTCTTCATGCATAGCGTTTATCCAATCCGGATCTTCCAATGCTTCTTCAACTTTCATAGGTTCAATGCTAGAGATGAATGAGTAATGTTCACAAAAGTTAGCTAAACGAGTTTTAGAGCGAGTGATTCTCCCGGTTTGGATATCATTGTAGATTTTCTCGACGGGATGGTATTTAACAATTCTTGCTCGAACTCGCGAAAGCTTTTGCTTGGGTCTTGGTTGAACATCTTCTTCATCTTGTTCTTCTTCTTGGCCTTCTTCATTGTTGGCATTGTCGTTCTCTTGTCGTGGTGGAGAAGGAGGTTGTTGGCATTCGTCTTGGTGCACTTCCTCGTTTTCTTCATCTTGGTGTGTCCCACTTGTGGATGCCTCCGTATCAACTCTTGGTTCACCTTGTCGTGAAGTAGAAGCTTCCACTTGGACAGACGAGGTACTCTCCTTCACCTCCGTTGGACGAATCTTGCCAATAGACAAGCCTTGGATTGCTTCCGAGGGATCTTTGTCTCCTACATCAATTGGCAATTGCTCTACTTGCGAGCCGTTAGATTCATCAAACTTCACATCTACCGTTTCTTCAACCTTTCGGGTGAAATTGTTGTAGACACGGTATGTGTGAGTGTTTGACCCATAACCAAGTAGGAAACCTTCATGAGACATAGGAGCAAATTTAGAACGACGATGCTTATCAAGAATGTAGCACTTTGAGCCGAATACTCGAAAGTATCCAACTTGGGGTTTGTTACCGGTGAGAAGCTCGTATGCCGTCTTGCCGAGAAGCTTGTGAAGATACAAGCGATTTGTTGCATGACAAGCTGTCCCAACCGCTTCCGCCCAAAAGTGCTTTGGCGTCTTGTACTCATCAAGCATCGTTCTTGCCATTTCAATGAGCGTCCGGTTCTTCCTCTCAACAACTCCATTTCGTTGAGGTGTGTATGTAGCCGAGAACTCGTGTCAAATACCTTCTTCGTCAAGAAAGGTATCCACATTTGCGTTCTTGAACTCCGCTCCGCTGTCACCGCTAACCTTCTTGATCTTCCTTCAAATTGATTTTGGGCCTTCCTAGCTAAGTTTTTGAAGATCTTTTGGACCTGCGATTTATCATTGAGAAAGAACACCCACGTAAATCTTGAAAAATCATCAACTATAACTAGACCAAAAGAATTTCCACCGAGACTTTTGTAAGAGTTGGGACCAAAAAGATCCATGTGAAGTAGCTCGAGTGGCCTCCTTGTGGTCATGATGTTCTTCACGGGATGCCTTCCTCCAACATGTTTACCTGCTTGACAAGCGCTGCAAAGTCTATCCTTATCAAATATGACATCGTTAACGCCAAGGTTATGATTTCCTTTAATAAGCTTGTCAAGGTTTCGCATACCAACATGACCTAGTCTTCTATGCCACAACCAGCCTTTAGAAGATTTAGCAATAAAGCAAGTTCTAGGTTGAGCCTTTTTAGTGAAATCAACAATGTAGAGATCACCTCTACGTACACCGGTAAAGACCATTTTATGATTATCTCTACGAAACACTTGGCAATCTACTTCAGTAAATAGGACATTGAAACCGAAATTAGCAAGTCTAGATACTGAAAGTAAGTTGTAGCCAAGAGATTCAACGAGCATGACATTTTGTATGGAGCTATCATGTGAGATGGCCACCTTACCAAGGCCAACCACCTTACCCTTTGAATTATCACCAAAAGTAACATATTTTTGAGGGCCGGCGTTTTCAGCAAGCTCACGGAACATGTCTTTATCTCCGGTCATATGATCAGTACATCCACTATCAAGGACCCATTCCTTTCCTCCAGCCATGTAGCCGCGAAGGTTTGCCATAAGACCAAAGTGTCTCATTGCATCGTCAAGATCATATTCACTATCATCATCCTCATCATAGTATCCATGTTCAACATCATCTTGTGATTGATCAATTCCTAGAGAGGGTAATTCATTAGACAAATGATCATTTCTATGATTGTCTTTATGGATTCTAATAGCTTCGGAAATAATATTGCTAATGATTCCAACATCTCCTATGGCACGCATGAGATTTGTAAGCTCAAATAGACAATCACCAAAGCTAGGATCACTAGAATTCATCTTACTCAAGGCAATAGACTTATGGACAATTTCATATAAATTTTTCAAGGAATAATCTGGAAATCGTTCCTCAAGAAATTTCCATATAGCATAGGCACAATCAAGAGTAGGCAAACTAGCAATCAAGTTTTTGGGCAATCCTCTTATGATAAGATTGATAGTTCTAAGATTGCGAATCATGTCAAGATCCTCTTCGGGTGTGGGATGCAAGGGATCAATATGAGGTGCACAAGGGCTAGCAATGTACTTGTTCAAATGATATTCATTGAAAATCTCAAGCATTTCATTTTTCCACTCATGAAAATATTCTCTATCAAGAATAGGCACTCTATGTCTAAGACTCCCCAAAGTAGACACATCCATCTTCCTCCAAAGGTGTTTAAACCAAGGCAATGGATACCAAAGCTCTGATACCAATTGAAAGGATCGAGAAGAGGTGTCTAGAGGGGGTGGGGGTGATTAGACACTAAGTACCAAAAATTGCAGTTTTTAACTTCTTTAAGTTGGAGTGGAGTTTTGGCACAAGTTTAACAATCACAATACATAACAAGCAAGCATGCAATGAGTATATGAGCAGCGGAAAGTAAAGCATGCAACTTGCGAGAATGTAAAGGGAAGGGTTTGGAGAAATCAAACGCAATTGGAGACACGGATGTTTTTGTCGTGGTACCGATAGGTGGTGCTATCGTACATCCACGTTGATGGAGACTTCAACCCACGAAGGGTAATGGTTGCGCTAGTCCACGGAGGGCTCCACCCATGAAGGGTCCACGAAGAAGCAACCTTGTCTATCCCACCATGGCCGTCGCCCACGAAGGACTTGCCTCACTAGCGGTAGATCTTCACGAAGTAGGCGATCTCCTTGCCCTTACAAACTCCTTGGTTCAACTCCACAATCTTGTCGGAGGCTCCCAAGTGACACCTAGCCAATCTAGGAGACACCACTCTCCAAGAAGTAACAAATGGTGTGTTGATGATGAACTCCTTGCTCTTGTGCTTCAAATGATAGTCTCCCCAACACTCAACTCTCTCTCTCTCGCAGGATTTGGATTTGGTGGAAAGAAGATTTGAGTGGAAAGCAACTTGGGGAAGGCTAGAGATCAAGATTCATATGGTAGGAATGGAATATCTTGGCCTCAACACAAGGGTAGGTAGTTCTCTCTCAGAAAATGTGTATTGGAAGTGTAGGTTCATTCTGATGGCTCTCTCCGCGAATGAAGAGTGGGTGGAGGGGTATATATAGCCTCCACACAAAATCTAACTGTTACACACAACTTACCAAACTCGGTGGGACCGAATTATTAAACTCGGTCGGACCGATTCAGCAAATCTAGTGACCGTTAGGATTTTCGGTGGGACCGAAATGCAACTCGGTAGGACCGATATGGTTAGGGTTAGGGCATAACGTAATCTCGGTGAGACCGATTACACAAACTCAGTAGGACTGATTTTGGTAATAAGCTAACCAGAGAGTTGATCAGGCAAACTCGGTGAGACCGATTACACAAACTCAGTGGGACCGATTTTGGTAATAAGCTAACCAGAGAGTTTGCATTGTAATCTCGGTAGTACCGATTGCTCAAACTCGGTGAGACCGATTTTGGTAATGGACATACACAGAGAGATTACAATCCCATCTCGGTGAGACCGAGATCCCTATCGGTGAGACTGATTTGCCTAGGGTTTGTGACAGTGGCTATGACATCTGAACTCGGTGGCGCCGGATAGAAAGAATCGGTGGGGCCGAGTTTGACTTTTGGTTTAGGACATATGTGGATGTGGGAAAGTAGTTGAGGGTTTTGGAGCATATCACTAAGCACTTTGAGCAAGCAAGCCATTAAGCAACACCTCATCCCCTGTTGATAGTATTGGCTTTTCCTATAGACTCAATGTGATCTTGGATCACTAAAAATATAAAATGTAGAGTCTTGTACTTGAAGCTTGAGCCAATCCTTTGTCCTTAGAATCTTGAAGGGGTTCCACATCCTTTAGTCCATGCCACTTCATTGTTGAACTTATCTGAACCATACTAGGTAAAGTGTTAGTCCAACAAGAGATATGTTGACATTAATTACCAAAATCACCCAGGGAGCACTTGTGCTTTCATGTTTGCATGTCAAGGGGGACTCCTGAGCATCGCGACTCAGGAGCCTAACTGGTCAAGTAGCCCCTCAATCCTTGGTCCGTCCTGGTCTCCGGTCGGCCCAATGGCGGTTCAGGTATGCGCGGGGCCGGGCTCTGTCGATGCAGAACGCAAAGAAAATAGGAAGGAAACCGCGAAATCTCGAAGCAAATATTACAAGCATATTGTCTTCACAATACCAAATAAAAGTCTAAACGCCTCCACGAGGCCGGTTACATGTCGCAGGAATGGAACGGGAGAAATGGCCGCGGGTCACGTCTAGACGTCGCCTACGCCTGCGGAAGGCGCTCACTCGTGATCGGCTTTGTCTTCACCACCAGCTGCAAGGTCGACGACGCCGGACAGAGGAGCGGAGACAAAGCCGCGGAACCTCCGCAGCAAGGCCCCCACTTGATCCCGCACAGCCGCGGCAGCTGCCTCGTATTGATCTTCAGCCATAGGCTCTAGCAGCTCGTCAAGGCGAGCGTTGGGGTCACGGAGGTGCAGATGGCTGAAGACCCGAGTCAGCGCAGCTGAAGATAGGACGCGAGCTTCTGCCTCCGCCATGGGAGCAAGGCCGTCGACGACCTTCTCAAGCGCCTTCACCACGATAGGAAGCAGCAAGCGGGCCGTCTCGCTGCTGTCCGTGAGGCTTTCTCCAGCCGCCAGAGGCGCCTTGACGCCTCGCGTGACCTCCTCTCAAGATTGGTGAAGGCCACGCGATCTTCCGCCAGGACTCGCGCCTTGGCATCAAGATCGGCCTCCCTCGCCCCCATCTTCTGATCCAGCTCTTCCAACCAGTTGCGCTCGGCAGCCTGCTTCTTCCCCAGCTCCACTAGTTCAGAATCTCGGTTCTTGACGGCTTCCTCCCGGGCCTTCATCTCCTCCTACTTCTCCTAGCGGCGGCGCACCTCCCCCGCGTGCTTGTCGCGCAGGCTCTGCAACTCGCCCTCTAGCTCTTTGCAGCGGTCACGGGCGGCCTTGGCGTCTTGCAGCGCTGCCTCACAATCGGCTGCAGCGCTGGCGGTGCCTTGCTTCTCCTTCTCGGAAGCCTCGGTAGCTTGGCTCAGTGCCGCGCGAACTGCCAAGTCAGAGTGAAGCCAGCCAGAGGCTAGTTCCAGACGCACGGCCACCAAGCGCGGGTCCACGCTCAGGAGATCCGCCCGCAGCTGGGTCATCTCCGAAATGGCACGCTCCAAGACGGCAGCAGGAGCAGAAGGACCAGGAGACGGAGATGCAGCGGAAGGAGGAAGCGACATCGGTACCAGGGCTTGGGAGACCGCGGGTTCCGGAATAGCTGGGACCTTGTCAGCTGCGCCAAGTACCGGCACCTCTGGAGCCAAGGGGGCCATGGGGGCTGACTCCATGCACCGAGGCTCCTCTTGGCCTCGCGAGGACGACCGAGCTGGGGAGACACGGGTGTTGCTGCCTCCTTTCCCCTCGGTGGGAGGCACGGCCGCCGAATCCTCCTTCCTCTTGTTCGCCGAAGGTGTCAGCCTTATCAACCAAGGGCAAGCATCAGGAAACAACGAGCACAAGCAAGGACAAAGGAAAGCTCAAGACACTTACCGATCCACTGCAAAGTATTCCACTGACCGCTTGAGAAGCTTGAGGCCCCGACAGCAAGGGACTCGAGGGGCAGGCGTTCGACATCAAGGGGCCAAAGCGGAGAGGAAGCAGAACCGGATCCAGCCCCAGGAGGTATCGGAGCAGAGGCAGTGCCTCGGGCCACCAATGATGACCTGCTCTTCGTCGGGATGGGAGGTTGCCCCCTCTCCTTTTGGCGGGCATCGGCATCGGCGTCATCAGGAAGGGCGCAGAGGATCTCGGCCTTGCTTAGAGGCGGAGTCTCCCCCACCTCTTCCAGGGTCCTCTACGAGTCCTCCTCCTCTTCTCCCTCTCCGTGGGACTCACCAGAAGACACCTCCACCGGGTTGTGCGCCATAGGGGCTTCCGCAAGCGCCGGCCAGCCCGCGCACATCAAAAGTTGGCCTGGAGGCGACAAACTCTTCCCAGTCCCTGCGCTTGAACAGAGGAAGGAAGGCGCTAGCAGGGTACTCTTGGTTGTCCCTGACTATGAGGCGCAAAACGGCGTCCAACTCATCACCAGGCAGGTCCCCGGCCTCAAGCGGGTCTTGGTTTCCTTCTCGTCGAGCTCGTGAGGGGCGAAGGCGCTGGAGCGGGCAACCCGCAGCATCAAGAACTCCTCAGAGCATCGCCTCGTCACCTTGGCTGCCCTCGCATTACCCGGCCTCAGATCGGTCATCATCTGCCCCAGCACCAGCGAGGCCCGCTCGTCGACAAGCTCCGCCTTGGGCCACCCCCCATTGGGAGGAGGCGCTGCTGTGGGCAACTCCAGATGCGGGTCAGCGCGCTGAGCGTCCATCATGACCCATTTGGATCGGATGTTGTCGGCTCTCTTCCCGGTGCTCGAGATCGAGTTGGCCTTGCCGCAGGCGACGAAATTAGCGCATCCGGTGATATGCTTGCCGGTGACACGGAGGAAGAAGAAATGGCGCAAGAGCGCCACAGACGGCATGACGCCCAGGTATGCCTCGCAATAGTAGGCGAAGATGGACAGGAGGAGGACAGAGTTGGGATGGAGATGCAACGCCTACAGCCCGTAGTGGTCGTGGACTTCGTAAAAGAAATCAGAGAAGGGAGGAACCAACCCGACGGTGACGTTGCTCGAGAAGAAGGGGAAGAAGGTGCTTCCCTCTGGCTCCGGCTCGTCGGAGGCGAGGCGGAGCTCCGTCTTCCCCCACTCGTTGCCTTCGCCCGCAGTCAGCAGGCACACGGAGGCAAGGCTCTTCTCCGTGACGGTGGGCATCTCGAGGGCCGGCTCATACCAAGCCGGTGATGAGGAAGACTTGACTTTGTGCAGCGCCATGGGCGGCAGAAGCAGAGCAAGGGTGGAGCAGATCAGGAGATAGCAGCGGCGAAGGGTGAGAAAGGGGATCTGGAGCAAGGCAAGGAAGAAGCAATGAAGGAAAGAACTGCCCGCGCCAGCCTTTGTCAGGGCGAGCAGTTGCCGAGGGAGCGTGGGGAAGCGGAGATGCCCACGTCCAATCAACCGCCATGCATCGACCGAGGCCGCAGTCTTTTGGGGCCCGCGGCGCTCCGAAATTGACCCTTGGCTTCGCCGTGAAGCCAAGCCCGATCGCACCTTGGGCCCGGGGGCTACTGTCGGCATTCTGGGAACGAGGGTCCCCAGACTTGCCTGCCTGCGGCCCACGGCGTGGCTGGGCAGCAGGCCTTACGGCCCATCTTCATCAACAAGGCATCCAAGACCCTCGCGAGGCGGACGACGCAAGACTTCCTATGGAGTGGCCTAGCCAGGCGGGCTCACGAGGAGCGGAGATATCAAGGCGGGGCAAACCTCACGAGGCACTCGTGACGTAAGCCATGACGAACGGTGCCAAGCGGGTACCAGGCGGGCGCCAGTGCGTGCAGCGTCCCCATTTCCTCTTTGGTGCTAAGGAGGCAAGCGCATGCGAAGAGTACCGAGGCATCAGGCAAAGGTTGCCATATTGGTGCAACAAGACCAAGACAAGGAGGACGGCAAGGCGGAGGTCATCATGGAGCCCAAGACGGCGTCGCCCCGGGGCTTGTCGCAGGCGAAGACCGCTTTTGTCAAGATAGCTTCTACTAGTTGTCCCCCTTCAAATTTGCCCGCCGTTGTTGGCTCACTTCCCGCTCGATATTTGGGAAGAGGACCAGGGCCTATATAAGTAGAGCTAGCCACCACAGTAGGGGCATCTGATCTTAGCTTGATCCAATCCGATCAAGAGCCTAGCCACAAGAACACCTCAACCTCAGGAGGTTGTTCTTCCCTTGTACTATTCATCATCAGCCCAAGAGGCAATCCACCACCACCACACTGGAGTAGGGTATTACACCACAATGGTGGCCCGAACCAGTATAAACCCCGTGTCTCTTTCTGTGTTGTGAGTTCGTCGAGTTCGTCCGCAAGATCTTAGCGAGCTAGAGCATAGATCGGTAGGAAGGAAATGTCGGATTTTGGGTTCCGGCAGACCCTTGAGGTTCCAACACTGGGGTGCGCACGGAGATCTTTCCCCTACCAGCTCATGCATGAATGGTTAGCGAGGGATCTAAACTACGAACGATGAACAACACAAGGGACGCAAGGTTTATACTGGTTCGGGCCACCGATGTGGTGTAATACCCTACCCAAAGGTGTAGTGTGGTGGATTGCCTCGTGGGTGATGATGAACAAGACAAAGGAAGAACGGCCTCACGAGGGGCTGTTCTTGAGCTGGTGCGATGGACTGCTTGGGCGAGTCTCCTTCTCTCTCTCTCTCTCTCTCTCTCTCTCTCTCTCTCTCTGTTGTGAATATCCCTCCTTGTCTCTGTGGTGGCTAGTCCTATTTATAGAGGGAGTCCCTCGGACTCTTCCCAAATAATGAGCGGGAAGGGCGCCAACAATTGGCCATTTTGAAGGGGAACATCTAGTACACTTATCCCAAGTAAAGTTGGTCTTCGGCTGCCAAAGGCTCTGACGGTGACGCCGTCCTGGGCTCCACGATGACCTCCTTCCTGCCGCTCTGCTGGTCTTGGTCTTGTTGCACCGGGCGGTAACCTTTGCCCGATGCCTTGGCTCGTGCTTGCCTCCTTTGCACCAAAGGAGAAACGAGGACACTGCGGCGGGCGCCCGCCTGGCCTCGGTCGTCATGGCTTATGCCACGGGCACCCTCGTGAGGTACCCTGCCTTGATCTCTCCGCCTCGTGAGCCTGCCTGACGAGGCTGCTCTGAGGAAGGTTCTGTTGTCCGCCTCACAGGCTTGGCCCCTCGCGAGGGTCTGGAGCTTGGGCTGATGAAGCTGGGCCATGCTGGGCCCCCACGTGAGCAACACCGCAGGCCGCAGTGCAGGCAAGTCTGGGACCCCGCTCCTTAACGCCGACAGAGACCCCGGCCCAAGGCGCGCCCGACTTGGCTTAGCAGAAGCCGGCAAGGGCAGTGCGAGCGCCATGGGCCCCCAACAACCTGCGGCCTTGGGCGCCAAGTGGCGATTGATTGGTCGGGCGCCTCCGCCCCCATGATGCTCGAAACCGCATGACTTGACAAGTCCCTACATGCAGAAATGGGTCATGATTACCTGTGATTGTCGAGGCCGACGGTTGGCCTCCTCTGGCTGTAAGTACGGAACGGCACGAGCCCTTCCAGTCCATCTCTTCTTGCTACTCCTTCTTCTCCATCCTTGCCCTTGCTCCGCATTGCGACAATGGCTCCGATCCGCCGGTTTTCCGCAGTAGAGAAGGGAAAGGCCCCTTGAGAGGGTCACGACCCGCTTCCGCCGAAGAAACGGCTTGTCCTCTGCAGCCGAGATGAGGGTGCCCGGCAGGAGGTGTCGAGGCCCTGGTACGAGCAGCCACCGCCAGGGTTCCCGCTGCCCTTGTACGCCTGCATCGAGGGCCCTGGGGGAGTAGACGCCGAGCGCCACGGACGACGCCATTGCCGGGCGCGGCAGGTCACGGCAAGGCGCTGCTGCCCTTCCGAGTCCATGCCGAGGGCTCCTCCCGAGAGCTTGTGCTCCACGCCGCCATGCCTCCTCAATCTTGGATTCGCCTTCCTCCCTCCTTTGCCTTGGAGATCCCGCCAAGGGGCTCTCTGGAGCTCTCGTTGCAGCATGTTGGCTGCAGCACCCCTGCGACCGGAGCAGAGGTTGCGGTTGTCGCTCCGGGCAAGGTTTACATGACCCGAGGCTGGGGCGAGATCGCCCGAGTCTGCCGGACAAGGGGCGCCCTCGTGATCCACCTAGAGTACGATGGCGCCTCCTTGATGTTCTTCAAGGTCTTCGACGCGGAATGACGCCGACTGGAATGTTGCCCCGAGATTGGCGGTCGGGGCGTCGTCGTCGCGAGGACTAGGCCCGCCGGTCGCCCCCTTGGCAGCTCCCTGAGCAGCAGTGAAGGGGCTGGAGGGTCCAGCGCCTCCGCCGAGCTTCTGGCGACTCCGGAGACGAGCGACGACAGCTATGAGCCCCCGAGCTCGCGCCGCGCTCGGAGCCGGGCGGGCGATTCAGGCTACCGGCGCCGGTGATCTGGATGGGGTTGACGCCGGCGCCTGGTGGCCCACTGTTGATGATGGCGTCTCCTGCGGGGGCATGCGTAGTCAGCGTTCCTTAGGATTAGCACCTTTTATCTCCTGCAAAGAATCGAAGTAGCACCCCGCGGGGGTATGTAATGCGCTGGCCATGTTTTGTGAATACTATTTCCTTGTGATAAATCGGTGCGAGATGCTTGTTCTGTCCCGGCTCAGCTCCCCCTTTCTTTCCTCACGAGGGCTTGGTCCTATACGCTGACAGGTCCCGGTCCCCAGGTAGGCTTCAGCCGTCGCTGGTATGCCAGGTCGCGATGCCGTGGTCAAGGCCAGGAGGTGAGCAGCTCGAGGTCCAGTAAGAGCCCCTGAGTCGCGATGCTCAGGGGGTCCCCTTTAGTGCTCAAGCAGCCTCCGCTAGGCAAGAAAGGTAGGCAGCTTTGCCGTGACAGAGCAGCAGTTGGCGAGGGTTTAGCGCTGAGTCGGATCAGTTTTTGCGTGACATATCTTGCGGGTTTGGAACGGCGTTCGATGAGGTGCCGTGTATGCGCGACGGCAACTGCGGTGTTGCTGGGTCGGGACCTCGCGAGCTTCTTCCCTCTCCCCCGTGCTTTCCTTAGTGCTCTACGTCCTCAGGTCCCGGCCCTCGAGCGAGCTCAGCCGCCGTTGGTATGACAGGTCGCGATGCCGTGGGTCAAGGCCAGGGGGTGAGGGCTGGAGAGCCAGTAAGAGCCCATGAGTCGTGGTGCTCAGGCGCCCCCTTTTAACGTGCAAGCGGATCATGCCGGAGAGGAGGAGAGAAGGCTCGTGATGCCGCCAGCGTTACTCCTGGAGCAGGTCTTGTGTACCAATCACGAGGGGAAACAAGGTTCGTCGTTACGGTTGCCAGCCAACCATTGGTCGCTCCGAGGGAGTGATCGGGGGCACTGAGGGCTTGGTGAGGTGGCGCCTTGCGGGGCTGCCGCGGCTAGAGCTCAGCCGCTCAGATTTATCGGCATTGCCGGGACGGACCCGTGCGCAAGTGCCGTGCCTGAGCGAGCGACTCCAAAGGTAGGTGTCAATTGAGCAGGCGATTAGGTCAAGCATGTTATGTACAAGTAAGCAATTCCATCTAGATAGGTGCGGAGAAAGCATACGCCACTGGGTCTGGCCCGAGCAGCTTGGGGATAATGCAGCCTGTGGGGCGCCCCCAACAAGGTAAGTAAAGAACATAAGCAAAACGGATACATGCCGCAAGGACGGACCCACGCGGCCTGGGAATGATGCAGCCCGAGGGGCGCTCCCAGCTGAAAACGGTACTTGGAAAGGTGTCACCTGATATAGTCGGAGATGGCAGGATGTTGAGGTAGCGGATGACGCGCGATGAGGACGCCGGCCCTCATGAGCCCTCCGGACCTGGAGCCTCGGGAGGCTCCGGGGGCACGGGGGGTTCCTCGAGAGCCATCTCCATCTCTGCCAGGACCGCGCGTTGCTTGACCTCCTGAGCCTCCAGAGCGCACCCCAGCAGGCGCTGATGGGAGGCAACCGCGTTCGGCAGGCCGAAAGGCATGCGAACGTAGCTGTGAGGTGGACCCTCGCAACGTCCCATGCGTGAGGGCCAGAGGCGCTCCTGAGACGCGGTCCGGTTGAGCCCTGGTATGTCGATGCAGACTCGCAGCCCAGCATCCTCGCCTGGATGTGGGGCCACGGCGGGCAAGCGGCGACATCCGCACATGACTCTTGACTCTTGTAGCTCCTGGGTGCTCCTCGTGATGAACTCCTGAGGGTTTGGCCCTCCTTGCCTCATATCTTCCTGAGTTCCCGAGCGCCTCCCTCGTGACCCTGGCTAGGTTGGTGGCTCGCCATGAAAGAGCCCCTGAGCCCTGCCTGAGGAGGGCGCCGGGTGCACCTTCCTATGCGACAGAGGGTGGCGCCCCTTGAACGGGCGCGGGTCCTGTTGCCACGCCTCCGGAGGTTCCTACCCCATGAGGGCTTGGACCTGGCGAAGCCTTCTTCTTCTTAGGGATCGCCTCGGGAAGTCTCCCGCTCTTGTGATCTGGGTCCTCGATTGCCGTGGCTTGGAAGGCACGCTCAAGGGAGCACACTGCATCCCTTTCCTCACAAGGCACTATGATGACTCCTCCGCTTCCTGGCAAATTGAGGACATTGTAGCCATGGTGAGTCACTGCCATAAACTTGGCCAAGGCTGGGTACCCGAGGATGGCATTGTATGGCAGGCGAATGTGGGTGACGTCGAAGTCGATGAGCTCGGTGCGGTAGTTGTTGCGCTGTCCGAAGGTGACGGGAAGGCGAACTTGCCCTATCGGGACGGTGGAGCCATCGGTGACTCCTGAGAAGGGCCTGGTCGGCTGAAGCTGATCGTATGGCACTTGGAGATCGTTGAGTGTCTCGACAGATAGGATGTTGAGTCCTGCTCCGCCGTCAATGAGGGTCCTGGTGACTTGCATGTTGCTGATGACTGGTGAGGAAAGCATGGGGAGGACTCCGGCCGTTGCCGCGCACTCGAGCTGATCCGCTGAGCTGAACGTGATAGCGCACGACGACCACCTGAGAGGGCGTGTGGCCTCAGGCTTGGGGAGGACTGCATTCACCTTGCGAACAAACTACTTGAACATGCGCTGAGAGGCTGGGGCCTGAGCGCCACCCAGGAGGCAAGCGATCGCGCGCGGCTCCTGGAAGCCCCCAGCCCCCTCGTCCTGATGATTGTCTTCGTACCTCCTTGGCGGCTGCGGCAGAGGTGGGAGCCCTGCGTTTCCTTGAGGGCGGTCCTCACGAGGCTGGTCTCTCCAACCTCCCTCGCGAGGCTGGTCCTGCTAGCGGTCCTCGCGAGGTCTATCATGCCATCCTTGGCGAGGGCCACGGTCTTCCCAGCGTCCTGCGCCTCTTCCTCCTCCTTGGCCGTAGCCCCGATCATTGCGCTCGGGGCATCAGCCTATACGCCCTTCTTGTACGGCCCTGAGCTCCTGGCATTCGTTGGTGTTGTGGGTGTGGAGATCGTGGTACACCCAGTACCGGCTTCCCTTGGATGACTCAGGCCGATCCCTG
This sequence comes from Aegilops longissima, assembly GCA_021605205.1. Lineage (NCBI taxonomy): Eukaryota > Viridiplantae > Streptophyta > Magnoliopsida > Poales > Poaceae > Aegilops > Aegilops longissima. The sequence continues at coordinate 501,813,162 of CM038679.1, forward strand.
CCTTGCTTGGTGTCTGGTTCTGCCGCGAGCACGGCAGCCCCCTTGCGCTTCACGTCCTTGGCCTTGGGCTTCTTCTCTTCTGGATCGGCAGCCATGAGCTCGAGGAGGGAGAGGCGCCCTTCCTCAGCCCTGGCGCATTTGGTCGCCAAGTTGAACAGCTCCAGGGATGTGCACAGGTCTTCATGCATTGCTAGCTCCTCCTTCATCTTGACGTCATGCACGCCATCGGAGAAGGCTGAGATGATGGCTTCCTCAGTCACCTTGGGGATTTTGAGGTGGGCGTTGTTGAAGCGCTGGATATACTTCTGCAGGGTCTCTCCTGGCTGCTGCTTGATGCAGCGCATGTTGCTCATGGCCGGGGGCCGGTCGCGAGTGCCTTGGAAGTTGGCGATGAAGTGGGTGCGCATTTCGTCCCAGGAGGAGATTGTGCCAGGAGCTAGGTTCAGGAGCCAGGTTCGGGCTCCGTTCTTCAGCGCCATGGGGAACCAATTCGCCATGACCTTTTCGCCCCGTGCTATAAGCTGATGCCCAGCTCGTAGAGCTGAAGGAACTCCGCGGGGTCGGCGGTGTCGTCGTAGCGAGGAGGCAGGTCCGGCTTGAACTTACCGGGCCATGCGACGCTGCGTAGCTCAGCGGTGAAGGCGCGGCAGCCTGCAGTTGCCATCAGGGCTCTCTGCTGATGCGGATCTTGCTCTTGTGGATTCCCGCGCATCGCTGCCTGGAGCAGCGCGGGGTCTTGACGCGGTGGCGCTGGAGCGTGGTCGCGCTGCTCCGGTGCTGGGAGCACGCGAGCACCTTCTTGGGGATGAGGGATCTCCTGGAAGCTCCTTTCTTGTTGCGCGGGCACCGGACGCGGAGGGTCTCAGCCCGGGGCCACGCGCCTTGGAGCCAGGGCGCCTTCTTGGGGAGGAGGTGGCGGGGGCACCTCCGGCTCCCTGCCTCCCGTGCAGGGTGAAGGGCGAGGCAGCGAGAGGGACGGCGCGGGGGAGCCCCCTGCAGCGCGGACGAGCTCGGCGACGCGGTCGAGCCACTCCTTGTAGACGTCATCGATGGGGCGGTAGCGCAGGAGCTCGTTTGCCGCGATGAGCGCGGCTCAGGCCTCCATGGGAGCGTGGTGCACGCGGGATGAAGAACCGGCAGGGGCGAGCGAAGGAGTAGCGGTGCGGCCTTCTCGCCTCATCAATGGATGCAGGGACGAGGCCTACTGCTCGTTCCCTGCTGGGCCAGTGGCGGCGTTGGCGGCAGGCGATGGGGAACGACGGGGGTGCCCGCCGACGGGAGCCCTCTGGGCGACTCGAGCGGCCCGAGCAGCCCGGCGTTCGGCGCGAGCTCGGCGAGCTTCAGCCATGGACACGACGGAAGATCACACACGACCAGCGGATGAAAGATTCCGGCGCACCCCTACCTGGCGCGCCAAATGTTGGATTTCGGGTTCCGCCAGACCCTTGAGGTTCAAACACTGGGGTGCGCGCAGAGATTTTTCCCCTACCAGCTCATGCGTGAATGGTTAGCGAGGGATCTAAACTACGAACGATGAACAACACAAGGGACGCAAGGTTTATATTGGTTCGGGCCACCGATGTGGTGTAATACCCTACTCCAGTGTGTGGTGTGGTGGATTGCCTCAGGGGCTGATGATGAACAGTACAAAGGAAGAACAGCCTCACGAGGGGCTGTTCTTGAGCTGGTGCGATGGACTGCTTGGGCGAGTCCAGCTCTCTCTCTCTCTCTCTCTCTCTCTCTCTCTCTCTCTCTTGTGAATATCTCTCCTTGTCTCTGTGGTGGTTAGTCCTATTTATAGAGGGAGGCCCTGGGCCTCTTCCCAAATAATGAGCGGGAAGGGCTCCAACAATTGGCCATTTTGAAGGGGAACATCTAGTACACTTATCCTGACTAAAGTTGGTCTTCGGCTGCCAAAGGCTCTGACGGTGACGCCGTCTTGGGCTCCACAATGACCTCCTTCTGCCGCTTTGCTGGCCTTGGTCTTATTGCACCGAAGTGGTAACCTTTGCCTGATGCCATGGCCTGTGCTTGCCTCCTTTGCACCAAAGGAGAAACGAGGACACTGCGCGGGCTGGCGCCCGCCTGGCACCCGCTTGGCCTCGGTCGTGATGGCTTGCGTCACGGGGCACCCTCGTGAGGTACCCTGCCTTGATATCTCCACCTCCTCGTGAGCCTGCCTGACGAGGCTGCTCCTGAGGAAGGTTCTTGTCGTCCGCCCAGCGAGGCTTGGCCCCTCGCGAGGGTCTTGAGCTTGGGCTGATGAAGCTGGGCCACACTGGGCCCCCACTTGAGCCACGCCGCAGGCCGCAGGCAGGCAAGTCCGTGGACCTCCGTTCCCAGAACGCCGACAAGAAATACTTCGCGCGCACCCCAGTGTTCCAACCTTAAGGGTTTGCTGGAACCCCACATCCGATAGTTATATAATAAAGATTAGTATTGAGTTGAGGGCTTTGCTTTCTTGCTACGATCTTGAGAAAAATAAGTAAAGAACAAAAAAATAAAAAGATTATATAATGATCCTATGGGAAGTCATGACCTCACATATAAGAAGTATGTCACATGAAACTTGTTGTGAGTTGACAAACATAGTGTTGGTCATTGTTGCAATTAATAGGAAGTAATAAAGAAAGAGAGGTCTCAAATATAAATGCACTATCTTGGACATCCTTTATGATTGTGAGCATTTATTGAAATATTATATGCTAAAAGGTTGATGTTGGACAAGGAACATAACATAATGGGTTATGTTTCCTTATATCCAAATAGAAGTTATAATTTCATGGATCCTCCAATGTGTTGAGCTTTCTTCTCATCCTATGCTAGCAAAATATTTTGCACCAAGTAGAGATACTACTTGTGCCTCCAAAATCCCTTAACCCAATTTTCCCATGAGAGTCCACCATACCTACCTATGGATTGAGTAAGATCCTTCAAGTAAGTCAGCGTCGGTGCAAGCAATAAAAAATGCTCTCTAAATATGTATGATCTTTTAGTGTGAGGAAAATAAGCTTTATACGACCGTGTGATATGGAAAAAATAAAAGCGACGGACTGCATAATAAAGTTCATCATCACAAGCGGAAATATAAAGTGACGTTATTTTGCATTAAGATTTTGTGCATCCAACCATAAAAGCGCATGACAACCTCTGCTTCCCTCTGCGATGGGCCTATCTTTTATTTTACTTCCTACCCTTATACAAGAGTCATGGTGATCATCACCTCTCCTTTTTATACTTTCTCTTTTTGGCAAGCACTATATGTTGGGGAAGATCCAGATATATATATCCACTCAGATGTAGATATTAATAAACTATTATTGTTGACGTTCCCTTGAGGTAAATGGTTGGGAGGCAAAACTATAAGCCCCTGTCTTCTTAAGTGTGAGATTGAAAATTTGATCTCGTAAGTACCACATGAGTGTTAGAAATTATGAAAGATTAAATGATGGTTGAGTATGTGAAACCTGCTACATGAAAGCTCTTACATTGACTCTTTCCTACATTATGATAAATTGCAATTGTGTCAGGACCCCGATCCTAAGTCACACCGATCTAGCATGTAACACATCATATCACTTTGCGGCCTCACGCACGGTATCCCCATGGGTGCCACCTTACTTGGACCGGGACCGTTTGTGCATTTTGGCTCACATATATGATAGTGTCGCTAGCATCCATATGACAAAGAACCCGGGCCGACTTGACTAGTCGTAAACCAAAGTGGCACTAACTTACAGGGACAGGCATACATGACCCAGCAACGAACGTGTCGGTCATCAGCGAATGAATCCAGGGTGTAGCAGCTGGGCTAATAGGACTCCGGAGAAGCCGGGCTGTAACAGGCTAACAGGGCTCCGGTAGACACCGCATGACATTTCCCCGAAGGGACAGGCACGAACGACGAAGGACACATGCCGTCCAGCCTAAGTGTTCCGGAGCAATAGTAAGCTACCATGGCTGAGTGGAAGCACTAGGACACATTTCCTGGTAAGAGAGGCAACCAAGGATAAACAACTAGGTTGTCGGATCCCACACATACCAAGCATTTCAAAACATACACACAATATGCTCGATATGTGCAAATACAACATGGCATCACAACGAAACTCTACAACTCAAAGTATTTATTCATTAGGCTCCGAGGAGCCAAGTATTGCAAACATGGGTCTCATGACCCATCATACAGAGCATACAAGCAACAAGAGGAAGCATAAACATGTCTGAGTACAGACAACTACAAATGAAAAAGGCTGAGAAGCCTGACTATCTACAAGACCCTGGCGAGGGCACAAGATCGTAGCTGAGGTAACAAGCTAAATGTCGAAGTCCACGCAGAACTACTAGTGAGACTGAAATCTCTCTGCAAAACATAAATTAAGCAAATATGAGGACAAATGTACCCAGCAAGACTTACATCAGAACTAGCTACATATGCATCAGTATCAACAAAGGGGGTGGTGGAGTTTAACTGCAGCAAGCCAGCTTTGACTCAGTGGCTATCCTGAACTACGACTACAAATAATTCTTTTTGGGGTGGCGCACACGAGTCCACATATTCACCATATCAATACACCACTACGGATCCGCTCCTGTCTCCCTACGAGAATGCCATCCATAGCACTCACGCTTATCTTGCGCATTTTAGAGTATACACTTTCACTTGTCTATGAACTGTATAGGCAACCCCGAGGTCCTTTACCGCAGACGCGGCTATTCGAATAGATATTTATAACCCTGCAGGGGTGTACTTCTTCACACACGCTCTCGCCACTTACCACCATGTACACGTCGTGTATCTCGGCAACCTTCAAGTGGAAGCCTGGCAAGGGAGTCGACCACGACCTGACTAACCACACAAGTCTCTAGTCCAGGTTTATCGCCTATTCAGGTTCCATCCGCAGGGAGTCCAGCCGAGGTTTCCACATACGGCCCCAAACGATGTGTGAAGGGTTCCCGAGAAACCAAACGGGCTCCCGGTACACCGTGCCACATGCCCACCGCATCACAGCCCACCCCTCGGGTCAGCGCTGCGCACGGCCTCCAGCATACTACAAACACTAGAAACTACTTGCAATTCCATGACGTATAAAACACACATCAGGAGAAATGGAAGGACGTAGATGACAAGGTTCAATTGGGTAGGCAAAATTCCATGACGTAGGAGATGGTGCATGGTGTCAAGATAGCGATGAAATAGTTGCAATGATTCCATAACGGGGCACCTTAGAAGAGGTGACTCGTAGAATTATTCTCTTAAGTGTCAAAAAGAATTACTTTTGATATCTAGATCACTGAACCTCTCTATACCAGCATAAGGCAAATCTCAATCGACCGTTTGAAGGAGTTCAGAAGAATAACATACTCAAACTAGAATGGATAATGTGAACTACCTTGTTGAAGACATCGCAATGGATGATTTTTGCTTATCATAGGAAATGGATGGGACCCATGGAAAGTCCGCTTTTGAAGATGATCCTGGACAACAATTACTAAGAAGGTAGACCATAATAAAATGGCACAAAGACGGGTGCAAGCTGGGAACAAAATGCAAATGCTGGGAATGATTCTAGTAACTGGGGAAAACTCAACAGTCAAGAGTGATTCCACTGTTTGAATGGTTATAATATAACCGAAGAAACTGAGAGCAAATCCCAATTAATGCCGATGATAAAACCTAGTGCTTGCGCGTGCTCTCAAGAACTTGAGCATTTCCATATCCATCAAGTTTTTACCAACATCCATGTCAAGGATCCTGGCAACACAACATACTACCATGATGAATAGTGATGGACGATGCAGATGCAAAGGAAGAAAACACCTTCTCAGATTTTACCTTAGCGAGGCCAAGGAAACAAAATCTGGATGATCGACCGAGAGACATTTAGCACTCCGCTTCTAATGTTCTCCTTGATGTGCTAGCGTAACCCATTTATTGATATGGTTTGGTATCTAGAACATCAAGTAAAAGGTTGGACTTCGGGAGCACAAGAATGCATAAGGAACAATTATGGAAGTAAATCCTACGAAATCCTTATGGGGAGGTGGCCAACTTCCTTAATCAAGATACTACAATACTAGGTCTTCCGGCTGGGTGTGTTGGCCACGACATCCACTTTACCGAGTTATAGAGTGACCATTGTTATAGTTCTTGGGAAATGTTCCAACCATCATATCTGCCTGAGATTCAGATCTAGTTGGGGTCAGGACATTCCGGACTCATCAAGTCTAGAAAGAAAAATGAAAGTTTGTAACACAAATCGACGAGATGGCATTGCGAGATTCTCGGGAAATGGACTATGGTAGTAAGCTCCAAAACATGAGCGAGTTCTGCTACACACATGTGAACACATTGTCCCAGACAAGCATGACCACATAGTAGTCTTACAATGAAACACTACCGAGTTCAGGTGGGGAACCATCATCGAGGATATCGAAGCCCTTGTATACTTATCGATGAACTTCTTATACTTGAACAAATCAATCAGTGGCTTGGTGTGCTAGGAATTACATATGGAATGAAGATGATTAGTCTATCAGACCATAGAATACTTCGCATATGCATGACTGACTTGGGATGATTCCAAAGGAAGCAAAACAAGCCTTATCAAATTCACGGTGGCAACTTGCATCAAATAGTCGTGAATTTGGGAAAGTCACTTCTTGCATCAAAACATCTACTTCATGAGCTAATACAAAGATCATGCTTACAAAAGTTTCCAACACTAGCTTAATGTCCAACAAAATCAGAGAAAGTAAGGATGTTGTCGATGGGCTCAACAACAATTTATCAAGATTTCCATAAGATGGAATTCCATGACTATGTGAACAAGGCGATAGCATCGGTTAGACCAAAGGATATAAGGTGTATGCCCGAGGAAATAACCACGGGTAAGACAACATTACAAACACCATTGGTTCTGATCTGATTTGACGATAGCCCATACTCAAATCAAAGATTGGTAAGATAATAGATCCAACAACTGATCACGAGTGTCAATCGGTGAAGATATCATCTTTCTTCAATACACACACAAACAAAAGATATCCCTTTGAATGAACCGAGTCAGATAAAGCTTTTACCTTCCAACTCTCCAAGTTATTGTTTAGCTTATCCAACTAGTTCAGGGGTATCCAACACAGATCCTTGAAGAAAGGGTGGTTTATGGAAAAACCAACTTGATCACGAACTCAACATAGCGGTCAGGTGACAACCTGGTAATACTTCCGAGAAGATATTAGGAAAATTACGAACCACCGATAAGTTATTAAGCTCGAGAACAATCTTGCTTTTCAAGGCAAGATGATATAATCAGAAGAGTGAGGGATTGGCACAATCCTAACTCATTGATCGAAGAGTGCACCGTAAATGAGGACTAGGTAGCACAATCAATCTTAGGATGATGATTCAATAACCAACACGCTAAGAATGTGAATATTGTCCATTAACTACCAAGCGACGGAGTTGCTAGGAGTATTGATTTCACACATCACGATTCACTTGTCGGCATTTCGGTTACAATAACACGGAACCGAGAAATGAACAATGATGGCTAGAAGTATCACTACATCAATAATTCATGACAGGTTGTACAACTCCCATGATATTCCTGACATAAAGAAGGTAATACTCTAGGGTAGAGAAGAACAAAAGCTAGATTGGCATTTTGATCTGTGAAATACAATTTCTTTGACCCAATCCAAGAAATGGACTAGGTGCTGGAGTTTGTTTCTCCTAGTCATTCTGGAATAGAATGGCCTGACGGACCACAAGAATAATAAGCATCGATAACACGAGTGCACAACTACTCCTGACTATCAATTGATAGACAGAGGTCCGAATACAACTAAAGAGAGACAACTCAAAGAAACATATGGTTTTCTGAGTTGCGGAAGCATAGATTTAGTATGTCAAACAAGTTCAACATATTTCTTCCAGATAATCCATGCAGAAAGGTAGTGCTGGCAGATTCACAATGCAGAATGGAGAACTCACCAAGAGCACTCTGGTTGTGATCTTTTGGTTCAAAGAACTTCTGCCATAATGGTTCATGGTATTGGAAGAACGATATACCACAGACCTCGAGGACTATCACAAAGGTTACTAATATCCTAAAGGAACTAGCAAACACTATCAACATGAAGTAAGTAGGGTGAATCTCGGGTTCAAGAACCCAGGAATAGAATGCCTAGTAATTAAATGGTATCACGGGATGCTTTCGAGAATGACGGCCAGAATCATCACACTGGGAACACAAAACATGTCTAGATTACTAAGTGACTCCCTAAGACACCTAGGGTCATAAGAATAGCTCCAACATATATGTCGAGGCAATAGAGTACCTCAACTCACCGATTAGTGTGCTTAATCTAGCCCAAAAGAACATCGGGAACAGAAAGAAGGAAGTTGCAAATGCATCAGACTATTTAGAAACCTGAGATGACTCGGACAGCATAACGACTGTAAATGCTGAAAAATATTTGAGACATACTGCAACATAGTGGCATGACCACTCAACATCACAATAATAAGATTCTGAGGCCAGCTATGAACATATGGGAGTAGTAGAAACTGAACTGAGACTTGAAACTATCAATTCTATAAGTCTATGAATTAGTAACACGTCATCCTGATAGATAGATGAGAAGGCCTAGTTCTTAATCCCCGTAGAAAAGAAGAGGTTGACTCAGATTAGAAGGCCATAAGGTAAAGGAGTAAAAAGAGCCTTACGTTCCCTTCCACAATCAATTCCCCTATATAACTAAAGCATTTCTAGACTCAACTTCGACCAGTTTGGCTTGGTAATCCTACAGCAAAAGGCTCGATACCAAAGCTGTCAGGACCCCGATCCTAAGTCACACCGATCTAGCATGTAACACATCATATCACTTTGCGGCCTCATGCACGGTATCCCCACGGGTGCCACCTTACTTGGCCCGGGACCGTTTGCGCTTTTTGGCTCACGTATATGATAGTGTCGCTAGCATCCATATGACAGAGAACCCGAGCCGACATGACTAGTTGTAAACCCAAAGTGGCACTAACTTACAGGGATAGGCATACATGACCCAGCAACGAACGTGCCGGTCATCAGCGAATGAATCCGGGCGGTAGCAGCTGGGCTAACAGGACTTCGGAGAATCCGGGCTGTAGCAGGCTAACAGGACTCCGGTAGACACCGCGTGACATTTCCCCGAAGGGACAGACATAGGAACTAAGTGTTCTAGAGCAGTAGCAAGCTACCACGGCTCAGTAGAAGCACTAGGAGACATTTCCCGGTAAGAGAGGCTACCAAGGATAAACAACTAGGTTGCCGGATCCCACACATACCAAGCATTTCAAAACATACACACAATATGCTCGATCTGTGCAAATACAACATGGCATCACAACGAAACTCTAAAACTCAAAGTATTTATTCATTAGGCTCCGAGGAGCCAAGTATTACAAACATGGGTCTCATGACCCATCCTACAGAGCATACAAGCAACAAGCGGAAGCATAAACATGTCTGAGTACAGACAACTACAAATGAAAAAGGCTGAGAAGCCTGACTATCTACAAGGCCCTGGCGAGGGCACAAGATCGTAGCTGAGGTAACAAGCTAAATGTCGAAGTCCACGCGGAACTACTAGTGAGACTGAAGTCTCTCTGCAAAACATAAATTAAGCAAACGTGAGTACAAATGTACCCAGCAAGACTTACATCAGAACGAGCTACATATGCATCGGTATCAACAAAGGGTGTGGTGAAGTTGAACTGCAGCAAGCTAGCTTTGACTCAATGGCTATCCTGAACTACGACTGCAAATAACTCTTTTTGGGGTGGCGCACACGAGTCCACATATTCACCATATTAATACACCACTACGGATCCGCTCCCGTCTCCCTACAAGAACGCCATCCATAGCACTCACGCTTATCTTGCGCATTTTAGAGTATCCACTTTCACTTGTCTATGAACTGTATAGGCAACCCAGAGGTCCTTTACCACGGACGCGGCAATTCGAATAGATATTTATACCCCTGCAGGGGTGTACTTCTTCACGTCGTGTATCTCGGCAACCTTCAAGAGGAATCCTGGCGAGGGAGTCGGGCACGACCTGACTAACCACACAAGTCTCTAGTCCAGGTTTATCGCCTATTCAGGTTCCATCCGCAGGGAGTCCGGCCGAGGTTTCCACAAACGACCCCGAAAGATGTGTGCAGGGTTCCCGAGACACCAAACGGGCGCCCGGTACACCGTGCCGCGTGCCTACCGCATCACAGCCCACCCCTCGGGTCAGCGCTGCTCACGGCCTCCAGCATACTACAAACACCAGAAACTACTTGCAACTCCTGGACAGAGGACAGGGGCGGTTAATAAGTCGAGAGAGTCAATTAAGGATCCCATTGTGTGGTAGTAGCTCTTCATGGATCACAAACACATAACTCAGTTCCCAAGGACTGTTTCAATGACACAACCCACCATGTACTCCTGCATGGCCTCTCACAGCTACCTTTACCAAATCGTGTTCACACACTTAGCTCTCAACAGTAAGACATGTTCATCACATTCCAATTCATCCCCGATGAATCAGACCTGACATGACTCTATGCAATATCACGCATGTTGTAGCAGTTGAATCGCTGTTGTCCTAATGCAGTAAAAGAGAGCAGGAGTGAGAGAGTGGGATTGTATCGGAATGAACAAGGGGGTTCTGCTTGCCTGGTGAGGGAGTCCTGGACTAGGGGGTGTCCGGATAGCCGAACTATCATCTTTGGCCGGACTCCAAGACTATGAAGATACAAGATTGAAGACTTCGTCCCGTGTCCGGATGGACTTTCCTTGGTGTGGAAGGCAAGCTTGGTGATACGGATATGTAGATCTCCTACCATTGTAACCGACTCTGTGTAACCCTAACCTATCCGGTGTCTATATAAACCGGAGGGTTTTAGTCCGTAGGACGAACAACAATCATACCATAGGCTAGCTTCTAGGGTTTAGCCTCCTTGATCTCGTGGTAGGTCTACTCTTGTACTACCCATATCATCAATATTAATCAAGCAGGAGTAGGGTATTACCTCCATCGAGAGGGCCCAACCTGGGTAAAACATCGTGTCCCTTGTATCCTGTTACCATCCGCCTAGACGCACGCTCGGGACCCCTACCGAGATCCGCCGGTTTTGACACCGACATTGGTGCTTTCATTGAGAGTTCCTCATGTGTCACCTATAGGCCCGATGGCTCCTTCGATCATCAAGAACGACGCGTCCAGGGTGAGACTTTTCTCCCGGACAGATCTTCGATTCGGCGGCTTTGCATCGCGGGCCAATTCACTTTGCCATCCGAGCAGATCGAAGCTACGCCCCTGCCATCGTCAGATTTGGAAGTTTGAACTATACGGCCGATGTCCGCGAAGACTTGATCTTCGACGGATTTGAGCTACAGCCAGCGCGCCGCCGTGACCGTCTCGATGGGTATGATCTAGCTCGCCGCCAACAAAGGTCCCGGAGGCCGCACTCGCGTCGCTCCGACCCCTAGCTCGAGCCGACTCCCGACCGAGGACGCAGTGGTTGGACACCGCATTGGGGCTACTATCTCAACGGCGATTGAGCCGAACTCTATCCTTGTCTCTTTCGAAGATCAGACTCCAAGGTGCTGGACTCTCTCCGACTCTGAACCTCCGTGCCCCCGCCAATCGAATCCGATTGGGCGCCACCATGGAGTTCACCGCCGACATCTTTTCAGCACTCGCCTTTGGCGACATCTTGAATTCACTAAAGTCTCTCTTTATCAGAGAGCCTGGCGGACTACCGTCAGAAGGTTGGGATGCGACGACGAAGAAATTCAACGCCCACCCACCACCCACTTTGTAGCCACCGCCGATGATTTAACCGACATGCTCGACTTCGACCAAGACATCGACGGTATGGACGACGATGCCGGAGAAGACCAAGACCCAGCGCAGATACAGGCAATCGAAGGCCACCTCGTCATACGACATATACATGGTGGACATCCCAAAAGATGGAACGGCGATGGAACAAAGGAGGATGAACCTCCAAGAAACAGCCCAAGTGTCGACGCCGGTAGCGCCGCCTAAATCCCGCCACAGCAAAATGGTGATTCCGCACGGAGATAATAACACCCCTGGACAAGGTTGAAGACAACCCCCTCCAGCAGGACTCAAAGACAGAGGAGGAGATGCAAGTCCGCACGACAGTGCGGCAGAAAGAGAGGTAGAGGACGATAATTATGCGCCTCCCTCTGAAGATGAGGCAAGCCTTGACGACGACGAATTTGTCGTGCCTGAGGATCCCGCCGAACAGGAGTGTTTCAAACGCAGGCTTATGGCCACGGCAAGCAGCCTCAAGAAAAAGCAGCAACAGCTTAGAGCTGACCAAGACCTGCTAGCTGACAGATGGACTGAAGTCCTTGCAGCCGAAGAGTATGAACTCGAACGGCCCTCCAAGAGATACCCCAAACCCAGGCTGCTACCCCAATTAGAGGAAGCAGCACCCAAACCTACATGAAGCGGCCGACCGGCCACCCCGTGGACGCGACAGAGAGGCCTCTAGACCCTCCATCCAAGTCGTACTCCGGCGTCGCCCGAAAAGTACCAAGGCACGGGGAAACGCGCCAGACCTGCGAGACATATTGGAGGAGAAGGCAAGACATGCAAGATCGATCTACGGATCGCGTGGGCGCCCCACGACACGTGATGATAATCGTCACGCCGAATACAGCAACTCTGGCCGGGCCGAACACAGTAGAAAAAGCTCATATGAGCTACGTCGTGATATAGCCCAATACAGAGGCTCCGCACACCCACTATGCTTCCTAGATGAAGTAATGGATCATCAAATCCCTGAGGGCTTCAAACCCGTAAACATCAAATCATACGATGGTACCACAGATCCTGCGGTCTGGATCGAGGACTATCTCCTCCATATCCACATGGCCCGCGGTGATGATCTACATGCCATCAAATACCTCCCACTCAAGCTTAAAGGACCAGCTCGACATTGGCTCAACAGCCTGCCAGCAGAATCAATTGGTTGTTGGAAGGACCTGGAAGCCGCATTCCTTGATAACTTCCAGGGCACATATGTGCGACCACCGACGCCGATGACCTCAGCCACATAATCCAGCAGCCGTAAGAATCGGCCGCACAATTCGACACGGTTCCTAACCAAGAAAAATCAAATCGTCGACTGTCCGGATGCAGAGGCCCTTGCAGCCTTCAAACATAACATCCGCGACGAGTGGCTAGCCTGGCACCTAGGACAGGAAAAGCCGAAATCCATGGCAGCCCTCACAACACTCATGACCCGCTTTTGCGCGGGAGAGGACAACTGGCTAGCTCTAAGCAACAACCTGGCCAAACACCCTGATAGTTCGGATACCAAGGACAGCAATGGCAGGTCGCGTCGCAATAAGAACAAGCGCCGCATTAACGGCGATAATGCTGAAGATACGGCCGTCAATGCCGGATTCAGAGGCTCTAAACCCGGTCGACGGAAGAAGCCATTCAAAAGAAATACCCAGGGCCCATCCAACTTGGACCGAATACTCGATCTCTTGTGCCAGATACATGGCACCCCCGAAAAACCAGCCAATCACACCAACAAGGATTGTTGGGTGTTCAAGCAAGCAGGCAAGTTAAGTGCCGAACTCAATGACAAGGGGCTGCATAGCGATGACGAGGAAGAGCCCCGGCCGCCGAACAATAGAGGATAGAAGGGCTTTCCCAAACAAGTGCGGACGGTGAACATGATATACGCAACCCACATACCCAAAAGGGAGCGGAAGCGTGCACTAAGGGACGATATGCGATGGAGCCGGTCGCCCAAAGTTCAACCCATGGTCTTCCTGCCCGATCACCTTCGATCAAGGGACCACCCCACTAGCATTCGTCATGGCGGTTTCGCCGCATTGGTTCTTGACCCAATTATTGACGGATTTCACTCACCGAGTCCCGATGGACGGCGGTAGCAGCCTGAACCTGCTTTATCGGGATACAAGGCGCAAAATGGGCATAGACCCTCAAGGATAAACCTACAAAGACGACCTTTAAAGGCGCCATACCGTGTATAGGCCAATTGTACAGGCTCGCTACACTCGAAGTGGTCTTCGATCCTCGGATAACTTCCGGGCGAAGAGTTAATCTTCGACATAGTCCTGCTCCGCAGCGGCTATCATGCATCGCCTCGGACGAACCGCATTTAAAGTTCAATGCGGTGCCGCACTACGCATACCTCAAGCTCAACATGCCAGGCCCTCGAGGAGTAATCACGGTCAATGGAAACACCGAACGCTCTCTCCGAATGGAGGAGCACACGGCGGCCCTCGCAGCGGAGGTGCAAAGCAGCCTCTAACAGCAATTCTCGAGTTCGGCCACTAAACGTCCGGACACTTCAAGCGCGCCCGGAGTAACCTACAACAAGACCGCTCGCACGATTCAAGCATCGCCAGAAGCGATCCGCCCCACCCCCTCGCGAAATTGCGGCCAGATTACGCCGCACATAACTACGCCCGAGATACCATGGGCATAAGGGGAGGGCACGACCACGCACGCCTGCATGCGCGCTCAACCGCACTGTGGGCCCCGATTGTGTCATTCTTTTTCTTTTTTCCTTTTTCTTACTTTCAGGACTCCGTTTGCCAGACGTCCTGTCCGGCACTAGAATTGCCGAACTCACGATGCAACAGCCAGGGAAGCAGAAAGCTACATCAAGCGTTCAGGTGGTCTCTACTATGAGCATTATACTTGTTTTACATACCATCCCGCAGCTTACCCTTGGAGGGGGATATGTTAAATAGTCCCATCCCTTGCTTATCGCACTATTTGTATCGTTCTGCTTTTATTTGCAGTTTCTTTTGAATAAACAATACATAGCTTTTGCCTATTATTGCAATCCTTTCTTTATCTATATATATGTTCATTTCATGACATGTTGCACCAGACACTTTGGTACGGCCAATACACCAGGGCTTAAGTACCCCAAAATTATGGTGTGATAAGTCCGAACACTTTCACAAGTGCGGCACCTCAACTTATAGCATTATATGCATAGGCTCCAATCATGTCTTGGGTCAATAGTTGGGTTTGCCCGCCTCGTGTTTTGCTGCCTTACGCTCGCTTCTATCGGCTAACACGGCACTGTGGAGAACCACTGCGATTGTGCCCTCGTTGAGCTGGGTTGAGCACCTCGGGAGAAAGCTAAAACTGACCGTCATGATGGGGCGAGAGCCGGTCGCTGTTCAAGAGGTTTTTTCGGTCCATAAAGACTTATGCCGCTTAGAGCGAGGAACCGGATTGTCCGCCCAGCGTGATAGCGCCCGAACTCGGTCTTCCGAATACTAGGGGCTTCACTAAATTTAAAATTATAGAATTCTATGGCTAAGTGAGAGTGTTCAAGCACTATAAGTGCGGTTGCCTTGTTCGCTATGCTGAGCGCCCCTAGATGGACCCAAGAATGGGAACAAGGGTGCTCAAGTTTATCCCAACACCCCACTTTCTGTGGCATGGGGCTGAAGCCAACGACTTGCCATCTCTCAAATTTGATAAACGGCCGCATGAAGGTAATATTTTAAATTAACAAGCGTTGCTTACCGCATATGAACAAGTTTTCAAGCGCATGGATAACAAATGCGAGTCTATTCAAAATTACATCTCGGAACACTCATCCGCTATACGGCGGGCACCCTTCAGACGCCTCATAGTACATTTCGGCGATGCTCCTTGCCCTTCGGTGGCCCGTCTGTCACAAGCTTCTCCGCATCCAGCTTGCCACAAGGCACTTTAGCACGGGCAAGGGCCCGACGGGCACCTTCAATGCAGACGGAGCGCTTTGATGACTTCAATCCATGGACAAAGGCCCACCACCCGCTGCACTAGCCCGGTAGCTCCCGGCATGGCCTCCAATGGCCACAGCCAAACTATGAGGCCCTTCATGGCCTGTTCGGCGACCTTGTGGAGCTCGACCAGCTGCTTCAGCTGGTCACTCAGGGGCACCGGATGGTCGGCCTCAGATACCGAGACCGTAACACCTTTTCCATCGAGCTCCCCTCCTTGGCGCAGAGAATGCGGCAGCATCGCACACACCACGGGCAGATCTGTGAATGCTCCTGGAGAGCTCCGAATCCGGGTAAGTAATAGGTAATTCACTTTCACATGCTTGCTTTGCATAAAGAATGCCTTACCCGCCGCTATCTTCTTTAATGATTCAATTTCTTGGAGGGCTTTTTGGGCTTCGGCCTTAGCGGCTTTGGCACTCTCAAGATCCGAGGCAAGCTCGGACTCCCGAGTCTTCGAGCCACGCTCCAAACTCTCGTGTTTTTCCACGAGAGCCTGGAGCTCTTGCCGCACCTCCGCCACCCGCTCCTCCTACTTCTCTTGCTCGGTGCGCTCCGCGGCCGCTTTGCTTTCGGCCGCTGACACCGCTTCCTTTAGGGTTGCCACCTCATTCGTGGCCCCTACAATACCCACCTTATTCCTGTCATTTTTTGCAACCAAATCCTTTCTATAAGGTATTTCTTTAATAAGGTATTACTTACCTTCCTTGTCCTCGAGCTGCTTCTTGGCAAGGCCGAGCTCATTCTCGGACCGCTTGAGGCTCTGCTTCAATGCATTGACCTCCGCAGTCAGTGCGGCAGAAGTCAGCAGCGTAGCCTGCATTCCCATATTGACACACTTATGTTAGACTCCTGCGTATATCTTTTTAGATCCTTAGTCAGGCTTTTCTTTCCGAACGCCGAACTAAGCATCAGGGGCTACTGTCTATGCGGTAATATTTTCACATATTCTAAACTTACCTCAAAGCTTGTTAGAAGGCTGGTACAGGCTTCAGTCAGCCCGCTCTTGGTGGACTGAACTTTCTGGATCACCACACTCATAATAGTGCGGTGCTCCTCCTCGATGGAAGCGCTGTTAAGAGCCTCCAGTAAGCTATCCGGTGCCTCCGGTTGGACGGAGGACACCGGCGTCTTACCCTTCTTATAAAGGGGCCGCTTGCCGGACTTCGGAACCGCTGAAGGTTCCGTTATGGAGTCCGGACAAGGGTCGGGCTTAGAGCCCCTGGGGGTCTTGCCCTCCACGCGCCTGGAGTCCGGGAGGTCGCCTTGCGGTGCCTCCTGCGCCACCTCCTCTTGACCAGACCCCCCTCGGGGCCCCACCTCGGCGTCGTCCGCAGCGTGAGGTGAGGAGGCGGCCGAAAGTGAAGTACTCTTCACTTCCGATGGATTCAGGGACCCGCTCAACGAAGCGGCGAACTCATCCTTGGGCGGGCTGCATGATTGTTCGGCATTAGAGAACACAATGCAATGAAAAAAACCATGGGTATCCGGACACTTACAATCTCGCCGGGGGCTTAGCCCTTGTTGGCCACTCCTCCTCGTCGTTGTCGGCGTTGGTGGAGAAGTCCGGATGAAGGGTACTTCCCTTCTGATTCCTCCGCCTCCCGGGGCGGCCTTCCTTTCTTCTCTCTCCTGCTGGGGAGAGGCTTTTTTCTTCCTCCTCTTCCTCAGAGGAGGATTCCGCCTCAGAGTTGTCGGGCGGTGAGTCCAACAGCTTTGGTGCCGGAGCTCTTCGAGTTCCGTGGCCTCCTTCTTGGCCTTCTTCTCCGCACCATGTGAGGTACCGGAGCCAGCAGCCCCATCAATCGGGCGTCCGCTGGTCTTCGGCAAAAGGGGCCGGACAGTTAATCTGTCCGGACGCCTTCACCAGTCCTGTTAAAGGTTAGGGAGTTTTAGATCCCGTGATAGAGTCAAACTATGAAAAAGAGTCCCATAAAGGATAAAATAACTTACTCGCTGGCTTGACGCCATGAGCTGAATCCGCGATCTTTGGTGGCGGATGTAGAGCCTCGACGCCTTGAACAAAGACCTTCCGCATCTTCGTACGTAGTGTCGGAGAGCCTTTTCAGCGTTGAGTGCTGCACCGAATCGAACTCCCACAATTTGAAGGCCCGTTGTTGGCATGGGAGAATCCGGCAGATGAGCATCACCTGGATTACGTTGACAAGCCTGAGATTCTTGTCCACCAGGTTTTGGACGCAGGTTTTGAGTCCGGACAGCTCGTCCGAATTCCCCCACGTCAGACCCGTCTCTTTCCATGATGAGAGCCGCGTGGGGAAGCCAGATCTGAATTCGGGGGCCGCCGCCCATTTGGAGTCGCGCGGCTCGGTGATGTAGAACCACCCCGATTGCCACCCCTTTATGGTCTCCACAAAGGGACCCTCGAGCCATAGGACTTTGGCCATCTTGCCAACCATGGCGCCTCCGCACTCCGCTTGGCGGCCGCCCACTACCTTCGGCTTGACATTGAAGATTTTCAGCCATAAGCTGAAGTGGGGCTGGATGCAGAGGAAGGCCTCGCACACGACAATGAACGCCGAGATGTTGAGGATGAAATTCGGGGCCAGTTCGTGGAAGTCCAGGCCGTAGTAGAACATGAGCCCCTGACAAATGGGTGAAGTGGAAAACCTAGTCCATGGAGGAAGTGGGGAGAAACACCACCCTCTCATGGGGCCTGGGGGTTGAACGAGCTGCCCTCGCCGGGTAGCCGGTGCGCGATGTTGGTGGACAAGTATCCGCCTCCCGCAGCTTTGGATGTGCCCTCCGTGACGGAGGAGGCCATCCACCTGCCTCCCGCTCCGGACATAGTTGGAGAAGGTTGAGGTGGGATGTGCGGACTTGGGCGCTGGAGCTCGAAAAGGAAATGGATGAGCAAAGGAGGAAGAAGGCGAGGTGGAAAGGTGGATCCTTATCCCCTTATATGGACGGACGAAGCTATGCGTCCCCCACCAGCCTGGTAAAACTTGCTTATCTCCCAAGCGTCGTAATCAATGGCGCGGATGGGTTACCCACGTCCGTATTGATGAGAATTCCGGAATAAGGGGGCACGATCTATGCTTTGATAAGATGTGCCAAGGAAACCGCCTCGCTAAACGCGCTGCGGTGGAACAGTAAAAACGATTCATATAAAGGCTTGGCCGTGGTGTGATGTCACGCCGCGGAATACGTCAGCAGATCTATGCACAAATTATTCTCTCTACGGTGATATGTGGAACTTGTTTTGCAGAGCCGGACACTATCCTTGTGTTCAAAACCTTCTATGAAGTATTCGGAGGAGGAACCCGCCTTGCAATGCCGAAGACAATATGCGCGCCGGACTCGTCGTCATTGAAGCCTGGTTCAGGGGCTACTGAGGGAGTCCTAGACTAGGGGGTGTCCGGATAGCCGAACGATCATCTTTGGCCGGACTCCAAGACTATGAAGATACAAGATTGAATACTTCGTCCCGTGTCCGGATGGACTTTCCTTGGCGTGGAAGGCAAGCTTGGCGATACGAATATGTAGATCTCCTACCATTGTAACCGACTCTGTGTAACCCTAACCTATCCGGTGTCTATATAAACCGGAGGGTTTTAGTCTGAGGACTAACAACAATCATACCATAGGCTAGCTTCTAGGGTTTAGCCTCCTTGATCTCGTGGTAGATCTACTCTTGTACTACCCATATCATCAATATTAATCAAGCAGGAGTAGGGTATTACCTCCATCGAGAGGGCCCGAACCTGGGTAAAAACATCGTGTCCCTTGTCTCCTGTTACCATCCGCCTAGACGCACAGTTCGGGACCCCCTACCCGAGATCCGCCGGTTTTGACACCGACACCTGGCATTTCTGAAGATGATATAGCTCTTCATCTGTGTCATCGAACTCATCGTCGGAACAATGTCTACTGAGAGGGGACAACACCGACAAACAGAGAAGGAACACAATCAATGCAATGCAACAATATGATGCATGAATGTGACATGGCAATATGCTGTTAATTGAGCTAATGCAACTATAAACAAGTTAAATGAAGTTGGATTGAACCCAAGATTCAAATTCAAACTCCATATGTGAATATTCAAATGGCATTTATTTGATTTGCCCTAAACAGCAGCCATAAGTTGTTCTAACATGCATGCAAATGGTACAGATGGATAGATTGGATTTTTTATAACTTTTCATATATAAATTATTTCATGGAGTTACGGTTGATTTTCTATGTTTTTTAGAAGTTTTGGCTATTTTCTGGAATTTCTGAACTATTTTAAATACAGAAATTATTTACTGTGTCAGCATGACATCATCATGAGGTCAGCAGGTCAACGGTGCTAGTCGAGGTCAAACCTGACGTGTGGGGCCACATGTCAGTGACACAGGGCTGGTTAGTGTCGCTGACAGGTGGGCTTGGTCAATGTCGACGTCAGCAAAGTCAATATTGCCGTGTTGGTCCCGCTGGGTTATGAACTAATCTAAATAGAAATTAAATTAACCTAAACAGGCACAGAGGCCCACATGGCAGTGACTCTAGGGGTGTTTAGTAGGGTCATTAGCGCTAATTAAACCGGCGCCACATCAGCGGTTGACGCCGGCGACCACAGCAACGGCGGGGACTCGCCGGAGTTGCTCGGGATGGCGCTACAGAGCACCGCTTCACGCGTGGTTTGCGGCTACGACAAGTTGGCGGTGCGGCGCATCTTCTAGGGCAAGCGCCAGGAGCCGGGGCGGCCTACAGAGATGGCAGCAACGACGGAGGCGGCGGCCGGAGCTCGGGCTCGGCCGTGCGCCAGGCTGCAGTGCACAGGAGAGCGGCTAAGTGGCTGGTTAGCCTCCTGGAGGTTCCAGGAGTACGTTGAAGCGCTCAGCGGCAACGAGCAGGAGCTGCAGCGGGGCATGCGACATGGCAGGCGGCGGTGGAGCTCGGCCGCGGTGGGAACTGCGGCTACAGCAGCCAAACGAGCATGGGAGCTAGGGGGAGAGGAAGAGGAGCTCACAGCGAAGCCGGCGGCAGTCTCAGCGGGCTCGGGGACGCGTCAGAGACGGCGGATCAGCGACGACATCCGGCGGCTGTGGGCGGAGAAGAAAGGTCGCAGCATCTTCTCGGGGTCGTCCGGGCTTGAGTGGGTCGACGGAGAGGTTCTTGGGACCTGGGCGGAGCTCGGGGTCACGGCCACAGGGCAAGGTGACGGTGGTGGTTGCGCAGGCGGGGAACGGCGACGACGACAGCGCTCGGCCACGAGGTGCGGAGCGAGAGGCAGAGCAACAGAGGAGGGGATGAGCGAGGGGTCGGTGGGTTCCAGAGGCCACGGGGAGACGATCCCAGCTTCGCGCTGGCCAGGGAGGGGCCAAGCAGGCAGTTGCGTGCCCGCACGCGTCGAAGCCAGGCAATCGCTTCCTCTCTTTTCTCGCGAGAGGAGGAAGACAACTGGCAGGGGAGGTGGCTGGGCTGCACAGGAACTTGGCCGAGGTAAGTGGGCTGTCAGGTAAGCTACAGGTAAGGTTCCTCTCTCTCCTCTGTTTTTCTCTTTTGTTTCTGTTTTCTATTTTGCATGTTTGTTTGAATTTGGTTGCTGGACCAAATCAAATTTTTAAATGCTGAAATCTTTTGTGGATGCTGAAATAATTATTCCTGGGACCCACACAAAGTTTCAGAATTATTGAGGCTAGGTAATTATTTATAGAAATTTATATCCCCGATTCAAATACTTAGTGACTTAATTCAAAGACCAAAAATGCCAATGAAAAATATGCATCACCACTGGATAAGGTTTTCACCTTTCTCACTAGATCATGAACATTTTTAAAGGGCATCTTGATTTCATCAAAAATGTTTTGAGTTGAACCTATTTGAATTATGTTTGGTGCTAGGGTTTAGTCATTCCCCATTTCAAGTTTAATTGAAACTTAAACATGATGCAACACAAGATGCTAGCACTAAACATTGCCAGAACTAGGGATGTAACAAATTGTTTCAATGACCAAGATCATAGTTTGTTGGTTTTCAATAAAGTTTTTGATTCATACTTTACCTTGTGAACGAATTGTTACTTTAGCATAAGAAATTATATGACAATATATGTTGTAGTTCTAAAGATGATCATGATGCCCTCATGTCCGTATGTTATTTTATCAACACCTCTATCTCTAAACATGTGGGCATGATTATCGATTTTGGTTGCTGCTTGAGGATAAGCGAGGTCTAAGCTTGGGGGAATTGATACGCCATTTTGCATCATGCTTTTATGTTGATATTTATTGCATTATGGGCTGTTATTACACATTATTGTACAGTACTTATGCCTTTTCTCTCTTATTTTACAAGGTTTACACAAAGAGGGAGAGTGCTGGCAACTGGAATTCTGGATCGGAAAGGAGCAAATCTGACAGACCTATTCTGCACAACTCCAAAAGTCCTGAAAAATTACGGAGAATTATTTTCTAATATATAAGAATTCTTGGGCAAAGAAAATACCCTAGGGGACTCACTAGGTGGACACAAGCCTAGGGGCACGCCCCTAGGGCTTGTGGTCCCCCTGGTAGGTCTTGATAACCCACAAGTATAGGGGATCGCAACAGTTTTCGAGGGTAGAGTATTCAACCCAAATTTATAGATTTGACACTAGGGGAGCCAAAGAATATTTGAAGGTATTAGCAGCTGAGTTGTCAATTCAACCACACCTGGAGATTAATTATCTGCAGCAAAGTGATCAGTAGCAAAGTAGTATGATAGTTTTGATAATAGTGATAGTAGCAATGGTAACGGTAACAGTGATAGAAGTAGTTTTGTAGCAGATGCAACAGTAACAATAGTAGTAGTAACTTAGCAAGAACAATATAGGATAAATTCATAGGCATTGGATCGGTGACTTGTTGGATGATATTCATCATGAGACAGTTATAACCTAGGGCGATACGACACTAGCTCCAGTTCATCAATATAATGTAGGCATGTATTCCGTAAATAGTCATACGTGCTTATGGAAAGAATTTGCATGACATCTTTTGTCCTACCCTCCCGTGGCAGCAGGGTCCTATTGGAAACTAAGGGATATTAAGTCCTCCTTTTAATAGAGAACCGGAACAAAGCATTGACACACGATGAACATGAACTCCTCAAACTACGGTCATCACCAGGAGTGGTCCCGACTATTGTCACTCCGGGGTTGCCGGATCATAACACGTAGTAGGTGACTATAACTTGCAAGATCGGGTCTAGAACATGGATATAATGGTGATAACATAAACGGTTCAGATCTGAATTCATGGCACCCAGGCCGAAAGTGACAAGCATTAAGCATGGCAAAGTCATAGCGACATCAATCTTAGAACATAGTGGATACTAGGGATCAGGCCCTAACAAAACTAACTCGATTACATGATGAATCACATCCAACTCCTCACTGACCAGCGAGCCTACGAAGGAATTACTCACTCCCGGTGGGGAGCATCATGGAATTGGCGATGGAGAAGGGTTGGTGATGACGAAGAACGAAGATTCCCCTCTCCGGAGCCCCAAGCGGACTCCAGATCTGGCCTCCCGATGAAGAATAGGAGGTAACGGCGGCTCTGTCTCGTGGATTATGATAATTATTTCTCCCTGATTTTTCTGGAAAAATAGGATTTTATAGCGTCGGTTTCAGGGTCTGCGGGGCCACCAGGTGGGGGCAAACCACCTGGGCGCGCCAGGAGGGGGCGCACCCTTGTGGGTTGTACCTACCTAGGTGCCCCCCTCCGGTGGATCTTGGCTCTAGAAAGTCTTATTTATTGTATAAAAAATCCTCGCAAAGTTTCGTTCCATTCTGAGAACTTTTATTTCTGAACAAAAACAACACCATGGTAGTTCTGATGAAAACAGTGTCAGTCCGGGGTTAGTTTCTTTCAAATCATGCAAATTAGAGTCCAAAACAAGAGGAAAAACGTTAGGAAAGGTAGATACGTTGGAGACGTATCAACTCCCCCAAGCTTAAACCTTTGCTTGTCCTCAAGCAATTCAGTTGATAAATTGAAAGTGAAAAAGAAAAACTTTTACGAACTCTTTTGCTCTTGTTTGCATAAATAAGCTTAAATAACACCCAGGTTTTCAACCAACATTATGACTAACCATGCCGACAATAACTCTTAAAAAATATATTAACTCATATCAATGACATAATCAACTAGCAAGCAATAATAAGATATCTTAATCAACAACACGTTATCAAAACAACCATGATATAATATGACAATAGTGGTATCTCGCTAGCGCTTTCCGAGTCCGCAAAACATAAATGCAGAGCACCTCCAAAGTTCAAGCAGCGACTAAACATTGTAATTCATGGTAGAAAAGATCCAGTCATGATGCACCCAACATTAGCTACACACAATGCATCAGCATGATAGCAGTGCTCTCAGGTTCTGGCGCTTATTTTAGAAGGTGATGACACAACATAAAAGTAAATAGATAGTCCCTTCGCAGAGGGAAGCAATGATTTGTAGAGGTGTCAGAGCTCAAGTTTTTAAACAGAGGTAAATGATATTTTGAGACATGCACCCATCACATTTACTTCACGACTATCAGTTATCAATATCTTCCATTCTAAGCACGCTAGTGGCGGTTCCCATGCAATAAGAGTAAAGTTTTACTCCCCCTCCACCATCAATCACACTCCACTACTTATCCTAAACAACGAGTGGCGTCCATACCAACAACAGTCCCTGGGGAGTTTTGTTTAATTATTTGCATTTTTGAGTTCGGGATGGGAATCCCTATTACCGCCCTTTTCTCGCGTGATGGCAAGTGAATGAACACTCGACTTGGGAATAACCCGCTTAGCATGGAAGATACCAACCACCTCATGTCGTTCCATGAACGATCCAAGCACACAAAAAGGGGTATTTATTAGAAGTTTTTAGAGGTGGCACATGCAAATTTACTTAGGACGGCAGGGTAATACCGCATATAGGTAGGTATGGTGGACTCATATGGAATAACTTTTGGGTTCAAGGTTTTTGATGTACAAGCAGAATTCCCACTTAGTACAGGCGAAGGCTAGCAAATAGGTTGAGAAGTGGCCAGCTAGAGAGCAACAACGATCATGAACATGCATTATGCATAAGTAATATTGGACACTAGCATGAGTAGGATATAAACACCATGAACATAAATATCATAAAGGCTATGTTGATTTTGATTCAACTACATGCATGAACATGTGCCAAGTCAAGCCACTCGAACATTCAGAGGAGGATATTGTCGGTGTTCTGGAAACGGGGGTCCCCAGACTTGCCTGCCTGCGGCCTATGGCGTGGCTCAAGTGGTGGCCCAGTATGGCCCATCTTCATCAACACAAGACTCAAGACCCTCGCGAGGAGCCAAGCCATGCGGGGCGGGCGACGCAAGGCTTCCTCAAGGACGGCCTCGCCAGGCAGGCTTGCGAGGAGGCGGAGAAATCAAGGCAGGGTACCTCGCGAAGTGCTCATGACGCAAGCCATGACGATCAAGGCCAGGCGGGTGCCAGGCGGGCGCCGGCCTGCGCAGTGTCCTTGTTTCCTCTTTGGTGCAAAGGGGGCAAGCACAGACATGGAGTACCGAGGCATCATGCAAAGGTTGCCATTTCGGTGCAACGAGACCAAGACCAGCGGAGCGGCAGGATGGAGGTCACTGTGGAGCCCAAGACGACGTCATCGCCAGTGCTTTTGGCAGCCGAAGACCGACTTTAGTCAGGATAACTTGTACTAGATGTTCCCCTTCGAAATGGCCGTTGTTGGAGCCCGTCCTGCTCAATATTTGGGAAGAGGCCCAGGGCCTCTATAAATAGGACTAGCCACCACGGTAGATGGATGCAGACTTTGGAAGCCTAGCCAGAGAGAGAGAGGTGATCGAACTCACCCAGGCAGTTCATCGCACCAGCCCAAGAACACCTCTCGCGAGGCTGTTCTCCCCTTGTACTATTCATCATCAGCCCCTGAGGCAATCCACCACACCACACACTAGAGTAGGGTATTACACCACAACGGTGGCCCGAACCAGTATAAATCTCGTGTCCCTTGTGTTGTTCATCGTTTCCAGCTTAGATCTCATGAGGCGCTCGAACGTAGATCGGTAGGGGAGAGATCTTCGTGCGCACCCCAGTGTTCGAACCTTAAGGGTCTGCCGGAACCCAACATCTGACATTTGGCGTGCCAGGTAGAGGTGCGCCAGAATCTTCTTTCCTCCGTCCTACATTGTGCCGCGTAACCGCCTCCATGTCTGGCGATCCGACGGCCAACTCCGACCGCTGGGCGGATGGCCTGCCCATGCCGTGCCGCCTGCCCAAGGTGACCTCAACCCCGCACCTCAGGCAGCTCGCGCCCTGCAGAACGCTGCAGGACGCGGGCGACGCGGTCAGGCGTCCCCTGCCCTCCCTCCACGACAAGTACGATCTGCAGCGCGCGCCTCAAGCCACGCTATAGCCACGGCGCCGCACACCCGGCGACAGCAGGCGAACATGAAGGCCACGCTCATGGTGGCGCGAGAACTGCTGTGGTGCAGACTACAAGAAAGTGGCCGAGACGTGCTGCTGGAACGCGTCGCCGAGCTCCTGCATGCCGCTGCATCGGGGGCTCCCCCGTTCTGCGTTCGGCTCCCACCCCAGGCGCCAGGAGGATCACGAGGCGGGCCGATCCGCTCCCGCGCGCCCCCGAGCGCGCTTCAAGGCTTCATCAACACCGGCTTGGCCGTCAGCGCCGGCACCGCCCCTGGCGAGCGAGGGCATGCGCGGCGCTGTCTTTGGTCCCAGCGGGCCGCCACCTTACCGTCCCCAAGATGGAGCTTCAAGTCGAGCTGCATGGCGTGCGGAGCACCACGGCGAGGCCTTTGGGGTGGCGGCCCCGGAGGCCTATGTGCCCCACATGGTGGATCGAGGGTACACGCTGAGGAAGATCACGACTCGTTCCTCGGGTCAGGCTGGGAGGAAGAAGCGCCAGAGGCCGAGCTCCTTCAGGAGCCTCACGGGAGCCTCGACAACTACCGGGCACCGCTAATTCCTCAGGAGCAGGCTTATGCTAACCATGGGTCGCAGGAGGTTCAGGTCACCGCGGCGGATGGCTGCCCCAGTGCGGCGATCTCCTTTCCCTCAGGAGGAGGGTACTTGGGGCAGCAGGAGAGGGGTCGGGAGCCAGGCTCCTCCCCGCGACGCGCGGAGCAAGGTGTTCTTCGGAGGTAGGCCCTCTGCCGGGGAGGTGCCCCAGGGCCTACCCCCGGCAGAGGACCCGTGGTCGTCGGGGGAACCGCTGGCGTCCTCTTTTCCCCATTGGCGTCGTCCTGGTTTCCGGTTGCCGTCGGTGGGGTCAAGGGTGGCGCAAGGCGGGGCCCTCATCTGGCGATATGAAGCAAGGCCGGTACCTATGAAGAAGGCCCAGTGCCTGTGAA
This sequence comes from Aegilops longissima, assembly GCA_021605205.1. Classification (NCBI taxonomy): domain Eukaryota; kingdom Viridiplantae; phylum Streptophyta; class Magnoliopsida; order Poales; family Poaceae; genus Aegilops; species Aegilops longissima. The sequence goes on from CM038679.1 coordinate 501,840,373, forward strand.
GCTCGCCGCTCGTGACACTCTCACGTAATAATGAGTTGGGGCTGTACACGCCCCGGAGTCTCCGGAGAGCCGCCCTCGGGCCTCGGGGGCTCCCACCCACGCCAAGTGGCAGCACTTAGCTCCGCGCTGGTGAGAATACATCGAAGACTAGACTAGGTGCCGGATGCGGCCTTTTGCTTTTGCTTTCTTCCTCGTGCGAACAAGCTTTCTTGCTTCGGATCTAATTTGAAGTCGAATTTGTGTTTGCATATGCGGGAAGGGGTGTTGCATCTTATTTGCGTGCTTTCTCGTGCTTCTATTTCCGCTCAAGTTGAAATTCACACTAGCTGCCTCCCTCTCGCGGGCCCCTCGCGAGTAGGGCAGGGCCCGGCACTTGCGCCCGCCGTCCCGCGACCGGTGTTCGCTCCAGCCAGGCTCCCGCCGCATGGTTAAATGGGACCCCCACGGGCCCTCAAATATACACCACAAGCCCACTCGAGGCTCGCCAGACAAAGGTAAAACCGCAACAACCTATTCATCACGACAAACACGGCGTCACACAGACACTCATCCGGCGCCAATCTTGACAACATGTAGGCAACAATCTTCTTACATGAGGGGCTTACCCTCGCCAAAATGCTCTCACAAACTTCAGGGCCACGCCCAAGTCTCTTCCTGCGCAGGACAAGCAGCAGGAGAAGGCACACGGTCAATTGGACAAGTCACTCATCGCATCTCCCGGGGCATCCTCGGAGGCATCACTGGCGCCACCGTCATCGCCGCCAGCCTCTTCATCACCGTTGTTGGAACCGCCTCCGCCATCCTTCACCACAACACCTTCATCGGCAGCGACGATCACCCCGTCGTCGTCGGATGTGAAGGCCCGGATGAGCGCATCAACGTTGTCCTCCACCCACCTTGCCAGGTCGCCTTGGATGGCCTCAGGCACCGGGGCGATGGCGGCATCGAAGTCGAAAAGGGGATCAAGGTTCTGAAGATGGCTGAAGACGCGGGAAAATGCCCGCGCGAGCAGGCCACGGCTCCGTTCTTCCACCAGCTGGTGAGACCTCTCAGAGCGATTCTCCAGATGTGTCACCACATCAGTGAAGAACTGGAGGTTGCCGGCGTAGTTGGTCACACGCGGCTCCTCGGCGGCGGCCTCGCAGATGTTGCCCAAGGCCATATTGGCCCTTTCCCTAAGCGTTCGGAGCATGGGGCCGTGCATGTGTTCCAATGTCTGCCGCTGGCGGATCTCGTCCGCATCCCGCTCCGCGGCGGCCTCGGCATCATCAACCCGCCGATGAAGACGAAGCAGTTCGGCATGGGAGGAGGCCAGCACGGCCTGCGCCGAGCTTAGCGCGGCGGCGGTGGCCTCAGCTCTGTGTGTGGCTTTAGTCAACCTGGTCCTGAGGGCAGCAGTCCTGCCCGCGGCTTCAACCCTGATCAACTCCAGCCGCTCTTCATACGCAGGCTCAAGGCCGGCGCGAGCCTCCGCCACGCGATGGTCGATCTCCCCCTGGATCCGAGCCTCCCGCGCGCCGACATTGTCCTCCGCCTGGGCAACCTGGCGCTCCCTCGTATCCAACCGCTCCAGATCAAGGTTGTGCTCGGCAGTCTCCAGCGTCAGCACTTCCTCACGCCTCCGAAGCTCCTCCTCTTTGGCGGGCCCTCCTTTCAGCAGTGCGAGGGCGGACCGACACAGCTCCACACTACAAAAAAAAGACACATCTGTGACATTTTGGGCCGAACGAAATTTTTTTCTGTCATACATATGACACTCATCATAGATGTGGTGGGCTCCTACTTCTATGACAAAAAATCATGACAGAAAATGGGCTTTTCATCCTGGGCGGGCCGGAGATGCAGTTGCATGACATTCTTTGGGTCGTCCATGACGGAAAAAACCGTGGTAGAGCGAGGGGGAGGAAAATTTCGGGGAGTTGCCGGTTACGGTGGGAGGTCGGGAGCCGAGCGATGCGCGTTTCTCTCGTACATGTACGCGCGTGTGTGCGAGGCGTTGGCTCTAACTGAACCCAAGCGAGGCGTTGGGCTCTAACTGAACCCAAGCGATTGCACTGCAGGCTACGTGTTACTGAACCCGAGCGATCGATCGATGGCTGTTAAATGAACCCGATCGAGCGATTCCTTCGCTACTGCTGCTAACAGAAGCCGATCGATGTTGCCTCTGGGATAAACAATGAGTGTTGCGCGGGGGGGGGGGGTGGGGGTGGATGAACAGTGAGCGGTGGTGTTGCCTCTGGATGAACAGGACCCCGTGGTGTCGGATTTCGGGTTCCAGCAGACCCTTGAGGTTCGAACACTAGGGTGCGTGCGGATATCCAACCCTCCACCGTCTCGTACCTCGCCGAATCGCTGGGACCTAAACTACTAAATGGAACAACACAAGAGACACACGATTTATACTAGTTCGGTCCACCGTTGTGGTGTAATACCCTACTCTAGTTTGTGGTGTGGTGGATTGCCTCTTGGGCTGATGAGGAACAATACAAGGAAGAACAGCCTCGCGAGGGTCTGTTCTTGGCGGGTGCGATGAACTGCTAGGTGGTGTTCAGCCACTCTAGCTACTGGTTTCTTGGTGAGGGTTCGGATCTGGATCCCCCTACCCTGTGGGTGGCTACTCCTATTTATAGGTGAAGGCCCTGGGCCTCTTCCCAAATATTGAGCGGGAAGGGTGCCAACAATTGGCCATTTTGAAGGGGAATAGCGGGTACACTTATCCTGACTAAAGTTGGTCCTCGCCTGCCAAAGGCTCGTGATGACGCTTTGCTTGGGCTCCACGATGATTCTTCCAGCCGCTGGGCTGGTCTTGGTCTTGTTGCACGAAACGGATGCCTTTGCTTGATGCTCTCGCATGCGCTTGCTCCCTTTGCACCAAAGAGGAAAGGAGGACGCTGCGTGGGCTGGCGCCCGACTGGCGCCCTTGGTCGTCATGGCTTGCATCATGGGCACCTCGCGAGGTACCCTACCTTGAACTCTCCGCCTCCTCATGAGCCAGCCTGATGAGGCCGTGCCTGAGGAAGCTCCTTGTCGTCCGCCCCGCTAGGCTTGGCCCCTCGCGAAGGTCTTGAGCTTGCGTTGATGAAGATGGGCTATCCTGGGCCTCCTTTGAGCCACGCCGCAGGGCCGCAGCGAGCAAGTCCGGGGACCCCTGCCCCTGAATGCCGACAGAGCCCCTGGCCCACGGCGCGCCCAACTTGGCCGAGCAGAGAGGCGAAGGGCAGTGGCGGCGCCAGGGCCCTAACAGCCTGCGGCCTTGGGCGCCGCGTGGCGGTTGATTGGACGTGTGCGCACTGCTTCCCCACGATGCCTCGGTAACCACCCGGATTCGACAAGTCCCTGCATGCAGAGTTGGTCATGATGACCGGTGATCGTGGAGGCCGACGGTTGGCCTTCGCCGGCTATAAGTACGGAACGGCGCGCCCTTCCAGTCTATCCTTCTGCTTCTCCTCCTCCTCGTTTCGTCTGGTCGCCATGGCTCCGATCCGCCGGTTCTCCAAGGAAGAGAAGGGAAAGGCTCCTCAAGAGGAACCTGACCTGCTCCCCCCAAAGAAGCGGCTTGCCCTCTGGTGTCAGGGCAGGAGCGTTCGCCAGGAGGCGCCCATGCCCTGGTGCGTGCGGCCGCCACCAGGGTTTCCTCTTCCCTTGTACGCGCAAATTGGCGGCCCCGAAGGAGGCGACGCCGGGCGCCACGAGCGGCGCCGCCGCCGACGCCGGGCGGGTCACGGCGGTGTCGTCTTCCCCGGTCCACGCCGAGGGCTCCTGCTGGGAGTTCGTGCTTGCTTGCCACGCCGCCTAAGTCTTGGATTCGCCTCCTTCTTTCTTCGCCTCCGTCGTCCGGCAGGGGAATCCACGACTCGGCTGCAAGATGCGGGCTGTGGCACCCTCGCGACCGGGGCAGAGGTTGTAGTAGTTGCCCGGCGAGGTCTTCATGACTCGAGGCTGGGCGAGATCGCCGGGTCTGCAGGATGAGGGCGCCTCACGATCCACCCGAGTACGATGGTGCTTCGTGGTGTCCTTCAAGGTCTTCGACACGGAGGGTCGCCCGGCTGAGTGCTGCCACAGGAGAGGTGGTCGGGTCCTGCGCGGTGAGGCGAGGCCGGCCGACCACTCCCTTGGCAGCTCAGCGACGACGGCGCCGGTGGATCCAGCGACTCCGCCCGAGCTCTTCGCGACGCCGAGACGAAGCGACGACAGCCACGAGCCCCGATCCTGCGCCGCCCGGAGTAGGGCGGGTTCGCCAGTCGCCGCCGCCCTGATCTGATGGGGTTGGCGCCGACCGGGTGGCCCACTGTTGATGATGGTGTCTCGCCATGGTGGTCCATGTAGGTAGGACTCCTTAGGATTCGCGTCTTTTGTTCCTGCGAGGAGCCAAGAATGTACCCTGCGGGGGCTTGTAAGATGTTTGTATCCTCGTTTGTCAATATGTTCCTTATTGTGAAGCAGCGCGAGATGCTTATTCCGCCTTAGCTTAGTTTCTTCCTTTCGGACCTCGTGAGGGCTTGATGCTCTGCGCCGACAGGTCCCAGTCCCAAGGCGGCTTCAGCCGTTGCTAGTATGCCAGGTCGCGATGCCATGGTCAAGGCCAGGAGGTGAGCGGCCCGAGGTCAGGTAAGAGCCTCTGAGTCGCGATGCTCAGGGGGTCCCCTTTGGCGCTCAAGCAGCCATCATTCGGTGAGAAAGGAGAGCGACGTTGCTAACACGGGGTTGCATTGAGTGTGGGGATGGTGTTGCGATAACTAGTGTGTCCAGAGGGTGACTTATCTCGAGGGTCAGGACAATGCTTCCTGGTGCGGCGTTAGGTCTGTGCCTTGGCCGGCGAGAGATTGCGTGGCGAGGTTGTTTCGTGCTCCTCGGAGGGACCCTGCAGGTTCACCACAAAAGGAACAAGAGCTCACCGTGGCGACCGTTAGTTCTGCCGTTAGTTGCTTGGAAGAGGCACGAGAGGCCTCGCGAGGTGTGTTGGGGCACCCGTGAGCCAGCGCGGGACTCACGGGGCCCTACCTCAAGGCGGGTTGCGCCTGGCTCAGGGCCTTATCTTTGAGTGTGTTCCTGCAAATTTGGCCAGATGCCGGTGCTCTACGTCTTCGAGTCCCGGCTCTCAGGCTGGTCTCAGCCGTCGCTGGCAAGCCAGGTCGCGATGCCATGGACAAGACCAGAGGGTGAGGGCCGGAGAGCCGATAGGAGTCCTGAGTCGCGATGCTCAGGCACCCCCCCCCTTTAACGCGCAAGCTGGGTTAGATGACGCAACTCTACGTCATCAGGTCCCGGCTCTCGGGCTGGTCTCAGCCGTCGCTGGCAAGCCAGGTCGCGATGCCATGGACAAGACCAGAGGGTGAGGGCCGGAGAGCCGGTAGGAGCCCTGAGTCGCGATGCTCAGGCACGCCCCCTTTAACGTGCAAGATTCCGCCAACCTGAAAAAGGCACCAAATAACAAGTATGGTGGAGCGAGAGCATAATCCTAAGGAAAAAGTAGGAAGGATACATGCCGCTGGGACTGGCCCGAGCGGCTTGGGGATGATGCAGCCCGAGGGGCGCCCCCAACAGGATAAGCTAATGACATGAAATAAAAGGGATACATGCCGCAGGGACGGACCCACGCGGCCTGGGAATAATGCGGCCCTGAAGGCGCTCCCAGCCTGAAACGAAACTTAAAGATGTCACCTGGTGATGTTGGGGACGAAGGGGTGTTGATGTAGCAGACTCGGTGGGCTGCGGAGCGATCTCACGAGCCCCCAGTGCCCGGGCCTCGGAGGCTCCGGAGGCGCTGGCGGCTCTCGCGGGCCATCTCCATCTCTCGCCAGGCTGCGGCGTGCTCGACCTCTTGAGCCTCCAGATGGCCTCATGAGACGCTGGTGCGCAGCTGCCACGCTTGGCAGGCCATAAGGCATGCGCCTGCGTAGTGGGCGGACTCGCAACGCCCCACTCGCGAGGGCCCGAGGCGCTTGAGACGCTGCTCGCTTGAGCCCTGGTATGTCGATGCAGACGCGCAGCCCACCATCCTCGCCTGGATCGGGGCCACACGGGGGCAGGCGGCGGCTGCCCCTCATGACCCTTGACTCTCAGAGCTCCTGAATGGCCTTGCCGACGAACTCCCGAGGGTTCGCCCTCCTTGCCTTGCTCCTCGCTATGGAAACGTGCTCAAGCACGCCCACATGGTGCCCAAGCGCCTCCCTTGAGACTTTGGCGAGGTCGGCGGCCCTCCAGGGGAGAGCCCCCGAGCCCTACCTGAGGAGGGCGCCGGGCGCGCTTTCCTATGCGATGGAAGGAGTCTCCCCCTGGCCCGGTGCGGGCCCTGAGGGGCCTGCCTCTTGAGGAGCCGGGCCGGTCGATGTCTTCTTCTTCTTCTTGGGTGCGGCCTCGGGAGGCCTCCTGCTGCTGTGGTCTGGGTCTTCTAGCGATGCGGCTTGAAAGGCTCGCTCCAGGGAGCACACTGCTCTCTCTCTTCACAGGCACCGTGGATGACCCCGCCGCTTCTCGGCATCTTGAGGACGCGCAGCCATGGTGGGTTACGGCCATGAATTTGGCCAACGCTGGGTACCCGAGGATGGCGCTATACGGCAGCGTAATGTGGGCGACGTCGAAGTCGATGAGCTCGGTGTGGTAGTTGTCGCAAGCCCCCAAGGTGACAGGAAGGCGGACCTGCCCGATCGGGACCGTGGAGCCGTCGGTGACTCCAGATAAAGGCTTGGTTGGCTGAAGCTGACTGTAAGGCACTTGAAGATTGTTGAATGTTTCCACGGACAGGACGTTGAGCCCTGCTCCGCCGTCGATGAGGGTCTTGGTGACCAGCACGTTGCTGATGATTGGGGAATAAAGCATTGGGAGAATTCCGGCTGTGGCTGCGCACTTGAGCTGGTCTGCTGAGCTGAACATGATGGTGCACGCCGACCACCTGAGAGGGCGCGTGGCCTCGAGCTTGGGGAGGACTGCATTTGCTTCGCGGGTGAACTGCTTGAAGATGCGCTGAGAGGCTGGGGCTTGAGCTCCGCCCAGGATGCAGGCGATCGCACGCGCTTCCTGGAAGCCCCCAGCCCCCTCGTCCTGATGACGGTCTTCGATTCTCCTTGGCGGCGGCGGCAGCGGAGGGAGGCTCATGCTCCTCATGGGCGATCTCGCGAGGCTGATCCCTCCAGCCTCCCTCGCGAGGTGGGTCTTGCCAGCGGTCCTTGCGAGGTTGGTCGCGCCACCCTTGGCGCGGGCCGCGGTCTTCCCAGCGTCCTGCATTCCTTCCTCCTCCTTGGCCATAGCCTCGATCGCTGCGCTCGGGGCGTCTGCCGACCCTGCCTTCGCGCATGGCCCGGAGCATTTGGCATTCATTGGCGTTGTGGGTGTGGAGGTCGTGGTACACGCAGTACCGGCTGCCCTTGGAGGACTCGGGCTGATCTATGCCTCGCTTGGTGTCTGGTTCGGCCGCGAGTACGGCAGCCCCCTTGCGCTTCACATCCTTGGCCTTGGACTTCTTTTCTTCGGGATCCGCCGCAGGCAGCTCGAGGAGGGAGAGGCGCCCCTCCTCAGCCCTGGCGCACTTGGTCGCCAAGTTGAACAGTTCCAAGGAGGTGCACAGATCTTCATGCATCGCCAGCTCCTCCTTCATCTTGACGTCGCGCCGCCCGTCGGAGAAGGCAGAGATGATGGCCTCCTCCGCTACCCCGGGATCTTGAGGCGTGCGTTGTTGAAGCGCTGATGTACTTTTGCAGGTTTCCCGGCTGCTGCATGATTCGGCGATGTCGCCACGGCGGGTGGCCGGTCGCGAGTACCTTGGAAGTTGACGATGAAGCGGGTACGCATCTCGGCCCAGGAAGAGATCGTGCCTGGGGCCAGATTCAGGAGCCAGGTGCAGGCTCCGTCCTTGAGCGCCATGGTAAACCAGTTCGCCATGACCTTTTCGTCCCCGTTGGCAGCCTCGATGCCCAGCTCGTAGAGCTGGAGGAACTCCGTAGGGTCAGCTATGCCGTCGTAGCGAGGAGGCAGGTCTGGCTTGAACTTGGCGGGCCACGTGACGCAGCGCAGCTCGGAGGTGAAGGCGCGGCAGCCCGCCGTGGCCGCGGGGGGCCTCGGACGGCAGAGGGCTTGGTCTTGTGGGCCTCCCTGCGCCGCGGCTGGGGGCAGTGCAGGGTCTTGATGTGCTGGAGCGGGGAGCGCTCGGGCAGCTTCTTGTGGGCGAGGAACTTCTTGCCAGCTCTGCTCTTGCCGCGCCGGGCGCCGGTGGAACGGGTTCCGCCAGGCCGCGCGCTTTGGGGCTGTGGCGCTTCTTGAGGAGGAGGCGGCGAGGCGCCTCGAGTTTATCGCCACAGGGGCGGGTGCGGTGTAGCGAGACGGACGGCGCTGGGCGCCTCCTGCAGCGGGACAAGCTCGGCGACTTCGGTCGAGCCATTCTTCGAGACGCTGCCGACGGGCGGTTGCGCAGGAGCTCGTTTGCCGCGATGAGTGCAGCTCGGGCCTCCATGGCCGCGCGGGGCGCGCGTGACGAAGAGCCAGCGGGGGTGAGCGAAGGTGTGGTGGTGCAGCCGTCCCGCCTCATGGACGGGTGCTGGGACGATGCTTGCTGCTCGTTCCCCGTCGGGCCGGTGGCGGCGTTGACGGCAGGCGACGGGGAACGACGAGGGCGCCCGCCGACGGGAGCTATCTGGGCGACATGGGAGGCGAGGGCGGCTTGGTGCTCGGCGTGGGCCCGACGGGCGTCAGACATGGTTGCGGTGGTCGGGGAAGAACGAGGCGACGAAAGGCAGATTCCGGCGCACCCCTACCTGGCGCGCCAAATGTCGGATTTCGGGTTCCGGCAGACCCTTAATGGTTGCAGCCACTTAAATCACTGGAATTAATTAGGCTTAAACTTCTGCATGCCGTTAATTATTTCCATGCCTTGGTCTTGCTGCTTTGCTCACGAGACTAATAAACCCGGACGGAGGGAGTACCTTGGTTGGTGAGAAGTTTGAATTAAGCCCTGCAAACCGGAAAGGAGGTACTAGTACGTGCGTGATCCGCTATTTATTCGTGTAGGATCGAGTAGGTCGTTTCTTGAATTGAGCCCTGCAAACCGGAAAGGAGGTAGTACGTGCGTGATCCGCTATTTATCCGTGTAGGATAGATAGTGTAGCTTGTCGATTTCTTGAGGTAGGAATTTTTATCCGTGTAGGATCAATAGTGTAGCTTGTCGGTTTTCGTGAGGTAGGCATTTTATTCAAAAACTGCCACTTCGCATCTTGCGCCGCAAATAAAACTGCCAGAGCGCATTTGTAGGCTAGCTAGTGATCGATCAATAACTTGTAAACACCGAGCTAACAGAAATAAGTAACTCACAATGCATCTCAATGATTCACGATCATATACAAATATGTAGCTCCAAAAGCAAAGATCAGCCACTTCGGATCTTGCGTCGCAACTAAAACTAACTAGTACGATTCCCATACATAAGATCAACATGTTAATGCATCTCAATGATTCACAGATCATATACAAATATGTAGCTCCAAAAGCAAAGATCTAGAAAAAACAACTGTTCTTCCTACTAACATGGATGCTTCTCTTGGCCAACATTCAAGATGCATCGAAAGACAAATTTTTTTGTGAAGTCTACAATTCCTCTTGCAAACGTAAGTGGTTTCACCAACAGCTGGAACCATGAGAATGAACCCCACATGATGGAGGAACATCCACTGCAATATGATTTGGTCTTCTCTCGATCACACCGCGAGACTATTTTCGGAATACAAACTTTAACTTAGGAAAAATGATGCCCATTGTATAATCAGACCAAAGCAATGAAGCAGTTGGTGAAATAGTACAGTACTACTTTTCTGCAGTCCATGAAGTGACTATCCAATCTTTGTGTCTATTTTCAAATGGCACTGCATGCAGTGACTATACTATTCTCTTGTGCAGTTCAACCAAAATAGCAACGGGCAGACATCTCTGTCTGTACAAATATCAAGTAGCTAGTAAACATATACCACACCATGTTCGCAGTGATGGAAGAGGTGAAATCGATACAACCGAAATTGAGCATCCAATAATTGAATCCTATCCTGCACCTCCAATGTAGGTCCACCCTGCCAATAAATTCACATGAAAACCACTAGTTTTACTATCTAATGACAGTACAAAAAGAGTAGCAAGATAGTAGCAAACCATGTACCTTCGTAATGAACAACTGATAGTGCCACCAATTGGATATAAAGGTTTGAAAAAAAAACATGCTCCTAATGTTGAACCAGTTGGACTTTTTGTGCAGTTCCACTAAAATCGAGCATCCCTGTTTGCATAGATATTGAAAGTGTGATTACTATAAAAGTGGCACTAGTTGAAGCATAGACTCACAAATATAAGCATTCCAATTTCTTAATGGGAAAAGGTAGCAAGACTGTTTCTAACCACCTGTTTGAAGGAATAAATAAAGCAACAATGGTGATGTCGAAGGCATACATAGTTTTTTCTGAAAAACTGAGCCATTCCTGACCTTTCCTCTTCTTTTAAGCAAATTTTGTGCAGTTCTACTAAAATAAAATGCCATCACCGCCATGACAATTCAGTGACACTGTACAAAAGGAAATGACTTAACATTACATCATGATGTCAGGTATGTAGTCGACAGGCATTAGAGACAAACATACAGACCTCCTCCGATAACATAATGAACATTAATTTTAACAAAGGTGTGACTAGCTTTACCGGCATAATTTGAGTGAACTCTACACCCTCTGTTCCTTAATATAAGATGTTTTCGCAGTTCAATTTAAAGTACCCAAACGTCTAGTATTTAGAAAAACAGGTAGTAGTTTTCTTGAGCACATATCTGGGAAAGCTTGCCACACTTTATTTATGTCCATACGCTAATGCAACACCATTTAAATACTACAAATCTACACTAATCCAGTGGCTAGTGCAACAGTAGGGTAGTTAGTTTATTACAGGGTATAGTACAATGGTTTTACTGAATAGATTTTAATAAACTCTAGCACTCGAAGGTTTCTATAAGAATTAACAATACAAAATGTAAAGGTAACAAGTTTCAGCATTGGTATACTAGTTGTGCATGAGCATTAAACCAAATACAAAAGTCTGAAGGTAACTAGCATTATTAACTAATGACAGTATAAAAAAATTGCAAACCATGTACCTCCAAGGTAAATATCATTTCGAACTCGGGGGGACCTCAAAAATTGCTATCCCAATCTTGATAATCGATCAAACATAAAAACTTGATCGAACGAATCAAGAGAACAGCCGGAGGAGGAGGTGCCCACTCTTGACCTTTCCTCTTGTCTTCATAATTGTCTGTGCAGTTTAACCAAAATAAAATGACATCAGCGCCTTGGCATTTTGGTGACACTATACAAAAAAATTAACTTATCTCATGAAAATGAGGTATGTAATCTATAAGCATTAACAGTGCAAAAATCTGAAGGTAGTAACAAGTTTCATCATTGGTATACTGGCTGTGCAACAACATTAGAATGCCTTAGCTGGATTTTTTTAATACATCCACAATCAACAGCTAACCCTGAAATAATCCAGTGACATTAAATAACATTGCTTAAATTTATCAGTGGCATTAGACTGAGAGCGGCATTAGTTAAATGTGGCATCACTTTAGTAGTAGCATTGCTTGACTTGACTGCTGGCGTTATACTAACAGCAAAAAAGTGGCAATAAGACCATGGGAGGCTCATTCGGACAGTGGGCGCACCAGTACGATGTACCTCCACAGGACGCAGAGTGGTGAGGGAGGTATGGTTGCCCGAGCAACAAATATCCAGCAGCATATGTGGATTACGCCCCATTTTTGTTCTCTTTAGCCACCTTTTTCCTATGTGAGGACAACAAACCGATCGACCTGGTCATTCTCTATTGCGTTGTCATGCCTTTCTACCCTTCTTCAACCAAGAGACACGAGAGTCGCTCCTTAGCTACTGATTTTCCCTTTTCAACCTAGATGCGGTTCGATGCCTACTCTCTTGGACAGTACAGTCTCCCTTCCTTTCCTTATTCAACCTAGACATGGATTAGTCTGCATGAAGTAGGGTTTCCTTTAATAGTGCAAATTATGGTTTTCGTCTGCGTGGCTAGCAGAGCAGAGGATAGCAAATTGGGAAGATCGTGGAGTGGAAAAAGATCCACATGCAACGACGTGGCAGATGGGGCAATAGAACAAGGGTATGGTTCGAAAAGAGGTAGCATACCTGAGGGTCAACAGGAAGTGGCTTCGCTCGTGATTGTCGTCCTCCGCACACACTACGGCAGCGACCTTGGGGACGGAGGCCATCCTGCTGGCGCTTAGGTCTGAGAGGACGACCTTGTCGTCGCTATGTGACTCGCCGCCGACAACGATCAAGGCTAACGCTGCACGTCCTTTTCTTCCCCGGCGGATCTGTGACCACCGGTGAGGAGGGAGAGAGGGGTCGTCTTTTTTAGATCCGGAGAGAGGGTGGTAGAGCATATCTACTAAAACAAATATGATTGCCTCGGCAGGATTTTCCTTTCATTCTTCCTCTATGTTGTTTGTGAAATCTGGTTCTTTTGGGGTTATAGTCGATGGTTCTCTTTCTTAGTTCCATCTCTACTGCAAAACTGTGAGAAGCAAGTGGGCAGCCCTTGGCAAGAAAGCGCTGAAGCTCTAGCCTATATATCTTTTTATACTACTAGTACTGGAGGTGGAATAGTGGTAGAGTAGTTTATATTTTCTTTGCGTACAGTACCAGTTAGTCATGCTTCAAAACTGAACGGCACGCCATTAAAAAAATAAAGGTCGATAACTAATGCGGCACCTCGGGCCAACGCGGCGAGATCGCATTTTGCACGAGAAATTACACGCCATGTTTCATTGACATGTGGTCCCGTTCCAACATATCAGTGAGACGACGGCGAGTAGTAGGAGTATTTCCAAACGAACGTGTAGGCCGGGGCGCCTCTTCGTGAACCGTGGCAAACTGGCAACCGTCCACCGACTCTTCGCCTTTCCCTCTCGATTTGGAAGTGCTGTCGCACGCTCTTCCTCTCCCTCCTCCATTTTCCTTCAGCCCTTCACCCTTTCTTCTGCCATTGTTCGATCATCTTCTCCATGGAGGGAACAGGCCGGAAACGACCACGTTATTCTTGCCCCAATCTGAAAGATGACATGGTTGAGGAACTCATTGATCGGTGCGACATCGTCACCTTGGCTAGCATGGCAGGTTCGTTCAAGCCCATTCTCGACTCAACTATTAACATCATTATAAGGAACCCAAGAGTCAAAGAGCGGTTTGATCTCCCCTATCTTCTTCGCCGTGACCCTGATGACTGGCGCCGTCACGACGGAGGCCTCGTCCTGTGCAAGTTGATGCCGCTTGATAATGATACGTATGATGTTAAGATGCCATCGCTTGAGGGCAAGGCTTGGGCAGGCGCAAATGGAGATTGGGTTGTTTACATTAGGTCCAACTGCGAGTGGGAACTTGTGAATGTGTACACTCGTGACCGGGTTCCACTTCCAAAAATCTCAGCAGACTGCCCAGAGGTTGAGCACACCGGTATTGTACGCACGTTCAAATACAATCATGGTGATTGTCTTCTACGGAAGATAGCAATTTGTCGAGTTCCCTACCGCTCTTGGAATTACAACAACTATGAAGTTGTTGCTATCTTCGACAAGCTTGTTGCCGTCCTTGGTGGTTTGACTCGATGGATATTGCTCAAAAATCAGTTTTTGTACACGGATGAGTACTGTGATGCAATTCAATACGAGGGCCTTGTGTTTGCTGCCACCACTCGTGGCACTATTTTTGAATGGCATCCTCGTAGTTTCGGTACGTTGTCTTCCACCATAATTATAATTGTTTCATCCACATGCATGCGGGTTAGCAAGTTTCCCTTTACTAATTAACCTTCTTCTTGTGTTTCCAAGGTCCTGTGAACATTCCACCAGCTATACTTGAAAAAATTTATAACCAAGGGGGAGATGACGATGGTGATGATCACGAGCATGAGGACGAGCAGCGCCCATATACTCTTTGGCGCCTGGCAACTAATTCCGATGGATCACCTCTTCTTGTGTGTATGCAGCCCACTGATGATGTTACTGCTAAGGAAGCAGGTGTAGTCTCCCATGGTCGCACTATCCGGACCTATTCCAACACCTGTTGCATGGTATTCGGGATGGATACTAGTGTGCTAGCGCCAACTCCTTCTCACTGGTACAGAATTGATAATCTTGGAGAAAACTCGCTCTTCCTTGGACAAAACTATCCAATGATGGTGAAGGCGATCCAACTGCTGTTGACACAATGTTACTACCATTTATGAGAAGCAACTGTGTCTATACCTCGGACATTTGGGTGGTTCCCTACCCTGGTACTGGTATAGTAGGCCGCTTTAGCCTGGATGATCAGTCCTGCGTTGGTCTCCAGATCGACAATGGATGGCCCGTCCCAGAGAATCACTTGTGGTTCAAAGCAAGCGTTTCCAACGCCGAGGAATGGTTGAGTTGAAGTTCATTTCATTGCTTGTTATTTGTTGTGTGGTGAAAACTTTAGTATTTATAATGTATCCTTGTTGTCGATGCGGGTTGATGACCTGTTGTATGTAATAAAATGATATGCATGTGATAAAGTTACTAAATTTATGAATGGCTTTCGAGTCGCTTCTCTGAGTGAGTGGTGCGACGAGGCAAAAAACTATTTTCCGAATACATAATTGTACGTGCATTGCAATAGGTTATCGGATGAGGCCAATCAACAATAGTAGTACACTATTTGTACTAGCTTCACATGCTTCGCGCGTCGGGCGGGTGTTTTTACTGTAGCCATATGTTAATGTGTTCGTTGTATGTAACCAGCACCTCGAATCCTCGATACTATATAGTAGGAGTAAGTAGTAGGAGTAGTAGGGTGGCATGGGCCAGAACAAGCATTCACGTCCAGGAGTACAGCACACGCAACCAGCACGACTTCCATCTCACACCATATTATTTCTTGGAGTCCGTGCTAGAGCAATCTCTTCTACCTCGTCGTTTCTCTAACTTCAGCCATCGCGCGGCGGGCAAGGTGGGGGTTTGCCGATCGTCAGTTTCCTTAACTGCGGTACCACTTGTAAGGCCAACTCCAACGCACGACCCCAAATGGACCTCCGTTTTGCACGAACTCCAACGATAATTTCGACTAGAAAAGCAAGACCAAAGAAAACAAGAACCACAAGAATACATTTTACTAGTCCTGTAAGTTGGATTAGTGCCTTCTCGATGCATTCATTGTTGATCTGCGGAGGCTCGATCTTGCGTGCTTCTTTCTTCTTCGAGTGTAAAGAAGAAGACGTTGCTTCCTCGCATCTAGTCTCATGTCTAGCCTCTATTCTAGTAGGAGTATCAACAAGTGCACTAATCTCATCTCTAGACTCTGTGCTAGCTAAAAGTGATAGAACATCTACTAAATTGCGCTCTATCAATATATGGATGTACTCTTCTTCGCAATACAAAAACTTGCATCCATTCTATTCCCTCCGTTGCACAATACATGCCTTCTATTTGTCAAAATATATATGTATCTAGACATATTTTAGTATATAGGTACATCCATTTTTGGACAAATGGAAGTCAAGTATTTTGGAACGGAGGGAGTACACAATAAAATTTTAAGTTAGCACAACTAGTCTAATCCGAGAGCACAACCAAGATTTGGTCGGTTCTTCCTCCTTTTGCCGACATCGGGACATCCAAAGATCCAGGTCGTGTCATGAAAGAAAATAGAGTGGTAGTTGAAGCCACGAGATGTGCATCTTGGGTTAAATTGTAAATAGAATCTTACTACTCTTGAGTAACTCCAAAAGCGGCCACCGAAGATCTTTATTGGATTTGTTTTTCATCACCAGCACGTCGAGGTGAAAGATGTGCAGGTTCAGTGAGTCCTCTTGTGTTTTCACTGACATGTGGGGCCGCATGTGAGCAAACAGACGATGGGCTCCGCGCGTCCGCTGGTTGGCTGAGAAGAGAGATAGAGGAGGGATGAGCACGGACTGCAGGAAATTTGTTGTACGTACCTCGATATAGGCTCGATATAGTGGGGTGGCATGGGCCATAACTAGCATTCACGTCTAGCAGTACGGCACACGCTACCCACACGAGTCCCATCTGACACCAATTTTCTTGGAGTCCGTGCTACAGCCATCTCTTCTCCCTCCTGTTTTCTCACCCATCGCGCGGTGGGCGGGGTGGGGGTTTGCCGATAGTCGGTTTGCTCAACTGCGGTCCCACTTGTAAGTGAAAATGCAACACCGCACGCATTCCCGCTTGATCAGCGTGCCAGACCAACCGTGTGGGGGTGCGACGCGAACGCGGCAGGATTTTCCTTTTGAACTCGTAACTTGTAAAATTTGGTTCTTCTCCATGGCGCAACCGATAGATAGAAAATAACGATTTTGCCTAGAGTAATGAGAAGTTTGGTTCTGGCGTCGTTCATGGATGGAGTACGTACGAAAATTATGAAGTTGATGGAAAGGTAAGATAATTACTGTAGTATCATATACTACTACATGGATTTGACGGAAAGATAAAAATACATACGGATCCATCAACGACATCCTCACGCCCTAGTGCGCCAGGTCACCAACCGACGTGTGAGGAGCAGCGGTGTTGGCGGAAAGCTCAACGTGCTTCTGAACAGTGACGTCCAAGGTTGCCCTGCGGTCCAAGAAGGCCAGCGTCCTATCGTCCTCCTCTTGCATGTAGTAGTCCTTGTGGACGATTTGCGCGTAGACGTGGGTGATTATGTCGATGGTGTCTTGCTGCGCCAGGCGCTGCGCGGCGAGCGCGACCTCGAGGTGGACATTCCCCGGCGCAACGGCGGGCAGTTGCAGGGCCACCAGTGCGTCGAAGAGGTTGTCACCATAGTGGTCGTTGAGGGTGGCGGGCATCGCAGAGCCTGGGCGCGTCGGCTGGAGGCTTACGTCAAAGTCGTCCGCGAGCTTCTTGACGACAGTGAACTTGTCGAGGAAACCGACGAGGACCTCGTCGAACAAGGAGACGAAGCTGTCGTCCAAGCGGCCCCTCGCCCAGGCGGCCTCAAGCAATACTACCTGGAGACGTTCCTCGGTGCCGGGCCGCAGGCCGGCGTCGTGGACCATCTGGCGCAGCTGGCTGATTCTCGCGCTCATCGCCTCCATGGGTCTAGCTTAGCTTATAGTCAACTGATCTTGTGATTCGAGTGATCACTCTTGCCCTTGGTTAGCGTGCGTAGGTGCGTAGGATTTCGTACTACTCCTCGGCCCTCTACTGCACCTACCTTTGGCTGTATGATAGGTGAGCCAGCCACCCCCTAGGCCCACGTGTCATTCACCCAAAGGCAGTTTCCGTAAGTCAATGAAGCTGCGTCCCCCTCCGTGCCGGTGCAGTATAGTCATCTCACCGGACCTCTAGTTGGGGCCAAACGAGAGAAGTTTCATGTTTACTGGTCTATTGGTCCCCTTTGCATTTGCGCCAAGTTTTGACCTTTGATCTAACTAATAAAATGTTAATGCATGTAAACAAATATTTTGTGCAAGTCATCTTACGAAAACCAAATAATCCCAAAACACTTAGGCACGGTGCATTAACTCCCTCCTTGTTTCTTATTTCGTGACATATCAACCAATGAGAGATGTGGGCTGTGCATGCTTTCAATGACTTGAGACTACCAAACATGACACGCAGTGTTTAGTTCATTGCATGTAATCCTATTAGTACTCTAGTTAGCAAAAAAACATTAAGTTCTCTCGCCGATAGGAATAAAACACCATGTATTTATTTACAGAGGGAGTAGTACTAGATATTGCTAGTCAAATACTAAAATCCAGATGGACGTGGTAGTACTCCTAAATCCAGACGGTGGTGCTACTAGTACTAGTAGTAGTACTACCATTGTAGTAGTAGGAGTACTAGCACTGTACTACCCGTTGGTCAAATTATTACGTGCTGCTCCTCACAGTGAAGTGACAAGACCGTGCGCCGGAGATGACACCTGAGTATAGGCACTGTGTTCGGCATACCATAGTCAGCCTCACCGTCTGCAGTCACTATCATAATGGCTGTAGAGCTAGCCTGCTTACAACTAGCCCTGTTCGACATAATTTCCCGTGCATTGCACGGAACACCAAGATTGGGGGTGCACGGCTCCGGCAGCGGCCATCGCGCCAAATTTTTCCACGGCCTTGGAACACGTGCTGATTGTGAGAGACAAGGAGTTGTCTCAGAATAGGGAACAAGTGCGCCATCTTTTGCAAAATGGAGAAGATTGGTTTGTATCGCCGATCTAGATCCGACGGCTATTGGTGAAAGATGGGAGGCACAACATCATCACCAACTCAGGACCTGTTTGATTCGCAGGATTTTGAAAACGCAGGAATAGGACACGGCAATATTACAAGTTTCAAACTGATATTACAAATGTTAGGAGTAATGCTGCACCTACGAAGAGGGAATTACTAGGAAGTTTACGTAAGAACTTTCGTTACTTTAGGTGGATGCAGCATTATCGTACAAAATAAAATCCACCGCCCTGACAAGTCACTAATGGGCAAATAAGTTTTCGAGTCTCCGCCACTTGATGTTTCAAAACAAATTCAGCTTCATGAGACTTTGTCATTTAGGCTTAGACGCTATGTGATCAAGACGCCATTCATTGTTGCGCCAAAGAACTCCAAACCTCATTACCTTGAGCACACTTGCCTCGTAACAAAGAACCTGCCAATTTAATCTCAGATGTGCTGCCTCGGTAGTCGATCAAATCAATTTCTGTAAGATGGAGATCAAGGCATTCGATGAGATTGTTACAGTGCAGCACATTTTTCACTTTCGGGTCTTTTTTTATCTGCAAAAGAAGAGAACATATTAGAGCAGCTGGCTGCATAAGATTGTCGTGTCATCAAGAGGTACCAATATCATTCGCTCATACGATAGGGTTGGCTGGCTAGTGATATTTCTCTCTCTCTCTCTCTCTCTCTCTCTCTCTCTCTCTCTCTCTCTTTATGTTTCCTCTCATTTAACTAGGAGCACGTGAAGAGCTTGGGCATTTGTTGCCTTCCACTATGTGGCCGATGCCATATTTCACAAAAGTATGCCAAGTAATACGCATCGATGTCAAATCAAAAGATTTTGGCACCGCTCTCGCGATGTGAGAGAGTTGGCACCGCTGTGCACACAGACCCACATATATAAACAAATCAATCAAACCAACTACACCAGCCTCTCACTCTCCCACACAAGTGTTTTTTTATTGCCTCAGTCCTCTCTCTCTCCCACGCAATGTTTTTTCATTGCGTGAGTTAATTTGGCACCGGAGCAAAGTAGGTGATCCAGATTGGGGCACCAGGTGAGCAATGGAGGGGCATCGATGCCAAATGCATCACAAGTGAATTTGGCACATGTTTTGGCCTACATAGCGCACTTTTGTACTCCCTCCGTCCCAAAATTCTTGTCTTAAATTTGTCTAAGTATGGATGTATCTAGTTACATTTTAGTGTTAGATACGTCTGTATCTAAACAAATGTAAGACAAGAATTTTGGGACGGAGGGAATACTACCTCGCATTTAGTATAAAATTTTGACCATAGATTTACCTAAGAAAATGCAGATGCATGTCACTAAAAAATACACCATTTGAAATTATGTTCAAATACGAATCCAACGATATAGTACTTAGTGACATGCATTAACATTTTGTCAGTTAAATCTATGGTCAAATTTTGATACTACAAAATTGGAAGAGTAAACCAGGACGGAGGTAGTACTAGTTGTCAGTGTCAAAACCGGCGGATCTCGGGTAGGGGGTCCCGAGCTGTGCTTCTAGACGGATGGTAACATGAGACAAGGGACACGATGCTTTTACCCAGGTTCGGGCCCTCTCGATGGAGGTAAAACCCTACTCCTTCTTGATTAATATTGATGATATGCGTAGTACAAGAGTAGATCTACCACGAGATCAGGGAGGCTAAACCCTAGAAGCTAGCCTATGGTATGATTGTTGTTCGTCCTACGGACTAAAACCCTCCGGTTTATATAGACACCGGAGAGGGTTAGGGTTACACAGAGTCGGTTACAATGGAAGGAGATCTACATATCCGTATCGCCAAGCTTGCCTTCCACACCAAGGAAAGTCCCATCCGGACACGGGACGAAGTCTTCAATCTTGTATCTTCATAGTCCAGGAGTCTGGCCAAAGGTCATGGTTTGGCTATTCGGACACCCCCTAATCCGGGACACCCTCAGTAGCCCCCCGAACCAGGCTTCAATGACGATGAGTCCGGCGCGCAGATTGTCTTCGGCATTGCAAGGCGGGTTCTTCTCCAAATTCTGTGTACCTGTTGAATAGTGTCCGGCTTCTCATGAATATTGGGCTCCTTGGCTTCCACGCCCAATAATGGCCGTCTTCCACGTGTAAAATGAATGTGGAAAGCCAGGGTGTTTTTACATTTACCCCCCTGGCTGCACAGATAAGCTGCCCTACAAAAGAGACGAGGATTTAGATCCGAATCACACCATCTTCCCTTTGCGAGCCTTCATCGGAGCGCATCCGACAAAGATCCATTCCATCATGGCCAGTCGACGCAACTCCTCCTCTCGCCCTCCCAGTCCTCAGCCTAGAGGTTGGGAGAGATGTTCCGTCCCGCACAGCGAGCTAGTGACGCTCCAAACCAAGGGATTCCTTCCCCCGGCCTTCATGGTCCCGGTTCAAGCCGGACTCGCCGCCTACAATGGCGGAAAGCAGGCGAAGAGCGTCCCCAATCCCTCGAAAGGAGAGCGGGTATGCCTTGTCCCTTATTTGATAAGGGGGCTCGGATTCCCAATTCATCCGTTTCTCCGGGGGCTCCTGGAGTTCTACGGCCTCCAGTTGCACAACCTTACTCCTGCCTCCATTTTGCATATTGCGGGCTTCGTAGCCCTTTGCGAGATGTTCTTGGGTGTCGAGGCTCATTTCGCGCTGTGGAAGAAGCTGTTCTGCCTTGTGCCACGTTCTCAGGAGGGGTCGATATATCAAGTGGGCGGAGCCGAAATGGCGCATCGCCGGGACCGGATATCTATCCGGAACCCCAAGGAAGGCGTCCGAAGACTGGCCTTCAGAATGGTTTTATATAGAAGATGTCCCCCTGCTGGACCCTGTTCGGATCGTCCTCCCCGAGTTCAATAATGCTCCCTTGAAGAAGCGCCTAAGCTGGCGCCCACGGAGCCCTCAAAGGGAAAATGACAAGGACGTCCTTTACCTGATGAGCCGGATAAGGTTGTTAGCTCATTCCGGACTGACCATGATCGGGGTCATGGCCACATGCATTATGCGGGGGGTGCAGCCGCTTCAGTATAGAGGCCACCCCATGTGGGATTTCAACGGGGAGGATGATGCCACCCGCTGCGGCCTTAAGGGGCCGGGATCGGTTGCTGCTCTGACGAAGGCCTTGTCCGCATTATACAAGGGAGAAGGGGAGGAGTTCCTCCGCGTCAGTCCACAGGACGGATTTTCTATGTACAATCCTCCAAGCTGGGTAAGTGGACACTTCTTTTTGCCCATCCGTTCCATATTCCCATAGTTAAGTACCTTATCTTGTGATTTCGACGCAGGAATTGCGTCGCGCCGTGAAGGATATAAACAGCCCTCCTCCACAACCCGAGGATCCGGAACGGTCCCTTGATCCGGCCTCCCAAGAGGATCCGGACATAGCCGTGGAGTTGATTGATGGGGTATCTTACCAACGGAGCATCGACAATGCCTTGGTCACCATTACGGCTGATTACACCAGAATACTTCCAGCCTCGCAGGTAACTGAGACCAAAGTCCCAATACTTTGAAAATGGTCCATCCGTGCTTATTTTTTATCACCGTATACCAATGGTGTTTTGCAGGGGGAGCCCGTGAGGCAGATGGCCGAGCCTGCGGTGGCTAGCCAACAAGGGGCAGCAAGGCCCAACAGGTTGAAAAGAAGTGCGGTCCGGATTGAGACGCCGGTGCAACGGTATGGCGTGCCATTTTATTCCCAGGTTTTATTCCTGGAAGGCATACTAATGCTCGTGCTCTCTTCAGGAAAAAGAGCGCTCGCCGGACTATATCCGGAGAGGTTGGCAATCGAGCCTCCACCAGCCAGGTTCCAAAGCCAGGTCCAGAAGTGGAGGCAAACACGAGGCGTGCGTCGGACGCTCCTCCGATAGAGGATGCCGACAGACTGTCTGCCACCAATTCCGAGGTGGAGAGTGCCATGAACCACAGGCGTCGCCGGACAGTTCTTCGTGATGCCTGTTTCTCCCAAGAGGCACTAGATGCCTTCAATTCGGGTGATGCGCACCTCCGTGCCGCTCAAAATGGTCTAGCCAGAGCCACGGAGCAGTGTGTGAAAGACATACGAGTGAGAAAATTTGATGGTTATATATGCCAGTAGCCCCCGAGACTTGAAACAGTTATAATAACTGATTTAAGGATCATTTGTTATGCAGGATCTTACAAAAAAGAATACCCAACTGTCCCAGGAGCTGGAAGAGTGCAAAGCCCAACTTGAGGCCGCACTAGCCGCTGCAGGGGAGGCCAAGGAGAGCCCCTCTGGTAATATACGCTTCGAAAGATAAGTATGTTGTGAAGTGAGGCGTGTGTGTAAATCTGATATCATTGCAGATGGCGCCGGAGTGGATCCGGACAAGCAACAACTCTTGCGCCGGTTAAAGGCCGGCGAGAGCGTGCTTACGAGGGTGAGGCAGGAGAAGAATAATCTCCAAGATGCCAACAACCAGCTAGGCGAGGAACTAAAGGATGTTCGTGCCCAGTTGTCGGATTCCGTGAAGGAAAATCGACGGCTTCGACGTGGCATTTTTAGTAAGTCCTTGAACGAACTTTGAAAAAGAGTTCGGCGAGGAAGTCGACTAACGAGTTATGTCTCAGAGGTATGCTCACAGTGTCGCCCCGCAGAGGAAATGCCCGGTTCTACGGGTGACCTTCTTCCCGAAGCTTTACAACTGCACGAACGAAGTTCGGCAGTGATGAAAGGCGCCGCCAGGCCTTGTGGCCATCTGTCTCCCTGCCGAAGGCCTTGAAAAGCTTGCAGAGAGGCTTAAGGGAGCGCGGCGGCGCTTACGATTATGGAAGATATCGGCCTACCGTCAAGGCGCCAGGGAGGCCAGGGCCATGGTGAAGACGCGGTACACGTGTCACACCCTGATTTTCATGGCACAACACTTAAGATGATAAATCATGATAAATTTTGGTTTGACAAAAACTTTTTGTGTGTTTTGGTCTTTGCTTGATTTGATTTTTGTCTGTTGTTTGCGAGTGCTCTAAAAATCAAATAAATCCTCCAACTCTTATACTCCTTCTCCTTGATCCAAAACTTCTGCCCAATGATCATGCAATGTGTATAGGATATAAAAATAATTTCTTACAAAAATAATTAGGCCAAATAGTATTTTCAAAAATTAGTTTTCCAAAAACCCCTGAAATTATGTTTGCACTACAAGTACTTAATCAAGGGCAGTAAAAATCTCTCCAAAAATATATTTGACTCCTATTAGATATAGGATACCCATAAACCACAAAAAGATAATTTTAAAAGTTATTTTCCTATTTTATTTAAAAGATTTTTCTTAAGGCCAGAAATGGTCTTTAATAGGGAAAAATTGTTTTAATGCTTTAAAAATATTTGTGAAAATTTAGGGAAACTCAGTGGACATATATTGTCCATATATAAGAGTTTCAACACATGGTCATGTTCAAAATATTGGACAAAACCTCCCAAAACCATTTCTGCCCCTTTCAAGGATTTGAAATATTTCTACAGGAAATATTCCCCAACAATTACAAGAAAATTCTAGCATGGCACATATGACATGTTTGATGATCTGGACAAGTATCATGTCATGGAGAATAGTATAACCCCCTCAAAACCATTTCTGTCCATTTTGAAGTTTGAGCAACTTTACATTGCCAAACATGTCCAAATTCTCTCAAATCTTGTGTACATGCTCAAATGGTCTAATCATTCATCTAGACTAAATGGCACAAGTTGGAGAACAAGTTAACTTGATAAAAGTGCCCCAAAATCCTTCCTGTCCAGAACCAAATTTGAACAGCTCTTCATTACCAAGTGTGTCCTTTTGATCTGAATTTTTGTGGACATGTTCAAATCCTCAAATGATGACACTACACCAAGTGGTACATCAAGGAGAATAGATTTGCATGACTAAATCTTGGTAAAGCCATTTCTGCTGATTTCTAGGGCTTACAAAAGTTGCATTGGCAACTTTGCCCAAATAAGCTCCAAATTGGTGGAAGGCCCTAATTATATGTGAAATTTCACCCTGTGGAGTCTCATGGCAAGTGAAAGTCATCTACTTGCCCAAACCATCATCAAACACCTTGTCACATCCCTAGTGCTGGTCCTGCTCCGGAGACGTTCCAGAGTACCTGTCTATGAAGCGGTGCCTCCCTTGTTGACTTACCAGGCAAGCAAAACCCCTTGTTCATTCCGATACAATCCTATCTCTCGCTCCTGCTCTCGCTTATTGCATTAGGACAACAGCGATTCACCGCTACTTTGTGCTGCGGTAGTTGAACCCATTCCTCTGCATGACCTGTCATTGCCACGAAGAATAGTTAAAACCCACTAGCATGTGTAGGAGTTGATTGAGCCATGTTGTGTTCCTACCATGCTATGCCTGCTATTGCTTAGAGTTGTGTCAGTCTGATTCATTGGGAATGATTTGGAGTGCAGTTCTATGTTCCGATGCCGAGAGTGAAGTGTGTGAACACGATTTGGTAAAGGTAGCGGTGAGAGGCCATGTAGGAGTACATGGTGGGTTGTCTCACCGAACCGCCCTAAGCAATCGAGTTATATGTATG
This sequence comes from Aegilops longissima, assembly GCA_021605205.1. Taxonomy (NCBI): domain Eukaryota; kingdom Viridiplantae; phylum Streptophyta; class Magnoliopsida; order Poales; family Poaceae; genus Aegilops; species Aegilops longissima. Next base: position 501,865,182 of record CM038679.1, read on the forward strand.
TTGTCCAATGACTCGATACTACCACACATTGTTCCGTAACTCGACCCTCTCGACTTATTAATCAACTTGATCTCTGTCCGTGAGTCGCAACTAGTTTCTCGTGTTTGTAGGTAGTGCTATTTTTCTACCAAGTGGCACCCGGCAGGTGGGCTTGGGACAGACTAGGCACAGTGGCACGGTGTACCAAGTGGCACCGGATGGTGGGCTTGGGAACCCTGCTCACATCGTTTGGGGCCGTGAGCGACACCCGGCCGGATCTCCTTGCGGATGGAACCCGAATAGGCGATAAGCCGGACTAGAGTCTCGTGTGGTTAGTCGGTCGTGGCCGACACCTCGCCAAAGCTTCCGCTTGAAGGTTGCCGAGATACATGACGGTATATGGCGGTAAGTGGCGGAGCGTGTGTGAAGAAGTACACCCCTGCAGGGTTATCATGATCTATTCGAATAGCCGTGTCCTCGGTTATGGACTTCTTGGATGCTTACGTGGTACATAGACAACTTGAAGTGGATACTCTAAAATGCTCAAGACAAGTGTGAGTGCTATGGATGGCCTTCTCGTATGGAGACGGGAATGAATCCGTAGTAGTGTATTGATGTGGTGATTAGTGGACTCGTGTACGTTGTCTCACCTCAAGAGTTTCTTGTAGTCGTAGAACAGGATAGCCATAGAGTCAAAGCTGGCTTGCTGCAACTAAACTCCACATTACCTTTTGACACTAATGCATGTATGATAGGATCTGATGTAAGTCTTGCTGAGTACCTTTGTACTCACGTTGCTTTATTTATGTTTTTGCAGCGGAGACTTGGTCTTACTAGTAGTTCCGCTTGGACTTGATTTAGTAGCTTGTTACCTCAGCTACGATCTTGTACCTTGGGAGGGTCTTGTAATAGTCAGGCTTCTCAGCCTTTTTCTTTTGTAGATGTCTGTACTCAGACATGTATTGCTTCCGCTTGTTGCTTGCATGCTCTGAATGATGGGTCATGTGACCCCTGCTTGTACTTGTTGCTATGTGGCTCTTCTGAGCCTTTATCTATATGAGTTTGCGTTATGTTGTGATGCCATGTTGTACAGCACATACTTGCATGTTATGCGTACGTGTAACTTGTATTGCTATGTGTGGGATCCGACAACCTAGTTGTCTATCCTTGGTAGCCTCTCTTATGGGGAAATGTAGTCTCGTGCTCCTGAGCGATAGTAGTCCGCTACAGCCCGGTTCACCGGAGTCCTGCTAGCCCAGCACTACTGCTTGGACACTTGACTGGCCGGCATGTGTTTCACTTCGTTCCTATGTCTGTCCCTTCGGGGAAATGTCACGCGTGTTATTCGGAGTCCTGCCTAGCCTGCTACAGCCCGGGATACCGGAGTCCTGTTAGCCCAGTGCTACAGCCCGAATATATACGTTGATGACCGACATGCTCGATGTGATTCATGTATGCCTGTCCCCATAGGGTAGCGCCGCTTTGGGTTCACGACTAGCCATGTCGGCCCGGGTTCTTTGTCATATGGATGCTAGCGACACTATCATATACGTGAGCCAAAAGACGCAAACGGTCCCGGGCCATGGTAAGGCGACACCCGTGGGGATACCGTGCGTGAGGCCGCAAAGGGATATGATGTGTTACATGCTAGATCGGTGTGACTTAGGATCGGGGTCCCGACACACCTTTTGGCAGAATTTTAAAATGCAAATTCCAGCCTCTTCCACTAATCTCCTTGAGCCCTGCTTTTTACCACAACCCATCCTAGTTCCCCTCTAGCACCTAGATGCTTTTCTGCCCGAGGAAGCAATGATGAAGGAGGGGAGAACCCCATTTTTCTTCTCTGGACAGCAGCTTTCCTCCTATTTTCTCACCTCTCTCTCACTCCTGGCAAGTCCCAGAGCATCCAAAGCCTCCACCCCTCTTGTTTACTCCCCCTGCAGCTGCCAGACACAAGTGGGCACGTGAGGACGCGAGGAAAAGCCGCGGGTGCCGGCCATTTGCGCGCTCTGGAGCACGTCAGCGAGCTCCCGACCGTTGACGCCAAGGCCCCCGACCACCTCGAGCCTCCCCTTGCGCCCGGTCGAGGTGCCTCGGCGTCCGCAACACGCCACCGTGCAGGCCCCTCCTTTCTCTCTCTCTCACCCCTGCGCGCGTGCCCAGAGCCGCCCGGCTCGGCCAATGCCCGGCCTCGCACGTGCGAGCACCAGGGCCTCTCCCCGCTCCCTCTCTCTCTCCCTGGCACCCTACTCGACTCCCACGAACACCGTAGACAGCCCCGGGCCTCCTCCCGTGGCCACTGCGGCCATTCCAGCGGATGCCCGTAGGCCACGTCCGCGGAGAGCCACGGCCTCGCCATTTAAGGCCACCCCCGAGCCCCCTCTCTACTCCTTTGGCTCTATCTCTCCCCCAGCAACCTCTCGGGCAAGCTCTCTATCCCCCTCGTGCTCTCCTTGCCTCTCCGTCGCCGCCATGGTCGCCGTCGGCCTCCACTTGGCTCCGGCAAACCAGGGCCTCCCCGCCCCTCCTTTGGCCACCAGTGGAACTGCAGATGACCGGCGGAGCTCTCCCCCTTCCTTTCCTCCTGCTCTGGTGCCCATGGCGCCACATCCATCTTCCCCCAAAGCCCCGTCCGTTGGTGTCAAGGCCACCATTGTTGCGGTCCTCCCCAGCCTGCGTGAGGCCCATGGATGGGTGTGGCTCGGCCTCCCGAGTCCGTCGGTATGCCGAACATCACCGGGGACGGCCGGAGTCGCCGGGAAGAGCGCCGGCGCCGTCCGGCCTTGCTCCCTCTGTCTCCCGTCGCACCGCGCGGGAGGTTGGAGATGGACCTGCAGGCGGGCCCCGCTTGCCAGTGGCCCAGCCTCCAAGCCACGCTGGCAAGTGGAGGCGTACTCCGGTAAAGCCGCCTCCGACGTGGCCCGTGCGCGTGTGCGCCTAAGCTGCTGGGCCGGCCCAGTGGTGCCCTGCCGTTAAGCCTCGCCCGGTGCATGCTGTTACCGCCCAGATCCATCCCATTTAGGTAAATCCCCTTTCATTTTTCTTTTTCTCTAGACTTGTAAAATCCATAAACAATTCAAATGGACTCCAAATTTGATGATCCAAATTTCTAATGACTCTATAAATCATGATCTACCTGGTGGTGCAACATGCACATTTTTCTAGAGACCTTTTCTTCACAAATATTTATCAAATCCTATTTTTCCTATTTCTGTGATGAACTTTAGAAAATCACAGAGAGCTCAAAATTGATCCAAATGTCATGATTCAAATTCCTAGATGCATCTAAGTTCATAACTTAGTTTTTGAACATTTTTCTTAATACTTTCTGTACCCCATAAAATAATGAGCCATTTCTTCATGTTTGTCAACTTTGCAAATCCATAGAATATTCATTTGAACTCCAAATCCAGTGAAACCAAATCCTAGATGCTTCTAAAATCATCCTTTGATAAATGGGTACCTTTGCTCATTTTCCAAAAATATATTTCTGTACACTCCTGGCAAATCCATAAACCCCTTGATTCCATCATATTGAAATGTTCAGAGATATCCACTGATCCAATTCCAATGAAACCACTCTGGTTATTTTTCATATAACCAGAGATGTCCTAGAAAATTCAAATTAATATTTTTGGAGACTTATATTTCATGCCTTGTTGTGTTGCTTATTGTGATTGTTTCCGACGTTAGTTGACGAAGTAGACGGAGTACATGGAGAAGGACCAGAAGATTTCAAGACTCAGATGAACCAGGCAAGTAGCCCTTTGACCATGTCCATGAAACCCTTTTTATGCATGTCATATATCACTTATTATTGTTGCATCGGAATCATGATGAGATGGTAAACCATGTTGGTTGGTTGCCTCTGTTACTTCCTCATTGATACTTGCATTGAGCATGACCCTACCTCCTTATGAGGGTTATGCCGGAGGGAGTAGATAGGATGCTAAAGTAGTTGCTACGCAAAAAGGGACGGGAATATGCATGGTGATGGAGGCAAGTATGTTCCCAAAGACTCTTTGAAAACCCCGTCGGGTGCCACTAATGCCCGAGGGAGATGTTGAGCTAGGTAACTACTTGACAAAGAAGTGGTGTACCGAAGAAGGATATGTGAGCGTGGTTTCAAAAACGGATTTGTTTAAGTTGCGACCGTTATTCCAACCTTACATGCGCAACCACTCTACCCTTGTATGGGAAAGGGCATTATTGATTACCTAGGCCGATACTAGCTTGGAGCCCGCATTACTAGTGACGGGGGAGAGTTGGTGCTCTCTCTCGGGACGGGGTCGTGCCAGCTAGGGCGGCCAAGAACATTTTTATGGGGCACCGGACACACCGTTGGTACCCCGTGCCAGTGGTATGTGATGAATATGGGAGCGAGGCTCCACAATTTTAAGTTGTGAAATGTTGGGCACGGGGGTTACTACAAAACGACTGGACTCCATGTTAGTGTCGTCTAGGGAAATATAGTGATCGGGTGCTTACCCCGGGTACTTGAGGTATCGCGGGTCGTGGATGACACGGAAGTTCCCCGGATCTTGTGGGTAAAGTGTGCAACCTCTGCAGAGTGTAAAACTATTCGAATAGCCGTGTCCACGGTCAAGGACAGTTGGGTAACCGCTCTTGGGCTACTTCCATATGTTTACGAAACCTGGTGAGTATGTATGGATGAGTGGAGAGAACTACATGGGTCAAGTCCAAGGACTTGACATGATTGAGTTGGGTTGGTGCCCACTCCATTTATGTTGATATCTATCACTTGTCCTCAGGGATTAGATGAATCCTCTTGATGCATGCTATGCAAGTTGTTGAACATGTCATTGCACTCAAAACTAGCTTTCTGCAAAAAAATTACCTATATCATGCATTGTTGAATCTTGAACCAAAACATGGGTTGCTTGCGAGTACATTCAAAGTACTCATTGGCTTGCCACTGGTTATTTTATTGGCCAGGCATGAAAGAACAGGATATAATGAAGAATACTTCGGTGACGAACATGCGAGCTAGGACGCTTCCCAGTCAGAATGTCTGTAGGGTTAAGGCAGATGGCATGGGTCCAAGTTATCGACGAAGATTTCCGCTGCAATGTTATACTCAAGACTTGACCATAATGGTCCTACTTGTGTAATACGGTATGTATGGATGTAAGACTCTTGTTATTAAGCTTCTGTGTGTTCAGTGAGCATTGATCTCTGGGATCACTGTACATGTGCATTCAGTGATCACGACTTATGAGTCGGGTCCCCACAGAGCTGGTATCGAGCCATCCCTTGTAGGAAGCCTTAGTTAGCATGGTCGTTAGTTAGGGTAAAACTATTTCCAAAACTACTACTAGTTTCAAAACTATCTATACTTCTCTTCCTCTTCTGAGTTTTTCGAAAACTATTATATACTTTCCTCTTCCCCTTCAAAATTTAACGGTCGCTAGAACCCTTATGCCCCTGACCACTGGATTCCTTGTAATCCTCGTGGATAATCTAGAAGGAGTACACCTTGCCAAATACTCACCCACCTCTTCTGAACGCAAGATTGGCGACATCACAACAAGACGACACCAACAGAAGATACATCCTCGAGGAATGAGGACCTGAAGACCCAGGAGATGGTGACACCCTTGACATTGCTCCAAGATGATGCGACCTTAGCCTATGATGATCATGGCATAGGACATGCAAGATCATGATATACATCGCTAATAGAGTAACCATGTCACTACCGTTGTTGTATCGGCAACCACCAGTGGATGAGAACCTCGCCATTTGGTCCGCCTCACTATAATGAGCAGGAAAACGGTTCTCTTCATTCCCCGCTCTCGGTGACGATATTGTCAACAATGTGTCCGATGGGTTGGACCACTATTATGCCTTGATAATGTTATTGCATAAAGGATTGCCTACCTGGTACCATCGACGGCTCGGAAAGCAAAGGCGATCATCATGATTAAGAAGACAAAAGAAGACCAAGTCAAAGACAGCCACGAGGAGCCACCATCACCCCATCACCTCATCAGGCGAGAAGTTGTCGAAGACTCTTCAAGCTCAACCGGGATCGTTTCATCGAACAACTACAAGAGACGTAGCAACACCTGAGGAAAACCCGGAAGACTGCACGAGGCACAAGGCACGACTACTGAGTCCGAGGACCCCTAGGGTAGGATAAGTCGTGTACCCCCTATGCGCAGTCGAGTCCGTATGATGGTTCGAATAGAACCATGACTGTGTGTTGCTTGTTTTTATTTGTTTGTGTTTTGATATCAGTCGCCCTTTTTTCCCTAGGCAACAAGTACGTGACTATATCACCTTACTTATCTTAATGCCTGTGTTTGGCCCTTTCGGCACTTGTTGTTTGCACCTACACTATAGAACCCCTTTTAGGCACCCCCCTCCTCTATGCTACCTTTCCCTCTCATCTCTCTCTCCTCAACTGAAGACCGACAAGACAAGGTACACCAAGGATTCTACTTCGACAACCAACTAGCAATAAAGTCGTCTGCTACAATCTCCACGACCAAGTGCAACCCTGTAGAATTAGGTTTAACCTTCAAGATTAGAGATCCACTCCTAGACCCTTCAAGACTTCACAAGATACCCCAGCTCGAATCCTTAACCATGTGCTTAACCCACAGAATTGCAAGAGAACCTGTTAAGCCTCAGTAACCTTGCACCGCACTGGGTTCATTATGGAACTAGTGGATGTAATGAGCAAGCACATTATCATCCTAAGATAGCACCAAAACTGATGATGCCATAGGAGAGACCAATTTGGGGATATAGGAACGGAGGACAAATGACTTGATGAGTTTATATCAGAGACCCTGAGGAATTGACTGATACTTTGGTAGATCATGATGCTTTCATGTTGGTAGATGAACGTGGTGGGATCATGATTATAGATTAGCATAGCTTCCATTATCCCTGAGTAAATTGGATTTATAGGACAATTATGATCGCAAGCTGAAACTCCTGGAAGTGCAAGGATTTGACTTGATCAGATGATATTTGATATTACGTAAATAACTTGAGGGAGACATGTCGGATTCCTCGTTGGACATGAGGTTTGGATTAACTAGGTTACTCTAGTGGAGTATGGATGCAGAGTAATTTTTACATGGTTTGGAGTAAATTGGATTTAGACTGATGATCTTGATCATGATACCATGTTTCTCGGTGGACCATAACTAGGAGATTGGAATAATTGTCAGAGTTTATTTAGGGACCTATATATGCTTGACCTTGGAGTTACATGACCATGATAATGGAAATTGGTGGACTGACTATAGCAAGGTAGCCCTTTCAAGTACTTGGTGATTATAGGACATTAGAAGATCATGTGGGACACCATAGACATTGGATTTGTAGAATTAATGAATTATGTAGCTAATGGGCTTTTGGAGTTGACCTATGCGAGATGATACTTTCGGAGGTATAAAGTGATCTGTTTGGAGGACTAGATAGCACAGTTGGCATCTCAGGAACTGTGCTCAAGGATGGGGTGATGAACATTCACTCTCACACTAGAATCCTTGAAACCCTTACGCCCTACCAAGCCACAAAGATGGCGGATCCTGACCTTGGGCTTTGGCTCTAGATCGATAAGACCTTGGCCAATACTCAACCGTGACCATCACCAATGCCTCAGCCCACTTTACGCACCCCATAGACTTCATGGAGTGCTTGGGCAAGTTAGATGTCATCTTTCTTTGATGACATACTCGTCTACCCGAAGACGGAAGAAGAATCGTTGAGCTGGTCGAGGAACATCTGAAGACTGTCATGTCTAAGAGGAAGAACTACACCAACCACCATCTTCAAGAAGGATACTTCCGCGTCAAAGACCATGTGTATCTGCAAGCCACTCCTCTCTAAGGAACCAAGCATTTCCATAACAAGGGAACCCACACCAAGATTCATCGGCCCCCTTCGAGATCACTCCAAGATTTAACAATCCCCTCTGAGATCACTACAAGACGAAGAGAAGACAGCTACTAGCTAGAGTTACCACCTGAGTTACCTGATGAGCACAACGCTTTCCATGCATCGCAACCCCGGAAGTGTTTCCAACTTCCTAACTTGCCCGATCTCTAAGAGGGCAATGACCACCGAGCCATCGACCCCTAGCCCAATCTAACCTACCGCGAGCTACCCATTAGCAACCTGGACCAAGTGGAACATTATATACGAAGCCACACCATCAAGTACTTCAAGGATCAAAGGAGCACCGCTCGGAAGCAGGAACAGTATGAGGACGTGAAGACCACCCCACATCAAAGTTTTTGTATCCTTTTCCGCGCCTAGTTTGGGAATCTCGGGGACGAGATTCTTGTAAGGGGGGTAGGTCTGTCACACCCTGATTTTCATGGCACAACACTTAAGATGATAAATCATGATAAATTGTGGTTTGACAAAAACTTTTCGTGTGTTTTGGTCTTTGCTTGATTGGATTTTTGTCTACTGTTTGCAAGTGCTCTAAAAATCAAATAAATCCTCCAACTCTTATACTCCTTCTCCTTGATCCAAAACTTCTTCCCAATGATCATGCCATGTGTATAGGATATAAAAATAATTTCTTACAAAAATAATTAGGCCAAATAGTATTTTCAAAAATTAGTTTTCCAAAAACCCCTGAATTTAGGTTTGCACTACAAGTACTTAATCAAGGGCAGTAAAAATCTCTCCAAAAATATATTTGACTCCTATTAGATATAGGATACCCAGAAACCACAAAAATATAATTTAGAAGTTATTTTCCTATTTTATTTAAAAGATTTTTCTTAAGGCCAGAAATGGTCTTTAATAGGGAAAATTATTTTAATTCTTTAAAAATATTTGTGAAAATTTACGGAAACTCAGTGGACATATATTGTCCATATATAAGAGTTTCAACACATGGTCATGTTCAAAATATTGGACAAAACCTCCCAAAACCATTTCTGCCCCTTTCAAGGATTTGAAATATTTCTACAGGAAATATTCCCCAACAATTCCAAGAAAATTCTAGCCTGTCACATATGACATGTTTGATGATCTGGACAAGTATCATGTCATGGAGAATAGTATAACCCCATAAAATCCCCTCAAAACCATTTATGTCCATTTTGAAGTTTGAGCAACTTTACATTGCCAAACATGTCCAAATTCTCTCAAATCTTGTGTACATGCTCAAATGGTCTAACCATTCATCTAGACCAAATGGCACAAGTTGGAGAACAAGTTAACTTGATAAAAGTGCCCCAAAACCCTTCCTGTCCAGAACCAAATTTGAACAACTCTACATTACCAAGTGTGTCCTTTTGATCTGAATTTTTGTGGACATGTTCAAATCCTCAAATGATGACACTACACCAAGTGGTACATCAAGGAGATAGATTTGCATGACTAAATCTTGGTAAAGCCATTTCTGCTGATTTCTAGGGTTTACAAAAGTTGCATTGGCAACTTTGCCCAAATAAGCTCCAAATTGGTGGAAGGCCCTAATTATATGTGACATTTCACCCTGTGGAGTCTCATGGCAAGTGAAAGTCATCTACTTGCCCAAACCATCATCAAACACCTTTTGGCAGAATTTTAAAATGCAAATTCCAGCCTCTTCCACTAATCTCCTTGAGCCCTGCTTTTTACCACAACCCATCCTAGTTCCCCTCTAGCACCTAGATGCTTTTCTGCCCGAGGAAGCAATGATTAAGGAGGGGAGAACCCCATTTTTCTTCTCTGGACAGCAGCTTTCCTCCTATTTTGTCACCTCTCTCTCACTCCTGGCAAGTCCCAGAGCATCCAAAGCCTCCACCCCTCTTGTTTACTCCCCCTGCAGCTGCCAGACACAAGTGGGCACGTGAGGACGCGAGGAAAAGTCGTGGGTGCCGGCCATTTGCGCGCTCTAGAGCAAGTCAGCGAGCTCCCGACCGTTGACGCCGCGTCCCCCGACCACCTCGAGCCTCCCCCTTGCGCCAGTCGAGGTGCCTCGACGTCCGCAACACGCCACCGTGCAGGCCCCCTCCTTTCCCTCCCTCTCTCTCACCCCCTGCGGCGCGTGCCCAGAGCCGCCCGGCTCGGCCAATGCCCGGCCTCGCACGCGCGAGCACCAGGGCCTCTCCCCGCCCCCTCTCTCTCTCCCTGGCACCCTACTCGACTCCCACAAACACCGTAGACAGCCCCGGGCCTCCTCCCGTGGCCACTGCGGCCATTCCAGCGGATGCCCGTAGGCCACGTCCGCGGAGAGCCACGGCCTCGCCATTTAAGGCCACCCCCGAGCTCCCTCTCTACTCCTTTGGCTCTATCTCTCCCCCAGCAACCTCCCGGGCAAGCTCTCTATCCCCCTCGTGCTCTCCTTGCCTCTCCATCGCCGCCATGGTCGCCGTCGGCCTCCACTTGGCTCCGGCAAACCAGGGCCTCCCCGCCCCTCCTTTGGCCACCAGTGGAACTGCAGATGACCGGCTGAGCTCTCCCCATTCCTTTCCTCCTGCTCTGGTGCCCATGGCGCCACATCCATCTTCCCCCAAAGCCCCGTCCACTGATGTCAAGGCCACCATTGTTGTGGTCCTCCCCAGCCTGCGTGAGGCCCATGGATGGGTGCGGCTCGGCCTCCCGAGTCCGTCGGTATGCCGAACGTCGCCGGGGACGGCCGGAGTCACCGGGAAGAGCGCCGGCGCCGTCCGGCCTTGCTCCCTCTGTCTCCTGTCACGCCGCGCGGGAGGTTGGAGATGGACCTGCAGGCGGGCCCCGCTTGACAGTGGCCCAGCCTCCAAGCCACGCTGGCAAGTGGAGGCGTACTTCGGTAAAGCCGCCTCCGACGTGGCCCGTACTCGCGTGCGGCTAAGCTGCTGGGCCGGCCTAGTGGTGCCCTGCCGTTAAGCCTCGCCCGGTGCACGCTGTTACCGCCCAGATCCAGCCCATTTAGGTAAATCCCCTTTCCTTTTTCTTTTTCTCTAGACTTGTAAAATCCATAAACAATTCAAATGGACTCCAAATTTGATGATCCAAATTTCTAATGACTCTATAAATCATGATCTACCTGGTGGTGCAACATGCACATTTTTCCAGAGACCTTTTCTTCACAAATATTTATTAAATCCTATTTTTCCTATTTCTGTGATGAACTTTAGAAAATCACAGAGAGCTCAAAATTGATCCAAATGTCATGATTCAAATTCCTAGATGCATCTAAGTTCATAACTTAGTTTATGAACATTTTTCTTAATACTTTCTGTACCCCACAAAATAATGAGCCATTTCTTCATGTTTGTCAACTTTGCAAATCCATAGAATATTCATTTGAACTCCAAATCCAGTGAAACCAAATCCTAGATGCTTCTAAAATCATCCTTTGATAAATGGGTACCTTTGCTCATTTTCCAAAAATATATTTCGTACACTCTGGCAAATCCATAAACCCTTGATTCCATCATATTGAAATGTTCGTAGATATCCACCGATCCAATTCCAATGAAACCACTCGGTTATTTTCATATAACCGAGATGTCCTAGAAAAGTCAAATTAATATTTTTGGAGCACTTATATTTCCTGCCTTGTTGTGTTGCTTATTGTGATTGTTTCCGACGTTAGTTGATGAAGTAGACGGAGTACATGGAGAAGGACCAGAAGATTTCAAGACTCAGATGAACCAGGCAAGCAGCCCTTTGACCATGTCCATGAAACCCTTTTTATGCATGTCATATATCACTTATTATTGTTGCATCGGAATCATGATGAGATGGTAAACCACGTTGGTTGGTTGCCTCTGTTACTTCCTCATTGATACTTGCATTGAGCATGACCCTACCTCCTTATGAGGGTTATGCCGGAGGGAGTAGATAGGATGCTAAAGTAGTTGCTACGCAAAAAGGGACGGGAATATGCATGGTGATGGAGGCAAGTATGTTCCCAAAGACTCTTTGAAAACCCCGTCGGGTGCCACTAATGCCCGAGGGAGATGTTGATCTAGGTAACCACTTGACAAAGAAGTGGTGTACCGAAGAAGGATATGTGAGCGTGGTTTCAAAAACGGATTGGTTTAAGTTGCGACCGTTATTCCAACCTTACATGCGCAACCACTCTACCCTTGTATGGGAAAGGGCATTATTGATTACCTAGGCCCATACTAGCTTGGAGCCCGCATTACTAGTGACGGGGGAGAGTTGGTGCTCTCTCTCTCGGGACGGGGTCGTGCCAGGTAGGGTGGCCAAGAACATTTTTATGGGGCACCGGACACACCGTTGGTACCCCGTGCCAGTGGTATGTGATGAATATGGGAGCGAGGCTCCACAATTTTAAGTTGTGAAATGTTGGGCACGAGGGTTACTACTAATCGAGTGGACTCCATGTTAGTGTCGTCTAGGAAAGATAGTGATCGGTGCTTACCCCGGTACTTGAGGTATCGCGGTCGTGGATGACACGGAAGTTCCCGGATCTTGTGGGTAAAGTGTGCAACCTCTGCAGAGTGTAAAACTATTCAATAGTCGTGTCCACGGTCAAGGACAGTTGGGTAACCGCTCTTGGGCTACGTCCATATGTTTACTTAAACCTGGTGAGTATGTATGGATGAGTGGAGAGAACTACATGGGTCAAGTCCAAGGACTTGACATGATTGAGTTGGGTTGGTGCCCACTCCATTTATGTTGATATCTATCACTTGTCCTCAGGGATTAGATGAATCCTCTTGATGCATGCTATGCAAGTTGTTGAACATGTCATTGCACTCAAAACTAGCTTTCCGCAAAAATTTACCTATATCATGCATTGTTGAATCTTGAACCAAAACATGGGTTGCTTGTGAGTACATTCAAAGCACTCATTGGCTTGCCACTGGTTATTTTATTGGCCAGGCATGAAATAACAGGATATAATGAAGAATACTTCGGTGACGAACATGCGAGCTAGGACGCTTCCCAGTCAGAATGCCTGTAGGGTTAAGGCAGATGGCATGGGTCCAAGTTATCGACGAAGATTTCCGCTGCAATGTTATACTCAAGACAGGACCATAATGGTCCTACTTGTGTAATACGGTATGTATGGATGTAAGACTCTTGATATTCAGCTTCTGTGTGTTCAGTGAGCATTGATCTCTGGGATCACTGTACACGTGCATTCGGTGATCACGACTTATGAGTCGGGGTCCCCACAACACGAAGGCTGACCCAAACCACATGGCCGAGGTCGGACCTGTGGGGCCCAATGGGAAGGAGATCCCTGTGAGCTTAGTGTACGGCCAAGTAGAATTGGCCGCAAAGTATTCCCAACAGGACTGTAAACTAGGCAGCCTATTAGATGGTATTGAGGAGGAATACACCCAGTCAAATTGACTATGTAATTGAAGATGACATGTAAAAATGCCGTCTAGCCGGATTGTAGATCTTTTGTCATGGCGGACCTTTTCGCTTCAACCTCGGGACCCTATAGTCCGGAGTGTGTCCGAATACCATCACGGTTATGTAAGAACCGGGGTATGCATGGAGACCAGGCGTAGGGGTCATTAGTGCTTTAACAGACAAGTGCCCAACTAGTTATGTTATATTACATGGTTAGTAAGAAACATCTTCCAGGGAGAATAGTTCCGTTAGGGGTTCCTTTCCCTAGGAGGCATGCCTTAAAGTGCATGTCCGGACTGCGAAAAAAGCAGAAAAGCAAACTGGGGGCAGATAAATAAATAAGTGAGAAATCATCTTTAGTTCACCGACCGAATATTCCCTTAAGAACGCTAGCTTTCGGCTTCACCCAGTCTGAGGTACACATCCGGCTGACCTGGCAGTAACAATCGTGAGAGGTGCTCCTTTACCACCTAGCCAACAATCGGGAACGAGGGGTAAGCACAGGAGCCAGGCAACCCAGCTTGGACAAAACTTAAGTCATATCGATGCATATAATGGTGAATAAAAGGTACATGCGGAAGCGTTAAACATGTGTTAGGCATAAAGCCCATACAAATAAGCTTCTATTAAAGAAGCCCCCAGGTATAATGAGCGCGGATAGCGCGTCAAGTGTGTGCGAACAATGCGCGAACGAGCCTTTAAAGGCTATAAGAGAAAAAGAGGGAGAAGGAGAGAAATGTAAGACAATTAATGTTGAAAAGATAGACAGAGGAAGGATACGAACTCAGAATCCGGCGCTAGGCATAGAATCTTCGGAGACGGGTTGCGTTCCATGGGTTCGGCTCGAGTCAGTTATCTGATGCATCTCGCAGACGGTACGCTCCACCGGTCAGGACTTGGTCGATGATAAAGGGACCTTCCCATTTGGGCTTGAGTTTGTCCTTTTTCTTGTCCGGCAGGCGCAGAACTAACTCGCCAACATTGTAAGTTTTGGCCCATACTTCTCTGCTTTGATATCTTCGAGCTTGCTGTTGATAGAATATGGAACGAGCTTTTGCCACGTCATGCTCCTCCTCCAAGGCGTCCAAACTGTCCTGCCGATCGAGCTCGGCTTCTCTTTCTTCATACATGCGCACGCGAGGTGAGTCATGAATTATGTCGCGGGGCAGAACTGCCTCTGCGCCGTATACCATAAAGAAGGGTGTGAATCCGGTGGTGCGATTCGGCGTGGTACGCAGCCCCCAGAGTACGGAGTCGAGCTCCTCTACCCAGTGCGTGTTAGATTCCTTGAGGGACCGCACTAATCTGGGTTTGATGCCGCTCATTATTAGACCATTTGCTCGCTCGACTTGACCGTTAGTTTGAGGGTGATAGACTGAAGCATACTCGAGCTTCATGCCCATGTTTTTGCACCAGAGTTTGATCTCGTCGGCCGTGAAGTTCGTGCCATTATCAGTGATGATGCTGTGGGGGACGCCGTAATAGTGTACGACCCCTGATATGAAGTCTATCACCTGTCCGAATTTGGCCGTCTTAACAGGCTTGGCCTCTATCCATTTGGTGAATTTATCCACCATGACCAGTAGGTATTTTTGCTTGTGGGTTCCTCCTTTAAGGGGTCCAACCATGTCAAGCCCCCAGACCGCGAAGGGCCAGGTGATGGGTATAGTTTGGAGGGCGGTGGGTGGCATGTGGCTTTAATTAGCAAAGAGCTGGCAACCGACGCATCATTGGACTAAGTCCTGAGCATCTGCTCGGGCCGTCGGCCAATAAAATCCTGTACGGAAGGCCTTGCTTACAAGGGCCCGGGCTGCGGCGTGGTGCCCGCCGAGTCCGGCATGAATTTCAGCCAGAAGATTCCGCCCTTCCTCTTCGGAGATACACCTTTGAAGGACTCCGGTGGTGCTTTTTTTTATAAAGCTCTCCCTCATGGACTTTATAGGCTTTAGATCGCCGCACTATGCTGCGTGCCTCGTTTTGGTCCTCGGGAAGTTCCTGTCTGGTTAGGTAGGCTAGGAATGGTTCCGTCCACGGGGCAATGAATGCCATTATCACGTGGGCTGAAGAAGTTACTTCGTTGGCAGAGCCTCCAATTATGTCAAAATTTTCGGTATCAGGCAGTGCGGTTGGGTCCGGGCTGTTATTTTCGGACTCCCCTTCCCATAATACGGATGGCTTGAACAGTCGCTCTAAGAAAATATTGGGGGGGACGGCATCGCGCTTCGCGCCAATGCGTGCCAAGATGTCGGCAGCCTGATTGTTTTCCCGAGCTATATGGTGAAATTCGAGCCCTTCGAACCGAGCTGACATTTTTAGGATGGCGTTGCGATAAGCTGCCATTTTCGGATCCTTGGCATCAAAGTCTCCATTTATTTGGGATATCGCGAGGTTCGAATCCCCGCGCACCTCTAGGCGTTGTATGCCCATGGATACTGCCATCCAGAGACCATGTAGAAGGGCCTCGTATTCGGCTGTGTTGTTGGAGTCCATTACATTATCTGGAGTACGTATTGAACTGTATCTCCTGTTGGGGACGGTAGAACAACGCCAGCCCCCAGACCAGCCAACATTTTGGAGCCGTCGAAGTGCATGATCCAGTTGGAATATGTGTCGTACTCTTTAGGGAGTTCGGCTTCAGTCTATTCGGCGACGAAGTCGGCCAAAACTTGCGACTTAATGGCTCGCCGTGGCTTATAGGTTATGTCAAACGGGAGGAGCTCAATGGCCCATTTGGCAATCCGCCCGTCGCGTCATGTTGTTTATAATGTCGTTAAGAGGTACTTCGGAGGCTACTATTATTGAACACTCTTGAAAGTAGTGTCGCAGCTTCCGGGATGCCATAAACACCGCGTACGCTATCTTTTGATTATGCGGATACCGTGACTTGCATGGAGTGAGGACAGTGGACACGTAGTAAACTGGTTTTTGAAGGGGGGAACTTGTGTCCGTCCGTTTCTCGTTCGACAACGAGCACCGCGCTTACAACTTGATGAGTTGCCGTGATGTATAATAGCATTGGTTCACCCATGTTGGGCGCGGCCAGGACCGGGTTTGTTGCCAATATGGCTTTTATTCCTTCGAGTCCGGCTGTGGTGGCATCCGTCCACTCAAAGTGTTCGGTGCACCGGAGGAGGCGATAAAGGGGTAATGCCTTTTCTCCCAAGCGGGAGATAAAGCGGCTTAGAGCCGCCACGCATCCAGTCAATTTTTGTATTTGTTTGAGGTCCTTTGGGATATCCAATTGTGACAGAGCTCGGATCTTGGCTGGGTTTGCTTCAATTCCTCTACCGGATACAATGAAGCCCAAGAGCTTTCCGGCTGGTACGCCGAAAACGCATTTTTCCGGGTTAAGCTTGATGTCATATGTTCGGAGATTATTGAATGTGAGCCTCAAGTCGTCTACTAGAGTTTCGACATGCTTGGTTTTGACGACCACATCATCTACGTATGCCTCCACTGTTTTGCCGATCTGGTTTGCCAGACATGTCTGAATCATGCGCTGATATGTTGCGCCAGCGTTTTTGAGCCCGAAGGACATTGTGTTGAAGCAAAATGGGCCGTACGGGGTGATAAATGCCGTTGCGGCTTGATCAGGCTCTGCCATCTTGATTTAATGGTAGCCGGAGTATGCGTCGAGGAAACACAACGAATCGTGTCCTTCGGTAGCGTCGATAATTTGATCGATGCAGGGGAGGGGGAAGGGATCCTTTGGGCAAGCCTCGTTGAGGTCCTTGAAATCGACGCATAGGCGCCAGGATTTGTCCTTCTTTGGTACCATCACCAGGTTTGCTAGCCAGTCCGGATGTTTTATATCTCTGATGAATCCAGCCTCCAATAGTTTGGCTAGCTCCTCTCCCATGGCTTGTCTCTTAGGTTCGAGAAACGCCAAGAGCCTGTTTGATCGGCTTGAATCCTTTTAGGATGTTTAGGCTGTGCTCGGCCAGCCGGCGTGGGATTCTGGCATGTCTGAAGGGTGCGAGCAAAATGTCCCAATTTTCGCGTAGGAATTCTCGTAGTGCGGCGTCTACGTCAGGGTTTAGTTGTGCCCCGATGGAGGCCATTTTTGTAGAGTCCGTTGGGTGGACTTGGAATTTGACTATTTCGTCCGCTGGTTTAAAGGAGGTGGACTTGGATCTTTTATCGAGTATCACATCGTCCCTGTTCACCGTGGAGCGCAGCGCAGTCAGTTCCTCGGCCGCTAGGGCTTCGGATAGTGCCTCAAGGGCTAGTGCGTCTGTCTTGTTTTCGGCGCGGAGTGCTATGTCCGGGTCACTAGAAAGAGTGATGATTCCGTTGGGCCCGGGCATTTTGAGCTTCATGTACCTGTAATGGGGTATAGCTTGAAAAATTGTGAATGCCTCTCACCCTAATAGAGCGTGGTATCCGCTGCTGAATGGGGCCACTTGGAACGTGACCTCCTCGGACCTGTAATTATCCGGCGTGCCGAACACCACATCCAGTGTGATTTTTCCTGTGCAGCACGCTTCTCGACTGGGTATTATTCCTCTAAAGGTTGTGCTGCTTCGCTCAATGCGGCTCCAGTCTATTTCCATTTTTCGAAGGGTTTCCTCATAAATGAGGTTCAATCCGCTGCCACCGTCCATGAGTACCTTGGTAAGGCGAAAGCCATCCATTATTGGACTGAGGACCAATGCTGCTGGTGCTCGGGCTGTTCGGAGTTTAGGTTCATCACCGGCATTAAAGGTAATAGCCGTGTCACTCCATGGATTTATTGTTGCTACTTGGTAGACTTCGGCAAGGCTGCGGAGTGTTCGTTTTCGCATATTGTTTGATGCGAAAGTCTCGAAGACTGTTAATACCGTACTGGTATCCCTGGGCTAGTGCTCTGTGGATGCTAGGGTTAGAAGCTCTTTGTCACTTTTGGCCACCTGCTGGAGTATCCAACATGCTCTAAGGCTATGAGTTGGTGTGGCGCCCTCGTACTACTGAATTTTACAGGTCCGTTGAGCCATCCCTCCAAGATGGGTTCCATGCCCGTAGGGGTTTTTGTTTTTGGTGTTTAACCCGGGTGATTGGCGATAATGCACCCTTTTATTTCGGACTGGGTTTGTATTCGGGGCGGATTGTCCCAAAATCTTACTTGATTTTTCAGCGCTTTCCATCGCACAAGATACTTCGTACTATGGACGCCAAGTCAGCAAAGCGTGTAATTTCAGGCGACCTATGGCGTTGAGGATTCCCTTGTCCGTGCAATTATTGCGAAAGAATGAAATTGCGTCTTCCTCATGGCAGTCCTTTATCCTGTTCATAACCAAGAGGAATCGGCCAATAATGATGTAATCGCTTTCTTGGGCTCTTGCCTAATATTGGATAGATCGCCTATGTTCGGGTGGGTGGGTGGAATTAGATCCGAAACCCCACCCAATCTGAGGCTCAAGGGCCAAGGAGTTTCTGAACTCGGAAGCTTGGATTCTTGGATGATGTCCACTGAATCTAGCCCGTTGCCTGACTCTAAGTTCAGGTCTTGAGTGACGTCCTCCCCTCCGCGGGTATCTGGCTTGGAGGGATTGGGAATCCGGACATAGTTAGTCCTTAAGATAGATGAAGGGTCGCCGCATTGTTCCTCCACCACATCAACGTGATGGGTGACCTGGGGAGAGTTAATCTCTCTCAGATCGGGTTTAGGCCCAATCTGATCGTAGTCTATAGCGACTCCCAGGGCGGCGATGCGATCCAAGAGCTTGTTTAAAGAAGATAGATCCATCGGATCTAACTGCTCGGCGAGTTCAGAGTTGACGTGAAGATTGCTTTTGATGACCCGAGAAGTCATCATCGGCGCAGCGACCGAATAGGCGGTCATAAGAAAACCGCCTAGCCGGAGAGTTTGGCCGATAGCCAAAGCACCTTTAGCAACAGAGCCGTCTTTAAAGACGGGATGAGGCATCCTTCCTGATGGCGACAGCACAGCGGAACTCTCAATGAAAGCACCAATGTCGGTGTCAAAACCGGCGGATCTCGGGTAGGGGGTCCCGAACTATGCGTCTAGATGGATGGTAACAGGAGACAAGGGACATGATGTTTTTACCCAGGTTCGGGCCCTCTCGATGGAGGTAAAACCCTACTCCTGCTTGATTAATATTGATGATATGGGTAGTACAAGAGTAGATCTACCACGAGATCAGAGAGGCTAAACCCTAGAAGCTAGCCTATGGTATGATTGTTGTTCGTCCTACGGACTAATACCCTCCGGTTTATATAGGCACCGAAGAGGGTTAGGGTTACACAGAGTCGGTTACAATGGTAGGAGATCTACATATCCGTATCGCCAAGCTTGCCTTCCACGCCAAGGAAAGTCTCATCTGGACATGGGACGAAGTCTTTAATCTTGTATCTTCATAGTCCCGGAGTCCGGCCAAAGGCTATAGTCCGGCTATCCGGACACCCCCTAATCCAGGACTCCCTCAGTTGCTCTTAGGGTAACCATAGAGTTACTGGAGTAGTCTAAGTTACTTTCCACTATGACTAGCCTAGGCTACTATAGTAGTACAGCATAAAAACGATGCAGGTGATCACGTGAGAAAAAATACTAAAAACATTTCTTTCGGTGCAGTGCGGAGATGCAGTTTTGAACACTGCACTTGTCATTGTAATTTGGGAAAAATACAAAAAAATTGAGCTACATTGTGATTACCGTTTACTTATAGGGAAGAAGTTTCACCTCGATGAGTAGCTTCTCCGTGCACGGAAAGCATGTAAGGAATCCAACAACTTGATCCAGATTGGGGCTGATAGATTTTAGTGCTAAGATCTTCAGTGTGTGCATGGACTGGGTCAAGCTTGTGGGAATCATTTTCTGGAAGACGGTCGTAAATACATCAAGAAGAAATTTAAAAATGTGAATTTCAAGAATACGGAGAAGAAGATGAGTGTTGTACCTGAACGATTACGGATCCAATAAAGAGTTCGAGAATTTGGCGCATTTAGTACACCAACGTTGTCAATTTCGGTAGCCAATGACCCTGATTTTGTTGGACCTTCTAGATCGATACAAGCAATCTCTCAAGGAAAGGATCATTCTCAATGACCATAACGTGGAACAGCTGGAGTGATCTCTTCCCAATTGATTTCTTGTTGCGGGGCCAGCAAGACACATAAATCCATCGGAGATTCGTCGAGGCGATGTGGAGGCTAATGAACCCGTGGATCTGCTCAAGACGAAAGTACTCGAGCGCAGTACAGCTGCGGAGCAGGTGCTCCATAGCCTTCTTCGAGATGACAACTTCAAAGGGGTCGAGCTGCTTGAGTTGAGGGAGAAGAAGGGCGGGCGCGGCATTAATCTGGGGAAGATAGCAGGAGCAGAAGCTGGCGCGGCGCAGCGTTGGCGTGAGGCGGAGCACGGACGGCGGCAGAGAGCGACATCGTCTAGCTTCAAAGCTGAGCTCCTCGAGCTGATCTAGGGCTGGGGATAAGAACCACTCGTCGAACTTGGGTTGGACCTTGCAGTTGGTACCGAACATGCGGATGTCAAGGCATCTGGCTGGCCCAGGGTGCAATGAAAGGATCTTGGAGACTACGGCCATGCGTTTGCAATCCCCGTCGCAGAGGCAGCTATCAACGATGAGGTTGAGGGGGACGCAGCGCCAGAGGGGGCGCCACCGCCGGGAGAGCAGGGCGGTCGGCACGGCAGATTTGGTGGGGAGGAGGCCGATGATGACGAGCAGCATGTCATTGGGGAGGCTGTTGATGAAGTCCAGGCTTGCCGGATGCGGTTTTGGCTCGAGCCACCTCCGCTTGTTGGATGCCTCGCCGTCCATCTCAACCGGCGGCGACGCCGGTGTACACGTGTGCTGGTGTGTGTTGTGTGCTGCGTGTGCGCGAAAAGGCCCTTCATGCATGCCGCCGCCAAGGTGGTGAATTGTGCGCGAAAAGGCCCTTCAAGCAAAGAAGTTTGTCCTCAATGTGCCCTCAATTTACTAGCGTGCGGGGTGCTACCCCTAGTGGTTTCAACTTTGTTTACTTCACCGCGTGTCAGATGGGCCTCTAGTTTACTTATTTTCACCCACTGCCACATGGGCCAGCACACGAAGATACAGAACACGAGCTGACAAGGCAGCATGTGGATTGGTTAACCGGTCAACTAAACAATATACGGAGCTATACGCTGACGCAGTGAGCGTATAATCCGTCGGTATAGAGAGTTCGAGTGAGAGGGGAGGCCCGTGAGAGATAGCAGAGAGAGAGAGAGAGAGAGAGCTACTCCCTCCGTTTGATAATGTAGTTCCAACATTTTTTTAAGTCAAACTTTTGAAACTTTGACCAAGTTTATAAAGAAATTACTTATATCTACAATACCAAAGATAAATGATAGTATGAAGTAAGTACACGTTGTGATGAATCTAATGATCGTTCCAGATGTAAATGTTTTTCTCGACATATACCTGGTCAAACTTTTCTGAGTTGACTTTTCAAAACATCCATATGCTTATGGACGTGACAGAGTCCCTAACTAGAGAGAGAGAGAGGGAGAGAGAGAGAGAGCGAGAGAGAGAGAGAGTGAAAAAAGTGTGTGTGCATGTGTGAGAGAGACATGGACAACACATGATAAAAGTAGAGAAAAAGCGTGCGTGTCTTATGCAAACATATCACACATGCATCTTCGACAACGGAGGCAAGGTGAGGATATAGTGTGTGGTTGTTTGGAACCGAGAGAGCAAGACCCCTAGCACGTGCCCAAGAGGGGTCTGACAAACAAGGGAGAGAGGTCGAGAGAGACGTACGGAGAAAATGCAGACATGGGGAGGAGAGAGTGTATGTTTGTCATAGAGAGATCCCCTGGAGATCGTGATGGGATTATATGGGTGGCAGATCGAGTGACAAGGTGTGTGCGCGATAGAAGATGCCCCGAGAGATATCGAGATAGACGTATGGATGGAAGGAGACAATACGTGTGTTCCTGATGGCTAGTAAGAGATAATCATACTTAGGAGGGGGGGAGTGCTTGCACCTATGGCCCTGTTTGGATACTCTAACTCAGTTAGAGGTTAGAGTTAGATTCTAACCCTGAACTAACCCTGAACTAACTCTAAGTAAATAGGTGTTTGGATGGCAGGGTTAGATGGAGCGGATCTGGCGAGGCACCTTCTGAGCGGTGCAAGAGGGAGGAGGAGAGGACGAGAAGCTTGAGGAAGTGGGGACGGATCTGCTGCAGGGAGAGCGAGAGAAAAAGTGTTTATTAGTGGTCCCAGAAGAACTAACCCAAATAAGCACCTCTTGGATGGGTTAGTTTTTTTGGATGGGTTAGATGCATCTAACCCAAACTAACCCTCCTGTTTGGATCTTTTTGGGTTAGTTGACTCCAAACTAACCCAAACGAACTCTAACCCATGGATCCAAACAGAGCCTATGATGGAGTGAGGGATTATGGTACTTAGGGGGGTGCATGTCACATGGAGAGAGAACTAGGGCGGAGAGTGTTGGATGGGTCTATATGTATAGCGTGAGCGAGACATGTGTATGTGTGAACCAGGGAGATATAAGGCAAGTTTGGCTTGCGTCCTGGGCATCTTTTGCCTGGCCTAGGATTGTGGCTGGATTTCATGCACGCTTGTTTGGTTGCTACCCTATGAAAAAGAAAGCCCGCCTGGCATGGGTTCCCTTGCACTTTAATTAGCTCGGCTGAACTCCAGACATCTGCAAGTAGCCTGCCCAGCGACCAATTTCAACGCTTTGGCCGTGCTCGTGTCGTGCGCCACGAGGCTAACAGCAACATGGATGGATATTAGCATTACATAATTGATGCATGGATTGATTGATGGGACATTGATGCTTTGCCTGGCCCAGGCATGAACCAAACACTTCAGCACCACACAAGCCTAGCCAGGCAGAAATATTTTACATTTCACGTCCACACCACGCAGTACCGGCCATCAAGGCATGAGGGTTAGGTCACGAACCAAACTGACCAATAAAGTTTTAGAGAGATTGAGGAGCCCCGATAAGGCTGAGTGGTGCGTCAGATAGCTGAGAGGGGGAAAGAGATATCCCATCCGCTCGATAATGCAAAGGTATGTAAATTTTTAGAAGTCAAACTTTGGAAACTTTGATCAGGTTTACGCAAATGTTATTTATATCTACAATACCAAAGATACATCATACAAAACTACATCTCATGGTGAATCTAATGGTATATGTTTGCCTTACTAGATGTAATTCTTTTTCTCCATGTACATGGTCAAACTTTGTGATGTTTGACTTTTCAATAAATCTATATGCTATGGACCGAGGAGAGTGCCTCGGTCGAGACAGATCAAGTGCGTGTGAAGTAGAATGAGTAAGTGTGCAAAAAGAGTATGTGTGTGAAAGTGAAAGTGACAACAAACGATAAATTAGAGAGAGAGAGAGTGTGTTTTTTCGTTTCTTATGCGAACATATCATGCATGCATCTCCGAGATGGAAAAGCGAGGCGAGGAGATACACGAAGATAGCTAGTGTGTGATTGTTTGCAACGGAGAGAGACACCCATGTAGCACATGTCCAATAGAGGTCTGGCCAACAAGGAAAAAAGGTCGAGAGGGACACATGGATGGCATGGACGCATGGGGAGGGAGAGAGGGTGTGTTTGTGATAGAGAGATCCCCTCGAGATCGTGAGGGGACTATATGGGTGAGAGATCAAGGGAGTGCGTGCGCGATAGAAAGATGCCCCGAGAGAAATCGAGATAGACCATGCACATGTTTGTGATGGATGTCGGATTTCGGGTTCCGGCAGACCCTCTAGGTTCGTACGCTAGGGTGCGCATGGAGATCTCGCCCTCTACCTTCCTGCACCTCGTCGCCTCGCTGGGATCTAAACTACCAAAGGAACAACACAAGAGACACAAGGTTTATACTGGTTCGGGCCACCATTGTGGTGTAACACCCTACTCCAGTGTGTGGTGTGATGGATTGCCTCTTGGGCTGATGATGAACAGTACAAGGAAGAACGGCCTCGCGAGGGTCTGTTCTTGGCCGGTGTGATGAACTGCTAGGGGGAGTTCAGTCGCTCTCTCTCTCTCCTTGGATGATCCCCTCTCCCCTGTGGGTGGCTAGTCCTATTTATAGGCAGAGGCCCTGGGCCTCTTCCCAAATATTGAGCGGGAAGGGCGCCAACAATTGGCCATTTTGAAGGGGAACATCTAGTACACTTATCCTGACTAAAGTTGGTCTTCTCCTGTCAAAGGCTCTGGTGGTGACGCCGGCTTGGGCTCCACGATGACTTCCTTCCTGCCGTTGCGACGGTCTTGGTCTTGTTGCACCAAAATGGATGCCTTTGCTTGATGCTCTCGCCTGCGCTTGCCCCCTTTGCACCAAAGAGGAAATGAGGACACTGCGCGGGCTGGCGCCCGCCTGGCGCCCTTGGTCGTCATGTCTTTCATCATGGGCACCTCGTGAGGTACCCCGCCTTGATCTCTCCGCCTCCTCGCGAGCCAGCCTGACGAGGCCGTGCCTGAGGAAGCTTCCTGTCGTCCGCCCCGCGAGTTTGGCCCCTCGCGAGGGTCTTGAGCTTGTGTTGATGAAGATGGGCCGTGCTGGGCCACCCCTTGAGCCACACCGCAGGCCGCAGGCAGGCAAGTCTGGGTACCCCGTTCCCTGCAACACCGACAAGAGCCCCGGGCCCAAAGGCGCGCTGGACTTGGCTGAGCAGAGAAGCGAAGGGGCAAGTGCGAAGCGCCGCGGGCCCTAACAGCCTGCGGCCTCGGGCGCCGTATGGCGGTTGATTGGACGTGGGCGGCTCCGCTCCCCCACGATGCCTCGGCAATTGCACGAATTGACAAGTCCCTCCATGCAAAGCGGGTCATGATTACCTGCGATCGTGGAGGCCGGCGGTTGGCCTTCCTCGGCTATAAGTACGGGACGGCGCCTGCCCTTCCAGTCCATCCCCTCTTGCTTCTCCTTCTTCTTCATGGCTCCGCCAAAGAGGTTCTCGGCCGCGGAGAAGGGAAAGGCCCGCCAGGTGGAGCCTGACTCTCCCCCGCCCAAGCACGGTCGAGGCCGTCCTCGCAAGCACCCTGTGGCTCCCATAGTGGCTCCTCGCGGCCGTGGAGGTGATCTCCCGTGCGGTGACGGGTGGCAGGCCGTTGCTGGGGGGCGCACTTCGGCCGCGCGACCCCCTAGGCCGCGCTTCCGCTCGGCGGAGGTGCTGCCGGAGTTTGTCGTGTGGTCGGAGGAGCCGACCGGCACCCGGCTCCGGCTTCCCCGCTTCTTCTTAGGCGAACTTCCGGCCGGCGCCCCGGGCGGCCTCTGGCTCCAGGCGGACGGTTGCTGCAGCTGGGCCTCCTGGGCTTCGCTCAAGGTCTCCACAGCCGGGAGTGTGGCCCTGACCCGCGGCTGGCAAACGTTCACCCGCGCGCATGGTCTGAGTCGGCAGTGCACCCTGCACTTCAAGTTCGACGGCGATGCCACCCTCTACGTGAGGGTGTTCGGGGAAGATGGTCGCCGCTACTGGTGCTGCCCGAGGATCGACGACCATGCCACCACGAGCCTAGCCCCGGCGACGATGAAGATGGCAGCGCGCGCATGACCGGCGGCGCCTGGGGTTCGTCGAGCTTTGGCGTTTCTTCTTCGGACAACGGCTCCTCCAGCGGTGGCCGCGACCAGCCCCCACGCCGCCGCGCTCGCCTGGAAGGAGGTAGCGGGTCTGCCCCCCGTCGCGCACCGGTGAAGCGCGAGAGGGAGTCCGCCTGAGCTCCAGAGGCAGCCTGAGCTCTCGCCGCGAGTTGGTGTCGGGCGAGTCGCGCCTGTTTCGTTCTTTTCCCTTTTCCTGCACAAGGAGAGAGTAGTGTAGGGCCCCGCGGGGGCGTGCTTGGAGTACTGCTGTTAATTATCGCACTGTTTTCGCTATTTCGGTATTATGCCTATGTGCCACACGCCTACGCGTAGAAATTACTTAGATAGGGGGGCCTGTCGTGGCCTTTGCTTCCCGAGGACGAGGCCTCGTTGAACGCTTCATGTCCTGCAAAGGTTAGTCTGGAGAGGTAGCTCCCGGCCTCAGCTGTGGAGGCGACCGACCCAGGTCCTGTGTTCGTGTCGCGGTGCCCGTGGGGCACGGACTGGAGGGGTGCTCCTGTAGTGGACCCAGGTAGGGAAGCCTCAAACGATAAGGGCAGAAAACACTCACGAGGGTGCCCGCGCTGCTCCCTCGCGAGACTTGCACGAGAGAAATCGAGGCAGGAGAGCGAAAAGACAAAGTCTCACAAGCCAAAGATGGCAACAACTTCAATAAAACCTCGAATGGGAATCAACAAGCCAACTGCAGAAAGCAAATGAGAAAAGCCGCGTCCAGCACCTAATCTAGTCTTCGACGTCTTCTCACCAACGCCGAGCTAAGTGCTGCCACTGGGCGTGGGAGGGAGCCCCAGGGCCTGAGGCCGGCGCTCCTGAGAGTCCGGGGCGTGTACAACCCAACCTCATTATTATGTGAGAGTGTCACGGGCAGCGAGCTTCACAGGCATTGGCCTTCTTCACAGGCTCTGGGCCTTTCTCAGAAAGATAAACTTCATAGGCGTTTGCCTTCTTCACAGGCTCCGGGCCTTTCTCAGAAAGATAAACTTCACAGGCGTTTGCCTTCTTCATAGGCACTGGGCCTTTTCTAGAAAGATAAACTTCACAGGCGTTTGCCTTCTTCACAGGCACTGGGCCTTTTCCAGAAAGATAAACTTCACAGGCGTTTGCCTTCTTCACAGGCACTGAGCCTTTTCCAGAACGCAACAGCTTCACAGGCATTCGCCTTCTTCACAGGCTCTGGGTCTTTTTGAAATCGCAGCGCTTCACAGGCATTCGCCTTCTTCACAGGCTCTGGGCCTTTTCCAAAACGCAGCGCTTCACAGGCATTCGCCTTCTTCACAGGCTCTGGGCCTTTTAGGGGTAAAACCTCCGGAGGTGCTGGATGTTCCACGTGTTCTAGATGGGCACCCCCTCCTGAGTCTCCAAGCGCGCGGAGCCGGGCCTGGAAACATGAACAACTTTGAACGGGCCCTCCCACATGGGAGATAGCTTATGCAGCCCTTCCCTGGAGAGAAACCGCCTGAGCACGAGGTCCCCTACCTCGAGAGTCCTGGGGCGGATGTTGCGGCAGTGGTATCGCCTTAGCGCTTGTTGGTATCTTGCCGCTCGTAGCGTGGCTTCCCGACGATGCTCCTCCCCCAACACGAGGTCCGTCCCCCGCATGGCGTCCTGCTGCGCCTCGTCGAACGCCAGGACCCGTGCGGAACGATGTCTGACCTCGTGAGGGAGGACTGCTTTAGATACATAGACCAGGAAGAACGGGGTCTCGCCAGTCGGTTTGGTCGCGGTTGTGCAGATGGACCACAATACGGACTGAAGCTCATCGTACCAGCCTCTACCGCAGGCCTCCAGCTTCTTCTTGAATGTCCTGGTTTTGAGGCCCCTCAGGACCTCTACATTTGCCTGCTCGGCCTGACCGTTGCTCCGTGGTTGTGCTACCCAGGCATAGCATATCTGCGTCCCAAGGTTAGCGCAATATGTTTTGAAGAGGTTACTGGTGAACTGCGAACCGTTGTCGGTGATGATGCGGTTCGGCACCCCGAACCGGCTCACGATGCCCTTGATGAACTTGACCGCAGAACCTGCGGGGATGGTGCGGACGGCTTCCACTTCAGCCCACTTGGTGAACTTGTCCATGGCGACGTAGAGGTAGCGATAGCCCCCTGGCGCCCGAGGAAACGGGCCCAGGATATCCAGCCCCCAGACTGCAAATGGCCACGAGAGGGGTATAGTTTGCAGACCTCCTGCCAGCTGATGGATCTGCTTGGCATGGAATTGGCAGGCCTCGCAAGCCTTCACCAGTTTGACGGCATCATTGAGCGCAGTGGGCCAATAGAACCCGTTGTGGAACGCCTTGCCAACGAGGGTCCGTGATGATGAATGATGCCCACAGTCTCCACCGTGTATATCTGCCAGCAGTTCCTTTCCTTGCTCCCTGGAGATGCAGCGTAGGGACACATCATTTGGTCACTTTCGGTAGAGCTCTCCATCCCTGATGCAGTATGTTGTGGCTTGCCGCGCCACACGCTCCGCTTCCTCCTCATTCTCCGGCAAGGTTCCTTGCGTCAAGTAGCTCCGGAGCTCTGTGATCAAGCACCCCTCCTGAGGCTCCAGCGTCAAGAGCAGGCGCGCTCCTGAGGCTGGGCCACAGACCGGGGCTCCCGAGGCTGGTGGCTGGGGGAGCTCCTCCCGAGGCTGCACCGTGCTTGACAGTGATGGCGTGGCTGAGGGCTTGAAGAGCCGCTCCTTGAAGACGCCAGGCTCCTGAGGTAGCCGCCTGGATGCCCGTTTGGCGATGTCATCGGCCTCCTGATTGGTGCCACGGGGCACATGCTACAATTCCAGCCCCCGGAACTGCTTCTCCATCATGCGGACCTCCGCGAGGTAGGCTTCCATGTGCTCATCCCTCGGCTCGTATACCTTGTTGGAGAAGTTGACGAGGAGTTGTGAATCACCCTTGATGGTAAGGCGCTTCACTCCTAGGGCAGCTGCGGCCTTCAGGCCTACTATTAGGCCTTCATATTCTGCTATGTTGTTGGAGACCTTTTCTCCGTGCTGGAAACAGAGCTGCACGGCGTAGTAGAGTTTGTCTTGAGTAGGAGATATAAGCACTGCTCCAGCCCCCGCGCCATGCCTGGAGAACGCACCGTCGAAGTTCATGACCCAACCGTCCGGCGCCTCGCTTCCCGGGGAGAGGGATCGATCCTCATCAGCCTTGAGGCCCGGCGCCTCCGTCCATTCTTCCATGAAATCCGCCAATGCGGCCCCCTTGATGACTCTAGTTGTGCTGAATTCGAGCTGGAACGCTTGTAGTTCGATGTTCCACTCAGCGACTCTTCGAGCTGAGTTGGGGCTCCTGAGCACCCTTTCCAAGGGGTATGCTGAGACAACCTTGATGGGGTGGCCTGAAAATAATGCCGCATCTTGCGTGAGGCCACCAATAGCGCGGGGAGGAGTTTCTGAGGCATGGGGTACCGCGCCCTCGCGTCCTGCAACACTGTGCTGACGAAGTACACAGGGTGTTCCACGAGGTTGAGAGTGCTGGTGTCGATGGCGCCCTCCGGAGACCGCGGAGCCTCCTGAGACAGTGGAGCCTCTAGCGGCTGGTCGCCAGGGGGAGGGGTCTCTTTTGTCCCGAGTGTGTTTCCCTGCGGCGGCTGATCCTTCTCGGCTGTGGTACTGGTCTCTGTGAGTCTTCCTTGATCCTGCTCCGCCGTGTCCCGGGCGGCTGCCACGGCTTTGGTCCGACGCTCCTCCCTAACCGCCACCAGGGCTGCGCTGGCGGAGTAGGGAGTGGCTGCAAGGTATAGCACCAGGGGCTCTTGAGGGCGCGGGGCCACCATTACCGGAGGGCTGGTTAGGTACCTCTTGAGATCCTAGAACACCTTGTCGGCCACTTCAGTCCATTCAAAGGGCCCCTTTTTCTTCATCAGCTGGAAGAAAGGCAGCGCTCGCTCCCC
This sequence comes from Aegilops longissima, assembly GCA_021605205.1. Taxonomy (NCBI): domain Eukaryota; kingdom Viridiplantae; phylum Streptophyta; class Magnoliopsida; order Poales; family Poaceae; genus Aegilops; species Aegilops longissima. The sequence continues at coordinate 501,894,928 of CM038679.1, forward strand.
CAACTTGGAGATGAAGCGTCCTAGTGCGATCACGCGCCCAGTGAGCTTCTGCATTTCTCTGAGGGTCTTTGGCGGGCTCATGTCCTCGACCGCCTTGACCTTTTTTGGGTTAGCCTCGATGCCTCGGTGGGACACGAGGAAGCCCAAGAGCTTGCCCGAGGGGACCCCAAACACACACTTCTCCGGGTTGAGCCGCAGGTTCACTGCGTTGAGGCTCGCGAAGGTTTCCTCTAGGTCTTGTATCAGGGTTTTGGCCTCATGAGACTTCACCACAATGTCATCGACGTAAGCCTCAACATTCTTCCCGAGCTGCGGGCCCAAGGTGATGTGCATCAGCCGCTGAAAGGTCACTCCTGCGTTGCGCAGCCCGAACGGCATGCATGTGTAGCAGTACACCCCACACGGGGTCAGGAAAGCCGTTTTTCCACGTCTTCTACCGCCATCTTGATCTGGTGATACCAGAGAGGCATCCAAGAAACATAACAGATCGCTTTTCGGCGGTGGAATCGACGATCTGATCGATGCGAGGGAGCGGGAATGGATCTTGCGGGCAGGCTTTGTTGAGGTTGGTGAAGTCGACACACATGCGTTCCTTTCCCCCTTTCTTTGGCACGACGACCGGGTTGGCCAACCAATCCGGGTATCGAACCTCGCGAATGACCCATGCAGCTTCTAACTTGCGGGTTTCTTGGATGATGAATGCCTGCTTCTCAGTGGACTGCCGCCTCGCTTTCTGCTTCACGAGGCGTACATTGGGGCACACGTTGAGGTGGTGCTCGATTACGCCTCTCGGGATCCCTGCCAACTGATCTGGTTCCCATGCAAACACCTTCTTGTTCGCTCGCAGGAACTTGACCAGGGCCTCCTCCTGCTCGGGCTCGAGGTTGGCGCCTATGGTGAAGGTGGAGTTGGTGGATCCGTCCTCGTCAACCAGTATATGCTTGGTTTCCGCCTTGTCTTGGGTGAACAGCTGCTTCTTCTTGGCGGCGCAGCCCCTTGGGCTTCGAGGCGTCGAGTCGGCGGGCTGTGCTGCCGCCAGCAGCCTTGAAGACGTGCTTGAGTACCTGCAACGCATCCCCGGTGTCTCCGGACACGGTGAGGACACCGTTGCTCCCGGGCATCTTCATGAGGTTGTACGCTGGGTGAGTTGCGGCCATGAACTTGGCCAAAGCTGGGTACCCGAGGATGGCATTGTATGGAAGGCGAATGTGGGCGAAATCAAAGTCGATGAGCTCGGTGTGGAAGTTGTCGTAGGTGCCGAAGGTCACCGGTAGACGGATCTGCCCCAGGGAGCCGGCTGAACCGCCTCCGACGCCCAAGAAGGGCCTGCTAGGCCGAAGCCGCTCCGGTGGTATGTGGAGGAGGCTGAAGGCTTCAACCGATAGCACACTGAGGCCCGCGCCGCCGTTGATGAGGGTCCTGGTGACGGCCACCTGGCAAATGGTGGGGGTGCACAGCATTGGGAGCGTGCCCGAGCAGGTTGAGTTGAAGGGGTGGTCCCCCGAGCTGAAGGCCAGATCGGCCTTGGACGCCGACCGACCTGGGGGAGCCCCCTGCCGTGCGGAGGCAGCGCCGACCTGGCGGACGAATGGCTTGATGTGGCGGCCTGAAGGTGGCGCCTACGAGCCGCCCAGGAGAGCCGCGACGACCGGGGGCGCCGACATAGCATGCTGGGCGAGTAAGAGGTTGCGCAGCTCTTCCCAAGAGGCCACGGAAGCCGCTGGCAGGTGGAGCAGCCACATGCGCGGGGCGTCGGTGAGGGCCATGGGAAGCCAGTTGGACATGACCCTGTCGTTGCCTCCTCCTTCGAGGATGGCCTCCTCGTCGCCTTCTTGTGAAGGCAATGGATCGGTTGTGCTTTTGTGGCCGCGGCATCTCCATCTTGAACTTGTCCGGCCACCGCACCTGTCGCGAGGCTGGGGCCAAGGCTCAGAGCCCCCTGGCCCCCGCGCTAGCGCTGGCGACCGGAGTGGGCGGCGCGCTGCCCATCGCAGGGCGAGTCGCGGTGTCGGCGGAGAGCGGGTCGGCCGAAGGGAAAGCTCCGGCGCACCCCTACCTGGCGCGCCAAATGTCGGATTTCGGGTTCCGGCAGACCCTCTAGGTTCGTACACTTGGGTGCGCGCGGAGATCTCGCCCTCTACCTTCCTACACCTCGTCGCCTCGCTGGGATCTAAACTACCAAAGGAACAACACAAGAGACACAAGGTTTATACTGGTTCGGGCCACCCTTGTGGTGTAACACCCTACTCCAGTGCGTGGTGTGGTGGATTGCCTCTTGGGCTGATGATGAACAATACAAGGAAGAACAGCCTCGCGAGGGTCTGTTCTTGGCCGGTGCGATGAACTGCTAGGGGGAGTTCAGTCGCTCTCTCTCTCCTTGGATGATCCCCTCTCCCCTGTGGTGGCTAGTCCTATTTATAGGCAGAGGCCCTCGGCCTCTTCCCAAATATTGAGCGGGAAGGGCGCCAACAATTGGCCATTTTGAAGGGGAACATCTAGTACACTTATCCTGACTAAAGTTGGTCCTTGCCTGTCAAAGGCTCTGGTGGTGACGCCGGCTTGGGCTCCACGATGACTTCCTTCCTTCCGTTGCGACGGTCTTGGTCTTGTTGCACCGAAACGGATGCCTTTTCTTGATGCTCTCGCCTGCGCTTGCCCCCTTTGCACCAAACAGGAAATGAGGACACTGCGCAGGCTGGCGCCCGCCTGGCGCCCTTGGTCGTCATGGCTTGCGTCATGGGCACCTCGTGAGGTACCCCGCCTTGATCTCTCCGCCTCCTCACGAGCCAGCCTGACGAGGCCGTGCCTGAGGAAGCTTCCTGTCGTCCGCCTCGCGAGGGTCTTGAGCTTGTGTTGATGAAGATGGGTCATGCTGGGCCACCCCTTGAGCCACGCCGTAGGCCGCAGGCAAGCAAGTCTGGGTACCCCCGTTCCCAGAACGCCGACAATGGAGAATAAGATTAGCTAGTCATATACATATAGGGGGGACTGCGTGTGCCTACAATTGAGTGAGAGACCATCATACTTGGCTAGCTGGGCATGAGATTGTGTGTGTGTGCGTGTGAGATGGAGAGAGAACGAGGGAGAGAGATAGAGTTTTAGATGGGCCTATCGAGTGCGAGTGAGATATGCATGTGTATGTGTGACCCAGGTGGATGGAGAGTTTGAGAGAGGGGGGAAGAGCTCTGAGATGACATAGTGGTGCGTGAGAGAGTTACGGGCAAAGAGCCAAGGAATTTGTGTGCGTCGATGAGTGCACCAAGATATCTAGCTTGGACTAGCTAGAGTATCATACATAGTGTCTAGAGAGACCTATAGATGGTGTATATATGCATGCGAACTAGAAAGACCCCCCCACACACACACACACACAAAGAGAGAGAGAGAGAGAGAGAGAGAGAGAGAGAGAGAGATGGAGAGAAAGGGAGAGGGACCAACAAGGTATTTGTGTCGGATGCGCATGCTGAATTGAAGATTGTCGAGAGAGAGAGAGAGAGAGAGAGAGAGAGAGAGAGAGAGAGAGAGAGAGAGAGAGAGAGAGAGAGAGAGGAGAGGAGGGAGGGGGAGTCGCTTTATGCATCAAAGACTGATATAAACCATGTTTTGATATAAACTTGCATTCAAATATTTAAATTGGAGAACATGTTGTCCGCAATCCACACATGAACGGATATATGCGTATATCAAACAAGTTCATTAATTTGACTTTCAACATGTTCATGGAGTACTATAATCTTGTACAACATGCTACTCGATTGAGGTGTTCAATTTTGGATTTAGTTCACTATTTTGACCTCTTGAGCGAGCTATTTCATTGAATCGAGATATTTCATTTGGGTTTGATTCGCGTTTTTGAGTGGGTCAACTATTTGTCATATAGTAAATCGCTAGCAACGAGCATGTAAAAATACATTACTCCCGAGCATCATCTCTCCATCTAAAAAAGAAGTGGCAAGCTAATATTTCAAAATTTGATTCGAATCGACTTGGTAAGGTAGACATGGATGCTCGTTCTCCCAAAATTTGAACGAACCGTTAAACATCCTCTCTGCTCGGTGGAATTCGCCCGAGCAAATAAATGGGAGACGTGAAATTACCGTCCTATGTGGGACACACATCAATTGGCCCGTTGTACATCAAGGGTAGGTTCGTAACTTCATCCAAGCGCGCCTTCTCCTTGGTCGAAATGACATGTGCCGAATAATGCATAAACCATGGTCGACAAAACACGCTCTCCTCGCCTGAAATAGCTCGCGCCCACTATTTGAAAACATGCTCTCCTCGCCCAAAATTGTTCGCGCCCACTATAGATCAAAACACGCCATCCTCGCCCGAAATCGCTCCCGCCCACTATTTGGGGAGAAGCAAAGTTACTCTACTATCCCCGACCCTCACTACACAGACCCAAGCCGAGAAGCCTGTAGGCAAGGGTAGAACTGTAACTCCCCCTCACATTTCAGACAAATGCGTCCGTAAGACATGGTTCCACTCCCCTCCCAATTCCCCCTCCCCCCTCCCGCCCCCATTCATACCTCGTGGGTGCGAAATCACCTTCTCCCCGGGAAGCTCCCTTCTCCCGAGCCGCGAAACCTCAGCCCCACCTCCATGGCGCCCCCACCGCACCAATTTCACAGCCGCCCTCCTCCCTAATGCCGAAGACGCCGTCCATTTGCCGTCGTGCACTAGGTCGTGTGCCTCTTACTCCGTGCTGCTAGTGCTGCCTCGACGACGGCCGCGTGAACCGTACTGGAGTCGATTCACCCCCGCCGTTGATCACGGCGCCGAAACGGCTCCAACTTCGGGTCCGTCCAGAGTCCTGGCGCTGCTTCCGCGTAGCCGTCGACCGCCGCGACATCGCTCTTTCCCAGCCGCCGGTTGCCACCGCAACCGCGCCGGCCTCACCGACTCGGCAACTGGACCTGCCTACTTCACCATGCCGCCAGATAGGTCGCACCCTCATCTCAAATCACTTTATTTAGGCGTTCTCTGAATTTTTATTCTGGGCCAATCGATTCCCAATGGGAAGTAGCACCCCTCGAGGCGGCGGAGCTCCTAGGCTGCCGGCTGGCTGGTGTCTAACGTAAGGGTGCGGGGCCGCAAGTTCGCCGTGAAGCAGGCTTAGATGGCTATCTTTTAGAGTTGCGTGGGTTGAAGGTACTGCGCCGCCGGATCTGGATGACGGGGAGTCTTCGTGGATTGGCCCGGGGCGCGCAACCACGGCAGTGCGGTGGGGCGGAGAGCGGGTTTTGGCGGGAGCCAAGGACGGCGAGGCAAGCTGCTCTGCCGTTGGTCGCTGGCTCTTCGGGAAGATTCGAACAGTGTCACCGGGAGGCACAAGACGGCCATCAAGCCATCCGGCGTGGATCGAGACAGTACCAAAATAAAATAAAATCATGTGACCCCAATTTAGTCTTGATCAATAGACGCGTGTGACCACTCTCGTACCTTCTTGTTGATCTCTTAGTGTATTTCTTGGATCAAAGAGATATGTCGTTCTTAACATTATGCGTTATCTGCATCTTGAACACACCGTCTTCCGACTCACCGCAGCTGCTCCAACAAGGGAAGCATACACGAAGGGAGCTATAGTCCCCACTCAACAGTTCCTGCATCAAATGCGTGTTCGACATGGATAGCCACAACAACTGCAGGGCCATCAACAAGTCAGCACATGATGCTCACTCCTATGGATGGCAGCCAGATAGGTTGTATCCTCATCTTACTTGTGTGCAACATTTATGGCTTTGTTATTCATCTAAGCATGGAAAATAGATCATCACATTTCACTGTATATTCATGTTGATCTGTCTTGTTCAGGAGTTCACGCTGTTCCATAGTTCAGCTAAGATACTTGTTCTTTAGGTAACGTTGTTCCATAGTTATCATCCATCAGCCAATGCTATCCCACAGGCTGGTGATTATAGTATTATACCACTTCTAGTATTACCTATGTTGTTCTTTAATACTTTTGTGTGCCATCTAGTTAATCTCGAGTACAAACGATACATATTCTGTAGCTTTCATCTGTGTTCTCCCTTTAGTTTATGAGACATGTTGCTGCTAGTTAACCCCATTCCTACTATTTATGTCGTCTCCTATAGGCACTAATTACATAAATCTAACTACTAGTTGTCTTCCATGCATGTCAGATATAATTGCACACACTGATATATCCACAAGAACCTCATGGAGCAATGTAAAGGCCAATAAACTTGATGTCAATGATACCCAATATGATGGAACATGTAAAGGCAGTTCTTCAGAAGACTTGCAGAAAGATGATGAATCCTCTTCACCCCACAAGGTCCTTGCTCTAACTTGGCCTGTGATATGGGTACAACATGCATATAATGTCCCGGAGTGTATCTACTCATTTGCAATGCCATGTGCTTAGCATGCTGATCATGCATGTAAATATGTCATGCCTTCCTGTTTTTCAAGTACCTATTCCATTCATGATAACATGTTTTCAAATTCAAGTCTTGTCATTCTACTCTATCGCAATGCCATCTACTTAATTTGGACATCATGCTTCGAATATCTTATGCATTGTTATTCATCGGATGTACTTCATCATCTGCCATACCATGTTTTTTACATTGAAGTGTTGTTCTAGTGCTCTGTTGCAATGCCATCTTATTTTCCCAATCATACACGTGTATGTTGCCTTAGTTATTTCTGTACGTATTCCGCTAGCATATAGTTTTACATTCAACTAGTGTTTTTTTGCTGTGTTGTCCTGTCGTATCCCTAGCTCTTACACCATACTCCCTCCATCCGGATTACATGTTGCCGAAATGGATAAAAAAGGATGTATCTAGAACTGAAATACGCCTAGACCCATCCATTTTTTCGGGATGGAGGAATACATGTCAATATGTCATGCCTTTCTATTCTTGATACCTATTCCATCTCTCTCTGTCGCATGTTTTATAATTAAAGCACCATTCTTCTATACAAGGCATGCAAGGGGAAGACGACTATGTTAGAATCTGAAGGGTTACAAACAAGGCCTTTGCAAAAGATCCAAACGCCGGGAGATAATAAACCAACTCCAGTTTTATAGATACTGCTCCGGACGAGAGAAACCCAACTCCTCCTGATAATAAGCAGATTCCAGTGGCCAAAGAACTAGTCCGCTCCAGTCCAACAAAAATATGTCAACTCAATTCTAAGAAGCGTGTGCGTATCCTTGCATCATGAAATTTTATAGCATGCTGATCATATTTTCTACATGTTTCTTACCCATCTCTCTTTTAGAAAATAAGCTTAACAGATAGAAGAATTTCTGCAATGGTATCGTTTATGAGGAAAGATTCTTGCAGAATTCTCGTGCTCCAATGTAGATGTAAGTACTTGTTGTATATCACTATATTTTACATCAGCATGTATTTTGTTAATCGGCGTGAATCCAACCTTTATCTAATCTAAATTTAGTTGTAGCAAAATGTATGATTAAAGGCCACAATGTTGATTTTGTAAGGAAAACTGCACAGTAGTTTTGCATCTGAGCTGCATGAGTGTACTATCTCATATCGGTGGGTTTGAATACTTTGGTTCTGCATTGGGTTTTAAGTGTGTTTTTTCTTGTGTTGTCTGTCAGATCCCTAGCTCTTACATCGTACTCCCTCCATCCGGATTAAATGTCGCAGAAATGGATAAAACTGGATGTATCTAGAACTGAAATACGCCTAGACCCATCCATTTATTTCCGGATGGAGGGAATACATGTCAATATGTCATGCCTTTCTATTCTTCAGCACCTATTCCATCTCTGATGTAGCATGTTTTATAACTGAATCACCATTCTTCTATATAAGGCATGCAAGGGGAAGACGGCTATGTTAGAATCTGAAGGGTTACAAACCAGGTCTTTGCAAAAGATCCAAACGCCAGGAGATAATAAACCAACTCCATTTTTCATAGATACTGCTCCAGCACAGAGAAACCCAACTCCCACTAATAATAAGCAGATTCCAGTGGCCAAAGAACTAGTCCGCTCTAGTCCAGCAAAAGAATGTCAACTCCATTCTAAGAAGCATGTGCGTATCCTCGCATCATGAAATTTTATAGCATTCTAATCATATTTTCTACATGTTTCTTACCCATCTCTCTTTTAGAAAATGAGGTTAAATGATAGAAGACTTCCTCCATTGGGATCGTATTCGAGAAAAATATCTTGCGGGAATTCTCTGTGCTCCAATGCTGATGTAAGTACCTGTTGTATATCACTATATTTTTACATCAACATGTATTTTGTTAATCGGCGTGAATCTAACCTTTATCTGATCTAAAATTAGTTGTAGCAAAATGTTAAAGGCGCCAATTGATTTTTGTAAGGAAAACTGTCTGGTAGTTTTGCATACTAAGCTGCATGAATGTACTATCTCATATCACGCACATTACTGAATTGTAGTGCTTCTCTGGTTGCCCATTCATTCATTGTGTCAATGTTGCTTTCGTACTACCTTACCTGGCTGATGATTACTGTGCCATATTGTGTTAACTTGGTGTAGGCTAGTTGCCCAAACATTCGTTGTGTCAATGTTGCTTTCCTATTATCTGACTTGGCCAATTATAGCAATGCTAGTGTATTAATTTTGTGCGAGCTCTTTGAAGATAAGAAGACAAACTCGAAAACAGCAAGGCAAACCCATTGTTTCTTTCCAGTAAATCTAGGCCAGGTAATATGGCAATAACTCATGATTAATCTGTTTGGTTCCCGTCCAAATTTATGTTATGATGCAGTGGTCGAGACACTCTCCACTATCAATAATATAAGCCTGCAAAAATCGCCATCTGAATCTATTCAGTATCCTCTGCCTCGAATGCAACGGAATAAATGTATGTTTGTGAACCAATTAATGGTTGAAGCAATGATGGAAATGGTGGATGAATCAGAGGTGCGAGTCATGCGACACAACAAGCGATCAATGTTTTCGAGACGATGTAGCAAAGCAGCAAGAACTTGCCCACATGCTTATGGGCGTCATCTGTGCTGAGGTTGCAGATTGTGACGTTGTAGATGGTTAGGTTCTGCTCATTTATTTGCACTAAATGGGTCGCTAAAAGGCCGAAAGATGTACATCCTGAAAATTGGCCCATCCATTAAATGGGCCGTTAACAGGCCGAAATCTCATCGGGCCGATATTGAGTCAATTATATAGCGGGCTGTTAACGGCTCGAACTCGAGCGATGGGCTGCAATGGTATCAAATCTTTAACGGGCCGTTGACGGGCGAATTACTTTATCTCGTATGGGCCGTGGGCTTAAATGGACTGACACAAGTAGGCCTTATATGGGCTGGCTGCTAATTTTTCTTTGGGCCGCCTTTTTTCACGGAATGGGCCCTTTGTTGGGCCGTGCCACATGTCGACCTATCATAGGCGCCTCCTGTCTAATGAGTGGATGACATCTGCCCCAACGGTGAGGCAACATGTGTTTCCTGCGGCCAATGATGATTTTACACGTGGAAAATCCCCATTGGTCCGGGTTGTTAACGGGTAATCGGATCCAAAACCGGACCCGATAGCTTAACGGTGTTCCGTTATGGTGGATGCCACGTGTCGGTCACCCTTGACGAAAGCACTTCTATGACGCGTGATTTATTGTCATGGAAGTGGACACTTCCGTGATTGGTAATGTCATGGAACACTTCTACGACAGCACAGGTATGACTATCTTGATTACGTCCATAAAATGCGTCATGGATGTACATGCATGACAAAAACGCGACCCATCTTGTGACAAACACGTATCATCACGGAAGTGTATTTTTTGTAGTGCCACCTGCTGCTCCGTGGAGTTGCACCAGTCTTGGAGTTCCACAGCGCGCTCCTCATGCGGCTTGTCGCTTATCGACCTCCCCGAGCTTCTTCAAGGGCGAGGAACAGGCCTCCCGAGAGGCCGCCAATTACACTTCGGCCTTGGCGTTCTCGAGGTCACGCTGGTGGCACGCGAGACCAACAGCCACCTTCAGCTTGCGCCGCTCCTCGACCAGCCTCAAGCCTTCAGCCTTGAGACGCGCGTCTTCAGCCGACAGCTCTGCGCCGAGCTGGCCCACCACATCGACTGCCCTTCGGAGGAACTCTTGGCGGAGAACTCTGCTCTCCCGAGCACGTCATCAACACCGTCCTCCTCCAACAACGCCGGCGGAGGGCCTTGGAGCGGTTCGCCCCCTCTCGGCAGGGGCCTGGGGGTTGGTGCCCCTGCGATCGCCGGGCGGGCCCCGCGAAGGACCCGGCCTGGCGTCGATCTACCTTCCGCTGGGGATCCGAAGATCGGCTTCAGCCACTCACCGCCGATGATCCATGAAGGAGCTCTGGGCAAGCTAGATGCGCCCAGGGAGGGCTCACGAGGGAAGAGCGGCCTTCTGACGGGATCAAGGCAGACCGCAGGATGGCCTGCCTCTCCAGCCAAACTTGCACCCAAGGCGGCGCGCGAACCCGAGGCAGTTGAGGTTGGTGGCGGAGGAGGAGCCTGAGGGAGTGGCTCTTTAGCTGGTTCCGCGAGCTCATCAGAGGGAAGCCTAAAAGGCCACGGTCAGCAAAAAGAGGGGCAAACAAGTAACCATGAGAAGGGGAGACTTACTCGTCCATGGCAAAGTACTTCATGTGCTTCAACGGGCGGTGCTGGCGCTCATCACCACCGGAAGCCTCTTTCCTCTTGCAAAGGGCCTCGAAATCTATGCGGAACAGGCCCAAGCTCGCGACGTGAGGGCCGGCGCGCGGCATGGGAGCCGAAGCATCAGGCCGGCCTGCGTCGGGAGCACCAGCCAGAGGGGAGCAATCGGATACCATCTCTTGGTGGCCTGACGGGGTCTCGGGGGCTTTAGCCTCGGGAGCGGTAGGCCGCTCCCTCATCAGCCACCACCTCACGAGGGGTGCCATCAGCTCTGGAGGAGGGCGCCTCAGGAGCCCCACGCGACGTCAACACCTCGACGCCAGGCCCCCCCCAGCTCCTGCTAATGCTTGCCTCCCTGCGACGACTCCTGGGGCAAGGACCGCGCGGGTGGCTGGGGGAAGGACCACAACAACCGGGTTCTCGCGGGGCCCTGCGAGGCCAGCTGGGCGCAACCCCCATTCGTTGAAGCGGGGCATTTGCCTCACAAACTCGACCCTATTTGTGCAAAGGTACAATAGGGCGCCTCCATGACCAACGCTGCCGAGAGAGGGGTCGCCAGTCAGGACCTGCAACACCTTCTTCAGCATCTCAGGCGCAAGATCCCCTTCCTGGAGCCTCATGCGGTCCTGACGGCCGGAGTAAGCCCACATCGGGCGGGAATGGCGCTGGAGAGGAGCGATGCGCCGCCGGAGGAACTCCTTCACCACCTTCGGCACCGTCACTCCGAGCTTTCTCAGCCTCTCAAAGCGATGCCAGGTGAAGGCAAGCTGGGGGCCCGTAAGTTCCTCGTGACCCAAACCAGGATTGGGAATAGCAGGCAGCGTCGGGTGCGTGAGCAGGGGGCTGGGCACCCCAACGTCCACATACAGCCACCGCTCTTGGAACCCGCTTGCAGAAGGTGGGAGGCCAAAGTTGACCCCTGATGCGGCCGTCTCCGCCACAGCTTGGAAGCTCACGCATCCCGAACACTGGGAAGGATCAGACAGGCACAGAGAGAAGAAGTGGCATAGAAGGGCAACGGAAGGAGGAATCCCCACCATGGCCTCATAGACGAAGGCGAAGACAGCAAGCAGAGCAATGGATTAGGGGCCAAGATGCATCATGTGGATCTGGTAATGGGACAGCACCGCATTGAAGAAATTGGAAAAGGGGGGAACCAGGCCCGCCCATAAGGCGGCGGCAAAGAATCGGACCTCAGTAACAATCATGTCGAAGGAGGCATGGGATGCGGGCCAGACCGTCGTCCTCCCGCACTCATTGAAGCTGGAGGCAAGCGCGGAGCGGACCTTCTCCAGGGCCTCCAGATTGAGTACGATCGACTTTTCGACGGCAGGAGCGGGCCAAGGCGGCGCTGGTCGGCGCGGAGTTTCTTCCCCATCCTTTTAAATCGGCGCCATAGCAATGGGATGGGGGAAGAGCTTAAGATGGATTGGAAGCAGAAGCAGAGGCCTGAGGAGGAAGGAGGAACAAGAAGTGCGCAGGCTGCGAAGGGAGGATAACTGTGTACAAGTCTCGTGGCCACCTAGCCAGGCGCATAATGAGGGAGCATCGGAGGCGGAGGCGCCCACGTCAATCAACCGCCATGGCGCCCAGGCTGCAGGCTGATGGGGCCCTTGGTGCTCACTTTCCCTTCGCTTCTCCGCTAAGCCAAGTCCGAGCGCGCCTTGGGCCGGGGCTACTCTCGGTGTTAGGGAGCAGGGTCCCCAGACTTGCACTGCTGCGGCCTGCAGCGTGGCTCAAGTGGTGGCCAAGTGGCCCATCTTCATCAACACAAGACTCAAGACCCTCGCGAGGCCAAGCCTCATGGGCGGGCGACGAAGGCTTCCTCAAGGACGGCCTCGCCAGCTGAGGCTCATGAGGAGGCGCTGGAGATCAAGGCAGGGTACCTCGCGAAGTGCTCGTGGCGCAAGCCATGACGATCGAGGCCAGTGGGTGCCAGTGAGCGCCCGGCCTGCCACAATGTCCTTGTTTCCTCTTTGGTGCAAAGGGGCAAGCACAGGCGTGGAGTACCGAGGCATCGAGCAAAGGTTGTCATTTCGTGCTTGAGACCAAGACCAGTGGAGCGGCAGGATGGAGGTCACCGTGGAGCCCAATCTGGCGTCATTGCAGTGCTTTTGGCGGTCGGACTGACTTTAGTCGAGATAACTTGTACTAGATGTTCCCCTTGAAATGGCCGTTGTTGGCACCCTTCCCGCTCAATATTTGGGAAGAGGCCCAGGGCCTCTATAAATAGGACTAGCCACCACGGTAGATGGATGCAGACTTTGGAAGCCTAGCCAGAGAGAGAGAGAGGCGATCGAACTCACCCAGGCAGTTCATCGCACCAGCCCAAGAACACCTCTCGCGAGGCTGTTCTCCCCTTGTACTGTTCATCATCAGCCCCTGAGGCAATCTACCACACCACACGCTGGAGTAGGGTATTACACCACAACGGTGGCCCGAACCAGTATAAATCTCATGTCCCTTGTGTTGTTCATCGTTTCCAGCTTAGATATCACGAGGCGCTCGGATGTAGATCGGTAGGGGAGAGATCTTCGTGCGCACCCCAGTGTTCGAACCTTAAGGGTCTGCCGGAACCCAACATCCGACAGATACCATATCATCATACTACATCACAATCATTTTAATGCAATATTGATATCCAAGATAAATCATTATCCACTCCCAGCTACTTATGCATGGCATGAGAAACTATAATCTCTAATTGTAATTGCAAGCATGTTTAATCATAATGGGCTGAATCATGGATACTAGGTTAAACATATTTACACAAACAGAACAAGTCGAGTTCATACCCGTTTCTCTCTGCCACGACCAGTTCATCGAATATCGTCATTATTGCCTTTCACTTGCACGACCGAATGATATAAAAATAATAATAGTGCAAGAGTGCCGTGGACTAAGCTGGAATCTGCAAAACATTTTATTCAACAGGAGAAGACAAGGTAAAATGGGCTCTTTATTAGATCAACAATTATCCATATGAGAGCCACTCAACATTTTCATTGTGGTCTTCTCATCGGTACAACTCAAATAAAAAGAAAAGAAATTCAGAGAAGCACATTGAAATATTTTTGGAGTTTTTGGTTTTCTTGAACAAGGAAATAAAAGGGAAAAGCAAAAACGAGAAAAACTATTTACACGAGAAAGCTCCCAACAAGCAAAATAATAACAAGGAAATCTTTTTGGGTTTTCTTTTTAGTATTACAACTAAGCATGCATAGATATTAAACTAGCTACAACTATTTTTTTGTTTTTCTAAGATTTTTCAAACACACAAGAAGAAAGCAAGAAAATAAATTTAACATGGATGATACAATGAAAAAGTGTGAACACCGACAAATGGAATAAGTGAACATGAATATAATGCCGGTGAGAAACATGTACTCCCCCAAGCTTAGGCTTTTGGCCTAACTTGGTAAGCGATCGGTAGCCTGGATAGTAGTTGGGGTGCTGAGGAGCGGGCATCCACTCATTCCACTGCTGAGGCTCCTCCTCTGCCACAGCCTGGTCCTTCCGTTAGGCGATGATATCTGCAGGCATAATCCTATATCCACCCCTGGCAACACGATCAAACAAAGCAGGAGCAGGCAATGGAATAATATCACGAGTTTCAATGCCAAAAACCAGGTTATATGGAATGGAGTGTCAGGAGAATTGTTATCCGTGAATTGGTGGTGATCCATGGTTGCGAAATCTAAGTAAACTTTGGTCAGAGGGTAATAATGGGGGCGTATCTCAACATTAAAGTGAGCCGCCAAACGAGTAGCGAAAATCCCGCCATGTATTTTACCCTTGGACTTATTAATGTGGAGACGATGAGCCACAATAGCTCCCAAGCTATAAGTGTTGTTTCCCTCTAGTGCACGACGTAAAACAGCAAGGTCTGATGAACTGAGTGCACCCACCTTCTCTCTAGCAAGCAAGCATTTTGCAATGAAAAGAGCAATGTAATGAAAGGCAGGAAAATGCAAGCCAGCGGCAGTGATAGCTGACACCCCTCTCTCATCTCCCAGTGTCAAGGTATGACAAAATGCCTCAAACTTTGCCGGCCTAGGCTCAACTAAACTCCCGTCGGAAGGGATCATGCATATGTTACAAAATTCAGTGAGTGGTATCTAACGGGTTTTAGCATATAAACTAAACTGCACCTCAGGGGGATTATTCCTAGGAAGTAAAGTAAAACTTCAAACAAACATGTTTGTGAGGAGATGATACTGTTCACATTCAGATGCGATGAAGTCGGTGAGGCAGGCATTAGCAGCATCTTGTGTGAACTCCCGAAGGATTCCATCCTCTTCCATGAACTGGGTATGCGGCCATTCGCACGGCCGTTGTCGGATCACGGGTTCCAGGAAAACCCTCAAGGTTCGAACTCTGGGGTGCGCACGAAGTTCTTTCCCCCCTACCGATTCACGCCCTAGCTTGCTAAGATCTCGCAGACGAACTCGACGAAATCACAGCACAAGGGACACGAGGTTTATACTGGTTCGGGCCACCGTTGTGGTGTAATACCCTACTCTAGTGTGGTGGTGGTGGATTACCTCTTGAGCTGATGATGAACAGTACAAGGGGAAGAACAGCCTCCTCAGGTTGAGGTGTTCTTGAGAACGGTGAGCTTGTGCGTGTGTGGATGGGATGAATCTGATCCAAGATGAGTTGCCTCCTACGGTGGTGGCTAGTTCTACTTATATAGGCCCTGGTCCTCTCCCCAAATATTGAGCGGGAAGGGAGCCAACAACGACCAATTTGAAAGGGGACAGCTAGTACAGCTTATCCTGACCAAATATTGATGCTGCCTTGGGCTCCATGGTGACCTCCGTCTTGCCGTCCGGCTGGTCTTGGTCTCCTTGCACCGATATGGAAACCTTTGCTTGACGCCTCAGTACTCTGTGCCTGCGCTTTCTTCCTTAGCACCAAAGGGGAAACAAGGACACTGCACGCGCTGGCGCCCTCCTAGCGCCCGCCTGATCTCAATTGTCATGGCTCATGTCATGAGAACCTCGCGAGGTTGGCCCCGCCTTGCTCTCTCCGCTCCCCGCGAGCCAACCTGGTGAGGCCGCTCCTGAGGAGGTCTTGTGTCGTCCGCCTCGCGAGGCTTGGCCCCTCGCGAGGGTCTTGAATGACTTGTTGATGAAGATGGGCCGTACAAGCCTGCTAGCACAGCCACGCCGTGGGCCATAGGCAGGCAAGTCTGGAGACCCCCGTTCCTAGAATGCCGACAGTAGCCCCCGGTCCCAAGGCGCTCTTGGCTTCAGCCGGCGGCCAAAGGTCAATCTGGGCGCCCGAGAGCCCCAAAGCTCTGCGCCTTGGTCGACATGTGGCGGTTGATTGGACGTGGGCGTCTCCACTTCCCACGCTGCCTCAGCAACTGCCCGACTTGACAAGTCCCTACTACATGCAAGGAAAAACCATCATTAGTTGTGATCGTGGGAGGCGCTGGCTGGCCTCCTCCTGTTATAAATGAGGAGGGGGGGCAGAGCCCCCGTCGCCCATCTCTTCCCAGTCCGTTTGCTTCCTCCTCCTCGCTCCTCTGCTGGCAGCAATGGCGCCCATCCAAAGGTTTTCGGCTGCGGAGAAGGGAAAGACTCCCCTCGATGTGCCGGTGACGCCCCCGCCGAAGAAGAGGTCGGTTCACCGTCGCGACGCGGCGGCGACGCAGGTGGTGACGAGGCCTTGGTGTGAGCTGACTCCTCCGGGGTATCCGCTACCCCTGTACGCTCAAGCCGATGGCTCGGGAAGAAGGTGCGACGAGAGGCACCGCCCGCAGCGCGACCGCGGCCGCCGCGCGGTGGCGACACACGCCGTTGCCCCTGGAACTCATGCCATGGACTCCTCTCGAGAGCTCGTGCTGTTGGCGGCGATGCCCCTGAGCCCCTGGATCCGCTTCCCGCGGTTCTTCTCCGATGTGATGCCGTTGAGGGGACCCCTCAAGCTCTGGTTGCAGCATGCTGACTCCGATGCTCTGGCGACCGGAGCAGAGGTCGAAGTGGTCTCCTCCGGCAAGATCTTCATGACCCGCGGCTGGGGTGAGGTTGCGCGGGTTTTCCGTGCTTAGGGCGCCCTTGCCATCCACTTCGACTATGACAGCGCCTCCACGCTGTTCTTCAAGGTCTTCGATACGGAGGGTCGCCGCCTAGAGTGCTGCCCTGAAGGGGAGCGCCAGGACGGTATGCACCCGACCTGCAGCTCCTCCAGCAGCAGCGACCCTTGGGCATCTAGCGGTTCTCCTGAGCTCTACGAGACTCCGGAGACGGGCAATGACAGCTACGTGCCTCCGAGCTCTCGCTGCGCCCGATGCAGGGTTGCGGCATCTAGCCGCCGCCGCCGCTGATCTGGATGGGGTTGGCACCGGCCTCCCACGTCCCACTGTTGATGATGGCGTCAGCCATGGGAGGATGTAGATAGGATTCCCCTAAGTTCCCGTCTTTTGTTCCCTGTGAGGAATCAAGAAGTACCCCGCGGGGGTGTGTAAAGGGCCCGTAATGTCTTTTGTTGATACTATCCTGGTTATGAAGAATTGCGAATGCATGTCCTGTTTAGGCTCAGTCTCCCCTTTCCAACCCCGCGACAGATTGTTGCTCTACGCTAACAGGTCCCGGTCCCCAGGCAAGCTGCAGCCGTCCTTGGTATGCCAGGTCGCGTGCCATGGTCAAGGCCAGCAGGTGAGCGGCCCGAGGTCTAGTAAGATCCCCTGAGGCGCGATGCTCAGGAGGTCCCCTTTAGCGCTCAAGCAGCCATGGTAAGGTAAGAAAGGGAGGCGATGTTGCCGCAATAGGGCTGCGGCGAATCTGACCCCTAGGCTCCAACGATTAGCCGATTTGAGCGCGAGACTTATCTTGGCGGTCTGAAGTCGACTCCTTGTGATGCGTCGTGCTAGTGTGTAGCTACGCCAGGCCCATGCGAGCCTCTCCCTCTTCTCCACGCTCTCCTTTATACTCTATGTCCTCAGGTCCCGGCCCTCAAGCAAGCTCAGCCGCCGCTGGTATTTCAGGTCGCGTGCCGTGGTCAAGGCCAGGGGGTGAGGGCTGGAGAGCCAGTAGGAGCTCCTGAGTCGTGATGCTCAGGAGCCCCCTTTTAACGCACAAGAGGATTGCCTGGGAGAAGAGAGAGCTCGCGGTGCTGCCTGCTGCCGTTCTCATGAGATTCTTGTGAGCGGCTGAGGAAAACCTGATTTTCCATTATGGTTGTCGATCCGCCCGCTGCCAAGAAGGAGGCGAAGGCACTAAGGGCCTGGTGAGGTGACATGCGTGGGGCGTGCCGCTAGCCAGAGCTCAGCCGTTTAGATTTGTTGATGTTGCAGGGACGGACCCGTGCACAAGCGTTGTGCCAGCATGAGCAGCCCCCGTGGGAGGCAAGAGTCAAGCAGGTGATAGCCACAGGCAGGTTAGGCATGGAAAGCCAACTAGCTTAGGTAAATGCAGGGAGCATACATGCCACTGGGTCCGGCCCGAGTGGCTTGGGGTTGATGCAGCCCAAGGGGCGCCCCCAGCAAGGTAAGCTAAAGACATAAGAAAAGGGATACATGCCACAGGGATGGACCCACGCGTCCTGGGAACGATGCAGCCCGAGGGGCGCTCCCAGCTAAATAAACTTGGAAAATGTCACCTGGCTCTGTCGATGAAGAGATGTAGGGGTAGCTGAAGGTACGCGGCGAAGGGGTCGCCCCTCAAGAGCCACCGTGGCCCTGAGCCTTGGGAGGCTCTGGGGGTCTAGGCGGTTCCTTGAGGATCGTCTCCATCTCCGTCAGCACAGCGTGGTGCCTGGCCTCCTGAGCCGCCAGGGTGCGCCACAAGTTGCACTGATAGGTGGACGACACGCTCGGCAGGCCAAAAGGCATGCGAACATACTTGTGCAGTGGGCCCTCGTAGCGGCCCACGCGCAAAGGCCAGAAGAGCTCCTGAGACGCGGCCCAGTTTAGCCTTGAGAAGTCGATGCAGACGCGTAGCCCGGCATCCTCGCCGGGATGGGGAGCTGCGCCTCGCGAGCGGTGGTCGCCGTGCATGGCCCTTGCGTCTTGCAATTCCTGAGTGGTCTTGGTGATGAACTCCTGAGCGGTGGGCGCTCCTCGCCCTGTGTTCTCCTGAGGGAAACGTGTCGCAAAGCACGCCTCCAGGTGGTGCCCAAGCGCCTCCCTCGTGATGTTGGCAGTGTCTGAGGCCCTTCAGAAGAGAGCCCCCGAGCCCTGCCCGAGAAGGTCACCGGTCACACCTTCCTTTGCGATGGAGGGAGGCGCCCCTGGCGCGGGCACTGATCTTGACGAGGTTCCAGCCGTGGTGCCACTCTCCTGAGGTCCTGCACGGTGCAGCTTCTTCTTCTTCTTGGGCGTTACCTCAGGAGGGCACTCGCCCTTGCTGTCGGGGTCGTCGATTGCTGCGGCTTGAAAGGCACGCTCAAGGGAGCACACCGCATCTCTTTCTTCGCATGGGACATGATGATTCTGCCGCTTCCCGGCATCTTGAGGACATTGTAGCCGTGATGGGTCACCGTCATAAACTTGGCTAGGGCTGGATACCCGAGGATGGCGTTGTACGGCAGGCGGATGTGCGCGACATCAAAGTCGATGAGTTCGGTGCAGTAGTTCTTGCGTTCTCCGAAGGTGACAGGAAGGCGGACCTGGCCGATCGGGGTGGTGGAGCCATCGGTCACTTCTAAGAAGGGCTTGGTGGGCTGAAGCTGATCATACGGCACTTGGAGGTTGTCGAACGTGTCGACGGACAGGACGTTGAGCCCTGCTCCACCGTCGATGAGGGTCTTGGTAACTTGCATGTTGCTGATGACTGGGGAGCAAAGCATCGGGAGGGCGCCAGCGGTGGCCGCGCACTTGAGCTGATCCGCTGAACTGAAGGTGATGGCACACTTGGACCACCTAAGCGGGCGTGTGGCCTCAAGCTTGGGGAGGACTGCATTCACTTCATGAGCAAACTGTTTGAAGATACACTGCGAGGCTGGGGCCTTAGCTCCGCCCAAGATGCAGGTGATAGCACGTGGCTCCTGGAAGCCCCCAGCCCCCTCGTCTTGATGGTAGTCGTCTTTCCTTCTTGGTGGTGGCTACAGCGGAGGAAGGCCTGCGTTGCCCTGAGGGCAATCCTCATGAGGTTGATCCCTCAAGGCGCCCTCGCGAGGCTGGTCCTGCCAGCGGTCCTCACAAGGCCGGTCGCGCCACTCCTGGCGCGGGCCACGATCGTCCCAGCGTCCGCCACCACGTCCTCCTCCTCAGCCGTAGCCACGGTTGTTGCGCTCGGGGCGTCGACCAAAGCGTCCTTCCCGAATGGCCCTCAGCTCTTGATAGTCGCTGGTGTTGTGGGTATGCGGGTTATGGAAGGCGCAGAACGGTCGGCTGCTCTTGGATGACTCGGGCTGATCTCTGCCGCACTTGGTGTCCGGTTCCGCCGTGAGCACGGCTGCTCCCTTGCACCTCATGTCCTTGGCCTTGGCTTTCTTCTCCTCTGGGTCCGCAGCCGGGAGATCGAGGAGGGAGAGGCGCCCCTCCTCTGCTCTTGCGCACTTGGTTGCCAGGTTGAATAGCTCTAGGGATGTGCACAGCTCCTCGTGAATAGCGAGCTCCTCCTTCATCTTGACGTCGCGGACGCCATCAGAGAATGCGGAGATGTTGGCCTCGTCCGTTACCTTGGGGATCTTGAGGCGGACGTTGTTGAAGCGCTGGATGTACTTCTGGAGGGTCTCTCCTGGTTGTTGCTTGACACGGCGCAGGTCACCCGCGGCCGGTGGGCGGTCGCGAGTGCCCTGGAAGTTGGCGACGAAGCGGTCGCGCATCTCGTCCCAGGAGGAGATTGAGCCTGGAGGCAGGTTCAGGAGCCACGAACGGGAGCTGTCTTTGAGCGCCATAGGGAACAAGTTCGCCATGACTTTCTCGTCGCCGTTAGCCGCCTCGATGCTCAGCTCGTAGAGCTGCAAGAACTCCGCGGGGTCGGGGGTGCCGTCGTAGCGAGGAGGCAGATCTGGCTTGAACTTGCCCGGCCAAGCGACGCTAAGCAGCTTGGGGGTGAAGGCGTGGCAACCGGCCGTGGTCACCGGGGCCCGTCTGGGAGGTGGAACTTGGTCTTGTCGCCCTCGCGCCGCTATAGCAAGCGGCGCGGGGCCCTGCCGTGGCAGACAATCCTGGCGCGGCGGTGCGAGGAGTGGCGGAGCATTCTTTTGCGGCCGAGGAACTTCTTGACAGCTTCTTCCTTCACGCGCGGGCGCCGGTCACGGTGGGTCATGCAGTGGAGCCGCACGCCTTGGCGCCAGGGCGCCGTCTTGGTGCAGAGGTGGTGGAGGTGCTCTGTGAGCTATGTCACCCGTAGCTGGCGGAGGGCGAGGCGGTGAGAGGGACGGCGCAGGGGAGCCCCCAGCGGCACGGACAAGCTCGGCGATGCGGTCGAGCCAGTCCTCGTAGAGGTCGTCGACCGGACGGTAGCGCAGGAGCTCGTGCGCCATGAGGTGCGCGGCCCGTGCGTCCATGGGAGCGCGATGAGCGTGAGACGACGAACTAGCGAGAGTCGGTGATGGAGTAGCGATGCGGCCGTCCCGCCGCACTGATGGGTGCAGGGAGGGCGCTGTCGCTTTCGTTCAGCCGGGCCGGTGGCGTTAGCGGCGCAGGGCGAAAAACGAACGGCGAGGCGCGCCGCCGACGGAGCCGCCTCGGCGACGCGGGTGGCGAGGGCAGCCCGGTGCTCAGCGCGAGCACGGTGAGCGTCCGCCATGGAGACGACGAAGCAACGGAGCGCAGATCGACGGAAGGGAGGCTACGATGCAGCCCTACCTGGCGCGCCAAATGTCGGATCATGGGTTCCAGCAAAACCCTCAAGGTTCGAACTCTGGGGTGCGCGCGAAGTTCTTTACCCCCTACCGATCCACGCCCTAGCTTGCTAAGATCTCGCGGACGAACTCGACGAACTCACAGCACAAGGGACACGAGGTTTATACTAGTCCAGGCCACCGTTGTGGTGTAATACCCTACTCCAGTGTGGTGGTGGTGGTGGATTGCCTCTTGGGCTGATGATGAACAGTACAAGGGGAAGAACAGGCTCCTCAGGTTGAGGTGTTCTTGAGCTCGGTGAGCTTGTGCGTGTGTGGATGGGATGAATCTGATCCAAGATGAGTTGCCTCCTACGCTGGTGGCTAGTTCTACTTATATAGGCCCTGGTCCTCTCCCCAAATATTGAGCGGGAAGGGAGCCAACAACGGCCAATTTGAAAGGGGACAGCTAGTACAGCTTATCCTAACAAAAGCGGTCTTCGCCTGCAAAAAGCTCTGGTGGTGACGCCGTCTTGGGCTCCATGGTGACCTCCGTCTTGCCGTCTGGCTGGTCTTGGTCTTGTTGCACCGATATCGAAACCTTTGCTTGACGCCTCGGTACTCTGCGCCTGCGCTAGCTTCCTTAGCACCGAAGGGGAAACAAGGACACTGCGCGCGCTGGCGCCCGCCTGATCTCGATCATCATGGCTCACGTCATGAGAACCTCGCGAGGTTGGCCCCGCCTTGATCTCTCCGCTCCTCGCGAGCCAACCTGGTGAGGCCGCTCCTGAGAAGGTCTTGTATCGTCCGCCTCGCGAGGCTTGGCCTCTCGCGAGGGTCTTGAATGCCTTGTTGATGAAGATGGGTTGTACAGGCCTGCTAGCACAGCCACGCCATGGGCCGCAGGCAGGCAAGTCTGGGGACCCCCGTTCCCAGAACACCGACAGTAGCCCCCGGGCCCAAGGCGTGCTCGAGCTTGGCTTCGAGGCGAAGCCAAAGGTCAAGTACGGAGCACCGCGGGCCCCAAAAGGCTGCAGCCTTGGTCGACGTGTGGAGGTTGATTGGACATGGGCGTCTCCGCTTTCCCATGCTGCCTCGGCAACTGTCCGACTTGATAAGTCCCTGCGTCATGCAAGGAAAAACCATCATTATCTGTGATCATGGGAGGCGCTGGTTGGCCTCCTCCTGCTATAAATGAGGAGGGGGGGGCAAAGCCCCCGTCACCCATCTCTTCCCAGTCCGTTCGCTTCCTCCTCCTTGCTCCTCTGCTGGCAGCAATGGCGCCTATCCGAAGGTTTTCGGCTGCGGAGAAGGGAAAGACTCCCCTCGACATGCCGGTGACGCTCCCACCAAAGAAGAGGTCGGTTCACCATCGCGACACGGCGGCAACGCAGGTGGTGACGAGTGAGGGAGTCCTGGACTAAGGGGTCCTCGGGCGTCCGACCTGTTATCCATTGGGTCGGACTGATGGGCTGTGAAGATATGAAGACCGAAGACTATATCCGTGTCCGGATTGGACTCTACTTGGCGTGGAAGGCAAGTTTGGCAACCGACTATGTATATTCCCTCTGATGTAACCGACTCCATGTAACTCTAGATCTCTCCTGTGTCTATATAAACCGGAGAGCGTAGTCCGGATAGAGAGACTCATTACCATATTCACATAGGCTAGACTTCTAGGGTTTAGCCATTACGATCTCGTGGTAGATCAACTCTTGTAACACTCATATTCATCAAGATCAATCAAGCAGGAAGTAGGGTATTACCTCCATAGAGAGGGCCCAAACCTGGATAAACATCGTGTCCCCCGTCTCCTGTTACCATCGATCCTAGACGCACAGTTCGGGACCCCCTACCCGAGATCCGCCGGTTTTGACACCGACATTGGGGCTTTCATTGAGAGTTCCACTGTGTCATCGACAAAGGGCTCGATGGCCCCTTCGATCGTCAGTAACGGCGTGGTCCAGGAAGAAACTTTCCTCCCCGGACAGATCTTCGTATTCGGTGGCTTCGTACTGCGGGCCAACTCGCTCGGCCATCTGGAGCAGATCGATAGCTACGCCCCTGGCCATCAGGTCAGATTCGGAAGTTTGAACTACGTCGCGGACATCCGTGGAGACTTGATCTTCGATGGATTTGAGACCGCGGCAACCCCTCCCCTTCGCCCCGATGAGCATGGCTTAAACCTATCATAGCGCGCATCGGGAATACCTCCTGCAACAACTACTGACCTTAGATGCGGAACCAAATGAGTCATCCGAAGATGGGAAGCTCAACCCCATCACGGAGGCTGCTGATCCCACGGAGTTGGAGCCGCACACAGATTTTACTTCATATGATATCTCCATCAACGGAACCCCGGACTCGTCTCCGTCGGCAAGTCCCGAACCATGCGGGTCCGCGGACACCGAACTCGATCGGTTATCGATTTTCAAGTTCAGCGCCGCAGACGTCTTCCAACACTCGCCCATGGGCGAGGTGCTATACTCACTAGAAAACCTGTCCCTTGCAGGTGACTCGTCGTTGAACTATGTTCGGTTCGAACTTGCGGTGGATGACGGAGAATTTTGCTACCCACCCACCACCCACTTCATAGCCACTGTTGAAAACCCAACCAACACGCCTGACCCCGGCTCCGAAGACATCGACGGTATGGACGATGATGAGGGGCAAGGCCCGAACTCACTACCCGCCAGAAGTGGGATGGCCACTTCCTGGTATGACGTGTGTATGATAGACACACCTGACGACACTCTCGGCAATGTCAAGGAGGATCTAGTTGAGGATAAACCTCCCGGTACACAGCCAAACACCGGCGCCCATGGCGCCACTCTAAGCCACGTCTCTCAAGAGAAAACACTGCTAGCACCAGAGAAGATAATACTCCGGACAATGAAGACCCTGTTGAGGTAGAATCCAAACAGGAGGAACAGGAAAGTGGGCAAGACAGCCTTGATGAAGAGGCCACATATGGAGACTCGGAGGATAGTAATTATCTCCCACTCTCCGAGGAAGAGGAGAGCCTTGGCAACGAGGATTTTATCGTGCCTGAGGAACCTCGCAAGCAGGAGCGCTTTAAACGCCGACTCATAGCCGCTGCAAGGAGCCTATGGAAGAAGCAGCTGCAGCTTCAAGCGAGCCAAGATTTGCTCAATGACAGATGGACCGAGGTCCTGCCACCAAAGAACACGGCCTTAGCGGCCCAGACAAAAGCCACCACAAGTGTAGATGGCTCCCTCAATACGATGGCAAGGTGTTGGAGCCCGCACCACCATCGAATAATGCGGTAGGCCGACCATAGTTCGGTCCGGATAAAATGACAGCCCAAGCAAAGGACCACACCAACCCATCCTGCCGTCCAAGCAAGAACAAAACAGCTCGGAGGAACACTCGCGACATCCAACAAGACCTGGAGGGTAGAACAGGACACACAAAATCGACATACAGATCGCGGGGACATACCCCGACCGGTGACGATGGTTACCTATTCGGACGCAACAGACCCGACCACGCCCAGTCCGCAAGCCGTAAATGGAGTCCCCGGAGGTGCTCCACGGTGTGGCCCAACATAGAGGAGCTGCACACCCTCTCTGCTTCACTGACGAGGTAATGGAGCATGAATTTCTAGATGGGTTCAAACCCATTAACATCGAATCATACGATGGAACAGCAGATCCTGTGGTATGGATTGAGGATTACCTCCTCCATATTCACATGGCTCGCGGAGACGACCTTCATGCCATTAAATACCTACCTCTCAAGCTCAAAGGGCCAGCTCGGTACTGGCTAAACAGTTTGCCAGAAAATTCTATTGGCAACTGGGAAGATTTGGAAGACGCCTTTCGAGACAACTTCCAAGGAACATATGTCCGGCCACCAGATGCTGATGACTTGAGTCACATTGTCCAGAAGCCCGGCGAGTCAGCCAGGGAGCTCTGGACTAGGTTCTTAGTCAAAAAGAACCAAATTGTCGACTGTCCGGACGCGGAAGCCCTTGCGGCCTTCAAGCATAGCGTCCGGGATGAATGGCTAGCGCATCACCTCGGCCGGGAAGGACCTAAATCCATGACAGCCCTAACCGCTCTAATGACTTGCTTTTGTGCGGGAGAAGCTAACGGGCTCGCTCGTAAAAGCAACAACGCCAGCGACCCGGGCACTTCCAAAATCCGAGACGGCAACGACAAGCCACTACGAACCGAACACAACAGTCGCACTAATGATGAAAGATTATGCGACACAGCGGTCAATGCCGGATTTCACAATCCGAATCCCGCTGAACGGAAGAAGCCATTAAAGGTAAATCAGGATGGATCATCCACCCTTGACAGGATATAAGACCGGCCTTGTCAGATTCACGGTCACCCTGATAAGCCAGCCAATCATACCAATAGAAACTGTTGGGTCTTCAAGCGGGCGTGGCAAACGCGCCCGATCACAAGGGGAAGAGGCCACGGCGATAAAGATAGCGGATCGGCTCGCCAACTGAACACCGGAGGTCGAAGCGGTTTCCTTGATTCGACCACTCCGGAGCGAAATAGCAGTTCGGCTTACGCCATCCACCTACTATACCGGCAAGGTTTACACCACGCGTACATCACTACGTACTCAAGATACCATGGGCATCGGCGGAAGCACAATACGGACAACCCTGCAAGCATTCTCGTAACGTTTTTATCTGTTTTCCTTATTTTTTTCTTTATCATCTATTAAAAACAGGTGACCAACACGACAGCATCTACAACGGACTCTATCGGAATTCGGATTCGTACACTCACCTAAGGGGCTACCTCCGTCAAGGATTCCCCCTCCCCAAGGACAGGCGGTGCAGACGTGCGGCAGGAGGTCCAAAATAACTTTTTGTAGACCGCACTCTTTATTTCGAGCCTGTACTATGCCCTTTTTCCTCCGTTCCTGACCCCAAGCATGTCAAATAGATGGGAGGTGGATGGGGCCGCTGGATCTAGCACCGATGGAGTCGGTGGCGGCGGTTTGATGAGGGGCTTTCATCACATCCGGCGGTTGTTGATGCCCGGTGCTCTCGTGTACTGCAAAATAGATGGTGCGCAATGCAAAAGGATGAGAGGGAGGAGCTGGACTCAAGTGAATCGAGCCCATCGTCGCCGTCTTCAAAAGGAAGGCATCGCGGCATGTGGTTGATGGCCGTCGACTCCCTCACGAAGATCGACCGGCGAGGCCTTGCCGCCAAGACGGAGTTGCTCTCGGCCGTGGCGGCCGAAGGCGGGATCTGCGACGCCTTGGTCCGGGAGGCGAGGAGGCAGCGTGTCCTGGGAGAATGAGGATTCTAGGGCAGTTGTGATCTTGTGAGGGGCCAGGCGCGCAGCTTGGCGGGGAGGAGTCGCACAGCCGGAAGAAGGTGGGAAGGGTGGGGCGACGGCCCGGGGCGGGACGGACGATGCCGGAGAAGGTGGGGAGGGTTGGGGTGGCGGCTAGGGTGGGCCATGGCGCGCCGGAGAAGGTGGGGACGGTGGGGCGATGGCCCGGGGTGGCACAGACGGCACCGGAGAAGGTGGGGAGGGTTGGGGCGGCGGCTCGGGTGGGCCATGGCGCGCCGGAGAAGGTGGGGAGGGTGGGGCGGCAGAAGGTGCGTTCCGGTGGAGAGAGAGGGGAACGAGAGGTGGGGGTTTGGATCGGTGTAGGAGGGAGATTGGTGTCGTGCGGGAGGTGGGGTTGTGAGTGGTTGGTTCTGTTTCAGATCGGGGTGTTATCAGAATAAGGCTTAGGCGTTATTAGAATAAGGTCTTAAGGGGTGTTATCATAATAGACCCACCCTATATATACAGCCGGTTTATTCTGATAATATTATCAGAATAACTATTCTGATAACACTTCCACTTGCATGCTCAGCGAGACCTTGCACTTTCTATAGCAAGAGCATTGCATTACGAGACAAGTGAACTTACGTTATTAAGTAAAAAAGCTGTCTGTGATGTTTTTCGGTATTGTTTTGCTCTAGTTTTTAACGTTAAGCGGGCAGGCGTATGATATACCGTTGGAAAGCTATGGATTAGGCACAACTTCGCCATGTTGAACACTTTTCGAGCTTCCTCACGGTTTAAGAGCAGTTTTGAAAATAGTGCGGCCCATGACGAGTGGCAGCTAGCGTTTTTTTGTGTTCTTTTTTCTAAACCGCTCGTCGGAATGAAGCAAATGATACACCGTTGGATAGATATCGTCGAGGCGCGTCTTTGTCATAACTATTATTTTCTCTAATTCGTTACGATTTAAGAGCAGTTTCAAATATACTAAATCGCGGAATTCTGTTTTTCAAATTTTTTCAAATTTTCGGTACTGTTTTCGCTCCAGTTTTCTAACCGTTTGTCGAAACAAGGCGTGTAATATACTATTGAAAATCTATGGGCGGCGCAACTTTCATATGTTGAAATGATTTTGAGATTCCTTATGGTTTAAGTTAATTTTGAAAATGCGATGCGGTGAATCGGCGAGTGGCAGCAACCCGTTTTTTGGCGAAATTTTCACAAACCGCTGGTCCAAATGATTCAAATTATCGCCGTCGGAAAGATATCGATGGTAGCTAACTTTTCATGTAGAACACTTCCACTAATTCCTTATGGTTTAAGAGCGGTTTGATTTTACAAAAATCACGGACACTCTGTTTTGCGACACCCAAATCGTCATTACTTGCACACGAGACAAGCGAAAGAAAGTGCCTTTTGCTTTAGGACTGAAAACCACACTTTGCATCGGCCGGACTGAAAATTGTCATGCGTCTGCGACGAGCGAAGTGCCTGCTTGAGACGGATGGGTGCCTTGCTTGGACCCAACCGCCTTTGCATCAAAAGGCGAAAATCATCGTATTATGCTAGACAGAAGTGCCTGCGCATCGAGATGGATCGATTGCCTTTGCTTGAACAAAACCGCTTTGCATCAAGCGGGTGAAAATCATCGTGTGTGCAGCAGAAGTGCGCTGCAACTCCCAATGCAATTTTAGATGCAATTTTACTTTCATGTGCACTGCAATAAGGGAACCACAAACTTTTTAACAATGAATTACAATAATTATGAAAAATGTACTTCTTCGGTTCACCGAGCGCACTGATTTTTACAAAGAAAAGATTTTACAAATGGGGTAAACCCCACAATGCAGTGTAACAAAATTGGATCCCTTTCCTTTCTTCTGTTCCCCATCACACACGAAATGCCTTTGAGCGCGAATGACTGCTTGAGGTACTTGCCTGCTGAACCGCGGGCACTTTCGGCTGGGCGTCACCGGCACTCCGCAGGGTCGCTCGAGCTGCACTATACTAGCGTGAGCTGCACCCCAATCTGAGTGAGCTCCGAGAGAGAGCAACTTCGCCCTTTGTATGCTCACAGCGGAGTGGGAGGGAGAGGTGGATGGGGCCATTGGATCTAACTTTTGATGGAATTCGATGGCGGCCCGGTTTGGTGAGACTCGCTTTGTCGTGCGGGGTTGTTGATACCCAGTGCTCTCGTCTTGCAAAAATAGATGGTGTTGCACCACAAAAGGGTGAGAGAGAGGAGGCTGGACTCAGGTGAATCGAAACCGTTGTCGCCATCTTCAAAGGAGAGCTATCGCGGCGTGTGGTTCGTTGGCCGTCGACCTGCTCCACGAATCGACCGGTGAGCCTTGCCATTCGTGGGAGCTTCTCGGCGGCGAAAGCAGAGATCTTGGCGCCTTGCTTGGTCAGAGGCGAGGCGGCGTGTCTGGGAGAATGAGATTCAGCCTTGGGTGCGATGCGAGGGCGGCAGCAGCGCAGGCCGCGAGAGTCATGAGCCGGAGAAGGTGGGGAGGGTGAGGCGCAGCTCCGGGCGGGGACAGACCAGGCGTCGGAGAAGGTGGGAGAGGGTTGAGCCGGCAGCTAGGGTGGAGCCATGGCGGCCCAGGAGAAGGTGGGGAATGACGGCTGCGGCTGGGGTGAGACGGGCAAGCCTGGCACGGAGGTGGGGAGGGTTGGGGCGGGGGGCTCGGGTGGGCCATGGTAGCGAGAAAGAGTCTTGGAGAGTGGGGGCGGCAGAGGTGCGTTCGGTGGAGAGAGAGAGCAGAGGTGGGGTTTGGATCGGCGCGGGAGGGAGATTGGTGTCGTGCGGGAGGGTGGGGTTGGGAGTGGTTGGTTACATTTTGACACCTAAGCCTTATTACGATAACACCCCAATCGAAGCAGAACCAACCACTCCCAACCCCGCCTCCCGCACGACACAATCTCCCTCCTGCGCCCGATCCAAACCCCACCTCTCGTTCCCTCTCTCTCCACGGAGCGCACTTTACTGCCGCCCCACCCTCCCCACCTTCTCCAGGACGCTACTGGCCCACCCGAGCCGCCGCCCCAATCCTCCCGCCTTCTCGGTGCCGTTTGTCCCACCCTCAAGGTCGTCGCCCACCGTCCCCCACCTTCTCCAGGCGCCATGGCCCCCCCCTAGCCGCCCGCCCAACCTCCCCCACCTTCTCCGTCGTCGTCCGTCCTGCCCCTGGCCATCGCCCCACCCTCCCCACCTTCTCCGGCGCGTGGCTCCTCCTGCCAAGCTGCGCCGCGCCCGTCCCCGTCAGCATCGCAACATTGCCGGAATCCTCATTCTCCAGGACCGCCCGTCCTCTCGCCTCCCGGACCGCGGCGCCCGCATCCCGTCTTGGCCGCCGTGGCTCGAGGCAGCTCAGCGGCGGCAAACCTCGCCAGGTCGATCTTGAGGAGGGTCGGCGACCACCGAACCACACGCCATGACAGCTTGCTTTGAAGATGGCGACAGGGCTCTGGATTCAAGGAGTCAGCTCTCTCTCTCACCCTTTGCGGTGCGCACCATCTATTTTGCGATAAAGCACGAGCACCGCCATCAACAACCGCTTTGGGATGTGCGAGCCTCTTGAACCGCCGCCATCGACCTACTGGTGCTAGATCTAGCGGCCCCATCCACCTCTCCCTCCCACTCCGCCGTGGAGCACAAAGGGCGAGTTGCTCTCTCTGCAGCTCACTCGTGTTCGGGGTGCAGCTCGCTGGCTAGTATAGTGCAGTTTGAGCGACCCGTGAGTGCCGTACATCCAGCGAGTGCCTGCGGTTCGGCAGGGCAAGCACCTCGTTGTGTAATTTGCGTGCAGTTCAGTGCATTTCGTGTGTGATGGGGAACAGAAGAAAGGAAAGGGATCCAATTTTGTTACACTGCATTGTGGGGTTTACTCCGTTTGTAAAATCTTTTCTTTGTAAAAAGCAGTGCGCTCGGTGAACTGAAGAAGTACATTTTTCATAATTATTGTAATTCATTGTTAAAAAGTTTGTGGTTCCCTTATTGCAGTGCACACGAAAGTAAAATTGCATTGGGAGTTGCACGTACCGCCGTTTCGGCAGTACACACGATGATTTTCACTCCGTTTGATGCAGTGGCGTTTCGGTCTGAAGCAGTGCACTTCGTTGTCGCGTACACACGATGATTTTCAGTATGTTTTGATGCAGTGCGGTTTCGGTCTGAAGCAGTGCACCCATCTGTCTCAAGTAGTGCACTTCGTTCGTCGCGTACGCATGACCATTTCCAGTCTGTCAGATGGAGTGCGGTTTTCAGTCTAAAACGACGATTTGGGTGTCGCAAAAAACAGTGTCCGCATTTTTGTAATATCAAAACTGCTCTTAAACCATAAGGAATTAGCGGAAGTGTTCTGCATGAAAAAGTTCCGCCTCATTGATATCTTTCCAACGGCGCATAATATGAATCATTTCGACCAGCGGTTTGTGAAAATTTCGCGAAAAACGGCTGCTGCCACTCGTCGTTCGCCGCACGATTTTCAAAATTAACTTAAAACCATAAGGAATCTCAAAAACATTTCAACGTATGAAAGTTGCGCCTCGCCCATAGATTTTCAACGGTATATTACGCGCCTTGTTTCGACAAACGGTTAGAAAACTGGAGCGAAACAGTACCAAAAATTTGAAATTTTTTGAAAAACAGAATTCCGCGATTTAGTAATTTGAAACTGCTCCTAAAACCGTAACGCATTAGAGAAAATAATAGTTATGACAAAGATGTGCCTCGACGATATCTATCTAACGGTGTATCGTTTGCTTCATTCCGACGAGCGGTTTAGAATAAAACGCGAAAAAACGCTCGTTGCCACTCGTCATGGGCCGCACCATTTTCAAAACTGCTCTTAAACCGTGAGGAATCTCGAAAAGTGTTCAACATGGCGAAGTTGCGCCTAATCCATAGCTTTCCAACGGTATATCATACGCCTCGTTCCGATAAATGGTTAAAAAACTAGAGCAAAAACAGTACCAAAAAACACTGCGTACAGTTTTTTACGACACGAAGTTCACTAGTCTCTGTAATGCAGTGCTCTAGTTATAGAAAGTGCAGTGCCCTCGCGTTGAGCATGCAGTGTGGAAGTGTTATCAAAATAGTTATTCTGATAATATTATCATAATAGACCGGCTGTATATATATATATATATATATATATATATATATACACACACACACACACACATAAATTTATCATTGGCATATTGCTCCACTCCCAGTAAACCTCATCCGGAATAATCATTCATATTCTTTCAACAATGAGTACGGCCTTCACGGCCACTTTACAGATGCACCTCGGCATACCTTGCCAGGGGCTCGGTATGGGAACGAATGAGTTGCCAGTAAAAGTCCGAACAACTCTATAGCGTACTTCGGTGTCGCAAGTTTGGCCTTATATGCATCAGCTCCGAATCATTGTCTTTGGTCAATAGTTGGTTTGTCCGGCTCCTGTGCTTGCTACCCTACATTCCGTTCTATCGGCTAGGGTAGTAAAGGGAGAACTACTGCGATTGTGCCCTATTCTAAACTGGATGAGCACCTCATTAGAGAAAGCCGGAAACTGACTGTCATGATGCGGCGAGAGCTGGTCAACCACTTGACGACTTCTTGGAATCCTTAGTGATTCTCCGTGTCACACGAGGGATCTTTTTCGGATCAAATATGTCAGGCACTATGCGCCGCATACATACTAGGGGCTATGTCGTAGTCCCGCCATAAAACTCCTATGGCTAAGTGAAAGTGTTAACGCCTTATAGTCCGATTGCCTGGTTCGCTGCATTATCACCTCCTTCATGGACCAAGACGTTGGATAAAGAGTGATTAAATGCTTCTCCGAACACCCCCGTACATCCTATGAGGGGGCTGAAGCCGACGCTGGAAAACTTGCAGATTATATTAAAACGGCCGTAAAAATAGATCAATTATAAAATTGCCTGTTACAACCCTTATACACATCACTCGAACATTATGTCTTTCAAGCACTGACCCTCTATCAAGCGGGCGGCCTCTAGGACGTCTTCAAAATAGTGCTCCGGCTCACAACGGTCCTTACCCTTGGGTGGACTCCTCGCCGCGACATCGATGGCCTTCATCTTTCCCTGGAACATTTTGACTCGGGCAAAGGCCATCCGTGCAACCTCAATGCACGCCGACCGCTTCACAGCGTTGATATGTGGCACCGCGTCAACAAGCCGCTGCACCAGGCCGAAATAACTACTCGGAGCAGGCTCAATCGGCCACAACCGGACTATGACGTTCTTCATGGCAGCGCCGGATATCCTATGCAGCTCAGCCCATCGGGACATTTGTTCATTCAGCAAATGAGGGCGCTTCGACGTGCCGAATTGTGACCAGAAAAGCTTCTCCATTGCATACCCCTCTTGTGCGTGGTAAAACTGCACCGCATCAGAAGAACTCTTCGGTAAGTCCAAAATTTGTCCGGAGAGCTCCATACTTGGTTAAGCTGAGCATAGTTCGGATCGCCGAACTTAGTCTGTAGCAAAAAGGGCTTGCCAGCCGCAATCTCCCCAGCTTGCCGGATCTCCTCGCGGGCCGCTCTGGACTCAGACCGCGCTTCTCTCGCCTCTCGTAAGGCCTTGTCAAGTTCAGCCATTTTGGCTTCATTTTCCTTCTCAAGAAGTTTACAGCGGCTAGCCGCATTCTCTAATACGCGCACCATGGTGGACATCTTCTCCTTGTCTTGGTGCCGCGCAGCTTGTTCGGCTTTCAACTCAGCCGATGCCTTTTCGGCAGCCGCATTATTGAACCAGGCCTGCTCCTTGGCCCGGGCTAGCTCCGCCCGAAGGGTTCCACGGCGGCAGCACCATCTGCATTCATGCATATTTCATATAAAACTCTTTTTAGAGTCAGGCTTAAATTACAAGCACATTGGTGTAAGGAATGCTCGAAATATATACCTTGCGAGTCGTCAAGATGCCTGTTGATCAATGCAATGTCATCCTCCGCAATATCCAGCTTTCGCTGCAGTTCGGCCACTTCCGTATTTCGGGTAGTCGCTGGAGGGGAGGCAGCCTGTATTCCAAGTTAAATCAAGATTAGTACCTAAGCATGTCTTTTTGATCCTCCGATCGCTTCCTCTGGAAGCCAATCCGAGTCTCAGGGGCTACTGTATATACAATAGGTGCATTCTGTCAACATTATTCAATTGGCAAAATTACATCACAAACCTCAAAACCTCTTAGAAGGCTCGTGAAGGCCTCGTTCAATCCGCTCTTCGCGGATAGAACCTTTTCGACCACCATAACCATCAAGGCACGGTGCTCCTCTGAAATGGACGCTTGTCGCAGCATGTCCGTCAGCACTTCCAGCGCTCCGGGGTCATCAGAAGCCGCCGCCAGAGTACGGCATTCCTTTGAAGGAATCCACTTATTCGCCTCCAGAATCGTCTCCGGTTGTAAACCGGACAGTTCGGGGCCGTCATTCTTTATTCCCGAACTCTGAGTGACAGAGGCAACACCTTCGGGTAACGCCTTCTTCGTTTCCTGCACTACTTGTCGATCGGGAGGAGCCCTCCGGGACGATACCTCAGAATCGCCCGCCCCATTGGGCGAGGAGGCCGGAGAAGGCGTATCGCTCTCCATCATCTCCGGAAGAAGGTCTCCCGAGGAGGACGACGATTGAGAAACACCAGGCGTTAACTTGTGTGGATGTACATATGTCGGATGATTACTTCAATTGGAATAGAATGGGGTACGTTTAAAGTGCCCCAGCTTTACTTACAGTTTGGCCAAAGGGTCGTTCTCGTCATAAAGCCCTACGACAGCATCGCTTTCCCGGCCCAAGCCGCCCGACGATGGCATTTTTCCTCTCTTGGAAGGCTTCCCCTCCTGATCTTCGGAGGCGGCCCTCTTCTTGCCATGGAGGGCTTCCTCTACACCTTTGCCCTCGGGCAAAAGGGTTTCGGTTTCCCCGAACTCAGCGTCTGATTTATCCTTGGGGCGGGGATCACTTCTGGTCTCCTTGCTCTCGCCCTCTTCTGCAGACACTGCACGGTGTCGAGTCAGATTCTCGCGGCCAGGCGCCGCAGAGTCTTAGGGAAGGGGCGCCGGACACCATATTAACACCGCTTTCTTCATCCAGTCCTGTATAGGGACGGAATGTTTAGTATCTAGTCAAGAGATGCTAGAATGGAAGGTGTTCAGGGATTGAATACTTACCGAAGTGTCCGGATGATTGCAGCCAAGGCCAACATCTTCGGTGGTGTCCGGCCATTACTCTCGTGCCCTGAAATATAATTTCCACATTCCTTCGTGCATGGTGCCGAAGAAGTGCTGAATAGTCCGCCGCCCTTCTGGATTAAACTCCCACATACGGAGAAGCCGCCGCTGACATGGCAGGGTCCGGCGGACTAGCATTACTTGAACGACGTTCACAAGATCATGCCCTTCTCGGTAAGGCTTCGGATGCGGCTTTGCAGAGTCTGCACTTCATTGGCGGATCCCCAATCCTATCCCCTTATTGATGCATGCAGCAAGCTGAATTGGAGGGCTGGGTCGGAATGCAGGTGTAGCCGCCCACTTGGAGCCCCACGGCTCGTTGATGTAAAACCACCCCTGCTGCCACATGTCGGAGGACTCGGCGAAAGATCCTTCAAACCACACCGCGCTGGCAAGCTTGCCTATTACAACGCTGCCGCACTCTGCCTGCTCCTCCTTTGTCACCTGCGGCCTCATGTCAAAGGTCTTGAGCCACAAACCAGAGTGCGGAGGAGTCCGGAGGAAGGCCTCACACGTGACGACAAATGTCGAGATGAGAAGAACAGAGTCCGGGACTAGATCGTGGAAATCTAGCCCGTAGTAGAACATGAGCCCCCGGACGAAGGGGTTAAGCGTGAACCCTAACCCGTGGAAGAAGTGGGACACAAATACTACCCTCTCTCCAGATTTGGGGGTGGGAATAACCTGCCCCTTTGCGGGAAGCCGGTGAAGGATTTCTGGGGTCAGATACCTCGCCACGCGGAGCTTCGCAATATCCTCCTCCATGACAGAAGAAGCCACCCACCGGCCTGGACAGCTCGACCCGGACATGATTGGGGCTGGTGGTGATTGGAACCCGAGGGCTACAACTCGAGGTGGTTGGGGTTGAGGAAGAAGCAAGCACAAAAGAAAAAGACAAGTCTGGGTCCCTATATAAAGACCCAGAATATTGAGCGTCTCCTCCTAGGTCTCGAAACTTACCTATCCTCAAAGAGTTGTACTCGGGGGACGGTTGGGTTACCCATGCCTGCATTATTGAAAATCCCGTGAATAAGGGACACGGTCCCTGCTTTGACAAGACGTGCCAGTAAAACCGCATCCCGAGACGTGGGGCGAGGGGCTAGCCAACGGTTGGAAATAATAACCAGGCAGGCGTAATGCAATGTCATAAACAGTTGTCAGCAGGTCGGACTTGTGGAATATTGTATCCTCTGCAATTACATATACGGGTTCGGATATACTTACTACATCCAAAGACTATTCAGGAGTTCGGAAGGAGGGAACCCGCCTTGCAATGCCGAAGACTAATGTGCGCACCGGACTCCTCGTCATTGAAGCCAGGTTCAGGGGCTACTAAGGGAGTCCTGGACTAAGGGGTCCTCGGGCGTCCGGCCTGTTATCCATTGGGCCGGACTTATGGGTTGTGAAGATATGAAGACCAAAGACTATATCCGTGTCCGGATTGGACTCTACTTGGTGTGGAAGGCAAGCTTGGCAACCGACTATGTATATTCCCTCTGATGTAACCGACTCCATGTAACCCTAGATCTCTCCGGTGTCTATATAAACCGGAGAGCGTAGTCCGGATAGAGAGACTCATTACCATATTCACATAGGCTAGACTTCTAGGGTTTAGCCATTACGATCTCGTGGTAGATCAACTCTTGTAACACTCATATTCATCAAGATAAGGCAAGAAGGAAGTAGGGTATTACCTCCATAGAGAGGGCCCGAACCTGGGTAAACATCGTGTCCCCCGTCTCCTGTTACCATCGATCCTAGACGCACAGTTCATGACACCCTACCCGAGATCCGCCGGTTTTGACACCAACAACGAGGCCTTGGTGCGAGCGGCCACCTCCGGGGTATCCGCTACCCCTGTATGATCAAGCCGAAGGCTCGGGAAGAAGGAGCGACGAGCGGCGCCACCCGTGGCACGATCGCGACCGCCTCGCGGTGGCGACACGCGCCGTTGCCCCTGGAACTCATGTCGTGGACTCCTCTCAAGAGCTCGTGCTGTGGGCGGCGATGCCCCCGAGCACCTGGATCCGCTTCCCGCGGTTCTTCTCTGACGTGATGCCGCCGAGGGGACCCCTCGAGCTCTGGTTGCAGCATGCTGACTGCTTCACTCCGGCGACCGGAGCAGAGGTCGAAGTGGTCTCCTCCGGCAAGATCTTCATGACCCGCGGCTGGGGTGAAGTTGCGCGGGTTTGCCGTGCTCAGGGTGCCCTCGCGATCCACTTCGACTATAACGGTGCCTCCACTCTGTTCTTCAAGGTCTTCGATGCGGAGGGTCGCCGCCTGGAGTGCTGCCCTGAAGGGGAGCGCCAGGACGGTGTGCGCCTGGCCTGCGGCTCCTCCAGCAGCAGCGACCCTTGGGCGGCCAGCGGTTCTCCTGAGCTCTACGAGACTCCGGAGACGAGCGAGGACAGCTACATGCCTCCAAGCTCTCACCGCGCCCGAAGCAGGGCTGCGGCATCCAGCCGCCGCCGTCGCTGATCTGGATGGGGTTGGCACCGGCCTCCCGCGGCCCACTGTTGATGATGGCGTCAGCCATGGGAGGATGTAGATAGGATTCCCCTAAGTTCCCGTCTTTTGTTCCCTGCGAGGAATCAAGAAGTACCCCGCGGGGGTGTGTAAAGGGCCCGTAATGTCTTTTGTTGATACTATCCTGGTTATGAAGTAGCTAATTATTCAAAATATAAACCACTAAAACAAAAACTAATTGGACAAACGGTGGAGTTACATACCAAGCAACAATCCCACGAAACAGTTTCGGAAACGGAGCTTCGAGCAAAGAGATCAAAATCCGCGGGTTTGAGAGCAAGAACACAGGAGAGAGAGCAATGGAGAATTTTTTCTGGAGGTAAGTGATGATGCAGTGTGAAGGGATAAGTGAGGGGGCCCACGTTGGGACCACAACCCACCAGGTGCGCTGGGGTCTGGCGCCTGTGGGTTGTGCCCACCTGGTGCACCTCCCTCTGATATTATTTGCACCAGAAATTCTTAAATATTCAGAAAAAAATCGTATTAAATTTCCAGAGCATTATGAGAAATTTTATTTTTGGATCAGTTTTTATTACACGGGAAATTCAGAAAACAGACAAAACATGGCATTTTATTTTATTTAACTAATAAAAACAGGAAAAAAAGGTAGGGACAGAAGGTAGTGCTTACTAAATTCATCAACTTCATACCGCTCAAAAATGATCCATTAATAAGGTTGATCAAGTCTTATTAACAACCACTTTCGATTAGCATGAAACCGAAGAACTATCCTAAATCACTAAGTTACCTCAACGGGGATATGAATCTCCCCAACAATAAGCATTTCATATTTCTTTTTGACAGTAGGTAGAGGTATCTGAAGACTTCCAATAGTGATTGTCGAAGATTTCTCAATAACATTAATACCATTCACTTGGAATTGTTTCTTTGGAAAGTGCACCGTATGCTCATTACCATTTATATGAAAAGTGACCTTGCTTTTACTGCAATCAATAACAGCCCCTACAGTATTCAAGTAGGGTCTACCAAGGATAATCGACATATTATCATCCTCACGCATCTCAAGTATAACAAAGTCAGTCAAAATTGTAACATTAGCAACAACAACGGGCACATACTCACAGATACTGATAGGTATGGCAGTTGATTTGTCAGCCATTTGCAAAGATATTTCAGTAGGTGTGAGTTTATTCAAAACAAGTCTTTTATATAAAGAGAAAGGCATAACACTAACACCAGCTCCTAAATCACATAAAACAGTTTTCACATAATTCTTTTTGATAGAGCAAGGTATAGTTGGTATTCCCAAATCTCCAAGTTTTTTAGGTACTCCATCTTTAAAAGTACTAGTAGAATGCTCGTGCGTTGCTACGGGCTACAATGCACATAAATAAATCAAACAAATGATTAAGCTCTTTGAAGCTCATTTCTTCCTCACATTAGTTGTATCTTGCATACATATTCAAAATCTTCTAGCACACCAGGCTGGCTTGGCAGCTTCTTTTTCACCGGTAAGTCACTCTTTTTTTATTTCTTTATTTTTTTGTCCCAACAAGAATGTTTCTCAGAGTGATGAATGGATATAACTACAACCATAGTAAAGTATCATGAGCTAAAAAAAATCCTTTAATCAAAGAATTTAAGAATGTCTGCATGATGCATTTGACATTAAAGTTATCGTGTTTGATAGACACCGGGAACAAACACAATGATTGCATACCACCAAAAAGAATAGGGCTGTCCTACCAATATTTACTTGCAAGCTCTCTCTCTCTCCCATCCCTCTCCCTCCTTCCCTCTCTTGATCTCTCTCTTACTATCTTTCTCAGTCTCCCCCCTTTCTCTGGGTCAATCTCGATCTTCAGCACATTGTCTTCTCAAAAATGCTCCACCGCTTTGGTAGCTAGCTCATTGTTGCTGGTTGTGGTTGATGCTCTTGACCTCCTCCTCGTGGTCACACAATTATCATTGAATAGGGTGGTGTTCATTGTCGGTGTCAAAACCGGCGGATCTCGGGTAGGGGGTCCTGATCTGTGCGTCTAGGCTGATGGTAACAGGAAGCAAGGGACACAGATGTTTACCCAGGTTCGGGCCCTCTCGATGGAGGTAAAACCCTACTT
Organism: Aegilops longissima; assembly: GCA_021605205.1. Lineage (NCBI taxonomy): Eukaryota > Viridiplantae > Streptophyta > Magnoliopsida > Poales > Poaceae > Aegilops > Aegilops longissima. The sequence continues at coordinate 501,934,415 of CM038679.1, forward strand.
CCTGCTTGATTAATATTGAAGATATGGGTAGTACAAGAGTAGATCTACCACGAGATCGTAGAGGCTAAACCCTAGAAGCTAGCCTATGATGGTATGATTGTAATTGTGATCGGCCTTCTAAGGACCAACCTCTCCGGTTTATATAGACACCGGAGAGGGCTAGGGTTTACATGCAGTCGGTTACAAGGAAGGAAATATAATATCCGGATCGCCAAGCTTGCCTTCCACGCCAAGGAAAGTCCCATCCGGACACGGGACGAAGTCTTGAGTCTTGTATCTTCACGCTTCAATAGTCCGGACGATGTATATAGTCCGGCTGTCTGGATAGTCCCTAATCCAGGACTCCCTCAGTAGCCCCTGAACCAGGCTTCAATGACGATGAGTCCGGCGCGCAGTCTTGTCTTCGGCATTGCAGGGCGGGTTCCTCCTCCGAATACTCCAAGGTAATTATTGAACACTTGAATCGTGTCCTGATCCACAAAATGATCTTCACATGCCACCGTATAGAGAATGGTATTTCACAAATGCAATCTGCTGACAACTTTTTAGACAACGCGACGTGTCATTACAGTCGGGTCATTATTTGAACCGTGTTCCCACAACCAGCCACAGCGCATATTGCGAGGCGGTTTCCTTGACACGTCTTGTCAAAGCAGAGATCGTGTCCCCTTATCACGGGATTCTCATCAATACGGGTATGGGTAATCCCACCACATCATCAATCGTGGCGCTTGGGAAGCAAACGATTCCCAACGGGCAAGTGGGGAGGCACACCGCTTTCGTCGCCTCTATAAAGGGATAAGATTTCCCCATTTTTACCCACACCTTCTTCCTCCTTTCCCACTCTTGCCCCCTCGAGCTCCAGCGCCCAAACCCCACGTCTTCTCCGCACAGCTAAACATGTCCGGAGCAGGAGGCAAGTGGGTGGCTTCCGCCGTCAAGGAGAAGCATATCGCAAATCTTCGGGCGGCCGGATACTTGGCCGCAGACATAGCGCACCGGCTACCGGACGCTGGGCAGGTCATTCCGACCCCGGGACCCCACGAGAGGGTCGTGTTCGTCGCCCACTTCGTACGTGGACTGGGGTTTCCACTTCACCCCTTCGTCCGCGGGCTCATGTTCTACTACGGGCTAGATTTCCATGATCTAGCCCCGAATTTCATCCTCAACATCTCGGCGTTCATCGTCGTATGTGAGGCCTTCCTCCGCATCCGGCCTCACTTCGGCCTGTGGCTGCAAATCTTCTGCGTGAAGCCGAAGATTGTACGTGGCCAGCAAACGGAGTGCGGAGGGGCCATGGTGGGCAAGATGCCTAACGTCACCTGGCTGGATGGCTCCTTTGTGGAGATCATAAAAGGGTGGCAATCGGGGTGGTTCTACATCACCGAGCCGCGCGGCGCCAAATGGGCGGCGGCCCCCGAGTTCCGATCCGGAGCCCCCATGCGGCTCACCTCCTGAGAAAGGAAGGGCCTGACTTGGGGCGAACCTACAAAGATGACCGGTCTCCAAACCTGCATCAATAGCATGAAGGACAAGAACATTAAGCTCATCAACGTGATTCAGGTCATGCTCATTTACCGGATTCTGTCGTGCCAAAGGCGGGCATTCAATCTGTGGGAGTTCATCCCGGCCGAACACCAGACGCTTCAGAGGCTCTATGGCATGAAGCACAAAGACGCGCGGAAGGAGTTGTTTAAGGCCTTCGAAGTACCTCCTCCCACATCCAAGGACCACGGACTTCATGCAGCGCGGCCCCCGCGTCCGGTGAGTTTTGGGACTACCACCGGATTCGGTTTTCCCAATACATTCATGGGGGAGTCTTAAGTATTTGTGTATATTTGATCAGGACTATGTGGAGACAGCGGAGCAGATTGACTGTCCAGCTCCGTTGCCAGAAGATCCAGCTGATGCTCTCTTGACAGAGATGCTGATCCCGGCGCCCTACAAGGCACTGGAGAAGAAGGCCGGAAAGAAGGCCCCGGGGACCAGGAAGGGTCTCCGGCGTAAGGTTGTGCCAGAAGCCTCGTCCGAAGATGATGAGGCGCACTCCTCCCCCGCAGAGGAGGAAGAAGAAGGAGAAGAAGCCGCCCCATCCGGAAAGGATGAGAGGCCTGAGGAGACGGGCTGTGGGGCCGGGAGAGGCCCTCGACGCAAGGCCGTCATACCCACGTCATCCGATGACGACGAAACAGATTCCTCCCACGGAGGCGGGGGGAAGCAAGAAGAAACTCTACCTCCCCGCACTGGGGAGGAGAAAAAAGTGGAAAGCCGCCCCAAAGGGGGAGGCTGGGACGCCCAAGAAGGGAAAGACGTCCCTTCCGGACTACTCCACCACGGCCGCTCATAGTGAGGAAGGGTGGCTGCCCAGGGGGAAGCCCCTGGCGCGATCGTAAGTGTCCACACTCTACCGTGATTTTACTTCATAGTTGTGTAATAACGCCAAACATATATGCAGTCCGGCCAGGGCTCATCCGGAGGTGTCGTCTTCGGATGGGTCCCTGAGCGCTTCAGAGGTGAACTCGCTCCCGACGGCCACCACTCCTCAGCCTGCTGATGACACGGAGGCGTTGTCCCGAAGGTTCCCCGAGCAGGGGGAGGTGACCCTAGAGACGCCCCAAGGCGGAGTTCCAGATGTCGAACATGCGGGGTTCAAGATCCCCGCGGATCGCGTCGATGAGAGCCGCAACAAGGCGGACTCTCGATCGAACACTGCTCCGGAACCCTCGACGGTTCCGGACTTAGGCGGGCAGCCCCTCGTTAGGGAGGGCGAGCCGCCCGTGCCGAGGACTTCCGCCGCATCAACGGCGCCGGATAGTCTAGTGGAAGCACTTCGAGGTGCTTCCATAGATGAAGAGCACCGTACTCTTATGAGTGCGGTGATTCAAAAGGTTCTGTCCACCAAAAGCGGACTAACCGAAGCCTGCACAAGCCTCCTGACGGGCTTCGAGGTAAGTAACAAAAATGTGTGAAATTACCACCCGATAGGTAGTAGCCCCTGATACTCTATTTGGTGTTCGAAAAGAAAAGCCAAACGAGAGGGTCAAATATAATCCGCGGGAGTCTAATAAGCGTTTATGTGAATAAGCAGGCCGTGCTGCTTGCCACTGCTGCCCGCACAGCCGAGGTTGCCGAACTAAAGCGGGACCTGGAGCAGGCGCAGGGAGAGCTCGACCTCACGAAGAGGCGGCTCGAAGAGAGCAAAGGTGAGTGATTGCTCTTATGTATGTAAAGATAGGTAAAATTGTTTGGTCTGACGACAAAGCGTCGTGACTGTGTGACAGGGTCCACCGCCGAAGTGGCGTCCCTGAAGAAAGCGCTATCCAAGGCCGAAGACAAGGCGGCCGAGCTTGCGAAGGCCCTTGTGAATATGAAAGATGCCAAGGCCGAAGCAAAGAAGGCACAGCACGAGATCCAGGAGGCCAGAAAGATAATGACGGGTAAGAAATTCTTTATGCAAAGCAAACATGTGGAGGACGCGTTTCTTTTACTTACCCGAATTCGGAGCTCTCCAGGGGCATTTGCAGATCTGCCACGCAGCGTCTCAGACCCCACGGAGTTCTACCGTGCCGAGGAGGGGAGCTCAACGGAGAAGCTGTTTTGGTCCCAGTATGTTGGGGCCAAACACCCAATGCCTCTGAGTGACCAGCTGAAGCAGTTTGTCGAACTCCACAGGGCGGCCGAAGTGGCTATGAAAGATTTCATAGTCCGGATGTGGCCTGGTGAGCCCCTGCCCACTAGCTACTTCAGCCTGATCAAGCGAATGGTGGATGCCTATCCGCGACTTGAAGTAATCAAGCGATCCGTTTGCATCGAGGGTGCCCGCCGGGTGTAGGACCTTGAAGTATGTCTAGAGGGGGGGGGGTGATTAGACTACTTGACCAATAAAAACTTAACCTTTTCCCAATTTTATAGTTTGGCAGATTTTAGCTATTTTAGGACAAGTCAAGCAATCATCACACAATTCAAGCAAGCATGCAAAGAGTGTATAGGCAGCGGAAAATAAAGCATGCAACTTCCAAGAAAGTAAAGGGAAGGGTTTGGAGGATTCAAACGCAATTGGAGACACGGATGTTTTTTTCGTGGTTCCGATAGGTGGTGCTATCGTACATCCACGTTGATGGAGACTTCAACCCGAGAAGGGTAATGGCTGCGCGAGTCCACGGAGGGCTCCACCCATGAAGGGTCCACGAAGAAGCAACCTTGTCTATCCCACCATGGCCGTCGCCCACGAAGGACTTGCCTCACTAGCGGTATATCTTCACGAAGTAGGCGATCTCCTCGCCCTTGCAAACTCCTTGGTTCAACTCCACAATCTTGTCGGAGGCTCCCAAGTGACACCTAGCCAATCTAGGAGACACCACTCTCCAAGAAGTAACAAATGGTGTGTTGATGATGAACTCCTTGCTCTTGTGCTTCAAATGATAGTCTCCCCAACACTCAACTCTCTCTCATAGGATTTGGATCTGGTGGAAAGAGGGTTTGAGTGGAAAGCAACTTGGGGAAGGCTAGAGATCAAGATTCATATGATAGGAATGGAATATCTTGGCCTCAACACATGAGTAGGTGGTTCTCTCTCAGAAATGGTAAGTTGGAAGTGTAGGTTCGTTCTGATGGCTCTCTCCACGAATGAAGAGGAGGTGGAGGGTTATATATAGCCTCCACACAAAATCTAACCATTACACACAATTTACCAAACTCGGTGGGACCGAATCGTCAAACTCGGTCGGACCGATTTAGTAAACCTAGTGACCGTTAGTGATTTTCGTGGATGACATGCATCTCGGTGAGACCGATTCGGTTAGGGTTAGGGCATAACGTAATCTCGGTGAGACCGATTACACAAACTCGGTGAGACCGATTTGGTAATAAGCTTTCGAGAGTTGGTCGTAAACTTCGGTGGGACCGATTTGCTCTTTTCGTGAGGCCAAATGTTACAAAAGGAAACAGAGAGTTTACATTGCAATCTCGGTGGGACCGATCGCTCACTTCGTTAGACCAAACGTTACGAAGGGAAAGAGAGATTGCAACCCCATCTCGTGAGACCGAGATCCCTATCGGTAAGACCGATTTGCTTAGGGTTTGTGGCAGTGGCTATGACTTTTGGAATCGGTGGCGCCGGATAGAAAGAATCGGTGTGACCGATTTTGGCTTTAGGTTCAGGTCATTTGTGGATGTGGGAAAGTAGTTGAGGGTTTTGGATCATATCACTAAGCACATGAAGCAAGAGGCTCATTAAGCAACACCTCATCCATTCTTGATAGTATTGGCTTTTCCTATAAACTCAATGTGATCTTGGATCACTAAAATGTAAAATGAAGAGTCTTGAGCTTTTGAGCTTGAGCCAACCCTTTGTCCTTAGTATTTGAGGGATCCACTTTCATCATCCATGCCATGCCATTCACTTAGCTTTCCTGAAATAATAGTCTTGGAATAGCATTAGCTCAATGAGCTATATGTTGTTATGAATTACCAAAACCACCTAGGGATAGTTGCACTTTCACCGGGCCTTTGCCCGCGCGAAGGTGCATTGGGGCAAGCTGGATGCGGAGAAGCTGGTGAAGGACGGTCCGCCCGAGGGCAAGGAGCATCGCCGTCCCGAGAAATACTATGATGGCGTTATGAAAGGCGCTAGTCTCGTGGCCGATGAGTGTTCCAAGGACAAGATCTTTGACTAAATGTACCTCTGCTGCTGTTTGTAATTTAAAGACGAAGTTACTTGTGCTATGTAGCACTGTTTGATTTAAAATATTACCTTCTGTGCGGCTGTTTATAGAATACTGAAAGTAGGCCAGTCGTCGGCTTCCGCCCCCACGCAACTAGTGCCGGGGTGTTCCTGGAAAAACCCGGATACTCTTTATCCAAATGTTTGGTCCCTTAAGGAGGTATCCGGCGCAGCGAACAAGGCAATCGGACTATCCGGCTTTATAACTTTCACTTAGCCATAGTAGTCTACAATTTTAAATTTCGGCGAAGCCCCTAGAATCCGGGAGGCCGAATTGGGACGCTATATATGCCAAGATCGGACGAAGCCGATTTATCGCCTAAAGCGGAAAATCTTTAAGGATTTTCAGACCTCTCGAACAACGACCAGCTCTCTCCACATCATGCCGGTCAGTTTTCGGCTTTCTCTACTAAGGTGCTCGTCCGGAAGAACCGGGACACAATCGCAGTAGTTCTCCCTGCGCTACCTTAGCCGATATAACGGAACGTAAGGTACCAAAATAAGGGAGCCGGGCTAACCCAACTGTAGACCCAAGAAATGATTCGGAGCTGATGCATATAGTGCTATAAGTTTGGGGTGCCGCACTATTTAAAGTGTTCGGACTTTAGTTGCCGTAGAACGGGGCACCATAGGGAGCCCCTGGAAAACGGACCGTACCAAAGTGTACAGATGCAATATCAAAGAAACATTTGTAAGAAAAATGTTCAAATAACAATAATGAGCTGACGCTATATATAATCTCCCATTGATGAAAATACGTTTAAGCGTATGTTTACAATAAATGCATTAAGCGGAGATAAATAGGACTATTTAACATGTCCTATCTGGGGCAGGCCGCGTATGGATATATAAAACAGGTATAACGATCGTAAATAGATTCCACCTGGGTGTTTCCTTCTGTGTGTGAAGCCTGTTGCCTCCTTGGTTTTCTCTCCTATGAAAGTCCGGCAATCCGACTCTTCTGAAGAGGCTGCTCTAAAGCAATGTCCTGAAAAAGAAGAAGGACGGGTTATGAAGGTATGTGGCGGTTATCCCGCACTATTGACTGAGTCGTTGTTGCACCTCTGCCTACGCCCATGGTATCTTGAGTGCTTAATGTGTACGGGTGGCATGAATGCTGCTTTAATGGGGCTTAAGCAGAGGCCGGACTGCTAGTCGCGCTCTTGGCGTGCCTGATGATCCTGTTGCGGGGTGCTCCGGACTCTCTTGACGGTGCCTGGATTGGTTTGTCGGAGGAGGCTGCATTGTACTTCCGCCGCGAGGGCTGCAGTATGTTCTTCTGTTCAGAGATAGCGGTCCGTATTTCCGTTCACTGTTATCACCCTGTGTGGTCCTGGCATCTTGAGTTTGAGGTATGCGTAGTGTGGTACCGCATTGAATCTAGCGAATGCGGTTCGTCCGAGCAAAGGTATGGTAACCATCAGAGAAAGGGACGATTTCAAGATTAACTCTTCGCTCGGAAGTTATCCGGAGATCTCAAGACCACTTCAATGTTATAGAGCCCGTGCAACGGCCTCTACTCCAGAATCACACCTTTAAAGGTGGTTTTGGTGGCCTTGATCCTTGAAGGGTCAATGCCCATTTTGCGACCGTGTCCCGATAAAGTAGGTTCAGGCTGCTGCCACCGTCCATAAGGACGCGCATAAGGTGGAATCCGTCGATGATTGGTTCTAGGACCAATGCGGCCGAGCCGCCGTGACGGATGTTAGTAGGGTGATCCCCACGATCAAAGGTGATCGGACAAGCTGACCATGGGTTGAATTTTGGGGCGACTGGTTCCATCGCATAGACATCCTGTAGTGCCCGCTTCCATTCCCGCTTGGGGATGTGCCTGGCGTAGATCATGTTGACCATTTTCACCGGGGATTTCTTCGTCCCCGTGTTCGACGTCGGGCTCCTCGTCATCGCTGCCAGTGCAGCCCCTTGTCCTTGTCTTCGGCGTTTATCTTGCCAGCCTGTTTGAATACCTAGCAGTCTCTATTGGTGTGGTTGGCTGGCTTGTCCGGGGTGCCATGAATTTGGCACGAGCGCTCCAGTATGCGGTCTAGACTGGACGGTCCCTGATTATTTCTTTTGAACGGCTTCTTCCGCCGGGCTTGGATCCGCTGAATCCGGCATTGACTACCGTGTCTTCCGTGCTGTCGCCGTTGTTTCGTCGCTTATGTCTGTTACGCCGTGGCTTGCCGTTATTGTTGCGGCCATCCGTATTGCCAGAATGTGGCGTAGTGCTGCTGCGAGCCAACCAACTGTCCTCGTCCACGCAAAAGCGGGTCATTAGTGTTGTGAGAGCTGCCATGGACTTGGGTTTTTCCTGGCCGAGGTGTCGAGCGAGCCACTCGTCACGGATATTATGCTTAAAAGCCGCCTGGGCTTTGGCGTCCGGACAGTCGACTATTTGGTTCTTTTTAGTTAGGAACCGAGTCCAGAATTTCCTGGCTGACTCTCCGGGCTGTTGAGTAATGTGGCTCAAGTTATCGGCGTCTGGTGGTCGCACATATGTGCCCTGGAAGTTTTCGAGGAATGCGTCTTCCATGTTTTCCCAACTGCCAATGGAATTTGCTGGCAGGTTGTTTAGCCAGTGCCGGGCTGGTCCTTTGAGCTTACCGGGAAGACACTTGATGGCATGTAGATCGTCTCCGCGGGCCATGTGAATGTGGAGAAGGAAATCTTCGATCCATACTGCGGGGTCTGTTGTGCCATCGTATGATTCGATGTTTACGGGTTTGAACCCTTCTGGGAATTCATGATCCATTACTTTGTCAGTGAAGCAGAGGGGGTGTGCGGCGCCTCTGTGCCGGGCTATGTGGCTACGCAGGTCGAATTGCCCTGGGTGGCTATGTTCGGCCCGGCCGGACTTGTTGAAGGTGTATCCGGCATGACGGTCATCGTCGCGTGCCGAGTCGCGCCCCCGTGATCCATAGATTGATCTTGGCTGTCCTGTTTTGTTGCCCCAGGCCGTAGTATGTTGGCGTGGGGGTGTTGGCTGGTATGTGGACTGATATGCCGTTTTATCCTGGCCACGAGGTGGCTGGTCAGCCGTATGGTGCTCGAGTCCGTATTCCTCGACTGCCAGGACTTCAGTCCATCTATCTGTGAGCAGGTCTTGATCAGCTTGGAGTTGCTGCTGCTTCTTTTTCAGGCTCCTCGCAGTGGCTATAAGCCGACGCTTGAAGCGCTCTGCTCTACGGGATCCTCAGGCACGCCGAACTCGTCGTCGCCGAGGCTAATCTCATCTTCGGAGGGGGGCATGTAGCTGTCCTCCTCCGGGTATTCATCCGTCGCCTGTTCTTCTGGGCTGACCTGGTCATTCTCCTGTTCAGCCTACTCGAAGGCGGGCTGATCAGGGTTGTATTCTTCTTCGGCACCATTCGAATTGTTTTCGTCTCCTGGGCCGGTATTGTTGTGGCGGGGCTTGGTTTGGTCCTACGACGCCCATTCTTTGCTTTTTCCCTGAGGTTTTATCCTCCGTTGCCTCATCGCCATTTGTTTCCTTCAGAGTGTCCACCATGTATATATCATAGGAAGAGGTGGCTGTCCACCGCCCAGTGAGCGGTGGTTCATGTTCTTCTCCTGCATCGCAGTCCATACCGTCGATGTCTTCGGAGTCGAAGTTCAGTACCTCGGTTAAGTCATCGACCGTGGAAATGAAGTGGGTGGTGGGTGGGCAACGAATTCCTTCATCGCCTGCCTCCCACTCGAGCCGTACATAGTTCGGCGAAGAGCCTCCTGACAAAGAGAGAGACTTTAACGAGTCCAGTATGTCGCCAAAGGGCGAGTGCTGGAAGATATCCGCAGGGGTGAACTCCATTACCGGAGCCCAACTTGGCTCGACTGGCTCGGGAGTGCGCGGACTGGAACCAACGTCCGGATATGAATCCGGGGGTCCGGAGTCACAGGCCACCGTAGAGGTAAGACCCGTGTTCGGCTCCATAGCCGATAAGTGTGCGACCTGTGGGGCGGGGTCCATCCCTCTGTCCTTAGGCAGCGCAGCCTGCTCCGGATCTAGGTCCGGGGATACTACGGGGGTGATACCCCGAGCTTCGTCCGACGGCAGGTCTAAGCCGTGCTCGTCATGACTGTCCATGCTCCTAGCATAGGCCCAAATCCATCGAAGATCAAATCTCCGCGGATGTCTGCCGTGTAGTTCAGGTTTCCGAACCTGATCTGGTGGCCAGGGGCGTAGCTGTCGATCTGCTCCAGATGGCCAAGTGAGTTGGCCCGCAGGACGAAGCAGCCGAACACGAAGATTTGTCCGGGGAGAAAGGTCTCACCTGGGATCATGTTGTTGACGATGGTTGAAGGAGCCATCGAGCCCTGTAGCGACGACACAGAGGAACTCTCAATGAAAGCACCAATGTCGGTGTCAAAACCGGCGGATCTCGGGTAGGGGGTCCCGATCTGTGCGTCTAGGCTGATGGTAAGAGGAAGCAAGGGACACAGATGTTTACCCAGGTTCGGGCCCTCTCGATGGAGGTAAAACCCTACTTCCTGCTTGATTAATATTGAAGATATGGGTAGTACAAGAGTAGATCTACCACGAGATCGTAGAGGCTAAACCCTAGAAGCTAGCCTATGATGGTATGATTGTAATTGTGATCGGCCTTCTAAGGACCAACCTCTCTGGTTTATATAGACACCGGAGAGGGCTAGGGTTTACATGGAGTCGGTTACAAGAAAGGAAATACAATATCCGGATCGCCAAGCTTGCCTTCCATGCCAAGGAAAGTCCCATCCAGACATGGGACGAAGTCTTGAGTCTTGTATCTTCACGCTTCAATAATCCGGACGATGTATATAGTCCGGTTGTCCGGATACCCCCTAATCCAGGACTCCCTCATTCATCAACGACACAACTGCACCAGGAAAATGAAGACCCTTAGTGCACTTCAGTATTTGTTCCAAAGCTTGTACTATTACCATGTTTATTTTTCTAAGATGCCAAAGGCATCAGGTGGTTAATAAATAAATGGGAAACCTTGGCAGGGTAGTAAGAGCAAACCATTATCACTTATGTTGAAGTGAGGATCACATAAGTAGCATAAAACGGAATTGTTCATATTAACTCTACATGCTAGTTTTGTGACTCTTTTTTATATTAATTTCATATATCTTCTACTTATATTATAGGAAATGTAGTTCTTTAGATGAGAGATCAAAAGAAAGCACGAATATTGATCCTTAATTTTAGGCCAAATCATTTTCTTTCAGAACTTCCATAGTAAAGAGTCAATAATTGGGAACTGTTACAAAACTGCAAGCATGCTTCTGGCTTTTCTTTGCTGCAGTCAGTGGCTTCAACATACATTTGTAACACTACAATACCAGATCTAGAAAAAAGTTGGTCCCTATTACCATTGAATGAAAGAAAAGCAATGCAAATACGGCCTTAAAATGCATATGTCTTACAGTTTCATGACTGCAAAGAGGATAGAACATCCAAAAATAATCATAAGAGCATCAATAAATAAAAATGTAGGTGCTAGAATAGAAAAATGTATACATTTATTTCATATGCATTATAAACTCATAGTAGAGGAAGAGTATTCTAGAAACATCCTCAATATCATGCTTTGCCAGTTGGACTCTTCTTGCCTATCCAGAAAATAAAATAACACCATGCCATCACAAAGTTGTCATGTGGTAATCCTCAGATTATATGTAACAACCATTGACACAACAAATGTCCTAGCTATGTGACACTCTTCCTCACAGTAAGAAACAAACAAAATTATGATAAGAAACATAGATTGACAATTTGGGTAGTAATTAAGAACAAGGCAGGGTCTTCTGTCAGATAGATCATCAAATAGATACACGAAAGTCAGATTTTTAGAGCTAAACCAAGAAATACAATCATTTTTACGATTCTCATCTTCTTCCACATGTGTGACGGCAAAAAAACAAGATTCCAAATTATATCATGCTTTTGTTTGGTTTAGCAACAAAGCAGATCGTATGTTTTGTAGAGCATCCCAGAATTTGAAAGATTGTTGTTTCCAATAGCTACCAAACTAACATATACACTCATCTAAGGCTTGCTCCTGTAGATTCAGATTTTCAAGTTATGTTTGAAAGAACAAGTTATAAACTATTGAGTTTTGATATAGTTATCATAATACATCTCTGCAAAAATATTCAGGTGCACGTAGGATTAGTATGTAAAATTCAGTAGAAATAACAAATCTAAAGCTAACTGGAGTAAAACTCATTATGGTGCATTGGTTGCTACGGGCAAATAGTAGATAGCAAAAGGCTAGCTGCTAGCTAGCTAGCCTATAAGACAACAAATACAAACAAAATATGTTCTCCAATCCACGCAAGTCATATTTTTCTGAAATACTTATACAACATCCAATTCAAAAGCTTTGCATCCAAACATCCAAAATGTCTTCATTATTCATTATAGGATCGAATCACTTGATAGGATCAAGCAGCAACAATGCAAGTGTCCCAAAAATCATGGACCATGTCCAACACTAAAATAAGACAAATTGGATTGGTGTAAACTGCAACTATTAGCTCTTTCACCTTGTTAGGCAGTCCCCTCAATCCAAGAATATATAGTATACCAAATCTGGAAGAAATAAAAACAATGTCATAATTAGTAAACAATTTTCAACCAAAAAAGGATAAACAGTAGGATTTTTAAAAAACTGCAGCTACATAAGTAAATTTTACATTAGCACAAGTGTAGATTCTCTCCCACTTCTCACATTTTTTATAAAAAAAGCAGAATACACAATTAATCCAAAGTTTATAAATTAGAAAAAAATGGATCATCCTGCATCACTAACTATGCTGCCTGATTGTTGCTGATCTATTATCCTACACATACAACTCATCTGATTCCCATCCATATAAACCCCTTTAATAATAAGTAAATCATATAACACGGTTACCCCAAGTGAAGCATGTTATCAAGGTTCACAACCAGGGGAAGCACGGTGAAAATTATCTTGAATAATAAAATTAATAGGAGCTAAATCTTCCTGTAGAATAAAGTCAACAAGCTTAATCAACATTCATGGTTGGGTTCGACATTAAAAAAACAACTATTCTAGATAGTAGATAGATCACCGAGATGAGTTACTAATGCAAATATGCTTGTTGCACATTCATTCATCCATATATACAAGACCAGACCAGACCAGATCGACAAGGGCAAAGCCACGGATTTCCCAGACCAGATCGCCTATTTAAGGTGTTTCCCTGATAATAATCATATGGTGAGAACTAAATGTGTGCGTTGCTTCAGACCCAAAAACATTGGCTTATCTCTTGCAAATGATGACTACAGATGCACCTCCTCACATCTCTTGCTTCCCATGAAATATTCCATTATCCATATTACTAAATTAATCAGTGCTTCATATAAACCATTTTCACACCATTCGTATCCTGGGAACATTAACATAATGTATAAAAGTTAAAACGTGACATACATTTGTGTAGAGAAATCAAATTATATGAACTGATTAGAGGCAAACTTACTTAGCCATAACCCTACAGCAAAGGACTTGTGAGCACTCTGCCAACCGTATGAAAAATATAATGAAGAGTCGTTAGAAAAAAAACAAAGAGGTGACACCTTACTCAAAATAGACCTTTGGAATAGAATGATACAAAAAGTATAGAGACCAATGTTGATTCCAGCAGAGGTCATAAGAGCACCAATTTCCATCTCTTTATAAACAAAATATACGAGATTCAGGACTCCTTATGTCATGTGAATACAAAACAATTCATAGCTTTGTTGGTGCCTGAAGGGAAAACAATTGGCTTCTGAAATTTCATATGACATATGGTAGACCAACATACATGATCTTCAATTAGTTCAGCAATCACATTGTTCCATGTGTGCCTCCAACATATCGACTTTCTGCACCACGAGCAAAAAGAAAGACTGTTTTATTACTGGTGAGAGTTGGAACAATCTGAACTGAACTCCCTCCGCTGCAGATTTACAAGGGAACAGAAAAGCTAGCTATAAAATCATATTGGGAGGAAGATAGTTAATTACAGCAAATGTCGAAGTGAGCAGCAATGGTAAAGTTAATCATAACAGAGTTTATGCAGAACAAAAAAAGGGGCTTAGATAAATAAGGCGATCTTTCATCTTCGAATTGAACATTCAGGTCTCTCCACCTGGTCTTTGATCCATCTTTCACTTGGTAAAAACAAACAGGTTGAGGGGGCACGGACAAGGTACCTCACCTTGATCTTGAGTTCATGGAACGAGTTGACGAAGACGTCGGGGGCGTCCACCAACCTTTCAAACGGGCCCGCCCACCACTACGTCCATGAACAACCGGTACGACTCCGGCGCTGCCACAAGCGACAACACATCCATCGCTCAGCAGGCCCTGCTGCACGCCCCCTTCCATGACCGGTGGGCCGACGCTGTCCACGTAGACCTCCATGTAGATGATATCCACCGAACAGGGTTGCGAGAAGAGTGCGGTCGTCGGCACGCCGGCAGCGCGTGCCACACAGCCCGCCTACGGGAGGTGCTAGTCGTACACGAGCACACGCACATGTACGGGCGTCCCCGCCGTGGACTCGAAAAGAAAGAGCAGCTCGAGGGTGTCGGACAAGGGGGTGACGCGGGCGGGACAGTGGCTCGTGGTGATGCATCGGGTCGAGGTGGCCCTATGCCCTCGGGAAGGCAACGAGGAGGACATGGCCGCCGCCGTCACCATCTGCTCGGATAGAAGATGAGGAAGAAGCACCAAGCACAGGTAGACGCACACATCCGTGATGTAGGTGGCTCGATTCAAACCTAGTCGATGGGATGGGGAAGGAGGAGTGAAGCGGGATCCATCAATTTCATAGGCATTTTCGGATTTGTAGGGCATGTGGCCACGATCCCCGCGCACCGTACCTTTTTTCTTGACGTGCATGATTGATTATAAGAAAGAAAGAAATCCCATCAATACAAGGAAATATCCCATCAATGCTTGATTGATTGTCATTTATATTTTATAGGCATTTACAAATTTTTAGGGCATTTGCCCACGATCCTCACGCGCCGTATTTTTTTATGTATGATTCACTACTGCAGGATGCTGCTAACGCGACACTACGATCAGAGACCCTTCGAGAAATTATGTGTGATGCAATAATCGCAAACGGTGGTGTATGAAAACCGTCAAAAATGTATAAAATGTTTGCAATGACGGATGCATCAAACATGGTTTAGATTTTAGTTGCGTGTGCGATGAAGGGCATACGGTTCAGTTCAATTAACTGTTTGCGATGAGGAGGAACAAAAGAAACGGGCAGCCAGATGAAGGCGTGTGTGATACACAACATACGGTTCACTCAGATGAACTGTTTGTGATTAGGCAACACAAAAGAAACGGGCAACCAGATGAAGGTGTGTGCGATATACAGCGTACGGTTCACTCGGATGAACTATTTGTGATTAGGCAACACAAAAGAACTGGTCAGCCAGATCAAGGTGCGTGCGATATACACATGCGGTTCACTCGGCCCTTGTCGTCATTGTGTGACCTCTGTGGCAACCGTTCGCTCCCCAGGCGCCTCTTCGTGTACCAGGGCAACCGTCCACCGCCTCTTCGCCTTTCCCTCTCGATTTGGAACTGCTGTCGCACGCTCTTCCTCCCTCCATTTGCCTTCACCCTTCCTTCTGCCATTGTTCGATCATCTTCTCCATGGAGGGAACAGGTCGGAAACGACCCCATTATTCTTGCCCCAATCTGAAAGATGACATGGTGGAGGAACTCATTGATCGGTGCGACATCATCACCTCAGCTAGCATGGCAGGTTCGTTCAAGACCATTCTCGACTCAACTAATAACATCATTACAAGGAACCCAAGGGTCCAGGAGCGGTTTGATCTCCCTATCTTCTTCACCGTGACCCTGCTGACTGGCGTGGGGACGAGGGAAGCCTTGCCTTGCGCAAGTTGATGCCGCTTGATAATGATACGTATGATGTTAAGATGCCATCGTTTGAGGGCAAGGCTTGGGCAGGCGCAAATGGAGATTGGGTTGTTTATATTGGGTACAACTGCGAGTGGGAACTTGTGAATGTGTACACTCATCACCGGGTTCCACTTCCAAAAATCTCAGACAACTGCCCAGAGGTTGAGTACACCGGTATTCTACATGAGTTCAAATACGATCATGGTGACTGCCGTCTATGGAAGATAGCAATTTGTTGAGTTCCCAACTGCTCTTGGGATTACACGAACTATGAAGTTGTTGCTATCTTCGATAAGCTTGTTGCCATCCTTACTTCCATGCCTCGATGGATATTGCTCAAAAATCAATTTATGTACACGGATGAGTACTGTGATGCAATTCAATACGAGGGTCTTGTGTTTGCTGCCACCACTTGTGGCACTGTTTTTTCATGGAATCCTGATGCTTTCCGTACGTTTGTCTTCCACCGTAATTATAATTGTTTCATCCACAGGCATGCGGGTTAGCTAGTTTCCCTTTACTAATTAACCTTCTTATGTTTCCAAGGTCCTGTGAACATTCCACCACCTATACTTGAAAAATTTTATAACCAAGGGGGAGATGACGATGCTGATGATCACGAGCATGAGGACGAGCAGGACCCATATACTCAGTGGCGCCTGGCAACTTATTCCGATGGATCACCTCTTCTTGTCTATATACAGGGCACTGCTGATGTTACTAAGGAAGCAGGTGTTGTCTCGCATGGTCACACTCTTCGGACCTATTCCAACATCTGTTGCAGGGTATTCGGGATGGGTACTAGTGTACTAGCGCCAACACCTTCTCCCTGGTTCTGTATTGAAAGTCTTGGAGGAAACTCGCTCTTCCTTGGAAAAAACTATCCAATGATGGTGGAAGACGATCCAGCTACTGTTGACACAACGTTACTACCATTTATGAGAAGCAACTGTATCTATACCTAGGACATTTCTATGCTTCCCTACCGTCCCAATATGGGTCCTGACATAGGCCTCTTCAGCCTGGTTGATCAGTCCTGCGTTGGTCTCGAGATTGACAGTAGCTGGCCCTTCCTAGAGAATCAATTCTGGTTCAAAGCAAGCGTTTCCAACACCAATGAGTGGTTGAGCTGAAGTTCATTTCATTGCTTTGTTATTTTTTGTGCGAGAAAAACTTTACTAGAATGTTTTGTTGGAAATGATCAATAATCCAACATGTATCCTCGTTGTCGTTGTGGGTTGATGACTTGTTGTATGTAATCAATGGTACATTTGCATATGCGTCCATCAACTCACGCCTGCTAGTGGTGTCCATATGAACAGTGCTAGTGATTTTAGTTGCAAAAATTAGATAGTGCTAGTGATTTTTAGCTGCATATTTTGACAAATCGCAGTGTTACAAGGTTGAAAAATGGCAATGTTACTAGATAAACAAATGTCAATCCTTCCTGTTTGACAAATGGCAACATACCCAAAATGACAGATATGCAAATCTTACCCAATTCTTTGTACGTGGTTGCACACGGGTCATGCAAAACAACTGTTTGCGTTAAAGGGATGCAGAAATCCTGCTCAGCACATTTTCCCTAGGCTTCCTGGGGAAGCTGTCGGTTTGCAAATGGGTGTTCTAACTAAAACGTTTGTGATGAGTGTTTTATATTTAAAAAACATTGACGTTTTTTTCAAAATAAAATCGTTTGATAAGTATGTACATTAAGAGAGAAAAACGCAAGTTCATTCAAACCATATCTTTCATTCAGTCACACTGCGAATTTATATTCATATGATCGAGAATTTGAGATATAGTATTAAACCCCAAAAAACTATTTTCGGCGGCGGCGGAGGCGGCGTGCCACGCCGTCGTTGTCGTCCTCCGGGAGGCCGTTGTTGAAGTCTTCAAGGCAGCACAAAATGTTCTTCACTTGTAAATCAAATATCATGTCATCGCGCGATCGACGGGCGGGGCGCGGGAGGATGGCAACTGGCGCCGTTGAGAGGTAGCGGTCGACGGCAGCGTCCCATGCCGCTGAGGGGGGCGCGCGCACGGGCATGGGGCACGGGCGCGGCGGGTGCAGCCAAACGCACGGGGACCGGCGTCGCGGTGGGTGGAGGTGTTGGGGAACGTAGTAATTTCAAAAATATTCCTACGCACACGCAAGATCATGGTGATGCATAGCAACGAGAGGGCAGAGTGTGTCCACGTACCCTCGTAGACCGAGAGCGGAAGCGTTAGCACAACGTGGTTGATGTAGTCGTACGTCTTCACGATCCGACCGATCAAGTACCGAACGCGAGGCACCTCCAAGTTCAGCACACGTTCAACTCGATGACGTCCCTCGAACTCCGATCCAGCCGAGCTTTGAGGGAGAGTTCCATCAGCACGACAGCGTGGTGCAGATGATGATGTTCTACCGATGCAGGGCTTCGCCTAAGCACCGCTACGATATTATCGAGGTGGATTATTGAAAGTGCAACTATCCCTAGGTGGTTTTGGTAATTCCTAACACCATATAGCTCATTGAGCTAACATCATTCCAAGATGAATATTTCAGGAAAAGCTCAATGGATGGCATGGCATGGATGAGAAAAGTGGATCCCTCAAAATGCTAAGGATAAAAGGATTGGCTCAAGCTCAAAAGCTCAAGACTCTACATTTTATATTTTAGTGATCCAAGATCACATTGAGTCTATAGGAAAAGCCAATACTATCAAGGAGGGATGAGGTGTTGCTTAATGAGTTTCTTGCTCTATAGTGCTTAGTGATATGCTCCAAAACCCTCAACTACTTTCTCACATCCACATATGACCTAAACCAAAAGTCAAACTCGGCCCCACCGATTCTTTCTACCCGGCGCCACCGAGTTCAGATGTCGTAGCCACTGCCACAAACCCTAGGCAAATCGGTCTCACCGATAGGGATCCCGGTCTCACCGAGATGGGATTGTAATCTCTCTTTTCCTTCAGAACGTTTGGTACCACCGAGATGAGCGATCGGTCCCACCGAGATTGCAATGTAAACTCCCTGTTTCCTTTTCGTAACATTTCGGTCTCACCGAAATGAGCGAATCGGTCCCACCGAGTTTACCTGACCAACTCTTTGGTTAGCTTATTACCAAAATCGGTCTCACCGAGTTTGTGTAATCGGTCTCACCGAGATTACGTTATGCCCTAACCCTAACCACATCGGTCCTACCGAGTTGCATGTCGGTCCCACCGAAAATCCTAACGGTCACTAGATTTGCTGAATCGGTCCGACCGAGTTTATCAATTCGGTCCCACCGAGTTTGGCAAGTTGTGTGTAACGGTTAGATTTTGTGTGGAGGCTATATATACCCCTCCACCTCCTCTTCATTCGTGGAGAGAGCCATTACAACAAACCTACACTTCCAACTTGTTGTTTCTTAGAAGGAACCACCTACTCATGTGTTGAGGCCAAGATATTCCAGTCCTACCATATGAATCTTGATCTCTAGCCTTCCCCAAGTTGCTTTCCACTCAAATCTTCTTTCCACCAAATCCAAATCCTGTGAGAGAGAGTTGAGTGTTGGGGAGACTATCATTTGAAGCACAAGAGCAAGGAGTTCATCATCAACACACCATTTGTTACTTCTTGGAGAGTGGTGTCTCCTAGATTGGCTAGGTGTCACTTGGGAGCCTCCGACAAGATTGTGGAGTTGAACCAAGGAGTTTGTAAGGGCAAGGAGATCGCCTACTTCGTGAAGATCTACCGCTAGTGAGGCAAGTCCTTCATGGGCGACGGCCATGGTGGGATAGACAAGGTTGCTTCTTCGTGGACCCTTTGTGGGTGGAGCCCTCCGTGGACTCGCGCAACCGTTACCCTTCGTGGGTTGAAGTCTCCATCAACGTGGATGTACGATAGCACCACCTATCGGAACCATGACAAAAACATCCGTGTCTCCAATTGCGTTTGAATTCTCCAAACCCTTCCCTTTACATTCTTGCAAGTTGCATGCTTTACTTTCCGCTGCTCATATACTCTTTGCATGCTTGCTTGAATTGTGCTAAGATTGCTTGACTTGTGCTAAGATAGCTAAAATCTGCCAAAGACTAAAATTTGGAAAAGGATAAGTTTTTTTTTGGTCAAGTAGTCTAATCACCCCCCTCTAGACACACTTTCGATCCTACAAGTGGTATCAGAGCTTTGGTCTCCATTTGCTTTTATTTCCACAGCTTTTGGTGGTCATAGCCTTGGTTTCACAACCTAGGAGAGTATGGCGTCTAGCGAGGGAAATTATCACCGTAGAGGTCCTTACTTTGATGGTACTAATTTTGCTAGTTGGAAGCATAAGATGAAAATGCATATTCTTGGACATAACCCCGCCGTTTGGGCTGTTGTGTGTATTGGCTTGCAAGGTGAATTCTTTGATGGGAGAGAACCGAACCGTGAAGCTAGTGCGGAAGAGTTGAAGATGCTGCAATACAACACTCAAGCTTGTGATATCCTCTTCAACGGATTGTGCCCCGAAGAATTCAACAAAATCAGCCATCTTGAGAATGCAAAGGAAATTTGGGACACTTTGATTGATATGCATGAAGGTACCGACTCCGTCAAGGAATCCAAGTTGGATGTGCTCCAAAGTCAACTTGACAAGTTCAAAATGAAGGATGGTGAAGGTGTCGCTGATATGTACTCTAGGCTTGCTCTTATCACAAATGAGATTGCGGTCTTAGGAAGTGAAGAGATGACCGACAAATTCATCATCAAGAAGATCCTAAGAGCTTTGGACGGAAAATATGATACCGTGTGCACATTGATCCAAATGATGCCCAATTACAAAGATCCTAAGCCAAAGGAAGTCATTGGAAGAATTGTTGCTCATGAGATGTTGCTCAAGGATAAGGAGGAACTTCACAACAAGTCAAGTGGTGCTTACAAAGCCTCATGTGAAGCCCCCACATCATCAAGTGAGAAACAAACCTTCAATGAAGAATTGAGCTTAATGGTGAAGAACTTCAACAAATTCTACAAGAGTAGAAGCAAAGAGAGAAGCTCCAAGTCAAGGTCCTACAATGACAAAAGATCTTCTAGTCGGGAGCGTAATTGCTACAATTGTGGAAGACCCGGACACTATTCCAATGAGTGTACGGCACCCTAGAAAAGAAGAGAAGATTCTCCAAAAAGAAGAAGTAGTAGAGAAGAATCACCACCAAGAGAGAGGAGGAGTAGAGATGATCGTTATGAATGAAGAACATCCCGGAGGTGCAAGGATTCGGAAAGGAAGGACAAGTCATCAAGGAGCTACACAGAACGAAGACATCAAGCTCATGTTGGTGAATGGATGTCCGGCTCCGACTCCGACAATCACTCCGAGAGAAGCTATCACTCCGACTCCGAATATACTCAAGATGAAGGTGTTGCCGGTCTAGCACTTGTGTCAACCAACTCCTATGACATATTTGATTCACCTAATTAAGGAATTGGAAGATGCTTCATGGCTAAAGGCCCAAAGGTAACACACCCCGAGTATGTTGATTTCAATAGTGATGAAGATGACTTGCTAGGTGATGATGATTTACTTGTTGACAACTCTAGTGATGAATACTATGATGAAACGTCAATTAATCATGCTAATCAAGATAAAACGAATGACAATGATAAGGAGAAGATTGAGCTTCTAACTAAAGAACTAAACACTCTTAAGTTAGCTCATGAAACTATCTTAGAAGATCATCGAGAACTTTTAAGGACTCATGAGAATTTGCACTTTGAAAAGCTCAATCTTGAGCAAGAGCATGAGTTCTTAAAGGCAATCAATGATGATCTTCGTAAGAAAAGTTCTTCTTACATTGCCAAGTGTTTACTCTTATCTACTTACATGCCTCAAGTCAAGTCCATTAACAAAAACAAGAAGGATTCTTCCTCTAGTAGTAACAATAATCATGCTAAATCAAATGGTGTTGCTTCTAGTAGTTCTCTTGATTCCACTAATGATTCTCTTAGCCAAGTTACACTTGAGCAAGAAAATAGCTTATTGAAGGGAATTATAGAGAAAGGTGTTTACAAGAGCCTTGCCGGGAGTAAGCAATTTGAGGAAATTATACGCAAGCAAGGAAGGCACCGGAAGAACCAAGGTGTTGGTTTTGAACGAAAGTTGAACGCCAATGGAGTTGAGTGGGAAGAAGATCAATATCCCAAGACGAAGTTTGTTCCTCAACAAGAGAATTATGATCCTACTTCCTTCAAGGGGACACAAGCTCAAGATGATCTTCCACCACAAGACCACAAGCAAAAAGGCAAGGACAAGCTTCAAGAGGAGATTGATGCATTTGAAGAAGCTCCTAAGGCCTTGGTCAAGTGGGTTCCCAAGACTACGACAAGTTCTACTTCATCAAGTATGACTACAACTCCAAGGATTCCCATCAAGATGATGTGGATCCCAAAGAAGAAGAACTAGAGAGTTCTTAAGGGTGACTCCGCCAACATATTTCACTCATATCATTTTGGCAACAACAAGTGCAATCAACTTCCACATCTTGCACTAGTTCAAGGAGTCACAAACCCTCTTGTTGGTAAGACAAGGGACAAGGTAATCTAATGCTTTCATAGACATCATCTTGTGTGTGCATCACTCTATGTCTATGGATATCCTTGTTTGTTCCTTGTGGGATTAACCCGTGTAGGTATTGAAAGTGCAACTCACTCCAAAAGGATTGCTCCAAATGATCTTCATCAACATTGAGCATCCACATCTTCAACACCTACATGAAGTCATCATCGACAAAACCCAAGGTTAGTTCATCCCTCTAAGGGGGGATCTCACATCTAGGGGGAGCTTAACTCTAAGAATTGAGTCAAAGCAACTCTAATGGTGTGAACACATCAATGCATTATGTAAAAGTGGTAACCCCACTTGAGCTTAAACGATGAGTATGACCTATGATCAAATGTTCTCATTTGACTCCTAAGTCAATATACTCATATATAGATGACCTAGTCATCTCCAATTGTTTGATAGATGCTAGAATTGTTTGCGCATGCTTTGTCACATATTTCATTTGCTATTTTATTGTGTGAGCATGTTGGTTGCATATTTTACTCATTCGAGGACATCCACTTGTTGTTTGATTGATTGGTTTCTTTTTATTTTGCCAAGTGGATGGACAAGAATGCCTAAGAACCTTCTCTAGCTATCTATGCTTTTCTCGTCTCAAACTCTATTCATGCTACATCACAAAATTTGATCAAGTCAGATTCGAACCACTCTGTGTGAGGAGCACTCGGAGTCCCCGATTCGTCATAGACTTAAACTTCCAAAACTTCTTTGTGCATTTCGGTCTCACCAATTCCTCCATTTCGGTCATACCGAGATCACTAAGTCGATCTAGGTTTTCAATCTCGGTGCAACCAATTTGAACTTTTCGGTCACACCGAGTTGATGTAACTGTCAACTGTTATGCATCTCGGTGCCACCGAGTTGTTCCACTCGGTCACACCGACAGGGTCGGGCTATATATACTCTCGGGCAAAAATTTGGAAACTTTCTCCAAACCCATTCGCCTGCGCATAGCTCGCTCTGCCTCCAGGGTCTCCGAATCATCCTCCTCGTCGCCAGCCGCCTCCAGTCGCTGGTCTCCGCCGCCGTCAACGGAATTCAACCCCGCCATTGCCGTCGTAGCGAGTTCATCGCCAAGCTAGGGTATGGACTCGATCACAGTGCTATCCCCGTCCGATTCCTAGCACATTGTGTTCATCATGATTCTTGCCACGATTGAAACTATTCTATCCAGTCAAAACAATCCATAGTTTAGAAGTGAATTGAAAATTTAAGGTTAGGTTTCCGCCGAAACCATCTCAGACCCACCGAGTTGCAGAACTCGGTTCCACCGATTCGGCTAAGGCCATTGCACAAGTGATTCTCGGTCTGACCAAGAATTGCAAATCGGTGTGACCGAGTTCAGGACTTTGTGAAACCCTAGCAGTCTCGGTGCAACCGAACTGTGACTCGGTCTGACCGAGTTCACTAGTTTAGGTTCCAAAAGCTGCTTTGGTATCACCGAGTTTGCAAATCGGTTGATCCGACATGCTTTCTGTGGAAAACTAAAACTAAGTTTTTGACTCATTCTTTTGCAAAAACCTCTGTATTTTGTGATGCTCATCCACTCTGTCTCATCTATATCCATTCACAGGGTCTGCAGTCAGTGTGTGCAACATGTCTGATCAAAGTGACAGCCAGAACAAGTTAGAGGAGCAGATTCAAATGAGTGAGGGCACTAGTCCCTCTAGTACCTCAAATGATGGTAGCAGGAGCACCCCAAGCAACTTGCCCAAAGCTGCCACCAGGGCTAGAAAGAAGAAAACCTCAGAATCTGAGGATGAAGACTATGTGGCAATAGAGGATGAGGCCACTTCCAAGAAGAAAGTGCTCAAGAAGGAGTATGGCACAGCTGCTGCCACCAAGCCTGGTATGAAGACCAAAGTACCTACCGAAAGGATTCCCATGTCTAAAGCCAGAGCCTCCACTCAAGCATCATTGGAATCTGAATCCAAAGAGGCTGTTGCTGAAGGGAAGAAGAGGAAGGGAAGGGTCAAGAAGACCATGGCCAGAGTTATTGGAAAGCCTTCCATGATGGAAGAGGAGGAAGAAGAAGAGGTTGCTGCACCAGCACCCAAGGCTCAGAAGCTTATGGGTGATGCTATCAGGACAGGGGCTGCATCATCAAAGCCTAAAGAAGCACCCAAAGCTGCCTCCAAGCCCACGATTGCACCAAAGAGGAGTACTAGAAACATTCCAGCTGCTGAGAAGAACAAGGCTCCAATGCCTGAAATTTTTGCTGAGGAAGAAGATGATGAGACACATGTCTTTAGAAAATTGAAGCAAAAAATTCCAGATCATAATGATGCTCATCCTATAGCTGAGAAGATGAAGATTAGGAGAGACTCAGGATTGAGGCCATGGAGAGAGTCAGATCCATATGCCACCAGAAGGAGGACTACTGTTGACTACAGGTTCCACACAAAGGAACAGCAGGATTTCTATGAGACAGTGTTGTTGGACAAGAAGCCAATAGTGTGTGACATGAGGTGGGTGGACTGGACCTACATGAAGGAGAATGAGGAACACTATCCTGGTGTGTATGACAGCTTCAGCGCTTGTGGAGTGGCAGACTTTGTTGGGCAGAAGCTCACAAAGTGGAATGAGGAGCTCATAATGCAATTCTACTCCACAGCACACTTCTATCTAGATGGCAGAATAGTATGGATGTCTGAAGGTACAAGGTACCAATCAACTATTGAGGAACGGGCAAATCTGATCAATGCACCTAAGGAGGAAGAGGATGACTTGGATGTCTATGCCAAGAAGAAGATGGATCACAACTCTATGGCACATATGTACAAGGAGATCCCAGATGCTGCAATAGAATCACACAAGTTTGGATCAGTACATTATCTTCTGTCAGGACTGCCAACCATTAAATGGATCCTCAGGCATACTCTATTGCCCAAGTCAGGTGATCACAACATGATCAGAGGCCATGCAATAAACTTGCTACACCTATTTGATGTGCCACAGAAGTTCAAGGTCATGAGCCTTATAGTTGAGACTATCAAGAGGACAGTGTTGACCAAAGAGGAGTTGTGGATATGCCCCACGATCCGTGGAGCTGATTAACTCCAAGATGGGCACAGGCACATACCTGTTGGATAAGGAGCATATGCCTATCTATCTAGACTTTGAGGACAACCAAGTGGTTATGGATGAAGATGAACCATCTTCAGTGCAAGCACAAGCTAAGAAGGAGAAGGCAAGGACAGAGAAGGCTGCCAAGATGCCAACAATGGAAGAGGCATCTCAGTACTTTTTGAAGAGCAAACAGGATCAACGTGGCTACTTGATTGCATCCACTCTGAGGATTGAGAAGGGGCTGGCCACCTTGACTCGAAACCAGGAGAGCTTGGAGAGGATCATGGAGCAGAAGTTCTATGACATGGATGTGAAGGTCACTGAGATCCAGTCTGTTGTTGAGCAGCTTCAGGATGATATGCAGGAGAGGAAGGGCAAGACAACCACAGATGCATTTGCCAGAGTGCCTAGAGCTCATAGATCAGCTGCAGTGCCAGTGACAGACACCAGAGCCACTTCATCTGCACCAGCTACAGCTCCTACAGCTCCAGTGCAACCAGCTTCAGCACCTACACCACCAGCTCCATCTACATCAACTGATGCTTTCGTCCTTGGCGTTCTGTCTACACCACCACCTGAAGATCAACCCTGAGAGTCGATCTAGTACTATGCATTTTCTATGAACTTTTTGGTAACTTGTTGCCAAAGGGGGAGAAAAATGTATAGATCATAGGCTTCGAGAGAGTGTTGCTTTTTATTCTCTCTTGCTTTGGTGGTTGAACTTTATTTGCTTGTTTGAGATAGTTTATGTCTGTGTGATACCTGGATGATCATGTGTTTGATCATATGCTACATTTATGCTTGTTGGATGACATTATCTCGTTTATCTCTATATGATCATTCACTTTGCTTGGTGATGAGTGCATGTATTCAATCATTATCATTTTGAGCGCTCCACCAAGATGTACGTGACATGGAAGAGTTACCCATGAGCCTAACTCCTTGTGCATTTGCGGTCCAAAGCAAATCTTAAACTATGCACAAAAATTTAGGGGGAGCTCCTGCTTATCACATACTTCTCAAAGCGACAATATTTCTCACTCTTATTATCATTTGTCGAAGCTTTGATCTATATGTTGTCATCAGTTACCAAAAAGGGGGAGATTGAAAGTGCAACTATCCCTAGGTGGTTTTGGTAATTCCTAACAACATATAGCTCATTGAGCTAACATCATTCCAAGATGAATATTTCAGGAAAATCTCAATGGATGGCATGGCATGGATGAGAAAATTGGATCCCTCAAAATGCTAAGGATAAAAGGATTGGCTCAAGCTCAAAAGCTCAAGACTCTACATTCTATATTTTAGTGATCCAAGATCACATTGAGTCTATAGGAAAAGCCAATACTATCAAGGAGGGATGAGGTGTTGCTTAATGAGTTTCTTGCTCTATAGTGCTTAGTGATATGCTCCAAAACCCTCAACTACTTTCTCACATCCACATATGACCTAAACCAAAAGTCAAACTCGGCCCCACCGATTCTTTCTACCCGGCGCCACCGAGTTCAGATGTCATAGCCACTGCCACAAACCCTAGGCAAATCGGTCTCACCGATAGGGATGTCGGTCTCACCGAGATGGGATTGTAATCTCTCTATTTCCCTTCGTAACATTTCGGTACCACCGAGATGAGCGATCCGTCCCACCGAGATTGCAATGTAAACTCCCTGTTTCCTTTTCGTAACATTTCGGTCTCACCGAAATGAGCGAATCAGTCCCACCGAGTTTACCTGACCAACTCTCTGGTTAGCTTATTACCAAAATCGGTCTCACCGAGTTTGTGTAATCGGTCTCACCGAGATTACGTTATGCCCTAACCCTAACCACATCGGTCCTACCGACTTGCATGTCGGTCCCACCGAAAATCCTAACGGTCACTAGATTTGCTGAATTGGTCCGACCGAGTTTATCAATTTGGTCCCACCGAGTTTGGCAAGTTGTGTGTAACGGTTAGATTTTGTGTGGAGTCTATATATACCCCTCCACCTCCTCTTCATTCGTGGAGAGAGCCATCAGAACAAACCTACACTTCCAACTTGTCATTTTCGAGAAGGAACCACCTACTCATGTGTTGAGGCCAAGATATTCCATTCCTACCATATGAATCTTGATCTCTAGCCTTCCCCAAGTTGCTTTCCACTCAAATCTTCTTTCCACCAAATCCAAATCCTGTGAGAGAGAGTTGAGTGTTGGGGAGACTATCATTTGAAGCACACGAGCAAGGAGTTCATCATCAGCACACCATTTGTTACATCTTGGAGAGTGGTGTCTCCTAGATTGGCAAGGTGTCACTTGGGAGCCTCCGACAAGATTGTGGAGTTGAACCAAGGAGTTTGTAAGGGCAAGGAGATCGCCTACTTCATGAAGATCTATCGCTAGTGAGGCAAGTCCTTCGTGGGCGACGGCCATGGTGGGATAGACAAGGTTGCTTCTTCGTGGACCCTTCGTGGGTGGAGCCCTTCGTGGACTCACAAGCAACTGCTACCCTTCGTGGGTTGAATTTCCATCAACGTGGATGTACGATAGCACCACCTATCGGAACCACGACAAAAACATCCGTGTCTCCAATTGCGTTTGAATTCTCCAAACCCTTCCCTTTACATTCTTGCAAGTTGCATGCTTTACTTTCCGCTGCTCATATACTCTTTGCATGCTTGCTTGAATTGTGCTAAGATTGCTTGACTTGTGCTAAGATAGCTAAAATCTCCCAAGGACTAAAATTGGGAAAAGGATAAGTTTTTATTTGGTCAAGTAGTCTAATCACCCCCCCCCCTCTAGACATACTTTTGATCCTACAATTATGGTGGAGGGGGGCACCGCACACGGCTAAGAGATCCAAGAGATCAATTTTTGTGTCTATGGGGTGCCCCCCTCCTCCGTATATAAAGGGGGGGAGAGGCGGCCGACCAATGGGAGGAAGCGCGCCCAAGGGGGGGCAATCCTACTCCAAGTAGGTTTTGCCCCCCTTTCCTATTCCAACTAGGAGAAGGGGGAAGGAGGAGGTGGAGAGAAGGAAGGAGAAGGGGGGCCGCCACCCCCTTCCCTTTCCCAATTCGGATTGGGGCAAGGGGGGCCACGCGCCACCTCCTTGCCGCCTCTCCTCTTCCACCACTTGGGCCCATGAGGTTCCGGTAACCCCCCGGTACTCCGGTATATATCCGATAACCCCCGAAACCATTCCGGTGTGCGAATATAGTCGTCCAATATATCAATCTTCATGTCTCGAACATTTCGAGACTCCTCGTTATGTCCGTGATCATATCCGGGACTCCGAACTTCCTTCGGTACATCAAAACACATAAAATCATAATATAACCGTCATCGAACTTTAAGCGTGCGGACCCTACGGGTTCGAGAACTATGTAGACATGACCGAGACATGTCTCCGGTCAATAACCAATAGCGGAACCTGGATGCTCATATTGGCTCCCACATATTCTACGAAGATCTTTATCGGTCAAACCGCATAACAACATACATTGTTCCCTTGGTCATCGGTATGTTACTTGCCCGAGATTCGATCGTCGGTATCTCAATACCTAGTTCAATCTCGTTACCGGCAAGTCTCTTTACTCGTTCTGTAATACATCATCCCGCAACTAACTCATTAGCTGCAATGTTTGCAAGGCTTATAGTGATGTGCATTACCAAGTGGGCCCAGAGATACCTCTCTGACAATCGGAGTGACAAATCCTAATCTCGAAATACGCCAATCCAACAAGTACCTTTGGAGACACCTGTAGAGAAACTTTATAATCACTCAGTTACGTTGTGACGTTTGGTAGCACACAAAGTGTTCCTCCGGTAAACGGGAGTTGCATAATCTCATAGTTATAAGAACATGTATAAGTCATGAAGAAAGCAATAGCAACATACTAAACGATCGAGTGCTAAGCTAACGGAATGGGTCAAGTAAATCACATCATTCTCCTAATGATGTGATCCCGTTAATCAAATGACAACTCTTTGTCCATGGCTAGGAAACATAACCATCTTTGATCAACGAGCTAGTCAAGTAGAGGCATACTAGTGACACTCTGTTTGTCTATGTATTCACACATGTATCATGTTTTCGGTTAATACAATTCTAGCATGAATAATAAACATATATCATAATATAAGGAAATAAATAATAACTTTATTATTGCCTCTAGGGCATATTTCCTTCAGTCTCCCACTTGCATTAGAGTCAATAATCTAGATTACACAGTAATGATTCTAACACCCATGGAGCCTTGGTGCTGATCATGTTTTGCTCGTGGAAGAGGCTTAGTCAACAGGCCTGCAACATTCAGCTCCGTATGTATTTTGCAAATCTCTATGTCTCCCACTTGGACTTGATCCCGGATGGAGTTGAAGCGTCTCTTGATGTGCTTGGTTCTCTTGTGAAATCTGGATTCCTTTGCCAAAGCAATTGCACCAGTATTGTCACAAAAGATTTTCATTGGACCCGATGCACTAGGTATGACACCTAGATCGGATATGAACTCCTTCATCTAGACTCCTTCATTTGCTGCTTCCGAAGCAGCAATGTACTCCGCTTCACACGTAGATCCCACCACGACGCTTTGTTTAGAACTGCTCCAACTGACAGCTCCACCGTTCAATATAAACATGTATCTGGTTTGTGATTTAGAATCGACTGGATCAGTGTCAAAGCTTTCATCAACATAACCATTTACGATGAGCTCTTTGTCACCTCCATAAACGAGAAACATGTCCTTAGTCCTTTTCAGGTATTTCAGGATGTTCTTGACCGTTGTCCAGTGATCCACTCCTGGATTACTTTGGTACCTCCCTGCTAAACTAATAGCAAGGCACACATCAGGTCTGGAACACAACATTGCATACATGATAGAGCCTATGGCTGAAGCATAGGGAACATCTTTCATTTTCTCTCTATCTTCTACAGTGGTCGGGCATTGAGTCTTACTCAACTTCACACCTTGTAACACAGGCAAGAACCCTTTCTTTGCTCGATCCATTTTGAACTTCTTCAAAACTTTGTCAAGGTATGTGCTTTGTGAAAGTCCAATTAAGCGTCTTGATCTATCTCTATAGATTTTGATGCCCAATATATAAGCAGCTTCACCGAGGTCCTTCATTGAAAAACTCTTATTCAAATATCCCTTTATGCTATCCAGAAATTCTATATCATTTCCAATAAATGATATGTCATCCACATATAATATCAGAAATGCTACAAAGCTCCCACTCACTTTCTTGTAAATACAGGCTTCTCAAAAGTCTGTATAAAACCATATGCTTTGATCACACTGTCAAAACGTTTATTCCAACTCTGAGAGGCTTGCACCAGTCCATAAATGGATCGCTGGAGCTTGCACACTTTGTTAGCTCCCTTTGGATCGACAAAACATTCTGGTTGCATCATATACAACTCTTCTTCTAGAAATCCATTCAGGAATGCAGTTTTGACATCCATTTGCCAAATTTCATAATCATAAAATGCGGCAATTGCTAACATGATTCGGACAGACTTAAGCATCGCTTCGGGTGAGAAGGTCTCATCGTAGTCAATCCTTTGAACTTGTCGAAAACCTTTTGCAACAAGTCGAGCTTTATAGACGATAACATTACCGTCGTCGTCGGTCTTCTTCTTGAAGATCCATTTATTCTCAATGGCTTGCCGATCATCGAGCAAGTCAACCAAAGTTCACACTTTGTTCTCATACATGGATCCCATCTCAGATTTCATGGCCTCAAGCCATTTTACGGAATCTGGGCTCACCATCGCTTCTTCATAGTTCGTAGGTTTGTCATGGTCTAGTAACATAACCTCCGAATAGGATTTCCGTACCACTCAGTGCGGATCTTACTCTGGTTGACCTCGAGGTTCAAGAATAACTTGATCTGAAGTTTCATGATCATCATCATTAACTTCCTCGATGGTGGTGTAGACGTCCACAGAACCGGTTTACGTGATGAACTACCTTCAATAAGGGAGCAGGTACTGTTACCTCATCAAGTTCTACTTTCCTCTCACTCACTTCTTTCGAGAGAAACTCCTTCCCTAGAAAGGATCCATTCTTGGCAACGAATGTCTTGCCTTCGGATCTGTGATAGAAGGTGTACCCAACAGTTTCCTTTGGGTATCCTATGAAGACACATTTCTCCGATTTGGGTTCGAGCTTATCAGGTTGAAGCTTTTTCACATAAGCATCGCAGCCCCAAACTTTAAGAAATGACAACTTTGGTTTCTTGCCAAACCATAGTTCATAAGGCGTCGTCTCAACGGATTTTGATGGTGCCCTATTTAACGTGAATGCGGCCGTCTCTAAAGCATAACCCCAAAACGGTAGCGGTAAATCAGTAAGAGACATCATAGATCGCACCATATCTAGTAAAGTACGATTACAACGTTCGGACACACCATTATGCTGTGGTGTTTTAGGTGGCGCGAGTTGCGAAACAATTCCGCATTGTTTCAAATGTAGACCAAACTCGTAACTCAAACATTCTCCTCCACGATCAGATCGTAGAAACTTTATTTTCTTGTTATGATGATTTTCAACTTCACTCTGAAATTCTTTGAACTTTTCAAATGTTTCGGACTTATGTTTCATTAAGTAGATATACCCATATCTTCTTAAATCATCTGTGAAGGTGAGAAAATAACGATACCCTCCGACGAGCCTCAACATTCATTGGACCACATACATCAGTATGTATGATCTCTAACAAATCAGTTGCTCGCTCCATAGTTCCGGAGAACGGCATTTTAGTCATCTTGCCCATGAGGCATGGTTCGCAAGTACCAAGTGATTCATAATCAAGTGATTCCAAAAGTCCATCAGTATGGAGTTTCTTCATGCGCTTTACACCAATATGACCCAAACGGCAGTGCCACAAATAAGTTGCACTATCATTATCAACTCTGCATCTTTTGGCTTCAACATTATGAATATGTGTATCACTACTATCGAGATTCATCACAAATAGACCACTCGTCAAGGGTGCATGAATCACAAATAGACCACTCTTCAAGGGTGCATGACCATAAAAGATATTACTCATATAAATAGAACAACCATTATTCTTAGATTTAAATGAATAACCGTCTCGCATCAAACAAGATCCAGATATAATGTTCATGCTCAACGCTGGCACCAAATAACAATTATTTAGGTCTAAAACTAATCCCGAAGGTAGATGTAGAGGTAGCGTGCTGACGGCGATCACATAGACTTTGGAACCATTTCCCACGCGCATCGTCACCTCGTCCTTAGCCGGTGTTAAGCTAATCCGTAGTCCCTGCTTGAGTTGCAAATATTAGCAATGAACCGGTATCAAATACCAGTGCTACTACAAGCTCGTAAGGTACACATCAATAACATGTATATCACATATACCTTTGTTCACCTTGCCATCCTTCTTAACCGCCAAATACTTGGGGCAGTTCCGCTTCCAAAGGACTATCGCTTGCGGTAGAAGCACTCGATCTCGGGCTTAGGTCCAGACTTGGGTTTCTTATCTTGAGCAGCAACTTGTTTGCTGTTCTTCTTGAAGTTCCCCTTCTTCTTCTCTTTGCCCTTTTTCTTGAAACTGGTGGTCTTATTGACCATCAACACTTGATGCTCCTTCTTGATTTCTACCTCCGCAGCTTTTAGCATTGCGAAGAGCTCGGGAATCGTCTTATCCATCCCTTGCATGTTATAGTTCATCACGAAGCTCTTGTAGCTTGGTGGCAGTGATTGAAGAATTCTATCAATGACGATATCATACGAAAGAGTAACTCCCAGTTGAATCAAGTGATTGTTATACCCAGACATTCTGAGTATATGCTCACTGGCAGAACTATTCTCCTGCATCTTGCACCTGTAGAACTTATTGGAGACTTCATATCTCTCAATCTGGGCATTTGCTTGAAATATTAACTTCAACTCCTGGAACATCTCATATGCTCCATGACGTTCAAAACGTCGTTGAAGTCCCGGTTCTAAGCCGTAAAGCATGGCACATCGAACTATCGAGTAGTCATCGCTTTGCTCGCGGACGTTCATAACATCGGTGTTGCTCCTGCAGAAGAGGTTTGGCACCTAGCGGTGCTTCCAGGACATAATTCTTCAGTGCAGCAATGAGGATAATCCTCAAGTTACGGACCCAGTCCGTGTAATTGCTACCATCATCTTTCAACTTTGCTTTCTCAAGGAACGCATTAAAATTCAATGGAATAACAACACGAGGCATCTATCTACAACAAACATAGACATGCAAAATACTATCAGGTATTAAGTTCATGATAAATTTAAGTTCAATTAATCATATTACTTAAGAACTCCCACTTAGATAGACATCCCTCCAATCATCTAAGTGATCACGTGATCCAAATCAACTAAACCATAACCGATCATCACGTGAAATGGAGTAGTTTTCAATGGTGAACATAACTATGTTGATCATATCTACTATATGATTCGCGCTCGACCTTTCGGTCTCAGTGTTTCGAGGCCATATCTGCATATGCTAGGCTCGTCAAGTTTAACCCGAGTATTCTGCATGTGCAAAACTGGCTTGCACCCGTTGTAGATGGACGTAGAGCTTATCACACCCGATCAACACGTGGTGTCTGGGCACGACGAACTTTAGCAACGGTGCATACTCAGGGAGAACATTTTTATCTTGAAATTTAGTGAGAGATCATCTTATAATGCTACTGTCAATCAAAGCAAAATAAGATGCATAAAAGATAAACATCACATGCAATCAATATAAGTGATATGATATGGAACCCATCATCTTGTGCTTGTGGTCTCCATCTCCGAAGCACCGTCATGATCACCATCGTCACCGGCGCGACACCTTGATCTCCATCGTAGCATCGTTGTCGTCTCACCAACTATTGCTTCTACGACTATCGCTACCTCTTAGTGATAAAGTAAAGCAATTACAGGGTGATTGCATTGCATACAATAAAGCAACAACCATATGGCTCCTGCCAGTTGCAAATAACTCGGTTACAAAACATGATCATCTCATACAATAAAATATAGCATCATGCCTTGACCAAATCACATCACAACATGCCCTGCAAAAACAAGTTAGACGTCCTCTACTTTGTTGTTGCAAGTTTTACGTGGCTGCTACGGGCTGAGCAAGAACCGATCTTACCTACGCATCAAAACCACAACGATAGTTCGTCAAGTTAGTGCTGTTTTAACCTTCTCAAGGACCGAGCGTAGCCACACTCGGTTCAACTAAAGTTGGAGAAACTGACACCCGCTAGTCACCTGTGTGCAAAGCACGGCGGTAAAACTAGTCTCGCGTAAGCGTACGCGTAATGTCGGTCCAGGCCGCTTCATCCAACAATATCACCGAACCAAAGTGTGACATGTTGGTAAGAAGTATGACTTGTATCGCCCACAACTCACTTGTGTTCTACTCATGCATATAACATCAACGCATAAAACCTGGCTCGGATGCCACTGTTGGGGAACGTAGTAATTTCAAAAATATTCCTACGCACACGCAAGATCATGGTGATGCATAGCAACGAGAGTGAAGAGTGTGTCCACGTACCCTCGTAGACCAAAAGCGGAAGCGTTAGCACAACGCGTTTGATGTAGTCGTACGTCTTCACGATCCGACCGATCAAGTACCGAACGCATGACACCTTCGAGTTCAGCACACGTTCAACTTGATGACGTCCCTCAAACTCCGATCCAGCCGAGTTTTGAGGGAGAGTTCCATCAGCACAACGGCGTGGTGACGATGATGATGATGTCCCGGTGCAGGACTTCGCCTAAGCACCGCTACGATATTATCGAGGTGGATTATGGTGGAGGGGGGCACCGCACACGGCTAAGAGATCCAAGAGATCAATTGTTGTGTCTATGGGGTGCCCCCCTCCTCTGTATATAAAGGGGGAGGAGGAAGAGGGGGCCGGCCAAGGGGAGGAGGCGCGCCCAAGGGGGGGCAATCCTACTCCAAGTAGGTTTTGCCCCCCTTTCCTATTCCAACTAGGAGAAGGGGGAAGGAGGAGGTGGAGAGAAGGAAGGAGAAGGGGGGGGGCCGCCCCCTTCCCTTTCCCAATTCGGATTGCGCCACCTCCTGGCCGCCTCTCCTCTTCCACCACTTGGGCCCATGAGGCCCAATAACCTCCGGGGAGGTTTCTTAACCCCCTGGTACTCCTGTATATATCCGATAACCCCCGGAACCATTCCGGTGTCCGAATATAGTCATCCAATATATCAATCTTCATGTCTCGAACATTTTGAGACTCCTCGTTATGTCCGTGATCGTATCCAGGACTCCGAACTTCCTTTGGTACACCAGAACACATAAACTCATAATATAACCGTCATCAAACTTTAATGTGCGGACCCTACGGGTTCGAGAACTATGTAGACATGACCGAGGCATGTCTCCGGTCAATAACCAATAGCGGAACCTGGATGCTCATATTGGCTCCCACATATTCTACGAAGATCTTTATCGGTCAAACCGCATAACAACATGCGTTGTTCCGTTTGTCATCGGTATGTTACTTGACCGAGATTCGATCGTCGGTATCTCAATACCTAGTTCAATCTCGT
Source organism: Aegilops longissima (assembly GCA_021605205.1). NCBI lineage: Eukaryota > Viridiplantae > Streptophyta > Magnoliopsida > Poales > Poaceae > Aegilops > Aegilops longissima. The sequence goes on from CM038679.1 coordinate 501,970,280, forward strand.
TACCGGCAAGTCTCTTTACTCGTTCAGTAATACATCATCCCGCAACTAACTCATTAGCTACAATGCTTGCAAGGCTTATAGTGATGTGCATTACCGAGTGGGCCCAGAGATACCTCTCCGACATTCGGAGTGACAAATCCTAATCTCGAAATAAGCCAACCCAACAAGTACCTTTGGAGACACCTGTAGAGCACCTTTATAATCACCCAGTTACGTTGTGACGTTTGGTAGCACACAAAGTGTTCCTCTGGTAAACGGGAGTTGCATAATCTCATAGTTATAGGAACATGTATAAGTCATGAAGAAAGCAATAGCAACGTACTAAAAGATCGAGTGCTAAGCTAACGGAATGGGTCAAGTCAATCACATCATTCTCCTAATGATGTGATCCTGTTAACCAAATGGCAACTCTTTGTCCATGGCTAGGAAACATAACCATCTTTGATCAACGAGCTAGTCAAGTAGAGGCATACTAGTGACACTCTGTTTGTCTATGTATTCACACATGTATCATGTTTCCGGTTAATACAATTCTAGCATGAATAATAAACATATATCATGATATAAGGAAAAAATAATAACTTTATTATTGCCTCTAGGGCATATTTCCTTCAGGGGGGCATGCACGGGCAGGAGCACGGGCGCGGCGAGTGCAGCCAAACGCATGGGGGCCGGCGCCACGGTGGGTGGAGGGGCGCGCACGGGCACGGGCACGGGCGCTGGCGCTGGCATGTACACCAGTGATACGTCTCCAACGTATCTATAATTTATGAAGTATTCATGCTATTATATTATCCTTCTAGGATGTTTTATATGCATTTATATGCTACTTTATATGATTTTTGGGACTAACCTATTAACCTAGAGCCCAGTGCCAGTTTCTGTTTTTTCCCTTGTTTTTTAGTATTGCAGAAAAGGAAAACCAAACGGAGTCCAGTTGACCTGAAACTTGACGGAGCTTATTTTGGGACCAGAAGAAGGCTGAGGGAGTCCTGGATTAGGGGGTGTCCGGATAGCCGAACTATCACCGTTGGCCGGACTCCTGGACTATGAAGATACAAGATTGAAGACTTCGTCCCGCGTCCGGATGGGACTTTCCTTGGCGTGGAAGGCAAGCTTGGCGATACGGATATGTAGATCTCCTACCATTGTAACCGACTCTGTGTAACCCTAACCCTATCCGGTGTCTATATAAACCGGAGGGTTTTAGTCCGTAGGACGAACAACAATCATACCATAGGCTAGCTTCTAGGGTTTAGCCTCTCTGATCTCGTGGTAGATCCACTCTTGTACTACCCATATCATCAATATTAATCAAGCAGGAGTAGGGTTTTACCTCCATTGAGAGGGCCCAAACCTGGGTAAAAACATCGTGTCCCTTGTCTCCTGTTACCATCCGCCTAGACGCACATTTCGGGACCCCCTACCCGAGATCCGCCGGTTTTGACACCGACAAAGGCCATGGAGTAAAAGAGTTGGGCCAGAAGAGTCCCGGGCTGCCCACGACGGTGGGAGGCGCGACCACCCCTTGGGCGCGCCCCCTACCTCGTGGACAGCCCGGAGACCCCCCCTGACTTTTTCTCGACGCCAAAACCTCTTATATATACAGAAACCCCCAGAACATAACCTAGATCGGGAGTTTCGCCGTCGCAAGCCTCTGTACCCACCAAAAACCAATCGGGACCCTGTTCCGGCACCCTGCCGGAGGGGGGGATCCCTCACCGGTGGCCATCTCCATCATCCCGGTGCTCTCCATAATTAGGAGGGAGTAGTTCACCCTCGGGGCTGAGGGTATGTCCCAGTAGATATGTGATCTCTCTCTCTCTCTCTCTCTCTCTCTCTCTCTCTCTCTCTCGTGTTCGTGATTTGGCACGATCTTGATGTATCATGAGCTTTGCTATTAGAGTTGGATCTTATGATGTTTCTCCCATCTACTCTCTTGTAATGGATTGAGTTTTCCATTTGAAGTTATCTTATCAGATTGAGTCTTTAAGGATTTGAGAACAATTGATGTATGTCTTGCATGTGCTTATCTGTGGTGACATTGGGATATTCACGTGATCCACTTGATGTATGTTTTGGTGATCAACTTGCGGGTTCCGTAACATTGTGAACTTATGCATAGGGGTTGGCACACGTTTTCGTCTTGACTCTCCGGTAGAAACTTTGGGGCACTCTTTGAAGTTCTTTGTGTTGTTTGAATAGATGAATCTGAGATTGTGTGATGCATATCGTATAATCATACCCACGGATACTTGAGGTGACATTGGAGTATCTAGGTGACATTAGGGTTTTGGTTGATATGTGTCTTAAGGTATTATTCTAGTACGAACTCTTGAATAGATCAATCCAAAAGAATAACTTTGAGGTGGTTTCGTACCCTACAATAATCTCTTCGTTTGTTCTCCGCTATTAGTGACTTTGGAGTGACTCTTTGTTGCATGTTGAGGGATAGTTATATGATCCAATTATGTTATTATTGTTGAGAGAACTTGCACTAGTGGAAGTATGAACCCTAGGCCTTGTTTCCTAGCATTGCAATACCGTTTACACTCACTTTTATCATTAGTTACCTTGCTGTTTTTATATTTTCAGATTACAAAAACCTATATCTATCATCCATATTGCACTTGTATCACCATCTCTTCGCCGAACTAGTGCACCTATACAATTTACCATTGTATTGGGTGTGTTGGGGACACAAGAGACTCTTTGTTATTTGGTTGTAGGGTTGCTTGAGAGAGACCATCTTCAACCTACGCCTCCCATGGATTGAGAAACCTTTGGTCATCCACTTGAGGGAAATTTTCTACTGTCCTACAAACTTCTGCACTTGGAGGCCCAACAACATATACAAGAAGAAGGTTGCGTAGTAGACCTCAAGCTCTTTTCTGGCGCCGTTGCCGGGGAGGTGAGTGCTTGAAGGTATATCTTTAGATCTTGAAATCGAGTCTTTTAGTTTCTTGTTTTATCACTAGTTTATTCTATAAAAGAAAACTACAAAAAATGGAATTAAGGTTGCCTCATATGCTTCATCTTTTTAATGTCTTTCGTGAAAATAATGGGAAGGAAAATTGTGCTCAAGTACTAGAAGAAGAATTACATAGAATGCTTGGCATAAAATATGTGAATGATGAGCATGATTGCAATGTTGTTAGTATGAATTCTTTGAATACCCATGATGCTAATGATATGCAAGGCCACAAGCTTGGGGATGCTATGTTTGATGAAGATGATATGCTTAGTCCCCCAAGTTTTGTTGAGCAAATTTATTATGATGAAGGAATATATGCTTGTAGGAATTGCAATAATATCAAGTTTCCTCTCTATGTGCTTAAAGTTTTAAAGTTATGCTTGTTTTGCCTTCCTATGCTAGTTGATTATTGTTCCCATAAGTTGTTTGCTCACAAAATCCCTATGCATAGGAAGTGGGTTAGACTTAAATGTGCTTGCCATGTGTTTCATGATGCTCCCATTATGTTTCAATTCTTATCTTTTATGTGAGCATCATTGAAATCATCATGCCTAACTAGGGGCGTTAAACGTTAGCGCTTGTTGGGAGGCAACCCAATTTTATTTTTGTTCTTTGCCTTTTGCTCCTGTTTAGTAATAAATAAATCATCTAGCCTCTGGTTAGATGTTGTTTTATGTTTTAATTAGTGTTTGTGCCAAGTAAGACCTATAGGATCTTCTTGGATGATAATTATTTGATCTTGCTGAAAAAGTCAGAAACTTTCTGGTGACGGAAACAATTGTTAAAAATCACCAGAAAGTGATAAAATACTGATTCCAATTGATGTAGATCACTAATCAAATTATCTAGGTCTTCCTATTTTGGCAGATTTTTCTGAGTTCCAGAAGTTTGCGTTTGATGCAGATTACTACAGATTGTTCTGTTTTTGACAGGTTATGTTTTGTATGTGTTGTTTGCTTATTTTGATGAATCTATGAGTAGTATCGGAGGGTATGAACCATAGAGAAGTTGGAATACAGTAGATATTACACCAATATGAATTTATAATGAGTTCACAACAGTACCTAAGTGGTGATTTATTTTCTTATACTAACGGAGCTTACGAGTTTTCTGTTGAGTTTTGTGTTGTGAAGTTTTCAAGTTTTGGGTAAAGATCCGATGGACTATGGAATAAGGAGTGGCAAGAGCCTAAGCTTGGGGATGCCCAAGGCAACCCAAGGTAATATTCAAGGACAACCAAGAGCCTAAGCTTGGGGATGCCCCGGATGGCATCCCCTCTTTCGTCTTCGTTCATCGGTAACTTTACTTGGAGCTATATTTTTATTCACCACATGATATGTGTATTGCTTGGAGCATCATTTTATTTTGTTAGTATTTGCTTGCTGTTATTTAGAATGTTTTGCATATCTATTTTCAATAAAAATGCCAAGCATAGCCTTTACCATGCTTATTTTGCAAGTATACATGTTGCTGTTTCAAAACAGAAAGTTTACCACTGTTGCAAAAATTCCCTAGAAAAGTAAGAATTTGATAAAATGTTGAAACTTTTTGCATATTGAGCTCTAATAAATTTTCTACAGTGTAGTAGAATTTCATAATGTTTGTAGTTAGGGAAGTATGATGAATCTTGCATTCTTTACAGACTGTACTGTTTTGGCAGATTGCTGTTATGTTTGCATTGTTTGCATATGTTTGCTTGTTTAATGATTCTATTTGAGGATAGGAGTATTAAATATGCAGAGACATTTAGTATGCAATGTTGAATAATAATTTTAGTGATTTGTTACAGTAGAGAATGATAAGGTTTTTGCATTGGTTTATAATAACTTATCTCACGAGTTCTTGTTGAGTTTGGTGTGGATGAAGCTTTCGAGATTTAGGAAACCGTGATATAAAAGGAATTAAGGAGACGCAAAAGTTCAAGCTTGGGGATGCCCAAGCCACCCAAGATAATATTTCAAGAAGTCTCAATCATCTAAGCTTGGGGATGCCCCGGTAGGCATCCCACCTTTCTTCTTCAACAATTATCGATTAGTATCGGTTGAGCCTAAGTTTTTGCTTCTTCACATGATGAGTGCTATCCTTGAAATGTCGTTTTTTTTGTTTTTCTTGCAGTTTGAATAATATCCCAAGATCTGAAATTCTTAAATGAGAGAGAGAGAGAGAGAGAGTCTTCACATAGCTACATAATTATTTAACTACTCATTGATCTTCACTTATATCTTTTTGGAGTAGTTTGTAATTTACTCGTGTGCTTCACTTATATCCTATGAGTAAATGGTTGAATGATTTAAATGTCATAAATCTGAAATTATATATGTTTCATATATGCCTTTCCCATGGGGAGTAATGACTTCACATATAAGAAGTAGAGGTGGTAAATTTATTGAAGGTTAGCAAACATTGTATTGGTCACGGGGTGCAGCCAAAAGCATGGGGACCGGCGTCGCGGTGGGTGGAGGGGCGCGCACGGGCACGGGCATGGGCGCGGCGGGTGCAGCCAAACGCATGGGGGTCGGCGCCACGGTGGGTGGAGGGGCGTGCATGGGCACGGGCACGGGCGCTGGCGCTGGCATGTACACCAGTGATACGTCTCCAATGTATCTATAATTTATGAAGTATTCATGCTATTATATTATCCTTCTAGGATGTTTTATATGCATTTATATGCTATTTTATATGATTTTTGGGACTAACCTATTAACCTAGAGCCCAGTGCCAGTTTCTGTTTTTTCCCTTGTTTTTGAGTATCGCAGAAAAGGAAAACCAAACGGAGTCCAATTTACCTGAAACTTGACGAAGCTTATTTTTGGACCAGAAGAAGGTGGAGTAAAAGAGTTGGGCCAGAAGAGTCCCGGGCTGCCCACGAGGGTGGGAGGTGCGGCCAGCCCCTGGGCGCGCCCCCTTACCTCGTGGACAGCCCGGAGACCCCCCTAACTTGTTCTCGACGCCAAAACCTCTTATATGTACAGAAACCCCCAGAACATGACCTAGATCGGGAGTTCCGCTGCTGCAAGCCTCTGTAGCCACCAAAAACCAATCGGGACCCTGTTCTGGCACCCTGCCGGAGAGGGGGATCCCTCACAGGTGGCCATCTTCATCATCCTGGCGCTCTCCATGACGAGGAGGGAGTAGTTCACCCTCGGGGCTGAGGGTATGTACCAGTAGCTATGTGTTTGATCTCTCTCTCTCTCTCTCTCTCTCTCTCTCGTGTTCTTGATTTGGCACGATCTTGATGTATCACGAGCTTTGCTATTATAGTTGGATCTTATGATGTTTCTCCCCCTCTACTCTCTTGTAATTGATTGAGTTTTCCCTTTGAAGTTATCTTATCGGATTGAGTCTTTAAGGATTTGAGAACACTTGATGTATGTCTTACATGTGCTTATCTGTGGTGACATTGGGATATTCACGTGATCCACTTGATATATGTTTTGGTGATCAACTTGAGGGTACCGTAAAATTGTGAACTTATGCATAGGGGTTGGCACACGTTTTCGTCTTGACTCTCCGGTAGAAACTTTGGGGCACTCTTTGAAGTTCTTTGTGTTGGTTGAGTAGATGAATCTGAGATTGTGTGATGCATATCGTATAATCATACCCACGGATACTTGAGGTGACACTGGAGTATCTAGGTGACATTAGGGTTTTGGTTGATATGTGTCTTAAGGTGTTATTCTAGTACGAACTCTTGAATAGATCGATCCGAAAGAATAACTTTGAGGTGGTTTCGTACCCTACAATAATCTCTTCGTTTGTTCTCTGCTATTAGTGACTTTGGAGTGACTCTTTGTTGCATGTTGAGGTACAGTTATATGATCCAATTATGTTATTATTGTTGAGAGAACTTGCACTAGTGAAAGTATGAACCCTAGGCCTTGTTTCCTAGCATTGCAATACAGTTTATGCTCACTTTTATCATTAGTTACCTTGCTGTTTTTATATTTTCAGATTACAAAAACCTATATCTATCATCCATATTGCACTTGCATCACCATCTCTTCGCCGAACTAGTGCACCTATACAATTTTTCATTGTATTGGGTGTGTTGGGGACACAAGAGACTCTTTGTTATTTGGTTGCAGGGTTGCTTGAGAGAGACCATCTTCAACCTACGCCTCCCACGGATTGATAAACCTTAGGTCATCCAATTGAGGGAAATTTTCTACTGTCCTACAAACCTCTGCACTTGGAGGCCCAACAACGTCTACAAGAAGAAGGTTGCGTTGTAGACATCAACCAGCTCGCGCGGGTCTGCGGAGACCTCGCTGATGCCCGTGGCTTCCAGCTCTGCGATAGTGCTCGGCGACCAGCCCGTCAATGCTACGGGGATGGTCGCTGGTGCGGGCGCGGGGATGGGAGCTGGGACGGGAGTGGGGGCAGCAACCGTCACAGCCAGCTTGTTCTGGGCCATGTCCATGAGGCCCCATTCCTCCTTATTTTCTATCACCTCCGGCTCGTAGTCGACTTCACCAAACTTGAAGACTAGTGCCAGATAATCATTCTGCGCCATGGCGTTGGTGAGGTCTGCGGGAGGGAGGGGAATGGGAGGCGAACAGTAAGGCCGCCCGTATTAAACAGCGGCTCGGGCGCCATTAATGGAGAGGAAGGCGGGCGGCCATGGAAGTCAAAGGGCTCGCTTCCCAGTGAGCATGTGCAGCGTACAGCTCGCGCGCTTCCCCGTGATCCTGTGGATTGGAGGACAGCTTGAACGCCTCTCGGTCAGCCTGCGCACCGGACTGCGCTCGCACGCCTCCCATTCAGTCAAGGTCAAGCAGTTGTCCGCATGGCACCTCCTACAGCCATTAAAACCAAGACACGTGGCGTCACGTGAATGGTTAACAGAACGCACACGATTTGAATTATATCAACGTTTGAGATATTAAAGTGGCAGCTATTTTTTCAAAATGCCTTTGTTGGCTATCATTATTCGAGTGCGCCTTCTCTCAAAATGGACACGAAAAATGCCACAGCATGTCGGGTGCCATTCCATGATAGCATGCCAAGTTTCATGAATTTCAGAAGAGTTTTGGATTTACTAGAATTTAAAAACCAGGCATCTCAATGTTTTGCCGGCAATCAACGGTGCCCTGGTCTTTGAAATTCATTCCCATTTCTTGCATGGGACCTAAGCATGCACCCAAGGACACAGATTTGATTTTTCAACCAATTTATATGCACTAGAGCATGTGCATGTAGTTCAAATTTTAATTATGCACATAAATGCATTGAAAACTCAGTTAATGCATAAAAATGTCCAAACGAACCCCGAAAAATCTCAAAAATTGACACAACACTCCTGTTGTTCTATGTTGACACGAGAAATTTTTTGAAAGCAATAAGAGGCAATGGATATCGTTTCGTCCCCAAAGGTGGGACGTTCCCTACCGAAAACATCAGGCTTGTTGTGAGAAGCTCTGGTTTGTGAGAAGCATATACCCAAACCAACCCCAAATGGGACAATTTTTTTACCACGGCATGTTGATGCCGCTCCATGACAGCATGCCAAGTTTCATCAATTTCAGACGAGTTTTAGATTTACTAGAATTTAAAAACCAGGCATCTCAATGTTTTGCCGGCAATCAACGGTGCCCTGGTGTTTGAAATTCATTACCATTTCTTGCATGGGACCTAAGCATGCACCCAAGGACACAGATTAGATTTTTCAACCAATTTATATGCACTATAGCATGTGCATGTAGTTCAAATTTGAATTATGCACATATATGCATTGAAAACTCAATTAATGCATAAAAATGTCCAAATGAACCCCGAAAAATCACAAAAATTGACACAACACTCCTATTGTTCTATGTTGACATGAGAAAAAAATTTGAAACAATAAGAGGCAATGGATATCGTTTCGTCCCCAAAGGTGGGACCTTCACTATCGAAACCATCATGCTTGTTGTGAGAAGCTCTGGTTTGTGAGAAGCTTATACCCGAACCTGCCCCAAATGGGACAATTTTTTTTCCTTGGCATGTTGATGCCGCTCCATGATAGCATGCCAAGTTTCATGAATTTCAGACGAGTTTTGGATTTACTAGAATTTAAAAACAAGGCATCTCAATGTTTTGCCGGCAATCAACAGTGCCCTGGTGTTTGAACTTCATTCCCATCTCTTGCATGGGACCTAGAAATTCACCCAAGGACACACATGTTATTTTTCAACCAACTTTAGTGCGTTGGAGCATGTGCTTGTAGTTCAAATTTGAATTATGCACATAAAATGCCTAGAAAACCCAGTTAATGTATAAAAAAAGGCCAAACGAACCCCGAAAAATTCTAAGATTAAACACAACACTCCTGTTGTTCTATGTTGACACTAGAAAATTTTTGAAAGCAATAAGAGGCAACGGATATCGTCCCGTCCCCAAAGGTGGTACATTCCCTATCAAAACCATCATGCTTGTTGTGAGAAGCTCTGGTTTGTGAGAAGCTTATACCCAAACCTGCCCCAAATGTGACAAAATTTTCACCACGGCATGTTGATGCCGCTCCATGATAGCATGCCAAGTTTCATTAATTTCAGACGAGTTTTGGATTTACTAGAATTTAAAAACCAGGTATCTCAATGTTTTGCCGGTAATCAACAGTGCCCTGGTGTTTGAAATTCATTCTTGTCTCTTGCATGGGACCTTAGCATGCACCCGAGGACACACATGTGATTTTTCAACCAACTTTTGTGCATTGGAGCATGTGCTTGTAGTTCAAATTTGAATTATGCACATAAAATGCCTAGAAACCCAGTTAATGTATAAAAAAGGCCAAACGAACCCCGAAAAATTTATTCCCATTTCTTGCATAGGATCTAAGCATGCACCAAAGGACACGGATTTGATTTTTCAACCAATTATATGCACTGGAGCATGTGCATGTACGTAGTTCAAATTTGAATCATGCACATAAATGCATTGAAAACTCAGTTAGTGCATAAAATATCCAAACGAACCCCGAAAAATCCCAAAAATTGACACAACACTCCTGTTGTTCTATGTTGACACGAGAAATTTTTTGAAAGCAATAAGATGCAATGGATATCATTTCGTCCCCAAAGGTGGGACGTACGTTCCCTACCGAAACCATCAGACTTTGTTGTGAGAAGCTCACACCCAAACCTGCCTCAAATGGGACAAAAAAATTTACCATGGCATGTTGATGCCGCTCCATGATAGCATGCCAAGTTTCATCAATTTCAGACGAGTTTTGGATTTACTAGAATTTAAAAACCAGGCATCTCAATGTTTTGCCGGCAATCAACGGTGCCTTGGTGTTTGAAATTCATTCCCATTTCTTGCATGGGACCTAAGCATGCACCCAAGGACACAGATTTGATTTTTCAACCAATTTATATGCACTAGAGCATGTGCAAGTAGTTCAAATTTGAATTATGCACATAAATGCATTGGAAAGTCAGTTAATGTATAAAAATGTCCAAACGAACCCCGAAAAATCACAAAAATTGACACAACACTCATGTTGTTCTATGTTGACACGAGAAATTTTTTGAAAGAAATAAGAGGCAATGGATATCGTTTCGTCGCCAAAGGTGGGACGTTCCCTATCGAAACCATCATGCTTGTTGTGAGAAGCTCTTGTTTGTGGGAAGCTTATACCCGAACCTGCCCCGAATGGGACAAATTTTTTACCACGGCATGTTGATGCCGCTCCATGATAGCATGCCAAGTTTCATGAATTTCAGACGAGTTTTGGATTTAGTAGAATTTACAAACCAGGCATCTCAACGTTTTGCCGGCAATCAACAGTGCCCTGGTGTTTGATTTTCATTCCCATCTCTTGCATGGGACCTAGAAATTCACCCAAGGACACACATGCGATTTTTCAACCAACTTTAGTGCATTGGAGCATGTGCTTGTAGTTCAATTTTGAATTATGCACATAAAATGCCTAGAAAACCCAGTTAATGCATAAAAAAAAGGCCAAACGAACCCCGAAAATTTCCAAGATTAAACACAACACTCCTATTGTTCTATGTTGACACTAGAAATTTTTTGAAAGCAATAAGAGGCAACGGATATCGTCCCGTCCCCAAAGGTGGTACGTTCCCTACCGAAACCATGATGCTTGTTGTGAGAAGCTCTGGTTTGTGAGAAGCTTATACCCAAACCTGCCCCAAACGGGACAAAATTTTCACCACGGCATGTTGATGCCGCTCCATGATAGCATGCCAAGTTTCATGAATTCCACATGAGCTTTGGATTAACTAGAATTTAAAAACAATGGTATCTCAACGTTTTGCTGGCAATCAACAGTGCCCTGGTGTTTGAAATTCGTTCCCATCTCTTGCATGGGACCTAGAAATTCACCCAAGGACACACTTTCAACCAACTTTGGTGCATTGGAGCATGTGCTTGTAGTTCAAATTTGAATTATGCACATAAAATGCCTAGAAAACCCAGTTAATGTATAAAAAAGGCCAAACGAACCCCGAAAAATTCATTCCCTTTATTGCAAGGGACCTAAGCATGCACTAAAGGACACAGATTTGAGTTTTCAACAAATTTGTATGCACCAGAGCATGTGCATGTAGTTTAATTTTGAATTGTGCACCTGAAATGGCTAGAACACCAGTTTAATGAATAAAATGTCCAGATGAACCCTGAATAATTCCAATTCTTTTACGACACACATATAGCTACATGTTCACTGCAGATAAAAGGTCTAGCAATTCAAACAGCGTCCATTGCCGCTGTGACCCCATTTTGTAATTCAAATCAAGTAGATCCCACATAGTTTATTATCACCAACCGTGTGAGATGTAGTACAAAATATCTTGGAGCATTGTCGGTGTATAGTACGCCTATGGCTTACGCAAGAAGGTGTGTCGGCTACAGTCCACAGCCGGCGTGTCAAGCACACTAGCTCGCTCCCCAAAAACTCCCGCATCTGCATCCCTCGCAATCTCGAAAATATTACTGCCTCGTAATCTCGAAAATATCTACCGCCTGGAAGGTTTTAATGTTTGATAGCACACGATTAGTATGTGCGGACTGTGTGCGATGTTTGTTAATCCCGCTCTGCTTCTATCCCTTGATTCAAAATTTACAGTAGCCCCAGCATTTTACTCCCGCCTCTGCATCCCTCGCAATCTAAAAAATAACTGCTCGTCCTTGATCCAAATTTTCAGTAGCCTCGCCTTGTTACTCCCGCCTAGTAAAATTTTCAGTTGCTGCAGTATTTCCTCAAACACAACCTTGCCCCCCCTCCCCCGCCCCCCTCCACACACACCCCAAAACCTCCGCTCACACAGACACACACAACCCTCGAAACCATTAGTAGGTCGCCGCCATCACCGACGCCTCCATCCTCAACCTGTGCCTGTGTGCCGGGGAGCTCGAGGAGCCGATGGCCAAAAAGATGTTTATCGTGGCCATTTCGCCCGACGCCAGCGAGGTGGCCGCCGTGGTGTCCCCATCATCCTCCGCGGGCCCGATCCACCATCGCCAGTCCCCCGATCCGCCCGCCGCCGCGCCCCTACGCCGGTTCGAGGACTTCCCCGTCCTCCCTTAGACCCGGCAGCCGACGAAGTCCTACCTCGGGGTCCGGCAGCGGCAGTGGGGGACGTGGGTTGCCGAGACTACAGATCGAGAGACCCACACCCGCCGGTGGCTCGGTAGCTTCCACACGGCCGAGCTCGCGGCCATGGAGTACGACTGCTGGCAGGTTCGCTACCACGTTGCAGCGGCTAGGCTCAATTTCCCCTTCGGCATACGTCAGGTCGACCTCGTTCCATCGGATCCAGGGTGACGAGCTCGGCTATGGCGTGAGAGGACCACGAGGTGTGGGAGCACCTCGAGGCCGAGGCCGCCGACGAGGCCTACATGCAAGAGCTCCGCCGGCAGCACTCGGAGCTCGTGCAGGCAGAGCGGGCGATCTTTGCCGGCGCGGAGGGTAGCGAGGTTATCGCGCTCTCCTCCGATGACGAGGTCAAATGCGGCGAGGACGGTGGCACGGAGGGCGGCGAGGTTATCGCGCTCTCCTTCGATGACGAGGCCAAAGGCGGCGGTGACGGCGGCGCGGAGGGCATCGAGGTGGGCCCCGAGGACGAGGAGATCGACGTCGACGAGTGGAGGAGTACCTTCCCCAACGACCCCGACGACGGTACTGGCCCGGACCCGGCACACGGCACGCCGTACATGACGAGGAAGGATTGGCTCGACCTCTACTTCGATCGAAAGTAGTTTAGCTTAGTTTAGATTTATGTTTTATGTTCGGTTATGCAAAACTATCTATGTTTATGTTTGAATGCATGCTACTTTCGATTGAACCTTCTTTGAACTTGATCTAATTGAAGTTTACAACCTTAAGTTTAGGGATCGACTAGAAAAGGCCAAAATTGCTGGAGTATATATATATATATATATATATATATATATATATATATATATATATATATATATATATATATATATCCACTAAGGGTTTTAGTCCTTTAACTTTTTAAGGATTGCCTAGAGATGTCCTTATGACCTGTTTATTTCAGTTCTTCACAATGTGATGCTCTATATGTGCAACTATTTGTCGTGCAGTTCAATTTCATCAATAACAGTTTCAACAATACCACTATGAATTACGATATTTGGTTATTGTTAAGGATATTGCAGTTAACATGCCTTTTCATTTTTCAACTGTTGTTTAGCAACATGCATTGTACTGAATGACTAAATATGCAATCCCAGGCTACATAGCAACAAGGAAGAGTGTTACCTTAATGTTCTGATGATGTCTAGATATACATGTAATAAAATCTTATATAATGGGATGGATGGAGTGTTGTACTACATTATTTTTCAATTTTTGTTTAGCTTCTAATATTAACTTGGTGCTTTTAGGTACATGTATCATTGCCAAAGATCCACACTTCGACCCTTTCTGTGTATGGGGCAATGAGATATCATGAACCAGCATCAAGTGAGGAAACTGATAAAGATTGTTATTAAAATGGGTCAAAAGATGTCAATTGAACTATTTGTTTACACTTTATGCAAGACAACAGTGAACTGCAGGAAGGTAAGTAAGAACCCTGTAGCCTTCTTTTTACTGCCCGTAATGAGTTGTGTTAGATGACAATATCTGAATTTTTTTTGCAATGGATCCTGAAGCAGTTTACTCAAGATTATCTCTCAAACTACATGATTGGCGGCCGACCATCACAAGGGGTTGGACTAGAGTCTTGCATGCCTTCGCATCCGGAGAGCACAATAGGGCCATTCCGCTTCACCTTGTTCAAAGAATGGAATGATATGCCTCTTTCTTTACCATCTGTAATAGTACAAGTATAGAACCCTGGTACATCATTCTTTATTTGGTGCTTATGTAATTCTTAAACATATGTACCTATGAATCGAATAATGCATTGGTTGTTTGAACCTGATGGATTGAATAAAGCTATACCCTACTTTCAAGTTTAAATTAGGTACAATTTTAAATAGCAGCAATTAAATTAGGGCGAAATTACGTTGTGCAGGTCATTACGGCACACATGGTTGGTAAAACACAAACGTTTGCTATATACACCATAATCCGTGATGATTCACAGAGAGGAAACGTGTGCAAGCATGCACACAGTTGCCGTTTGCAAAGCGTGTGTGATGTGAGACACTATCACATACGGTGCGGGAAAACTAAATGTGTGTGATTGTCTACCTATCGTACATGGTTTATGATCATGAACTGTTTGTGATGTGCCAGGCATCGTAAAACTCCCATGCCTAGAATCTGCCTGGAAAACTCCCGTGCCTGGAATCTGCCTGGTTTTAGGCAAAACCACGAAACTCCGACTGCGATGGCAATGCGAGCACAAACGAGTAGCAAGCATGAAGCGTTTGGGATATTCGAGATATCGGAAACGGTTATAGAGGGACAACTGAATGCATCAAGGCTCCCTATCCCCGGCAGTTTCTGGGTCGTGTGGGAAGGACCCCCCTATCGCCCACACTCACTTGGCGACGGTTCCAAATTTCGTCACAGAAAGGGGTTAAAAACCGTTTGTTTAGGACCGACGCGCACCAGTGATTGATGGTAAGAAAGGAAAAATCCAATCAATTCAAGGAAATATTCCATCAATGCTTGATTGATTGTGATTTATGTTAACCAATCTGATGGGGCCACACGTGAGGGAGCGGCTTTGTATGGGTTTTTTTCGTTACAAGTGTGTGTGAACCAAAAAAAGCACAGAGGGAGACCCAAAAACAAGACGAAATTTGGAGGTGGGATAAAAAAACTCGGAACAGAGACTACCAACTGCTCTATTGGAAGTAGAGATTGGGCGACATATGATAATGTTAACTATAATTTTCGTGAGGTACGAAAAGATTAATTTATGTGATCGAGCGATTTATGGTAAGATTAATTAATTTTGATTTGATTTTTATAGTTTGATTTTGATTGATTCTTTCACATAAAGACATTACTAAATAACTTGCCCCCGCATGGAAAGTTCTGATTTGTTCAGATTTTTTCCATTGTGTGGAGCGAAAATAAACCAGTGAGAGGGGGTGGTGGGGGACGGACGAAAAAAATACCAGACAAAAAAAACCTGACGAAAGTGGTGGGACGAAAAATAAACCATGGATACTATTCAACCAACTCATCCATTAGGAGTAGAGAAAATTAGCAAGCATTGTGGAGATTTCAGCTTCCGGTATTTTTATCTTATTAGTGATGATGTCTTTCATGTACTTTGCATAAGGAGGCATTTTCAAGATATCCGTCAAGCGAGTATGCAAAAAGACTGGCCTCAGCATTTCAGCAAAGCGTTCAAATTCTTCTTCATCTTTCTTTTTAGTTAACTTAGGTGGAAAGGGCATAGGTGATTGAACCCACGGTTCTCTTTATTTATCATGTTTTCTAGCAATGAAGTCTCTTTTATCATATCTTTTATTCTTAGGTTGTGGATTCTCAAGATCAACAGGTGGTTCTATCTCAACATCATTGTCTGGTTCTTTATTATTTGATTGAGCCTCTTCATGAACCTCATCATTATCTTTTTCATTATCAGAAGGTGAGTGTTCATTACCAGATTGAGTTTCAGCATCAGAGATAGAAGTTTCATTATCATTATCAGGAGGTTTTTCTATTTCAGGTTCACTAGAAGCATGCAAAGTCCTATCATGTTTCTTCTTCTTTTTCTTTCTAGAAGGACTAGTGCATCAGGGTTAACTCTTTGTAAATCTTGTTCAATTCTTTTTGGGTGTCCCTCGGGATAAAGTGGTTCCTGAGTCATTTTACCTCCTCTAGTTGCTACTCTAATAGCAAATTCATGTTTATTATTATTCATTTCATCAAGCAATTCTCTTTAAGATTTAGAAACTTGTTCTAAATGAGTTTGAACCATAGAAGCATGCTTTCCAAGACCTCTAACATCATTTGAGATTCTAAATAACAAGTCACTCAAGAAAGCAATCATATAAGAATTGTATTTCAATTGTTTCATAACATTTGCATTGAAGTGATCTTGTTTTCTAATGTAGCTTTCAAACTCATAAAGGCATTGGCTAGGATGCATATTCTGAGGATTGTCATTATCATTGAACTTCATTAGATAATTTACCTCTACCACCTTGGGTGGTGGTGGTGTATTAAGCCCATGTATTTCTTCAATAAGAGGTAAATTTTTGACATCCTCAGCTTTAATACCTTTTTCCTTCATAGATTTCATTGCCTCTTGCATATCTTCAGGACTGAGATATAATATACCCCTCTTCTTCGGAGTGGGGTTTAGGTGGTGGTTCAGGAATAGTCCGATCATCATAATTTTTCAATATGTTATTCAATAATTCTTCAGCTTGTCCAACAGTTTGTTCCCTGAAAACACAACCAGCACAACTATCGAGGAAGTCCCTAGAAGCATCGGTTAGTCCACTATAGAAGATATCAAGTATTTCATTTTTCTTAAGAGGATGATCAGGCAAAGCATTAAGTAATTGGAAAAGCCTCCCCCAAGCTTAAGGGAGACTCTCTTCTTTAATTTGCACAAAGTTAAATATTTCATGTAAGGCAGCTTGTTTCTTATGAGCAGGAAAATATTTTTCAGATAAGTAATAAATCATATCCTGGGACTACGCACACAACCAGGAGCAAGAGTATTGTACCAGGCTTTAGAATCACCCTTTAATGAGAAAGGAAATAACTCGAGAATAAAGTAATAGTGAGTCTTCTCATCATGAGTAAAAAGGGTGGCTATGTCATTCAACTTAGTAAGATGTGCCACAACAGTTTCAGTTTCATAACCATGGAAAGGATCAGATTCAACCAAAGTAATTAACTCTGGGTCGACAGAGAATTCATAATCCTTATCATCAATAAATATCAGTGAAGTAGCAAACTTAGGATCATATTTCATTCTAGCATTCTGAGATTTTTCTTTATACTTGCATAATAATTTCTCTAGATCATCTCTATCCCTACAAGCAAGAATATCTCTAGTTGTCTCCTCGTTCATAAGATAACCTTCTGGTACCTTAGGCAATTCATATCTAGGAAGGCTAGTTCTAGCAGGTGTTTCAGGAATTTCAGTTTCAAGCTCATCATCAGATTCAACAACATCATGTTGTATTACTCTAGCAATTTGTTCATCAAGAAAGTCACCAAGTGGCACATCATCATTATCAAGCAAGGTAATAGCATCATCATAAGCATTATCCATAGCAGAAGTAGCATCATAAATAACTTGCGACATATCATAATTGATAGCATGTGGTGGTGTTGCAAGTTTACTTATAACAAAAGGTGAATCTAAAGCGAATCTGGATGGCGCCTTACCCCCCCCCCCCTCGTCTTAGAGGGAAAAATCTTAGTCTTAGCATCCTTCAGATTCTTCATAGTGATAAATTGATAATAATCCCAAGTGACTCAACAAATATAGCTATTCTCCCCAGCAACGGCGCCAGAAAAAGGTCTTGATAACCCACAAGTATAGGGGATCGCAACAATTTTCGAGGGTATAGTATTCAACCTAAATTTATAGATTCGACACAAGGGGAGCCAAAGAATATTTGAAGGTATTAGCAGCTGAGTTGTCAATTCAACCACACCTGGAGATTAATTATCTGTAGCAAAGTGATCAGTATCAAAGTAGTATACTAGTTTTGATAATAGTGATAGTAGCAATGGTAACGGTAACAGTGATAGCAGTAGTTTTGTAGCAAATGCAACAGTAACAATAGCAGTAGTAACTTAGCAAGAACAATATATGATAAATTCGTAGGCATTGCATCAGTGACTTGTTGGATGATATTCATCATGAGACAGTTATAACCTAGGGCGATACGGCACTAGCTCCAGTTCATCAATATAATGTAGGCATGTATTCCGTAAATAGTCATACGTGCTGATGGAAAGAACCTGCATGACATCTTTTGTCCTACCCTCCTGTGGTAGCGGGGTCCTATTGGAGACTAAGGGATATTAAGGCCTCCTTTTAATAGAGAACCGGAACAAAGCATTAACACACTGTGAATACATGAACTCCTCAAACTACGGTCATCACCGGGAGTGGTCCCAACTATTGTCACTCCGGGGTTGCCGGATCATAACACATAGTAGGTGACTATAACTTGCAAGATCGGATCTAGAGCATGGATATCATGGTGATAACATAAACGGTTCAGATCTGAATTCATGGCACCCGGGCCCAAAGTGACAAGCATTAAGCATGGCAAAGTCATAGCAACATCAATCTTAGAACATAGTGGATACTAGGGATCAGGCCCTAACAAAACTAACTCGATTACATGATGAATCACATCCAACTCCTCACTGACCAGCGATCCTACGAAGGAATTACTCACTCCCGGTGGGGAGCATCATGGGATTGGCAATGAAGAAGGGTTGGTGATGACGAAGAACGAAGATCCCCCTCTCCGAAGCCCCAAATGGACTCCAGATCTGGCCTCCCGATGAAGAACAGGAGGTAACGGCGGCTCCATCTCGTGGATCGTGATAATTCTTTCTCCCTGATTTTTTCTGAAAAATAGGATTTTATAGCGTCGAATTCAGTGTCTGCAGGGCCACCAGGTGGGGACAACCCACCTGGGCGTGCCAGGAGGGGGCGCGCCTTGGTGGGTTGTGCCCACCCAGGTTCCCCCCTCCGGTGGATCTTGGCTCCAGAAATTCTTATTTATTGTATAAAAAATCCTCGCAAAGTTTCGTTCCATTCCGAGAACTTTTATTTCTACACAAAAACAACGCCATGGTAGTTCTGGTGAAAATAGCGTCAGTCCGAGGTTAGTTTCATTCAAATCATGCAAATTAGAGTCCAAAATAAGAGGAAAAGAGTTAGGAAAAGTAGATACATTGGAGACGTATCGGTCTCCGGTGTCCATCTTCTACTATATGAAATTACCTAGGAAAAATGATAAGGAAGCTTTCAGGACGAAGCACCGCCGTCTCGAGGAGGAACCAAGGCAGAAGCAATCTAGGGCTCTAGCGGAGCAATACTGCTGGCGAAACTTCCCTCCTGGAGGGGGAAATCGAAGCCATCGTCATCACCAACGATCCTCTCATCGAGAGGGCCGTACCATGGCAATATCCTCTGTTCTTGTTTCAAGCTATTTTCTACCAGAATTTTCAAGGCCAGGCATCATGTCTTCTTCCTCCTCCAACAATGTGGAACACGATGATTAGTTGATGCAGATGGAACTCAGGAGGGAAGATGCCGAAGGAGTCACGATGGAGGAGGATGCAGGAGATTCACTTGAGGTTCAGCCTCCGGCTTCAGAAAGAGGCACTCTAGCTGGCATCTCTACTATTCCAAATCCGCATCAAGCCATAGGGACTACAATCATCCATGAAGGCCAAGAGACACGAGAAGGGCTTCCCCTAGGAGGTCCTTACACAGGTTACATCGGAACAACTTTCATAATTTGGTTCATAATTATGGAGTGGAGAATCCTCATACGCATATACCCTCCAATTGGGATATATCCCGTCCAAGTGAAAGTGGTGCAGGTAAAATCTCTTGGTGGCCTGAAAATAAACATCATTTAGAGGAAATTCAGAAGAATGCAAATATGCAACAACATGTACTCCGAGAATTGCAGGACCTAAAGGGTAGCTTGACGAAGCTGACAGAAACCTCATCACCACCACCTCCTAAGAAGGAGACTTGAGTACATGGGTATGGGCACTCCCCTTGGCTTGTGCCAAGCTTGGGGGAGGTGCCCCGGTATCATATCACCATCACATATTTACCTTTATCATTTTTCTTAGTGCACTCCTTTTGGTTATATCTTGGTTTAGTAGAATAAAGTTTTTAGTATGATCTAGCTTTGAGTTTTGCTTTGTGTTCCTTCTATGTAATCGAGTGTGAGAGTTATATAATAAAGACTAGTTTTGAGTTGAGGGCTTTGCTTTCTTGCTATGGTCTTGAGAAAAAGAAATAAAGAACAAAAGAAATAAAAAGATTATATAATGATCTTATGGGAAGTGATGACTTCACATATAAGAAGTATGTCGCATGAAACTTGTTGTGAGTTGACAAACATAGTATTGGTCATTGTTGCAATTAATAGGAAGTAATAAAGAAAGAGAGGTCTCACATATAAATACACTATCTTGAACATCTTTTATGATTGTGAGCACTCATTAAAATATTATATGCTCAAAGGTTGATGTTGGACAAGGAAGACAGCATAACGGGTTATGTTTCCTTATATTCGAATAGAAGTTATATTGTCATGGATCCTCCAACGTGTTGAGCTTGCTTCTCATCCTATGCTAGCGAAATCATTTGCACCAAGTAGAGATACTATTTGTGCCTCCAAAATCCCTTAACCCAGTTTTGCCATGAGAGTCCACCATACCTACCTATGGATTGAGTAACATCCTTCAAGTAAGTCGTCATAGATGCAAGCAATAAAAAATGCTCTCTAAATATGTATGATATTTTAGTGTAAGGAAAAATAAGATTTATACGAACGTGTGATATGGAAGAAATAAAAGCGACGGATTGCATAATAAAGTTCTTCATCACAAGCAGCGATATAAAGTGACGTTCATTTGCATTAAGATTTTGTGCATCCAACCATAAAGGCGCATGACAAATTCTGCTTCCCTCTACGAAGGGCCTATCTTTTATTTTACTTCCTACCCTTATACAAGAGGCATGGTGATCATCACCTCTCCTTTTTATACCTTTTCTTTTTGGCAAGCAGTATATGTTGGGGAAGATCCAGATATATATATATATATCCACTCGGATATAGATATTCATAAACTATTATTGTTGACGTTGCCCTTGAGGTAAATGGTTGGGAGGCAAAACTATAAGCCCCTATATTCCTATGTGTCTGATTGAAACTTTGATCTCATAAGTACCACGTGAGTGTTAGAAATTATGAAAGATTAAATGATGGTTGAGTGTGTGAAACCTGCTACATGAAAGCTCTTACATTGACTCTTTCCGGCATTATGATAAATTGCAATTGTTTCAATTACCAAGATCATAGTTTGTTGGTTTTCAATAATTTTTTTGATTCATACTTAACCTTGTGAACGAATTGTTACTTTAGCATAGGAAAGTTTATGACAATATATGTTATTGTTCTAAAGATGATCATGTTGCCCTCATGTCCGTATTTTATTTTATCAACACCTCTATCTCTAAACATGTGGACATGATTATCGATTTCGGTTTCTGCTTGAGGATAATCGAGGTCTCACTACAAAAAAAGACACATCCGTGACATTTTGGGCCGAACGAAATTTTTTTCTGTCATACATATGACACTTCTATGACGATAATTGTGACGAAACCCGGTATCATCATAGATGTGGTGGGCTCCTACTTCTATGAAAAAAAATCATGACAGAAAATGGGCTTTTCGTCCTGGGCGGGCCGGAGACGCAGCTGCATGACATTCTTTGGGCCGTCCATGACGGAAAAAACCATGGTAGAAGCGAGGGGGAGGAAAATTTCGAGGAGTTGCCGGTTATGGTGGGAGAGCGATGCGCGTTTCTCTCGTATGTACGCGCGTGTGTGCGAGGCGTTGGCTCTAACTGAAGCCGAGCGAGGCGTTGGGCTCTAAGTGAACCCGGCGACAGACCGCAGCGAGCTACGCGTTCTCGAACCCGAGCGATCGATCGATGGCTGTTAATCGAACTCGATGGAGTGATTCTTCGCTCTCGCTGCTAATCAAGCCGATCGATGCTGCCTCAGGATGAACGATGAGCGCTATGGGGGGTTGGATGAACAATGAGCGGTGGCGTTGCCTCTGGATGAACAGGAACCTATGGTGTGGAGGGCTGGATGAACAGTGAGCGGTGGAGGGTGGCCGTGGAGGGTGGTTGAACAGGACCCGTGGTGTGGAGGGCTGGATGAGCGATGAGCGGTGGAGGGGTGCCCATGGAGGGTGGTTGAACGAGAGCCGATGGAGTAGCGCGTGGAGGCTGGATGAACAGGAGCCCGTGGAGGCCGGAGGAGGTCGACGGTAGCCCGTGGAGGCCGGAGGAGGTCGACGGTGGAGATGAACAGATCCGTGGAGTCCTGCTTTGCGATCGCCACACCCTCCCCGCCCCCGCTTGACCGTAGCACTCCAACACAAGTCCGTTTCATCCGTTTTGCGGTACACCACACCCTCTCGATCAACAGACCCCGTTTGACCGTAGGAGGTCCGCTTCTCCATTTTGCGGTACGCCACACCCTCCCGATCAACAGACCCCATTTCGACCGTAGGAGGTCCGTTTCCTCCGTTTTTGATGCACGCCAGCCCTCCCGATCAACAGACCCGTTTGAACGTGGCGGTCGAACACAAGGTCGTTTCCTCCGTTGTGCGAGACGCCAGCCTCGCTTCCATCGCTGCTCCATCCAAGCCCTCCCGATGAACACGACCACGCATTCCGCTTCGACCCAGCCGGTTGGCTCCCCATGAACACGCACGCGACACATCGCTTTCCGTTCGACCCAGCCATGTACGTATCGCGCGGTAGGCATTCGAGACCTGCTCAGATGTACGTGCGTGGCGTACTTTCTTTCTTGCACCCTCGCGTTGTATGCGTGCGTGTACATGCTACGTGCGCGCCTCTACTACGACACGCGTGCGCGCCTCTACATCTACGACGCGTCGCGCCGCTCTACATCGACCAATATGTGCGTTCACGTTCGCGACCGAATGACAATGCTACGTACGCTTTGACCAGGTGGGTCCAGACTGTCAGGCACTTCCTTGCGTGCGAAGATGTAGCTGGTGGGTCCCAACAATGTGGGGCGAATCGTTTGGTTTTTTGCCCGGACGCACTTCCTTGCGTGCGAAGATGTAGCTGGTGGGTCCCGGCGATCGGGGAAACGTTTTTTCGCGAAATACAAATGGCCCGTCCGGTGGGTCCCAGCTATCGGTGGAGGAATCATTATTTTCCGCGTAATAAGGAGGCACTTCCTTGCTGCGGCCGTGGACCCAGCTGTCAGCCTCTCCACGTACAGTCCACGTCCGATGGAAGTTGTTCTTTGACCACGTTGACCACGCTACGCCGAGAGCACCAGGGCGGTGGACGACGACGAGGCCTAGGAAGGGGACGACGGGGAGCCGGGGAAGATGCGGCAGTGGAAGCCCGCACGGAGAGGAGTATGAGGGTTCACTGGTTCGGCTGCGGTGTGAGGCTGCCGTCACCGCAGGGCCTGGCCAGCGGTGGGAATAGTAGGGGCGGTGAGGCCTCCAGCGTAGCACACCCGCCACGGGAGGCGGGAGGATGCGCACGATCGGCGCTGCTTTGGGCGGCCGGAGCAAGAACACCAGAGGTTGAAGAAGCACTACGGCCGTTGGATGGCCATCGTGACAGGTCACCGGAGCTAGAATCGTTCATATTGACTAAAGTTGACAAAGGCCCCGTCCCACCAACTTAGTAGGCCCATAAGTCAGCCTCCCACCATGGTGGGTCCCAGCTAGCAGGGGGAGTATTCATTTTTTTTGTGCGTAATAAGGAGGCACTTCCGGTGGGTCCGAGATGACAGCGCGGGGAATGTTTTTTTCGCGAAATACGCTGGCCCGTCCGGTGGGTCCCAGCAGTCAGGGGGGAAACGTTTTTTCACGAAATAAGGTGGCCCGTCCGGTGGGTCCCTGCTGTCAGGTGGAGGAATCATTATTTTGCGCGTAATAAGGAGGCACTTCCTTGCGGCCGCCTGGACCCAGCTGTCAGCCTCTCCACGTACACTACTCTTCCGATGGAAGTCGGTCGTTGACCATGTTGACCACGTCGCGCCGAGAGCACCAGGGCGGTGGTCTGGACGACAGCGAGGCCTAGGAAGGGGACGACGTGGAGCCGGGGAAGACGCGGCAGTGGTAGCCGGCGCGGAGAGGAGTACGAGGGTTCACTGGTTCGGCTGCCTTTGCCGCAGAATAACAGGGGGTGTGGGTGAGTAGAGGGATGGCCTGGCCAGCGGTGGGAGTAGTACGGGGCGGTGAGGCCTCCGCGGCATCACAGCCGGCCACGGGAGGCAGGAGCACGCGGCACGACCGGCGCTGGTTTGGGCGGCTGGGGCAAGAAGATCAGAGAATGAAGAAGCACGATTGCCGTTAGATTGACATGTGGGTGAGTAGAGGGATGGCTAGAACAGCAGGTGTGGTTGTGTGGGTGAGTAGAGGGTTGGCTAGGCCAGCGATGGGAGTACGGTGGGGCGGTGAGGCCTGCGCGGCAGCACAGCCGACCGTGGGGAGGAGGGAGCAGGCAGTCCCGCCGGCGCTTGTTTGAGCGGCTGGAGCAGGAAGAGCAGAGATTGAAGAAGCACGACGCCCGTTGGATGGACATCGTACGGTCAATGGAGCTAGAATCGTTCATATTGACTAAGTTGACAAAGCCCTCTGTCCCCGTCAACTTAGTAGGCCCACAAGTCAGCCTCCCACCATGGTGGGTCCCAGCTAGCGGGGAGTATTCATTTTTCATGCGTAATAAGGAGGCACTTCCGGTGGGTCCGAGTGACAGCCGGGGAACGTTTTTGAAATACGGTGGTCCGTCCGGTGGGTCCCAGAGTCGAGGGCAAACGTTTTTTCGCGAATCGGTGGCCCGTCCGGTGGGTCACAGCAGCAATCGGGAAACGTTTTTTCCACAAAATACTGGTGGCCCGTCCGGTGGGTCCCTGCTGTCAGGTGGAGGAATAATTATTTTGCACGTAATAAGGAGGCACTTCCTTGCGGCTGCCGTGGACCCACCTCGACCTCTCCACGTCTGATACTCTTCGATGGAAGTCGGTTGTTGACCACATTGACCACGCCGCGCCGAGAGCACCAGGGCGGTGGACGACGGCGAGGCCTAGGAAGGGGACGATGCAGATCCGGGGAAGACGCGGCAGTGGATGCCCACGTGGAGAGGAGTACGAGGGTTCACTGGTTCGGCTACGGTGTGAGGCTGTCGTCGCCGCAGAATAATAGGGGGAATGGGTGAGTGGAGGGATGGCCTGGCCAGCGGTGGGAGTAGTATGGGGACGGTGAGGCCTCATGGCAAAGACAGCCGCCACGAGAGGCGGGAGCATGCGGCACGACCGGCGCTGCTTTGGGCGGCTGGGGCAAGAAGACCAGAGGTTGAAGAAGCACTACGGCCGTTGGATGGACATCGTTCACCACGCCGCGCCGAGAGCACCAGGGCGGTGGACGACGGCGAGGCCTACAAAGGGAACAACAGGGAGCCGGCGAAGACACGGCAGTGGCTGCCCACGCGGTGGAGAGTACGAGGGTAGACTGGTTCGGCTGCCGTCGCCGGAAAATAACAGGAGGTGTGGGTGAGTAGAGGGATAGACAGGCTAGGGATGCGAGTATGATGGGGCCAGGAGGCCTGCCCGCAACACCGCCGCCACGGAGGTGGGAGCAGCAGTTCCGACGGTGCTGGTTTGGGCGGTGGGGCAGGAAGATCGAGAGACGAAGAAGACGATTGCCGTTAGATTGACATCTAACGGTCCGACGCTGTAGAGTCGATTGTTGACTAAGTTTCTTTTTAAGAAACCTTGTGTACGCATGAACTTAGTAGGCCCACAAGTCAGCCTCCAAATCTGTGGCGATACAACATAAAGCCCATTTGCTATTTTTATAATTTGCAGCCCATTTGCTAATTCTTAAGTAATTTATTAAAACCCATTTTCTGCCCAGACCACGGTCAAAAGTTCAACCCTATTTCGCATATTTCGGTGGAGTCCAAACTGGTGTAATCCCGAAATGATAAACATTTTTTTAAGAACTTATTGATTTGCCAAAAAAATCGTTTTGTTTTTGTAAGCAAATAAGACGTGGGACAATTGAGTTGGTTTAAGGGAAAACCAGTGGTAAAAAAATCAGCGCTGGGTGGGAAAAAACAACCAAAATAAGGATGTAAATATGAAAAGGGAATTTTATGTGTTTTCAATATAATGATACGTGTATATGAACTAGTAAAACTATAGGTAGAGATTAGAAAACGGATGTAGGACACGCGTTTCAAGAGGAAAATAGAACTGGGCTGTGTGTTTGATTCAGTAACAAAACTGCGTGTGGATGTTGTGAGACAAAATATAACTAACGCTGGCGGGCCAGAGGCCAGTAGATACCTGCTGGATCTTTGTGCCCCGTTGTCGTCATGGGCTGGGCCTGTTAAAAACAAAACCAACCCTGGTCAGTCTACAGCCCAGTTGAAACTTGCTCGACCTGAAAAAACAATATACGCGCTCAATAAACGAGAGAATTCTGCAAGCACAGACTGATAACTGGGACGCAGCATGGATATTGTTTTTTTATCGTGATAATAAGTGCATGCACTTGTTTCAAAAAAACTACAGAACTGGGAATTCAAACGGCGGGTGCTTATGCTACCCATCAAATAGAAATCAGGTGCCTGAGAATTCATTTTGAAATAAATGATTCAGCTTTATATCCACGTCGACCCTCGGCATGATGGTTGGAAGCAAATGCAAGTTCATACCAAAAGATCGTTAACAACAATACCAACTTGCGAACGACAAGGTAGTACAACTACCAATACCAAACTACTCCTGGCCCTAGTGTTCGTCTGGTAGAAAATCTTGCAGAGGACCAGCTCCCGCTCCTTCTCTTGCTGCAGGTCCCCGATGTGGTACTGGTGCATCACCCAGTTGGTCCTCTGCTGGTCGAAGTTCTTGTTGGTGTGCAGCACCAGAATCTTTTTTGCTGCCCGTCGGCCGGCCGTTGACCATCACAGGCAAGGTATTGCCGGTCTTGTGCCACATCGCATGCGTGCCGCCTCGATCAGATCTTGCGACGCGTCCACGTGCCCCTTTTGAACACCATGGAATTGCGCTGGAAGAAATGCTTCCTTAGGCCACTCAGTGTGATACCTGCAGTATTGTGGAATACAGGTTTTAGTGTACCTAGTTGGCATTTTCGTAACATCTTTGGCATGTTGCAGTCACTTGTTTCACTTTTTATTAACTGTCAAATTGTAATTGTTTCACCAGGTCTGCGTCTAAAAAGAAAAATAGAGCTATAAAAAAGGAATATGTTTGTGCAAGTAGACGGCCGATCGGTGTCTTACGTGGAAGTTTCTCAGGTTGGGTGTAGCATATGCCGTGCTCGCTGTCGATGGTTGGTATGAACAAATCGATGAGAGACTGAAATCTCACGATGTCAACACTCACTTTGGCCTCAAGGTGCTCGATCAGCTCCTGATCCGTGGGATCGAACTTGACGCCAGCCGGCAGCACCGGCCAATCCTTCTTCGACTTGCATCGTTAATTCCAGTTATATGGTACTCAATGTATGACCAATCGACTGTTTTAAGTGAATGATGAAAGATTTCGACAGAGTAAAAACTCGCGCTCCTTCGACAGTTGTACGAGAGTAATTGCCATGCTGTTTTGCAAGGGCGCTTGTAAAAACTCTAAACTCTATTCTCCTCTTATTTAATGGATGAGGCAAATCTTTTGCCTCCGTTTCGAAAAAAAAAGATTTCGACAGATAAGTGGTACTCCAAATCTGAAGTCCGAATACCCGAACACGCCGGGATTCTTGTGTCACCTCACGCAGCAGTGTGTTGTCACGCCAATTCAATGTGTGGACATGATGAATAATTTGACCGACGATACTAGTACTGCTATCTGTACTACTTACTAGTCGATTTAGTGTCACAATTTATACATAGGTTTAACTAAAAAGTACGCACTTGAAGCCTAACACACACACACACACACACACACACACACACACACACACACACACACACACACACACACACACACACACATATATATATATATATATATATATATATATATATATATATATATATATATATATATATGGCTTCACACAAAGATCTCCATCATCATTATCTGTACATCCCACGCAGGTGAGTTAGGATGCACTTGATCCCAGGAAGGTATCTATCCTTCAAACCATAGGAGTGCTTCAAACTAGCAACAGTACATAATATCCAACAAAAGAGGGTTGTGCTACAGCAGCAGAATACATCGCTCAGTCTAGATATCAGCACGAATCAAGTTGTGCATATTTTCTGTTGGCATGAACCACATCGCCGCATGTCGGTTTGCAAAAGCCATCCATCGCATGGAAGCTTGATGCCTTTCACACACTGAAGATTACCTGGCAACAAGCTATGTCGACGAATCTCTGGATATGGTGATTCGTGAAACCCATGGTATGATGTGTAAACACAGCCCCCCTCGCGAATGGAAGTTGCATAGCACAGTAATCATCGTCGGTGATATGATCGATGATTGGTTGGATGATCGGATAATTGAGCCCGAGGAACAAGGAGTGGTTGCCGAGGTTGTAAACCCGCCTCGATTGAATACGCTTTGCCAACGGAGCTGGGATCTTTCTCGAACACGAAGCAGCCATAGCCATCAATGTCACGAACGCCCCACGCATTGTACTGCATGTGGTTTGATGTAATGGTTTGGTCAATTTGGTATGTGCGAATGAGCATCAAATGACCGCCGTCAGCTGAAGAGCGATAAACTAGCACCCATCGGCTGGTATGATTCCAGGTCCTGGAATCATGAAGGCCAGCGCATTTGCGTCTGCTGCGACAATTCAAATTGGAGACCAAAAGGACAAAAATAAACAATCATGTTCAGAGTATGTGTGGAATTAAGATTATTATAACAGTGACACATATCATAGACAGAGAATTGCAATGCCGTGGTCATAATCATACCCCAAGTTAAAAAAAATAAGCCAATGGCTTTCATATTCTAGCAACATGTCATGGTTCAAACATCATGTAACAATGAGAGGAAAACAGCTATGACAAATACCTACTCATATTCTACCATAGCACTTACTACTACTATTCTCATATCAACTCTAAGCAATAACATGCGTTGTTATAAAAATCTAGTAAACGAGAGTAACATATAGCAATCATGATGTTATGCTCATAATATGTATTCTAACAATCATTAGATGCCAATTGTTCTCATATCAACTCTAACAATAACATGTGTGGTCATAAAAATCTAGGAAATGAGAGGAACATATAGCAATGATGTGGTTATAGACATGCTATGCATTCTAAATTTGTAACAAATGAACAGCAATCGATTCATAAGGTAAAGATGAGATGAGATAGAACAATTACACGACGATAGATTCCACCAAGATATGCAGCCAATCGTAAGGCCGATCAGGTAAATGATGCTATCGTGCACTATAGCATCGCATGAAATGTTGCCCCAACAGATTGATGATGAGCCATAACCATGTATGGCGACCGGATTCCGAGATAGACTAATACCATGTTGAACAAGGCAATGAGCTTGTAATCCATGTAGTCTTCGATGGTGTGGGCACTTCATGATTACAACTTTCTACAAACAGAGGTCGAGCCAAAAGCTTGACGTGTCTCGTATGTAGTAGGCGGAGTGTCCGGCGGGCGCGAGGCTCGATGTCGGCGGTATCCAACGATGGAAGAGTGATCTCTCGCTGGGTGTAGATATCCACAAGACGCCACGGACTACGGTGTGGTGGATGAGGACGATCAGTTAGCCTTCATGCCCGCCCAGTAGTGGCCGCGCATGAAGGACGGGTAGACGGGTAGTGGTAGCATGTCGAGGGGCACCACGATAAACTCCGTAGGATCGTCAAGTCGGTGTCTGGGCCACCTGCGAGGATCGGGCATCGCAAGTAGGGTGTCTTGAAAAGAGCCGCCGGTTGCGATTTAGTAGACGGTACAAAGACACCGAGCATGCGGCTAGACGGACGGTCTTGAGTAGGTCCATACGACTACAGATCTGCTCCAAGAGAACATCGGGAGGGAATTCCAATCGCGGCTCTGCGTGTCGGTCCGGTTCTGCCATTGGGGTTTTCGTGCTGCGAGCGAGCCGGGGAAGTTGATTCAAGCGGCGAAGAAGAAGCTTCTCCTCGTGTGGCGAAAGCGGTGGAGAGGGATATGGTACGTCGAGCTACCAAGGAAGATGGCGCGGCGGCGAAAGCGGCGAGAGCGAGGGTAAATGGTGTGCGGCCGACGATGGGGAAGAGAGGAGGAAGAAGAAGAGAGGAGGAAGAAGAGTGGAAGACGGGGAAGAAAGTGCATTAAATCTCAATTCTACTAGTACTACTACCAGGATATAGGCATCGTCCTCCGGAGTGTAAATAGTTACACCATTGACATGTGGGTCTACCACAAGAGGGCCCATATGTCAGTTAATGGAGGACACAGGTGTGTAGGCGTATTTGCGGAAGCGTGCTCTACTGGCAAACATGATGGCAGTACTGGGTAAGGCTGATTTAGTAACACCAACACGCTGGTTCAGCTTATTAATTACTTGTCCCATCTACCGCAGCGTGTATTGTCACTTCACTGGGAAGACTAGTTGAATAGTTCTCTCTGACCGAGATGGGGAATGATGGATCGCGAGGATTACCTTTCTACAAGATCCCTATGCCTCTCGCCACTTCACCATTTTGCTCGCACCTAGTCACTTGTTGAAATCTGTAGAAAGACAAATACTCTGTATTTGGGAACAGAGGGAGGCTTTTACTCCGTACTAGAGTATTTAGGAACAGAGGGAGTATCACCATATGAAGGGAACAGAGGAAGTTTGAAATATGAACATGTCAATGGGAGGGAGTAAGCCCCATGCATGCATGCATGCATGCATGCGTGCATGCAACACTCACACGTACTCCACATGGACGCACGCAACACTCACGCACCGTAGCGACCCGACCTCAGACGGTCAAGTCTCTGTGCTTAAGTGTCATCCCTGGATCGGTATGCTAACACACACAGTACTCGAGGATTTATAACAGAGGTAAATGACATGTATAAAGTAACATAAATACTATTACCTCAATCCAAATAGCGGAAGTAACAAGGTTGTGGATTCCCATCAACGCCAACGGCAAAGTTGAGTGTAGAAATCGTAACCCTAACGTATCACTTACTCGTCAGAAGATTCCTGCAACATGAGACGCAGAAATACAAAGGGTCAAGACATTGAATGTCTTGGCAAATTCACACCATAGAGCAAAGATGAATAATAGCTATCACTACATGCATATTTGGCTGGTGGAAAGCTCTATGGTTATAATGTTTTTGCGAAAAGCCAATTTTTCCCTACTGCAAAGGAATAAATTTTATATAACTACCATGGTGGTTGTTGAACATTGAGAATGGTTGACAGCATTCTCAATCCCAATTAAGTAACATCATTAAACCCAACAAAATTTATTTAGATAGAGTGATGAGATCAACATGATAATCCAAGAACTAGATACTCAAGACGTCCATAACCGGGGTCACGGCTAATCAT
Source organism: Aegilops longissima (assembly GCA_021605205.1). Lineage (NCBI taxonomy): Eukaryota > Viridiplantae > Streptophyta > Magnoliopsida > Poales > Poaceae > Aegilops > Aegilops longissima. The sequence continues at coordinate 502,001,984 of CM038679.1, forward strand.
GATTAGTTTGTACACTCTGCAGAGGTTTGCGCACTTTTCCCCACAAGACTCGATCTCCTCCGTTGGATTTCTCAATAGCTCACACAACCTACTCAACTATGCTAGAGCCCATAATAGCTTGTGGCCGCACACGGAAGTTTCTAGCATGAATAATCTCATGATCCCTTTGAACCTGGGTGGTGGTCCAAAAGAAAAACAGGCAATCCTGGAATACCCAGGTACCTCAATCCACCCAGATGTGTGTTTTAAGTTGCCACCTTAAGTAAACCATTAAATTAACAATCTTACATCTGTCATGATTACACTCAAACTCAATCCACGTCTACTAGCATAGCATAGCAATATAAGCAGAACGTTGAAGTAACTCCCAAGGTTTTGATAATAAAACAGGTAATAGGTACTACCTCATCTACTTCCCAAAACCCACAAGTTATTCAGATCCTAACCATGCAATGTTTGAGGGTGAAACTAATGCATAAAACTGGGTATGAAAGGGATATGATCAAAGTGTGAACTTGCCAGTACAGTTGATGAAGATGATTCACACTCAAAACTCTTGATAGATCTACTCGCCACACTCCGGTCAATCTATCGTAATCAAACAATAGTAACCACACATAAGCAATCACTCAAAAGCTCAGAAAGATCGAAGAAAAGATCTCGGAAAACTTCGGAAACAAGCAAATAACTCTTTCAACATAAAACAGTTTCTAACAGTACCAAAATTAGGTGGATTTGGCCTTATCAGAAAGTTTAGGTCAAGAGCTTCGCTTTGCAAAAAGAATCAACTCAAACGGAGTTATGGAACTCAAGTTATGAACAAAAGAAGTTTGAATATGAATCTGAACAAATTTCGAAATTTGAAAATTTCGAAAAGTTGACGTGACAGGTTAACTGGATAGTTGAAATCAAGACGAAACTATAGGCGCTGGTTTCATCTAATTTGAATGAACGAGTAAAAAGTTATGGCTATTTGAAAAATCAGGTTCAAACTATTTTACAGAAAAAAAATAGCTATAGATAAAAGAATTCTAGATGTAACGTATAAATACAGAGAATGAATAAATATACCTTTATAAGGTATAGAAATGACGACTTCGGAGTGTGGAGACAACTTCCAAAAGTCCCGTCGGAGAGAAGAAATATATTTTTAGCTAGTCAAACCAAAATATTGATTTAACCCGCAATGGATAATTTTTGAAGGCTCTATGGGTCTATATTTATAGGTGAAAAAGAGGTTTAGGGGTTAAAGGCTAGGCAATGTGGGACTAAACGTTGACGAGCAAATAAAATAAATGGGGAACCGCATGCGCTAAAAGCACCACGGGCCGGCTGCGCGCGCACGTATACGGCGCTGCAGTTTTTTTTTCGAAATTGAAAAAGAAAAAGAAAAGAAAAACTATGGAGAGAAAAAAAAATGGGGAAGCATTATGGCCGGCTGGGCCTGGTCCATTTAGGAGAGAAAAAAACGATGGGACGCCAGAAGCTATTACGCAGCGCATGGGCGATAAATAAATATGGGGCGTACGTACAGTTTTTTTAAGAGATAGAAGGAAAACCGAATATAGAAAAGAAAACGTAAAATTTTATATAAGCATATTATATATCAAAATTTTCAGAAAAATATTTCCTAGAAGCTGAACATTTTTCTCGGGTCAAATAAAATGATCACGAACTCAAATAAAGCAAAGAGTGCTACTGCTCTAGTAAAATCCGGTAAAAATCATTTTAAGAATACCAAAATGATTTCAAATTTATTTCTCTCCAATTTTCTGATGTAGGGAATCATGTTACCCTATTTTCCATATATTTTATTTTGGAGAAAAATAATTTGAATAAAACCCAAATAACTCCAATTTGAAAATAATTTCCAAAAGGACTTTAAATTTGATCCTTGAAACTCCCAACTCATATTTCATAAAATTTGAAGAAGTCATTTTATCTTCTCTCGTGAAAATCATTGAGTTGCATAAAGTTTCTGAATTTGAAATATTTTCAAATGAAATTCAAAAAATTTCAACAACCCTTTTCATTTAAATAAATGGAAGAAGTCATGTCATCTTCTCTCCAGGGTTTTGTATTTGAAAGGAATTTGAATTCACGGAGATCATAAAAGCAAGGGTGAAAGTTTGGGAAAGTCCTTTTGTTCCCTCTCATTTAACTTTCAAAAAGTTTCGAATTTCACTCAATCAATCACGCAACAATCAAATCTATCTATTTATTATAACATTCCAAAATTTAGAATTTTTGGATGTTACAAACCTACCACCCTTAAAATGAATCTCGTCCTCGAGATTCGGAGATGCTAGAAAGAAATAGGTTAGGTTTGGGGTCTCCTCAAAATCCATCGATCATCTCAGGGGTCTGGGGTGCTACCACCCTTAGAAGCATGGTTACGGTCCCATCAATACTCATATACTCCATCCTTATTCTTGACGGGGCCGGTCTTCTCAAATTCTCGGGAAAATTCCTACTCTGGACTCTTCCGGTAGTGGCATAACCTTTTCCTCAATTCTTCTGTCCTTTCCTCTTGGTAAGGTTATTCCGAGACTGGGTCTTCTTAGCTGACGGGTGTGGCGCCAATGCTAAACAACTATCGATATCTCATGGTCGTCATCAATTTATGGTTTCTCCTGCAGGAAATGGGTCTTGCTTCATTCTCACCGTATATCCTACGATTGGCAACAACTGCCGTGTACAAGGGAAAATACTTATACCATTCTGAGGTTCAAACAAGGTTTTTGATCGTCGTCTCTCAACTATAGGCAAGTCACTCAGATTTACCATCCCACATAGCAAGGCGAATAATAAGAGTAAGTCGGTATGGTGATCAATCCACCCCGCACCCAAATCATTACCTTGTATATGGTTTAGCGAATCTCGCATTCTAACACTCGGTCATCCTCACAAGCATTGTAGAATTTCTCTTGTCGACGAACCAAGTTCGGAAAATCCATTGATTCTGCAAGCCAGACAAACAACTATCGGTCCTTCACAACTCTCAGGTATTGCGTACTCCTATAGGATCGTTTATCGAATAAAGTCGTATCTTCTTCCAGGGTTTTTCCTTCAGCAAGAGTGTGCTTGCTTCTTGGCAGGTCATGGGTCTTGTGGGTTATGGCCCATCTCATCTCTTGCAAACCTTGAACTCATCATCCAATATCCAACTTCCTAGTATTCTTAAATCCATCCAATTGTATTGTCTTTCTTCCTTCTATTGGCACCAAACTAAGACGTGATTACTCAGACTCATCCTGGAGTTACAATTGCTCCATATTACCAACATCATATCTCCTTTATATCCAATAGTACTTCATCTCTTCATCCTCGCGGGATATCCCACATACCGAGATAAAAACTTATACTTATGAAGTCCATACTCCACTTCGTGGAACATCATTATCCTTTCCAGGGTCAAGCGTCCTTACAGGGGAATATAGGTCATCTCTGCATGGCACTTCTTCAACTGGGAAACGTGAAACATATCACGAACTCCTGACAATCCTTCGGGTGACTCCAACTTGTTGGCCATTTCTCCAATACGCTCCAAAACTCAGTATGGTCCTACAAATCTCGAGCTAACTTTCCCTTAACTCCAAATAGTTTAACTCCTCGCAGAGGGGACACACGGAGACATGCTCTGTCTCCAATTTCATAGACTACCTCCTTGCGTTTTTGAGTCTGCATAACTCTTCTGCCAGGACTGAGCTACCTTCAGTCTATCTCGAATCAACTTAACATTCTCTTCTGACTCCTTGATCACATTTGGTCCAAACAACTGACGGACTCCAACTTCATCCCACATCAACGGTGTCTGGCTCCTTCTCCCATACAAAGCTTCAAAAGGGGTCATCTTCAAACTGGCTTGGTAACTGTTGTTGTATGATAACTCCGCGTAAGGTAGATTATCATCCCTACTAGATCCATAATCTAGCGCACACGCTCTCAACATGTCCTCCAGAATCTGATTGACTCTCTCGGTCTATCCATCTGTCTGCGGATGAAAGGTTGTACTGAACTCTAGCCTAAGACCCAAAGTGTGGTGCAGCTGATTCCAAAACTTTGAGGTAAACTGTGTTCCTCTATCTGATACGATGGTCCTCGGAACTCCATGCAGACATACGATCCTGGTCAAATATATCTTGGCCAACTTCGCACTTGTATAGGTGGTTTTCACTGGGATAAAGTGAGCCACTTTGGTCAAGCGAATCAACTACTACCCAAATAGAATCATATCCCGTTCGGGTTCTGGGAAATCCGGTAATGAAATCCATGCCAAGCTTTTCCCACTTCCATTCGGGTATCGGCATAGGGTGTAGTAATCCTGCTGGCTTCTGATGTTCTGCTTTTACTCTCTCTGGCATACATCACCTATGACTACATACTCTGCAATATCCTTCTTCATACCGGTCCACCAGAAACGCTCCTTCAAATCCATATACATCTTGGTGTTTCCAGGGCGAATCGGGTATGGTGAGTCATGAGCCTCCTGAAGTATTTACTTCCTGATCTTTGCATTATTGGGAACATATACACGGTCCTCGAACCATAAGGTGTCGTGCTCATCCTTACGAAAACCCTTGGCCTTTCCTTTGCTCATCCTCTCTTTTATCTCAGCAATCTCTTTGTCATACTTCTGAGCTTCACAAATCTTTTCCAACAATGTAGACTGAACTTCCATTGCTGCAACAAAACCTTTGGGAACAATCTCCAACCGAAGTTCCCTGAGATCCTCGGCTAACTCCTTTGGTAATCCCCCGCTTATGAGGGTATTCTTCCTTGTTTTCTTTATGGTTGTGTCCTATTTCTCCACAAAGCTTGTATGCACAAGGTTTCTTCATATTCGTTCCATAAGGCCTCAACTTCTGGGACACAAGACGAGATCTTTGCAGAGTCAACTTAAATTCTTCCCAAGTGGTTATTACTCTTTGACATCCATTGATGGTTTGGTACATCCTCCACCAAGTAGCAGCAACCCTTATAGAGCACCGAAGAGCATGCTGGGTCATAACCTTTCCGACTATAGGTTATTCTTCATGTGATCCTCCATGTTCTGAATCCATCAGTCCGTCTCCAACTGACTCGTTGGTCTAGAAAATACAAGCTCATCTCCATTCATCCTCTATTGGGTCTAGGGGTTTTGGGGTGGGATAAGAGAGATAGAGAGGGATACACACAATACAAACAACAGTTTTGAAAAGACAGATTTTATTTGTGGCTGTCGGAAAACATCAAACAAATGACAGCTCACAAACGTCGCATCTAACGTAAGTATATAACAAGGGTTTGGTCTCCTAATGGTCAATAGATCTCAAAGTCATCAAACTCTTCAAGTCTTGGTCATGTCTTCGATGGCTTCTCCCGATCGTGTTTGTCCTTCTCAAGTTCCTCTGCCAGGTCATCACTGTTGACGCGAAGTCTCTCATGACATACTTCAATATTTCTGGAGTTGCGTTCCAAACTTCTGGGTTTTAAAAACCTTGACATGAACCATGATCCTACTATCCTTCAGTTCCTGACAAATCTCCGGTATCTCGAGGTTTTACTCCTCCATCTTGGCTACTTTCTACTTCTGGGTCCTGAGTTCTTCACAGAATGATTTCTCGTCAAATACGGCTTCTTGCAAGTTCATCTTAAAATCCTTGATGTAGTACTCCAGATCCTGGCGATACACTAGCTAAGGTTAAAACTGCATCTGTTGCTTGACAGATGCTCCATCAGCCTTCTACCATCCAATCCTTCCATGCATCTGCATGCTTAACTCTGCACGGTGACAATAGCATAAACGGGTAATAACACCATGGTCAACCGTGTCTATGCCCATGTTACTGCCATGAGCTTTCATTCCATAATTGATATCTCCTGTCTTTGGGTTTTTTTGACAAAACTTTGAGTTCCAATGCTCCATGTTCTGGTCTTTCTCCGATACACCTTGATCTTGGGTATTGACAGCTCCCATAGTCTACCAAGTTCCATAAGGGTAGCCTTCCTAGGTCATACTAATCTGGGAAATCTGCGGAGTCTTCATATTCTCCTAGTCTTCGGAGTCTTCAACTGTTGTAGTTTCCATTCGCACGCTAAAATCTTCTTCATTCCAAAGTGGTCTTAGTTGTCCGATATTTTGTACTCCTTGGAGTGGTCTCATCAGCCGAATCTTCATGTGGTCAAAAGGGGAAAAGGTATGGTCTAACTAAAAGGAAATTTGAATAAGCTCAGAAGAGAAGAGGCGAAAAGATCCTTTTGAAAAGAAAGTTGTAGGGTAAAATCTTTTCCTATGGGCTTGCCAGTTTCTAGGGTCACGTCCTACAGTCTTGTAGCGACCCGACCTCAGACGGTCAAGTCTCTGTGCTTAAGTGTCATCCCTGGATCGGTATGCTGAGACACACAGTACTCGAGGATTTATAACAGAGGTAAATCACATGTATAAAGTAACATAAATACTATTACCTCAATCCAAATAGCGGAAGTAACAAGGTTGTGGATTCCCATCAACACCAACGACAAAGTTGAGTGTAGAAATCGTAACCCTAACGTATCACTTACTCGTCGTAAGATTCCTGCAACATGAGACATTGCAGCCACAAAGGGTCTGTACATTGAATGTACTGGCAAATTCACACCATAGAGCAAAGATGAATAATAGCTATCACTACATGCATATTTGGCTGGTGGAAAGCTCTATGGTTATAATGTTTTTGCGAAAAGCCAATTTTTCCCTACTGCAAAGGAATAAATTTTATTTAACTACCATGGTGGTTGTTGAACATTGAGAATGGTTGACACCATTCTCAATCCCAATTAAGTAACATCATTAAACCCAACAAAATTTATTTAGATAGAGTGATGAGATCAACATGATAATCCAAGAACTAGATACTCAAGACGTCCATAACCGGGGACACGCCTAATCATGATTAGTTTGTACTCTCTGCAGAGGTTTGCGCACTTTTCCCCACAAGACTCGATCTCCTCCGTTGGATTTCTCGCACTACATGATGTTTGAGAAACGGATGACCGAGACACAGTCTTTCAGAAGCGTTGACTCTCTACTCAGGGTAGACAGTACCACCTACATCCCCAACATCTGCTAGTCTACCTCTTCAAGAGCTCACACAACCTACTCAACTATGCTAGAGTCCATAATAGCTTGTGGCTGCACACGGAAGTTTCTAGCATGAATAATCTCATGATCCCTTTGAACCTTGGTGGCGGTCCAAAAGGAAAATAGGCAATCCTGGAATACCCAGGTACCTAAATTCACCCAGATGTTTGTTTTAAGTTGCCACCTTAAGTAAACAATTAAATTAACAATCTCACATCTGTCATGATTAAACTCAAACTTAATCCACGTCTACTAGCATAGCATAGAAATATAAGCAGAACATTGAAGTAACTCCCAAGGGTTTGATAATAAAACAGGTAATAGGTACTACCTCATCTACTTCCCAAAACCCACAAGTTATTCAGATCCTAACCATGCAATGTTTGAGGGTGAAACTAATGCATAAAACTGGGTATGAAAGGGATATGATCAAAGTGTGAACTTGCCTGTACAGTTGATGAAGATGATTCACACTCAAAACTCTTGATAGATCTACTCGTCACACTCTGGTTAATCTATCGTAAGCAAACAATAGTAACCACACATAAGCAATCACTCAAAAGCTTAGAAAGATCGAAGAAAAGATCTCGGAAAACTTCGGAAACAAGTAAATAACTCTTGCAACATAAAACAGTTTCTAAAAGTACCAAAATTAGGTGGATTTGGCCTTATCAGAAAGTTTAGGTCAAGAGCTTCGCTTTGCAAAAAGAATCAACTCAAACGGAGTTATGGAACTCAAGTTATGAACAAAAGAAGTTTGAATATGAATCTGAACAAATTTCGAAATTTGAAAATTTCAGAAAGTTGACGTGACAGGTTAACTGGATAGGTGAAAACAAGACGAAACTATAGGCGCTGGTTTCATCTAATTTGACTGAACAGTAAAAAGTTATGTCTATTTGAAAAATCAGGGCCAAACTGTTTTACAGAAAAAAATAGCTACGGATAAAAGAATTCTAGATGTAACGTATAAATACAGAGAACGAATCAATATACCTTTATAAGGTATAGAAAAGACGACTTCGGAGTATGGAGACAACTTCCAAAAGTCCCGTCGGAGAGGAGAAATATATTTTTAGCTAGTCAAACCAAAATATTGATTTAACCCGCAATGGATAATTTTTGAAGGCTCTATGGGTCTATAGGTGAAAAAGAGGTTTAGGGGTTAAAGGCTAGGCAATGTGGGACTAAACGTTGATGAACAAATAAAATAAACGGAGAACCGCATGGGCTAAAAGCACCACGGGCCAGCTGCGCGCGCACGTACACGGCGCTGCAGTTTTTGTTTTTGAAATTGAAAAAGAAAAAGAAAAGAAAAACTATGGAAAAAAATGGGAAAGCATTATGGCCGGCTGGGCGTGGCCCATTTAGGAGAGAAAAAAACGACGGGACGCCAGAAGCTATTATGCAGCGCATAGACGATAAATAAATATGGGCCGTACGTACAGTTTTTTTAGAAATAGATGGAAAACTAAATAAAGAAAAAAACGTAAAACTTTACATAAGTATGTTATATATCAAAATTTTCAGAAAAGTATTTCCTACAAGTTGAACATTTTTTCTCAAGTCAAATATAATCATCACAAACTCAAATAAAGCAAAGAGTGCTACTGCTCTAGTAAAATTCGGTAAAAATCATTTTTAAAATACCAAAATGATTTCAAATTTATTTATCTACAATTTTATGATGTAGGGAATCGTGTTACCCTATTTTCCATATATTTTATTTTTGGAGAAAAATAATTTGAATAAAACCCAAATAACTCCAATTTGAAAATAATTTCTAAAAGGACTTTAAATTTGATCCTTGAAACTCCCAACTCATATTTCATAAAATTTGAAGAAGTCATTTTATCTTCTCTCGTGAAAATCATTGAGTTGCATAAAGTTTCTGAATTTGAAATATTTTCAAATGAAATTCAAATTTTTTCAACAACCCTTTTCATTTAAATAAATGGAAGAAGTCATGTCATCTTCTCTCCAGGGTTTTGTATTTGAAAGGAATTTGAATTCACGGAGATCATAAAAGCAAGGGTGAAAGTTTGGGAAAGTCCTTTTATTCCCTCTCATTTAACTTTCAAAAAGTTTCGAATTTCACTCAATTAATCACGCAACAATCAAATCTATCTATTTATTATAACATTCCAAAATTTAGAATTTTGGGATGTTACACGCACCCCATACGGCACACAGCACACGACGCAACACAAACGCTCACGCTCAAGTGCTCAACCTACTCCCTACGTCCGTGAAAGACTGTACATTTAGAGATTTACACATTGACCAGGGTATAATTAACGCCCAAAAGTAGCAGACTTATGTGTGCATGCGACCATGGAGATAAGAAGATTAAAAGAAGGCCGTTGCATGCTGTAATTAAGGATAGACATGTAGCCTATACCTACAGCACAAGTTGGTGCATTAGTCAATCAATATCGATTTAGATTAAAGGCTAAATGCATTGGAAGTGTAGATGTACATCATGTACTACTTACACTCTTTGTTTTATAGCGGATGTACACTCTTTGTTGGAAGGCCGAGGGAGGACACGTGCATGCACTTACATACACAACCAGGGCGGTTCAGGTGCAAGGGTTGGACTCGTGTGGCGCCTGCGTAAAGTTTTGTTTAACTGATTTCTTTGCTCCGCCAACTGACAGGTGGGACCCAGAAATCAGGCGACAATTTAACCAGTCAACAAAGTGCCACGTTGACTATGTGGCCGGTCAGTACGGTGCAATACGATGCTCTACGATGAGCTAGTGATCGTATAATCGACGCAAAACTATATATAGAGACCGTAAAGAGCGTATTGTTACATAGATTGACCGCCAGTGTATTTTTCTCATTTCAAATTAAGCCATATTAATCAGAAAGGACACAGTATGGACTACTACTAGTACTAGTACTGCTTTGATGTGTCCCGTCAACTCGCCGAACGAGGAGAAGCTTGCTTACTACGCATCTCCCTCGCCCACGCGCGCGGTGGTTCGCAGGACGAGGAGAGGGTTTTGACTACAGCGCCCTCTCCCTCTTTCTCTCCCTCGCCCTCGCCCTCGCCCTCGCGGTGGACGTGCAGCAGTTCAATCGGTGTCAGATTGCCAGACGCATATTGTACTGTAGTATCATCATTGTTGGACCTTCCGAAGAGGCGAAGAGGCAAGTGCAAGGTTCACACGAGTACGAACTGTTGAACCTCCCGAAGAGGCAAAGAGCCAAGCACAAGGTTTTATAGGAGTTGTCGTCCTAGTAGGAGTGTATTACAACTATAGCGAACGATGCTACTGTATGATGTCGCCACGTCACGTATATTCAAAGCAGTGCCACCTTTTTTCTCAAAGAGCGTGTTGGAGCCCGTGCAACAACCACACAAGTTGCACGTACATATAACACATTTACTAGTAATAAATTCTAAAGGACAAATGCCAGTATGCCACACAAGTTCATCTCCAATTCATGTGATAAATTTGTGCACGACTAGTCTACATATATTCACAGCGCTACCGTTCACAATTACCGTACTCCACTTACACGTTATAGATGGGCTACATGCATGTCCTCCTCCGTGTTCCAGTCCTGTGTGTTCTTCATGGATGGCACGATCCATAGCGGTGGGCAACGGAATCATTGTCACAGCTTTCTAGTCCGGTTCCACACGATGGAGACTCATCCAAGCTGAAGCGGCATAAATCAGGGATAGCGTGTCCCAAAGATGTCGCTCATCCGGCGGTGCGCAATGAAGACACAACCATGCTTCATGAACGACAGGCCTTCGTGTCGTGCACGGAAGGTGGCATCCGCTTCACAATGGGGTAGCTGTCCTCGATGAAAAGCGAGTACTCTCCAAGAGTGTTCCTCGGCACCCACGTAGCATCACGGGGTCGAACTCGGCGCCGCTCATCCGGTACACGCGCATCCCAGATCTGGACACATGGTGACGTACATAGTGAAGGTCCATGCATAATAATGTTGTGCTCAAATATGGCGGTCGATGTCTACTGTGCAGCAAATAGTACTACTCCGGTATAAAGTAAAATAACCAGCTTATTATATATAACCACTCTTGGCTACATGGATGAGATAGTAAGACATGGAAAAACAAAAATGGTGGCAGCTAGTGGGTTCAAGTCTTCAAGGGCCCAGCTAGCTATCGCGTCCTCCAAGGTAAAAGTACTCCTACTAGTAGTACTAAGTATACTACTAGTACAACAATGAAAGAGAAGGCGAGAGGTTAAAAATGGAATACCGGGTAGATGGTGATGGTCCGATCGTGGTAGATTGTGTGACCATGTTGCACATCGGTGGTACCATGGGTAACGCATCGCTAAGATAGTTGATCCCAATATGCCAAAGTCAGCTACAAGGTTCCGTGTTAGACCGAATCGCGGATGCAAATGCACATCCAGATCAGCGATCTTATTTTGATCGGGGATGACCGGTCCTCGCAAAATAATGGAGTACCGTTAGGGATGCAAATGATGGTTTGTGCATTCCGTTTGTAATCTCCCGTGCATCAGAGGATGGCAACCAGATGAAACAAGTCCCCTGGCATGTCACCGCGAAGATGCGGCCAAGATGGCGCACGGCGTCTTCGAATGTGTAGGGGTACAAATCTGCCGCCGCCAACATGCGCCAGCCTCTGCCGTTACTACGTCTTGCATTGATGGCAATCCTTATGTCGAACACCGCGATGAGATAGTAATCGTCATAGCCGCATCGCTTTGTCGGCGGGTCAGCAATTGCTATCTTCTTCAATCTCATGTAGGCATCATCATACGTATTCAAGGCCAGCTAGTCCGGAAGGCTGATCCCAATGGTGGAGAAGGGGTCTACCGGAACGGCCGCACTGCTGTGGATGTTGTGCAAAATGATGGTGGTATCCGGCCGGAGGTATGCAAGCAAATCTTTGTTGGCACCGACCCAGACCTATATATAAGACGGTGGGCAGCGGAGAAACTACGTGATGGAAATGGAATAACTAAGTACTACATGATCAAACTCCATTACTGACCTTCTCATCGGACAAAATCCGACTACCTCTCAACGTCGGCAACTCTATCGGAGTCAACGTGCAACCATGGCCAGGGAGCGGTGGACTGTTCGAAGGATTGTCCCATAGAAGAACCTTCTCCTCGAGGATGCATGGAAGACCAACAAGCATGGCCTTTTCCCAAACCTGTTTAAGCAGCGTCTTGAAAAAGTTGGTGCAGGAAGCACCGAGTCTTGCGGCGGTGAGGACGTTGGAGCGGCGTGCGATTTCTCCCAGAGGATCGTCGTCCAAGGTCTCCCAGCCCCGGCGAGGAGGAGAACCGGCTGGCAAATCCATGGGAGCAGCGACGAACTGCCTTCTCTTCGGGGGGAGGGGAACTGGCGAGGAGGAGATAAGAGCGTAGTAACCGCAGGGCCTCGTCCCTTCCAACTGTAGATCGTTCCTCAGCGAAGGGGTGAGGCTATTATTTACTACTAGTACTAGCATTATGGAACGTTATGGGATTGCATTATACTATAAATAATAGCACTAGTAAGAAATTTTTGGCACTAGGTAGTAGTTTTTGGCGTGGATTAAGAAATTTTGGGTATGTTTTTGCCATTTTATGTACACGCCAATTAGTGTCAAAAAACGTCTTACATTATGTGACGGAGGAGTACGTACTCGTACTGTAGCAGTGCCAGTACTAATTTTCTCAACTACGAGTATTAGTGCGACGTACTGTACTTCTAGTCTAGTCTAGTCTAGTATAGTGCACCAGTTTTGAACTCTTGAATCTCAGGGCCAAGGAGCTACAGTTGGAAGTGGAGGGCACTCTGTTCTCCGTAACCATCATTGTACTATCAATGCAGGGAAGTACACTGCGTAGTGGCCTAGTGGGTACTGGTGCTATATTCAGCCGCTCCTCTCACGTAGGAGTAGCTGGCCTACTCAGCCGCTCCTCTCACGCACACACTAGCAGCCTATTTATCACGACGGTTCTCATGGTCTCATGGGGCGAACATTTGAGTTATTTGATACAATGAGACTAGGCTTTTCGCCCATTTGTGGAGGTGTAATGGATCTCGTTGAACTTTGTTAGTAGTTCCTTCTTTATGAATGAGATGAAGCAAAGCTTTTGCCTCCGCTTCAAAAAAAACACGTCAAGAGGAATTTCCTTTATAGTAGAGCCGATAATGGAGTCAAGTCCATGCGCAACGCCACAAGCTACAGAGTACTAGTAGTACAACACTTTACATAGAGTACTGAGCCATATTGCACAGTTCCCAATGCCCCGCCAGCTTTTCCTGGCCCTCGGGCTTAATTGGGAGGCGCTAGTTTAAATATGCTACTACTAGGCGATGAGGAAGCTGCAAGTATACTGGCCAAACCTCGGCCGGGCGGCTTGGGCCGGGCCTAGCTAAGCCCGACACAAAAACCCAGTTCGGGCCCGCCCGCCCGCCATCGGCTCTGTGTTTACAGGCCCGAGCCCGCCCGAACACCTAAAGCCTGTTGGCTTGGGCCGCCAGCCCGACCTTCAAGAACTACAAAATGACGGGCCGGCCCGCCCGCCCGCCTTCGGCTCAAAAACTAGGCCCGAGCCCGGCCCGGGGGCAGCGTCGGGCCGGGCCGGGCTTCCCATGGCCAGGACTAGCTGCAAGCGAGGTGCGGCTAGGGCGAGCACGCGAGCCACAGGATGCTGGGAAGGAAAACCCGTTCACGTGGCTAGGCTGTCCAGTGCACCCTGATTGTGGGGCCGCACGTCCGTTTGATTTCAAAAATCAAACTACCCATGTAAAATATTGGCTCGCAGCGAAGTGTAGTACTAGTACTTTTTTTTTAAAGGCCGACGTGCGTTCGGCCGGGATCGAACCCACAAAACGAGGTGTACACTCCCGCGACCACTAGTAGTACTCGTTGGAGTACAACGCAACCTAGAATCGCCTTTTTTCGCTAGTAGTACATACATTGTTCCTTACAAGAAACCCCTAATAATGCAAGAAACCACTAAAATGCCAAGAAACTACTATCACTTGCATACATGGCAGACTTAAGATAAGACTACCTTATCAACCATTGTACATGCTCTTACCAACAAAAATCCTCGAGTGACTTCCTACCTCCGGCCCGTCCACCTAGTCATCCTCGGCCATGGGACACAGCTATCGCCACGCGTATATGAGGTCAAAACCGCCGCCGTGTGCGGAGCCCATGTTGCGGCAGCCCGGATGCCAGCTCCGTCCGGCGCCATGGCCGCTTAGCTAGCCAAGATAGCTCCGCCCACCGCTTGTCTACAAGGTTTGCTAGCTAGATTAGCACGGCAGCTGGGCGGCTTGCTTTCGCTGCGCAGCAAGGCCAGCTAGCCATCTGGATCGAGCGAAGGCCGTCACGGTGGCTTGCTCACGCTGCCGCGCTTAGGCCAGCCATCTGGCTCGAGCGAAGGCCAGCGCGGTGGCTTGCTCGAGCGCGCCGCGCTTAGGCCAGCCATCTGGCTCGAGCGAAGGCCAGCGCGGCGGCTTGCTCGCTCGTGAGTCACGCTCGGGCCAGCCTGCCAACCGTGCGGAGGCCAGCGCAGCGTCCGGCCCGTCCGGCGGAGCGGCGGCCAACTCGCTCATCACCGGCGCCACCGACGAACACACATCAGTACTGTTTGAACTAATGTTCAGGAAAAATAACGATTTGAGGGGGAATAACATGATAGAAGGTCAGATGCGGGTCCCTCGTGTCAACGGTCAAACGAAATGTGTTGGTTTAAGCTGCCTCGTCAGCACGGACGTGTGGGCCAACCCAGTCATAAATGGGTTTAAACGAACCTAATTAGTAGGAGTACTAGGTAGTACGTAGTAGTTTTTGGCGTGGATTAAGAAATTTTGTGTATGTTTTTGCTATTTTTTGTACAATAGATTCTTCCTAGGGCTAGTTGAAAGTGGTAGTTTTTTGTTAAATACTCTACATATTGTAAGTAGGGGTGAAAGTTAAGCTTTGGAAGCCAATAAGCAATGCTAGTTACATAGTGCATATGTGTACATGATTGAAAGTAAATATCAACCATGAGTGACTAATATCTTGATGGAAAACTCGAAACTATGGAATACTAGAAAAAAAATACATGGTTGGAAATACTAGCAATGTTCATGTCCGTTGCAACAAATCATAATTAGAATAATACTTATTCACAAACTTGGTACAAAACACCCTAATTTTGATATACATATGTATATTATGTTTCAATTATAATATATTCCTTGGGCTGTTTTGGTGAGGTCGAGAGGGATGTGGTTGGTTTTAAGATACTAATTATGGGTTTTTCGCAAATTGGTAGACAAGTGGGATGTTGGTGAGAAAAGGCAACAACTTACCTCACAATCGTTAGATGTAGATCTAATGGTCGAAGCGACGGATGGCGTACACTCCAAAGATCACCAACTTAGTCTTGTGTAGGAGTACTAGCAAAATCTGTGCATTAACGGAACATCAAGATGCATTTTTTTATAAAAACACTTGTTGTGATTGACCCTTGTGGGAGTAATCCCATGTGTGAAAACTAATGATATCTCGAGAAATATGAGATAAGGTGAAGAGGAGTTGGGTGTGGTGGTGGTTGGTGGTCGGACTGAGCGGAGGCATGGGGATTGACGACGCCGGCAGCGGCCACTAGGCCAGTTTGTTCCAGAGGCTTCCTTTCTTTATTGCTCAACAATGAGGTTTGTTGGAGATAAGGATGAACGAGGGAAGGCCTTGTCTGCAAATGTGGAGAGGGGTGCGGGTATCTTTTAGTTTAATTTCCATCCGTCAGATATAGATCAGACGGTCTATATTGCAAGATGGCACACGTACCATCATCACCAACTTGGTTTTTTATAAAAAGAAATATAAGTATGGAGATACAAACGTATTATCGATACTTGCTTCCGTAAACTAGCATCTACATTCTATTCAACGCCTCGGCATGTGGGGCCTTAGCACAATGACTTCTCGACTGTGTAAAACAAAGATTTTCCCGTCACCGATAAGGAGGGGGTGACGGCGGCGCGCTTTTTGGCTTGCTCTAGTCATAGTAGTCATACTAGGTGGTCTAAGCACGTGTAGATTTATTCTTTTTCACGTCTCGTGTTCGCCGTACTGCCACGATTGTTGATGAGTAGACGGTAAGTTATTCATTGTTGAGCGTTTTTAGAGAGAGAGAGAGAGAGAGAGAGAGAGAGAGAGAGTGCGATATGTTAGAGACTGAGGCAATGATAACAGATTCTTTGTGTCTATGTGTGTGGAGGATAGAGAGAGACATGTACATGGGGCTTTGTGTTGTGTAACGTGGAGACACATATACATAATTAGAGAGTGAGTGTGTGAGATACACATGCGGACATGGGGAGAGATGAGGATCCAGATAAATGGGTGTTTGTGCGTGTCTGTGTGTGTTTGTGCACGCGCTTGTGTGTGAGGGAGAGAGTGTATGTGGAGTAGAGAGACCACTGATGATGTAAACCTAGTATAAGGGAAGGGGGAATGGTGTGACATGTGTAGTAGCGAGATAGCACGGGTGCGGGGGGGGAGCAGACTATTTGGAAGAGACATCGAGTGTGTGTGTGGGAGAGGGGTGTGAGAGTGAGAGAAAGAGAGAGAGCTAGTGACGAGAGAGAGAGAGAGAGAGAGAGAGAGAGAGAGAGAGAGAGAGAGAGAGAGAGAGAGAGAGAGAGAGAGAGAAGAGAGGGGGCGAGAGAGGGGTTGTCTGTGTCCATAAATGGCGTATAGATAGGGAGACAATGTTGATGTTGTCCGAAATTGGCCTATGAACGGAGACGCAGGGGAAGCAAGTCATCTGTGTGTAGAAGGGGCTTCATGAGAGATCTAGAATAGATGGTGTAGAGAACAATGTGCGAAATCGAGAACGATTATACATTAGGGAGCTATGCAAAGATTCACGACATATATGTATACAGAGAAGGAGCTGGGGTGGGTCCGCATGTGGGAGAGATAGAAAGAGGAGAGTGGTGCACAAGGAGACAAAGTGTGCTTGTTTGCAGTGGGGGTGGTGTGTGAGGTGAGTGCGCGAGAACCACATAACTAGGGAGATAGATGTTTGGGGGCAACGTTTTGTGTGTATGGGAAATATACACTCTACATAGTGCGTGTGCTTGGGTAAGAGAGATAGCAGGAGACCTAGAGAGTGAGGGAAGAGATGTGTGCATGGCCGGGAGACAAAGTGATAGAGACCTATGTTGGGGTCCGGACTTTACAAGAGAGAGGGGTGTTAATGTGCTCGTGTGTTGGTGTCTGGGGGAGAGAACGACGTCTCTATGTGTGTGTGTGTGTGGTGGTGGTGGGGGGTGACTTCAGATAAAGAGTGAGGTGTCTATATTTGAGGGACTTTAGTGTAATTGAGATATTGTGCACTCATGGTTGATCAATTTGTTTCACAGTTTGTACTATGAGATAACGATACTTTTGAACATGCGTGATATACCTTCATGTACCAGAATTACAAACCTAAGATTGGAATTTTGGAATTCGACTCCATCATTAGCTTTTTAATTCATTTAAACGGAGGTACATTTTTAAGCCGAATTTCGTGATTTCAAATTCATATATCAAACCTAGAGATATACACATACGGGCATGTTCAAACTTTATAATCATTCACTTTATTCATACACATACACATTTTTGCTTTTGTCATCATATTTAGGATAAACACATTTGGAATTTCATTTGAATTGGACCGTATGATGGTATTTGCTTGTAGTAGCTCAATGATCCATATTTGAATTGAATGGACAATCTAAGTTTCGAGTTGGAGACATTGATTTTCAAAACTTGCACATTTTTTTATGCAAAACAAACAAATGGTCGGCCATGATATCATAGTCGGCCGTGACGAGAGCAGAATACTTATAATTTTAGGCCCCAAAAGCTTTCAAACTTCCGCTCACATCGAAATATCACGCTACCAAAGTTTAGCCCTGCGATATTCCTGTTTTACCCTGCCACATGAACGGAAAAGGGATGCTTTGGTAACTCCATTGTTTTCCCTCTTGCCCCAACATTCTTCCCCGAGCCCTCCCATTCCCTCCGACCCCCAACCACGCCAAGCCGCGAATCTAGTCCTCCGCCGCAGCGGTGGACCTCACACCCCGCCGGATCTACCTTCCGCACCTTGGAACCCCCAACGCCAACTCACCACTTCACCGAGCCGCTTGCGATCGGCTTGTCCACCGCTCCAGATCTCCTTGACCGCCATCATGGTCCACCGCACCGGATCTGCTTAACCGCGCCCTCGTCCACCATAGCGTAGGCCCTTCATCGACTCCTAGTCCGCCCCTTCGCTGGCCCTTCATACAAGCCCTCGTCCTCGACAACAGATCCGCCTCACCGAAAGCATCAGACAACGCGCCACCAAGCCTTCGCCCATCGCACCGACCCGCTCCTCGGACGCCATATTCAACTCCACCGCCCTGCTTTACCGACGCCGCAGCCTCATCAGGTTATTTCGATTTGTACTCCTTCGGTTTTCTCTTTATCGTGCAACTGTTCACTTACCACGATGAGCTTTCTTGTATGTCGACAGCGCCGCAACAGTAGCAATCGAGCCGCTTCAATGACGGCGACATACCGCCCAAACTCAACCGCAACACGAGCACCATCGACGATCCTTAGCTATCAAGTATGACAACGATACCCATACGCCGAGAATCGGTACTATCATCCAAAGGCCGCGCCTCGCTCACTTTCCTAGCATAAGCACCGCACCTTTGAATTTCTTCGGGCATCATTCAGTTTTTCATGAGACGCGTTTTACGCTTGCACCAGAGGGCCATACTTCCGGCAAAGAACATGTTACATGTGCTAAATTACATACGAAAGCACATATAGTTAATATGCTTTAGTTTTGTTCTGATGCCACCGTTGGTTCCATCGATCGTTAATGTTCTCTATGCTTAATTACACATCAGCAAACTAGCATGTGGTTCCGCTGCTTTTTGTTTGTTTTACCCTACATTTTCTGATGCTAGCTATTACATCACTGCTCCGAGCCTCTGTTCATTACTTGTTTGTGTGTTCTTGATCTTCCCAAGTTGCATGACTAATTTGATGCTTCTTTAATTATGGAGCTGCCAACCCCATCAAGCAAAATATTTGTTCTTTTGGGGCCCGCACCTCGAACAAGCATAAAAATAGAGGGAAGCAGATATATTGTCATGGATGCACACACCCTTCTTTCATTAGTTTAGATGAACCATTGATGATCAATTCGGACCAGTGCATGTGATTAAAATTAATTTTACCTAAATAGATGGTGCAGAATAAACTACAACAACTAGATTTGCAACCACGGGATGCTGACGATGTTTTCAAAGAACATTGCAACAGTAGCTAGGCTTCACAGCAACATATGGTAAGCCAATGTGTTTTAGTACATGTGAAATGTAATGCGAGTGGGCTGCTTTCTTGGCTTGTGCCCTCAACGTGTAATCCTACCGAATTACAAATAGTTCAGTTGTGCGCTTTGGTTGTATTGCTTGATTCAATGCTTGTTTGTTGTTACGCTATACCTGAGTTGGCCAACATGTCGCGAAGGCTCGCTGTACTATCGTAAAAAATGCATGCCTATTTCATTTGAGTCCTTAACTTTTCCTCTCAACTTCATCACAAGACTGTCTTTGTAGTTTATATGAGGCCACACTTTTAAGTGCTTTCTCGATTATTTCAACTGCTTAGATGCCTTGGCAACTTAAATATAGCGGTTGTACACTCCCTTTCAACTAGGGATGTCAACTGGGTCCCGCTTAATCCCGATTAAAGTCCACTAGTGGTATGATAGTTCGAAGAGTTTTGGTTTTTGAGTAAAATGAACTAGGAGGTAGCAAAACTAACTAGATGGGATGGCGGATGTCGCTTATTTGCCACTTACATCCCTAGTTTCATCTTACCATTTTAATTTCTTTTCGCCGATGCTGCTTGAACCATTCAAATATAGTTTGCCATGCTCGGCAATAATTAGTCCGTCGCTTACCATGTAAGCTTCTGCCTGGATCATACGATAACTATCTCTTACTTATGTCCAAATGGAAACCTTTCAGATGCCGCTCACACTAGGACACAATGTACAACCCTGAATCTATTTGTGGAAGCAAAGTCGCCATCCATGTTACCAGATGGTAGCAGTTTAGAGGCAACACCGCCAGAGAGCAGTCTGAGCACAAATATTATAGTGCTTGAGGCTCTACTAGAGGCAGAAAGAGATGGTGTGGCTGCCATGAATGAGGTAATCTTTATCTTGAGGCTGGAAATTACGGAATTAGCGGCACACATTATGCAAGCAACCCAAGAATTGGAGGAAGTAAGAATGTTGCATTTGAAGACGGAGGAGGTCTGTTGTTTACGCTATCCAAGCCCAAGGTAATCCCAGTTCTTCTTTAGATACCAGTTGAAATTGTCATTAGATTATTGTACTTGCATGTTGTGTCATGTCTCCGAATGGATTATGTTGCAAGACCCCTATGTTGTCCGAAATTCCATGTTGTCCATGTGTTGTAATGATCCGAATTTTTAGGCGAGGTAATCCTCGACTTGTATGATTGACATAAGGTGAACTGTTTTTCGTGTGAGCATATTGTATTGGATGAAATAACTGTTTGAATCAGAGTGTATCCAACCTCATGAATTCAAGATCGCGACATTTCTAAATCATAATCATATATAAAGGTGGAATAAATCTTTGTTGTGGTGTTGAAGAAATAAATAACAAAATGTATAATTATCTGTGGATATTCGTAATCGAATACAAATTGATTTGAATTTAGTTTGCGTGTCCCGTGGCAAACGTGAATGCTAATTCTCCCAAGTTTTGAACGGCGGCTAAACACCCACTATAATTTGTGGGCTGCCCAAGCAAGTGTTTATAGATGGAAATTACTGTCTACCCGACATCGAGTACATCCTTATCGACCGGATTTACACCGCTGCCGATAGGGGTAGACTAGTAACTTCAATTAGACGTGACACGACGGCCTCGAGCCCATTCGGACACGGTGGGCACCAAACGTGGGCAAAACACATTTGATTCAAGCTCGTCCGAAAGACATGTGTCTCTTCCTCCATTTCCACATTCATACACGGTGGACGGAAAACAAACTCTCCTCCTCCGAAATCGATGTAGGCTAATATTTTAAATAGGGCAGATGTGTAACTTCCATCGACATGACACAACCGCCCTACCTGTCAGCCCGCTCATACACCGTGGGCACCAAACGTGGCGGCAAAACACCTCTCCTCGCCTCAAATAGTTACCGCAAATATTTGGGAGATGCGAGATTACCGTCCTATCCCCAACTGACGCGATGTCCGAAATTTTAAACGGGGGATAAGTTCGTAACTTTCCCCCATTTCAGAGAAGCGTGTCCCAAAGTTTGAGATCCCCTTCCCCTCCATTTCCCCATTCATACACCGTCGGCGGCACGACAACCTCCACACTGCGGCCAGCCTCCTCCGTCCGCTACCCCATCCTCCACCTTGCCGGAGCCGCTACCCCTACCCCGTCGTCCACTGCAAGAGATGGACGTCTCTCATCCACGGCGCTGGACCAGGATCCTTTCATCGCCTCCTCTCGCTTCATCGGCGCCGTCGTCCACCTTGCCGTTGCCGCTCCTACGACCGCCTCGTCCACGGCAATAGGATATATCCCCCGACCCGGCCGTCTGCCGTCTAAAGTCTTCTTCCCCGCTGCCGACAGCCATCGCACCCACAGCACCCTCAATGTATCAGCATAGGCCTACACGGCGTCACAAGAGAGGTGGTACTCTTCCATATGTGCTTAAGTTATTGATCTCACCCGGAAAATAGATCGTAATTTGTTTACTGTACTTTTCTTGTCTGTACCAAATCGTAGTGGCTAGTTGAAAGCAAACATTGGTTGCGAAGTAGCTTTGTCCGGTTTGCACCTTCAGATCTGCCATGGCATGGGCACTATACTCGTAAATCTTATGGTTCCCCCCTTTATATTCACTACCATCATCGTAGGTGCTTCGTGTCGTGCTAGCACTGCTCGTCAAGACCTCAACCCAAAGCTTACGTGTTGAATACTAATCGATATGATGCTCATATCACTAAAACAGAGAATGTTTAATTGGTCACCTAATGTTCCTATATTCGTTTCGAAAAGCATGTGCGCCACCCACTGGTCCAGCTAGTTTCACTTTCCTGATTTTTCTCTTGATGCTTAGGGTTTTCCCCTTTTATCTACTCTACTATGATCTCGTGAGGTGCTTTCATCGTCTAGCATTACTCCACCCTTCAAGCTAAACAACACAACACTCGAATTCAAAGCTTAGTTGTTCAAATATGATTGTGATATGATACCGATATTAGTTAACCGCACATTTAATTGGTTAGCTAAAGGTCCCACTTGAGTTTCCAAATGCATGTCGCGACATATAGAGAGACAGCATAATTGCATTTATTTGTCACTTGTTGACCTTACTTTCTTGTCCATACCAAATCTTAGTTGTTATTTCAAAGCAAACATCGGTTGCTAACTACCCTTTATGGTTTGCGCTTCAGATCTGCCATCCCATCGCCACGGTCAACACTGTACTCATCATGCTTATGTTTTCCCCATTTTATGATGACCACAATAAGCCTACGTGGTTCGTGTCGTAATAGCACTGCTTCACCCATCGAGCTAAACAAGCTTAGTTGTACAAATTCATATCTGATATTATTGCTGATATTAGTAAAACCGAGAGATGTTTAATTGGTGAGCTAAATGTTCCTACTTTAGTTTCGAAATGCATGTGAGCCACATATGGAGAGACCGGAAAGAATAGTATTTCTCTGTGCGCTCTGGTTCATCATGGGTGGCCAACCGATATTGTATTGAAAGACTTGTAATATCTTCAATCTGCTTGCTCTTCTGCTCTTCTTTAAGATGATACTCTTCTCTTGCGGTCGATCGTCAGTCGAGTTGTTCTCCTTAGTATATTTTGAATCACAGTCGATCGACTTGTTCTTCTTTACTATATGTTGAAGCTATCATCTGCGAAGTGTCATCACTTCTGGAGCTCTCATATTTTGAGTAGTAGGCCACATTATATTAATGCACACAACAAATTACAGCATGCATGGCATCTTTTAAAAGAATTACAGAGATAGCACAAAGGGGTTTACAGGGAGGCAGTATT
This sequence comes from Aegilops longissima, assembly GCA_021605205.1. Lineage (NCBI taxonomy): Eukaryota > Viridiplantae > Streptophyta > Magnoliopsida > Poales > Poaceae > Aegilops > Aegilops longissima. The sequence goes on from CM038679.1 coordinate 502,025,232, forward strand.
GGATTAGAATCACTTCTGCATTACAAAGAAAATCTCACTTGTTTTTATGTTTTCATGCATGTCAGATATTGAACATTATCAAAATGAATATGAGAATGGGCGCACGAGAGGAATATTGTGGAACGATCCACTGGCTAACAAACTTGGCATGGCGGAGGATGGCCTATCTTATTCACCCATCAAGGTGCTTGCTCTAGCTTTACAAAGTTGTATTGGTCGCACATATTTTGCATCTGACCTCTTGCATTACTTCTACTTTGTTACACCGTCTGCTTAGTTCAAGCATCATATATGATTATATGCCATACCTATCCATTTTCTGTACCTATTCCATGTGTCGTCACACTATCTTTTTCCAATCAAATGTTGTTCTTTCGTAATAGATGTCCAAAAGGAAGAGGGTGAGTGCAGATCCTCAAGGAGTACAAACTATGTATTTGGAAAAGGTAGTGATACTTGTTAAATCAGATAGATCAGCAGCCACAGAAAACACAGGCCCTACTGTACCACACTTTACCCCTACTCCAAAGGGCCAAACCCTATTAGAACTGCTGGGAGCCCAGTGTAGTCTTGTCTATGATATCAATTCAAAATTTGAACTCCTAAATTTCTGCTTGTGCCTTACCTTCTCTCTTGTATGAAAACTAATTTCAGATGAATCTCCTTGCTCAAAGGATCATACGATCTCAAAACAATAATGGGCTCTACATTGCTCTCGTCAGTACCTCTCTGCCTTTTGCCTTGTAACGTTGTACTTAATTAATTGCTATTTGATTATGTATCATCAATCCGCACCCGAGCTTCATTATCCTCTGTTTCTTCCAATATTATTTGATCTATATTTACTCTTTGCAAAATGTAGAATAATGGCAACGCTTATAAAGAATTTTCTTTGGGGAATTTATTGAATTATCCTTCCATCAACATGGAGAAGGGCTTTGTCCAGCCCGTGTTAACATGTAATGTAAGTTCATCCTTCTCAAGCCTTCAAACTTTGTTCTAGTATAGATTTGGATAGGCATCATTTCCTCCACTGCTGTTTGCTTTGCTGTTTACATCTGATTGATGTTTGCAACAACTACCGATTTCAAATTGTAGTTGTAAAAACATGTTCCTTATGCGAAACAGATCCATTTATTTGCTTATATAATTGTGAAACCTGTTACGTGTCTCCTTGTTTCTCTTTCAGAGTGTATCTCTTACGCCAGGCAGAACTTTAGGGAAGATAGTGAGCCAAACCATCTTGTGGACATCGAGATGACCCCAAGGTCCTGTCTTGATGAAGACAGTGAGTTGAAGCTACTCACCAGCAGGTGTGAGACAACCTCTGTGCAGTCGCTGCCTCGATCAGTTCGACTTCTTCAGTCTCAACTTAAAGCGGAAAGGCTTGCTTTAGCTCAGCTCTGACTTGAAGTCAAAGATGCAATGAAGATGTCAGAGGACTGCCGTGCGCACCATCAAGCCTTAAATCTAGTGTTGATGCATCTATCGTTGACACAACTGAGGTCTACTCAGCTTCTTCACTGTTTGGGGGCCCTTCTGGCCGTGCCTAGTGCCTTCAAGTGCTCTCGCTTTTGTATATTCTTTTGTCGGCGCTTTATTTGCAATCGGTGGCGAACTTTGATGCCCAGTGGATGTAATATGTGATAGCCGTGATAGCCTAGCGTAAGTTGCTTGCTTATTTATTTCCTTGTTGTCTTGTTTATTTGTTTGCTTGTAGTCATTGCAGTTCTTTTTCCGCGGTTAGCTAGTGGCTGCAATAACCTATTTTTTAAAACTAGGCTACAATAACTATGGGCTAATATTTATTGTAGTGACACTGGGCCTCCTACGGGCCGTAGAAACAGTGGGCCTTCTACGGGCCATAGAAACAATGGGCCTTCTAAGGGCCGTAGAAACAATGGGCTTTCTACGGGCCGTATCATCAATGGGCCTTATACGGGCATTATGATAACATGGGCCAATAACAGGCCGCATTATGGCCGTAAACGGGCTAGAGTTGGAATCGTCCGTTCATGGGCCGACCATAACGGGCCATCAATAGGCCGTATTTCATGACGCTATGAAAATGGCCCAACGATTAACGGACCACAAACGGGCCGATCAGAACCACGGGCTGAATTTGGCCCACAAGCGAAAAATGAGCGATGTGGGCCGTAAGTAAACGAATCTTTGAAATGAGCCCAAGAATAAATGGGCTCGATAAGGCCGAAAGATAACATGGGCTGGAAATGGCCCAACGGAATAACGGGCCGTTAATGGGTATAAAGTGATACACCGTTCATAAAGGGCCGCCACCACGGGCCGTTAATGGGTGTAAAGTGATACACTTTGTTCATTACGGGCCGCTTCCACGGGCCGTTAATAGGCCAAGAGTTACATAGGGCCTCATATGGGCGAAGACGTCATGGGCCATACATGGGCCGAAGTGAAACGGGGAATCATATTGGGTGGCCCAAGACGCCATCGGGCCTAATTCGGATAGGGCGTAACGGGCCTTGGGTTAGCGGGCTGTAAATGGGCTATATGCGAACAAGCCGTTAACAGGCTTTCCATGGGCCGGCCCGCCACATTTTGACCAAGTCAAACGGGCCGGCCTTTTCACAGGAATGGGCCTCTGTTGGGCCGTGTCACGTGTCGACGTATCATAGGCGCCTTCCGTCCAATGAGTGGATGACATCTTTCCCAACGATGAGCAGACATGTGTTTCCTCCAGCCAATGATGATTTTACACGTGGAAAATCCCCATTGGTCGGGGCTGTTAATGGGTTATCGGATCCAAAACCCGACCCGATAGCTTAACGGCGTTCCGTTACGGTGGATGCCACGTGTCGGTCACCCTTGACGAAAGCACTTCTGTGACGCGCGATTTATCGTCATGGAAGTGGACACTTCCGTGATGATGATTTTGGTAATGTCATCGAACACTTCTACGATAGCACAGGTATGACTATCTTGATTCTGTCATAAATTTGTCATGGATGTACACGCATGACAAGAAACGCGACCTACTGTGACAAACACGTATCATCACGGAAGTGTATTTTATTTTTGTAGTGTCTAAGCTTGGGGGAATTGATACGCCATTCTGCATCATGCTTTTATGTTGATATTTATTGCATTATGGGCTGTTATTACACATTATAGTACAATACTTATGCCTTTTCTCTCTTATTTTACAAGGTTTACACAAAGAGAGAGAATGACGGCAACTGGAATTCTGGACCGGAAAGGAGCAAATCTCACAGACCTATTCTGCACAACTCCAAAAGTCCTGAAAATTTATGGAGAATTATTTTGGAATAGAATTCTTGGGCAATGAAAATACCAGAGGGAACCCACCAGGTGGCCACAAGCCTAGGGGCGCGCCCTAGGGCTTACGGGCCCCCTGGCAGGTCTCCGGTGTCCATCTTCTGCTATATGAAGGGTTTTTACCTGGAAAAAATCATAAGGAGGCTTTCGGGACGAAGCACCGCCATCTCGAGGCGGAACCTGGGTAGAAGCAATTGATACGGCTCCGTCATATCTATAATGTTTGATTGTTTCATGCCAATATTATACAAGTTTTACATACTTTTGGCAACATTTTATATGATTTATTGGACTAACCTATTGGTCCAGTGCCAGTTCCTGTTTTTCGCATGTTTTTTGTATCACAGAAAATCCATATCAAACAAAGTCCAAATGCAATAAAATTTTACGAAGAATTGTTTTGGAATATATGTGATTTTTGGGAGTTGGAATCACCGCAAACGGAGGCCCACACAGCCCACAAGACACCAGGGCGCGCCAGAGGCCCCTAGCGCGTGGTGGGGGGTTGTGCCCTCCTCGAACGTCGGTTGGGGCTCTACTTCAGATGCAAGGAAGCTTATATTCAGAAAAAAAATCGTGTTAAAATCTCAGCGCAATCGGTGTTACAGATCTCTTGGAATATAAGAAACGGTTTTCGGCCAGATCATGGGAACATGAAACAGAAGAGAACAAAGAGGGAGATCCAATCTCAGAGGGGCTCCCGCCCCTCCGCCGCCATGGAGAGCAAGGACCAGAGGGGGAACTCTCCTACCATCTAGGGAGGTGGCCAAGGAAGAAGAAGAAGGAGGGGGCTCTCTCCCCCTCTCTCCCGGTGGCGCCGGAGTGCCGCCGGGGCTAGGATCGTGACGGCGATCTACGTCAACAATCTTGCTACCGTCTACACCAACTTTCTCCCCCTCTATGTAGGGGTGTAACACCTCTTTCCCTGCTGTAATCTCTACTTAAACATGGTGCTCAACTCCATATATTATTTCCCAATGATCTATGGTTATCCTATGATGTTTGAGTAGATTCGGTTTGTCCTGTGGGTTAGTCGTCATCTTGGTTGGTATGATTGTATATTTCATTTATGGTACTGTCCTACGGTGCCCTCCGTCCCGCGCAAACGTGAGGGGCCCCCGCCGTAGGGTGTTGCAATATGTTCATGGTTTGCTTATTGTCGGTGTTGCGGGGGTGACAACAACCTATACACGGATAAGTGGGTTATGGAGTATGGGAGTAAAGAGGACTTGATACTTAATGCTATGGTTGGGTTTCACGACCTTAATGATCTTTAGTAGTTTTGGATGCTTGCTAGAGTTCCAATCATAAGTGCATATGATCCAAGTAGAGAAAGTATGTTAGCTCATGCCTCGCCCTCATATAAAGTTGCAAGAATGATTACCGGTACTTGTTATCCATTGCCTAGGGACAAATGACTTTCTTGTTGACAAAAGCTATCCACTTTTATTGCCTTGCAATTTATTCGTAGTTTTATTCTCGCAAAGTAGTCATAGTTTTATTCTTGTAAAATAGTTTCATACTTGTTCTAGGTAAAGCAAACTTTAAGTGTGCGTAGAGTTGTATCGGTGGTCGATAGAACTTGAGGGATATTTGTTCTGCCTTTAGCTCCTCGTTGGGTTCGACACTCTTTTTTATCAAAAGAGGCAACAAACGATCCCCTACACTTGTGGGTTATCAAGACCTTTTTTTGGCGCCGTTGCCGGGGAGCAATAGCGTGGGGTGAATATTCTCGTGTGTGCTTGTTTGCTTTATCACTAAGTAGTTTTTATTTCCTATTCTAAGTTGTTCTCTATCTTTAGTTATGGATATGGAACACGAAACACCAAAAAAATTAGTTGTACATGCTACTCATGGAGACGGGGAACCTCCTAAAACCCTCGATGCTCATTATGTGAAAAATATTATGCACTACTATGATAATCCTGAGTAAACCCCATTCAACATGATAATGGGAGTAATGTTGGATAAACATGAATACTTTAGGGATTATCAGTTGACACAAAAAGGGAAACTTTTATGGGATGAATTTATATGTTGCATTGGTATGCTCGGGATTTATGCTTGAGATATGATTTTACTTGTTGCTGCTCTTGGATGAATGCTCCACACCTTCCCTTTTCATGCAAATTTAATGATAATGAAACCTTGGCTTTTGATGCCAATGGTAGATATGATTATTATGATGTGGAACGAATAGAAGAATTCATTGCTTTTAAGGGTGCTTATGAAATTGAATCTTTGTTTTTAATGTATGAAGCTTTTGATGATGATGTTTATAGACCTGAAAATTTTGCCATCCTTAAATATTGCTATGATAATTCCAAATACAATTTCGATATTGATATATTTATTGAGAAAATCTCTGCTGTCCGAGAAGAGACTAATATTTTGCATGAGTCTATGGAAGAAGAAATTGATGATATTGTGAGGTCATTGGATGAAAAATATGATGAGGAGAGCGAAGAATAAATGGAGGAAGAGCGGATTGATCACATGTTCCCACCTTCTAATGAGAGTAACTCTTCAACTCATACATTGTTTAATTTCCCTTCGTTCTTACCGAAGGATGAATGCTATGATAATTTCTATGAACCCGTTGATTCGTTTGTCCCTTTTTGATGATGCTTGCTATGCTTGTGGCCATGATGCCAATATGAATGATGCTTATGGAGATGAACTTGCTACAGTTCCCTATGTTAAGAATGACAGTGTTGCTATTGCATCCACACATGATAGTCCTATTATCCTTTTGAATTCTCCAAACTACACTATATTGGAGAAGTTTGCACTTATTAAGGATTACATTGATGGGTTGCGTTCTACCACTACACATGATAATTTTGATGAGTATAATATGCATGTGCTTGCTGCTCCTACTTGCAATTATTATGAGAGAGGAACCATATCTCCGCCTCTCTATGTTTCCAACACAATAAAATTGCAAGAAACCGCTTATTCTATGTATTGGCCTTTACTTGATGTGCATGAATTGTTCTTGTATGACATGCCGATGCATAGGAAGAGGGTTATACTTCGTCATTGCATGATATATGTTTCTTTGTGATCACTACTAAATGCCAAATCATTGTTAGTTAAAATTGGCTTTGATATACCTTGGGATCCGGGTGGATCCACTACTTGAGCACTTTATGCCTAGCTTAATGGCTTTAAAGAAAGCGCTGCCAGGGAGACAACCCGAAAGTATTAAAGAGTCATTTTATTCTTTTGAGTGCTTTTATAAAGTTTAAAAACAAAAAAAATTAGAGGGGAGCTTAAAAACTTTTTCATAAAAGAGAAGCGATTGAAAGGTGATGCATTGCGGAAGTGAGGGTCGACCTTGAACACTTGTGCTCATGCTCATGGAAGCAATGTAGAATTTTTCATGAATATTCTCACAAAAATAATTATCCCCTTGTACAATTCCATTGTATTGTAAAATTATTGTGCCAATATTTTCCTTTAGGATGGGTAGATTGCTTGTTGGTATGTGCGGTGTAGGAACAGAAACTTTGGCTGTAGCGCGTGAATTTTCATTTTTTACTGGAACGTCAAAAGGTTCTGAAACTTTTTGCACAGTATTCCTATAAAAATTTCTTATTTATTCCTAATTTTTCAGAATTTTTGGAGTACTAGAAGTATGGTAGATGTTCTGATTGCTACAGACTGTCCTGTTTAAGACAGATTCTGTTTTTGATGCATTGTGTTGCTTGTTTTGATGAAACTATCGATTATATCGGTGGTATAAGCCATGGAAAAGTTATATTACAGTAGCTACAATGCAAAAATAAAATATGAATTGGTTTGCAACAGTACTTAGAGTAGTGATTTTCTTTATTATACTAACGGATCTTACTGAGCTTTCTGTTTAGTTTTGTGTGGATGAAGTGATCAAAGATCGAGGAGGTCTCGATATGAGGAGAAGGAGGAGAGGCAAGATCTAAAGCTTGGGGATGCCCAAGGCACCCCAAGTAAATATTCAAGGAGACTCAAGCGTCTAAGCTTGGGGATGCCCCGGAAGGCATCCCATCATTCTTCAACAAGTATCGGTATGTTTACGGTTTCGTTTCATTCACGTGATATGTGCAAATCTTGGAGCGTCTTTTGCTTTTAAGTTTTCATTTTTATTTTATGCACCATGCTGGTATGAGATAGTCCATGGTTGATTTATAGAATTCTCATTGCACTTCACTTATATCTTTTGAGTGTGGTTTTATACAATGCTTCATGTGCATCACTTATATCTTTTGAAGTTTGGATTGCCTGTTTCTCTTCACATAGAAAACCGTTGTTCGTAGAATGCTCTTTTGCTTCACTTATATTTGCTAAGCATGGTATTTTATAGAAAGAATTAAATTCTCATGCTTCACTTATATCTATTTAGAGAGTCAACGGGAATTGGTCATTTGCATGGTTAGTCAGGAAATCCTAAATAAAACTTATGGATCACTGAACATGATATGTTTGATTCCTTGCAATAGTTTCGCGATATAGAGATGGAATATGTGGGAGGTACTAGTAAAAGGGTTGTGGTTAGTAAGAATATTGGTGTTAAGGTTTGTGATTCCCGAAGCATGCACGTATAGTCTCTCGTTATGCTATGAAGGTGGAGCATGATTTATTATTGATTGTCTTCCTTATGAGTGGCGGTCGGGGACGAGCGATGGTCTTTTCCTACCAATCTATCCCCCTAGGGGCATGCGTAGTAGTACTTTGCTTCGAGGGTTAATAAAATTTTGCAATAAGTATATGAGTTCTTTGTGACTAATGTGAGTCCATGGATTATACGCACTCTTACCTTTCTGCAATTTGCTAGCCTCTACGGTACCGTGCATTGCCTTTCTCACCTGAGAGTTGGTGCAAACTTCGCACGTGCATCCAAACCCCGTGATATGATACGCTCTACCACACATAAGCCTTATTATATCTTCCAAAAAACAGCCACCATACCTACCTATGGCTTTTCCATGGCCATTCCGAGATATATTGCCATGCAACTTCCACCGCTTCCGTTTGATGACTTGAGCATTCATTGTCATATTGCTTTGCATGATCATATAGCTGACATAGTAGTTGTGGCTCAGCCACCGTTCATCATTTTTTATACAAGTTACGCTAGATCATTGCACATCCTGGTACATTGCCAGAGGCATTCATATAGAGTCATACTTTGTCATAGGTATCGAGTTGTAATTTTCATTTCTTTTGAGTTATAAGTAAATAGAAGTCTGATGATCATCATATTTTTAGAGCAGTGCCCCAGTGAGGAAAGGATGATGGAGACTATGATTCCCCCACAAGTCGGGATGAGACTCCGGACAATGAGAGAAAAAAAGAAAAAAAGAAAAAAAGAAAAAAAGAAAAAAAGAAAGAAAAAAAAGAAAAAAAATATAAACAAAGAGAGAAGGGGCATTGTTAGTATCTTTTACCACACTTGTGCTTCAAAGTAGCACCATGTTTTTCATATTGAGAGTCTCCTATATTGTCACTTTCATATATTAGTGGGAATTTTCGTTATAGGATTAGATGCACACCCACTTAGTTCTCATATTGAGCTTTCATACACTTATAGCTCTTAGTGCATCCGTTGCATGGCAATCCCTACTCCTTGCATTGATATCAATTGATGGGAATCTCCATAACCCGTTGGTTAGCCGCATCGATGTGAGACTTTCTTACTTTTTTGTTTTCTCTATATTTACCCCTATCATCATACTCTATTCCACCCGTAGTGCTATATCCATGGCTTGTGCTCATGTATTGCATGAGGGTTGAAAAAGTTGAAGCGTGTTAAAAACTATGAACCAATTGTTTGGCTTGTCATCGGGGTTGTGCATGATAAATACTTTGTGTTAAGAAGATAGAGCATGACAAGACTATATGATTTTGTAGGGATAGCTTTCTTTAGCGTTGATATTTTGAAAGACATGATTGTTTGTTGGGATGCCTGACTATTGATGTCTTTATGTCAAACTATAGACTATTGCTTTGAATAACTTATGTCTTAATATTAATGCCATGATTAGACATATGATTAAGTTTATGATAGGTAGCATTCCACATCAAACATTATCTTTTTTATCATTTACCTACTCGAGGACGAGCAGGAATTAAGCTTGGGGATGCTGATACGTCTCCGTCGTCTATAATTTTTGATTGTTTCATGCCAATATTATACAAGTTTACATACTTTTGGCAACATTTTATCGGAGTTACGGATCTCCCAGAATACAAGAAACGGTTTTTTGCCAGATCAGGGGAACGCGAAACAGAAGAGAACAGAGAGGGAGATCCAATCTCGGAGGGGATCCCGCCCCTCCACTGCCATGGAGACCATGGACCAGAGGGGGGACTCTCCTGTCATCTAGGGGGAGGCCAAGGAAGAAGAAGAAGAAGGGGGGCTCTCTCCCCCTCTCTCCCAGTGGCGCCGGAACGCCGCCGGGGCAAGGATCGTGACGGCGATCTACATCAACAATCTTGCTACCGTCAACACAAAATTTCTCCCCCTCTATGCAGCGGTGTAACACCTATTCTCCCTGATGTAATCTCTTCTTAAACATGGTGCTCAACTCCATATATTATTTCCCAGTGATCTATGGTTATCCTGTGATGTTTGAGTAGATCCGTTGTGTCCTGTGGGTTAATCGTGATCTTGGTTGGTATGATTGTGTATATTATTTATGGTGCTGTCCTACAGTTCCCTCCGTCTAGCGCAAACGTGAGGGTCACCGCTGTAGGGTGTTGCAATATGTTCATGGTTTGCATATTGTTGGTGTTGCGGGGGCGACAGCAGCCTAAACGCGGATAAGTGGGTTATCGAGTATGGGAGTAAAGAGGACTTGATACTTAATGCTATGGTTGGGTTTTGATAACCCACAAGTATAGGGGATCGCAACAACTTTCGAGGGTAGAGTATTCAACCCAAATTTATTGATTCGACACAAGGGGAGCCAAAGAATATTCTTGAGTATTAGTAGTTGAATTGTCAATTCAACCACACCTGGATAACTTAGTATCTGCAGCAAAGTGTTTAGTAGCAAAAGTGGTATGATAATAAAGGTAACGATAGAAAAAGTAAAGATAAATGTTTTTGGGTTTTTGTAGTAGTTGTAACAGTAGCAACGGAAAAGTAAATAAGCGAAGAACAATATATGAAAAGCTCGTAGGCAATGGATCAGTGATGGATAATTATGCCGGATGCGATTCTTCATGCAATAGCTATAACATAGGGTGATATAGAACTAGCTCCAGTTCATCAATGTAATGTAGGCATGTATTCCCTAAATAGTCATACATGCTTATGGAAAAGAACTTGTATGACATCTTTTGTCCTACCCTCCCGTGGCAGCAGGGTCCTTACGGAAACTAAGGGATATTAAGGCCGCCTTTTAATAGAGAACCGGAACAAAGCATTAACACATAGTGAATACATGAACTCCTCAAACTACGGTCATCACCGAGAAGTATCCCGATTATTGTCACTTCGGGGTTGTCGGATCATAACACATAATAGGTGACTATAGACTTGCAAGATAGGATCAAGAACACACATATATTCATGAAACATAATAGGTTCAGATCTGAAATCATGGCACTCGGGCCCTAGTGACAAGCATTAAGCATAGCAAAGTCATAGCAACATCAATCTCAGAACATAGTGGATACTAGGGATCAAACCCTAACAAAACTAACTTGATTACATGGTAAATCTCATCCAACCCATCACCGTCCAGCAAGCCTACGATGGAATTACTACGCATGACGGTGAGCATCATGAAATTGGTGATGGAGGATGGTTGATGATGACGACAGCGACGAATCCCCCTCTCCGGAGCCCCGAACGGACTCCAGACCAGCCCTCCCGAGAGAGATTAGGGCTTGGCGGCGGCTCCGTGTCGTGAAACGCGATGAAACTTGTTCTCTGATTTTTTTCTCCCCGAGACGGAATATATGGAGTTGGAGTTGAGGTCGGAGGAGGTCCAGGGGGCCCACGAGATAGGGGCGCACCCTTTAGGGGCGCCTGTCTCGTGGACAGCCCTGGCCCCCTGTATTTATTTCGCCCAATAATTTTTATAAATTCCAAAAAGTGCCTCCGTGGATTTCCAGGACATTCCGAGAACTTTTATTTTCTACACATAAAACAATATCATGGTAGCTCTGCTGAAAACAGCGTCAGTCCGGGTTAGTTTCATTCAAATCATGCAAGTTAGAGTCCAAAACAAGGGCAAAAGTGTTTGGAAAAGTAGATACGTTGGATACGTATCAGGTTTCACGGCCTTAATGATCTTTAGTAGTTGTGGATGCTTGCTAGAGTTCCAATCATAAGTGCATATGATCCAAGTAGAGAAAGTATGTTAGCTCATGCCTCTCCCTCATATAAAGTTGCAAGAATGATTACCGGTACTTGTTATCGATTGCCTAGGGACAAATGACTTTCTTGTTGACAAAAGCTATCCACTTTTATTACCTAGCAATTTATTCATAGTTTTATTCTCGCAAAGTACTAGTAGTTTTATTCTTGCAAAATAGTTTCATACTTGTTCTAGGTAAAGCAAACATTAAGTGTGCGTAGATTTGTATCGGTGGTCGATAGAACTTGAGGGGATATTTGTTCTGCCTTTAGCTCCTCGTTGGGTTCGACACTCTTATTTATCGAAAGAGGCTACAAACAATCCCCTATACTTGTGGGTTATTAGCAATCTAGGGCTCCGACAGAGCAATTCTACTGTGGAAACTTCCCTCCCGGAGGGGGAAATCGAAGACATCATCATCACCAACGATCCTCTCATCGAGAGGGCCGTACCACGGTAATATCCTCTGTTCTTGTTTCGAGCTATTTCCTGCCAGAGTTTTCAAGGCCAGGCATCATGTCTTCTTCCTCCTCGAACAATGTGGAAGACGATGATTGGTTGATGCAGATGGAACTTGGGAGGGATGATGCCGAAGGAGTCACGATGGAGGAGGATGTGGGAGATTCACTTGAGGTTCAGCCTCCGGCTTCAGAAAGAGGCACTCTAGCTGGCATCTCTACTATTCCAAATCCACATCAAGCCATAGGGACTACAAGCATCCATGAAGCCCAAGAGACACGAGAAGGGCTTCCCTCTAGGAGGTCCGTACACAGGTTACATCGGAACAACTTTCATAATTTGGTTCATAATTATGGAGTGGAGAATACTCCTCGTACGCATATACCTTCCAATTGGGATATATCCCGTCCAAGTGAAAGTGGTGCAGGGAAAAGCTCTTGGTGGACAGAAAATAATCATCTTTTAGAGGAAATTCAGAAGAATGCAAATATGCTACAGCATGTACTCCAAGAATTGCAGGACCTGAAGGGTAGCTTGACGAAGCTGACAGAACCTCATCATCACCACCTCCTAAGAAGGAGACTTGAGTACATGGGTATGGGCACTCCCCTTGGCTTGTGCCAAGCTTGGGGGAGGTGCCCTGGTACCGTATCACCATCATATCTTTACCTTTATCGTTTTTATTAGTTCGATCCTTTTGGTTATATCTTGGTTTAGTAAAATAAAGTTTTTAGTATGATCTAGCTTTGAGTTTTGCTTTGTGTTCCTTGTATGTAATCGAGTCTGAGAGTTATATAATAAAGATTAGTTTTGAGTTGAGGGCTTTGCTTTCTTGCTATGATCTTGAGAAAAAGAAATAAAGAATAAAAGAAATCAAAAGATAATATAATGATATTATGGGAAGTGATGACTTCACATATAAGAAGTATGACGCATGTAACTTGTTGTGAGTTGACAAACATAGTGTTGGTCATTGTTGTAATTAATAGGAAGTAATAAAGAAAGATAGGTCTCACATATAAATATACTATCTTGGACATCTTTTATGATTGTGAGCACTCATTAAAATATTATATGCTAAAAGGTTGATGTTGGACAAGGAAGACAACATAATGGGTTATGTTTCCTTATATCTGAATATAAGTTATATTGTCATGGATCCTCCAACGTGTTGAGATTGCTTCTCATCCTATGCTAGCCAAATCTTTTGCACCAAATAGAGATACTACTTGTGCCTCCAAAATCCATTAACCCAGTTTTTCCATGAGAGTCCACCATACCTACCTATGGATTGAGTAAGATCCTTCAAGTAAGTCGTCATCGGTGAAAGCAATAAAAATTTCTCTCTAAATATGTATGATATTTTAGTGTGAGGAAAATAAGCCTTATAAGAACGTGTGATATGGAAGAAATAAAAGCGACGGACTGCATAATAAAGTTCTTCATCACAAGCGGCAATATAAAGCGACGTTCTTTTGCATTAAGATTTTGTGCAGCCAACCATTAAAGCGCATGACAACCTATGCTTCCCTCTGTGAAGGGCCTATCTTTTATTTTACTTCCTACCCTTATACAAGAGTCATGGTGATCATCACCTCTCCTTTTTATACTTTTTCTTTTTGGCAAGCAGTATATGTTGGGGAAGCTCCAGATATATATATCCAATCGATGTAGATATTCATAAATTATTATTGTTGACATTGCCCTTGAGGTAAATGGTTGGGAGGCAAAACTATAAGCTCCTATCTTCCTATGTGTTTGATTGAAACTTTGATCTCATAAGTACCACTTGAGTGTTAGCAATTATGAAAGAATAAATGATGGTTGAGTATGTGAAACCTGCTACATGAAAGCTCTTACATTGACTCTTTCCGACATTACGATAAATTCCAATTGTTTCAATGACCAAGATCATAGTTTGTTGGTTTTCAATAAATTTTTTGATTCATACTTTACCTTGTGAATGAATTGTTACTTTAGCATAAGAAATTATATGACAATATATGTTGTTGTTCTAAAGATGATCATGATGCCCTCATGTCCGTATTTTATTTTTTCGACACCTCTATCTCTAAACATGTGGACATGATTATCGATTTCGGTTTCCGCTTGAGGATAAGCGAGGTCTAAGCTTGGCGGTGTTGATACGCCATTTTGCATCATGCTTTTATGTTGATATTTATTGCATTATGGGTTGTTATTACACATTATTGTACAATACTTATGCCTTTTCTCTCTTATTTTACAAGGTTTACACAAAGAGGGAGAATGCCGGCAGCTGGAATTCTGGACCAGAAAGGAGCAAATCTGAGAGACCTATTCTGCACAACTCCGAAAGTACTGAAAATTTACGAAGAATTATTTTGGAATATATAAGAATTATTGGGCGAAGAAGATACCAGAGGGGACCCACTAGGTGACCACAAGCCCTGGGGCACGCACTATCCCCCAGGGCACACCCCTAGGGCTTGTGGGCCCCCTGGCAGGTCTCCGGTGTCCATCTTCTGCTATATGAAGGGTTTTTACCTGGAAAAAATCATAAGGAATCTTTTAGGACGAATCACCGCCGTCTCGAGGCGGAACCTAGGCAGAAGAAATCTAGGGCTTCGACGGAGCTATTCTGCCGGGAAACTTCCCTCCCGGAGGGGGAAATCGAAGCCATCGTCAACACCAATGATCCTCTCATCGAGAGGGCCGTACCACGGCAATATCCACTGTTCTTGTTTCGAGCTGTTTTCTACCAGAGTTTTCAAGGCCTGGCATGATGTCTTCTTCCTCCTCCAACAATGTGGAAGACGATGATTGGTTGATGCAGACGGAACTCGGGACGGAGGATGCCGAAGGAGTCATGATGGAGGAGGATGTAGGAGATTCACTTGAGGTTCAGCCTCCGGCTTCGAAAAGAAGCACTCTAGCTGGCATCTCTACTATTCCAAATCCGCATCAAGCCATAGGGACTACAAGCATCCATGAAGGCCAAGAGACACGGAAGGGCTTCCCCCTTGGAGGTCCTTACACAGGTTACATCAGAACAACTTTCATAATTTGGTTCATAATTATGGAGTGGAGAATACTCCTCGTACGCATATACCTCCAATTGGGATATATCCCGTCCAAGCGAAAGTGGTGCAGGGAAAATCTCTTGGTGGCCTGAAAATAAGCATCTTTAAGAGGAATTCAAAAGAATGCAAATATGCTACAACGTGTACTCCAAGAATTGCAGGACCTGAAGGGTAGCTTGACGAAGCTGATAGAAACTTCATCACCACCACCTCCTAAGAAGGAGACTTGAGTACGTGGGTATGGGCACTCCCCTTAGCTTGTGCCAAGCTTGGGGGAGGTGCCCTGGTATCATATCACCAGCACATCTTTACCTTTATCGTTTTTCTTAGTTCGATGCCTTTGGTTATATCTTGGCTTAGTAGTATAAAGTTTTTAGTATGATCTAGCTTTGAGTTTTGCTTTGTGTTCCTTCTATGTAATCGAGTTTGAGAGTTATATAAGAAAATATTAGTTTTGATTTGAGGGCTTTGCTTTCTTGCTATGATCTTGAGAAAAAGAAATAAATAATAAAATAAATAAAAATATTGCATAATGATCTTAGGGAAGTGATGACTTTACATATAAGAAGTATGTCGCATGCAACTTGTTGTGAGTTGACAAACATAGTGTTGGTCATTGTTGCAATTAATAGGAAGTAATAAAGAAAGAGAGGTCTGATACGTCTCCAACGTATCTATAATTTATGAAGTATTCATGCTATTGTATTATCCATCTTGGATGTTTAATGGGATTTACTATGCACTTTGTTATTATTTTTGGGACTAACCTATTAACCCAGAGCCCAGTGCCAGTTTCAGTTTTTTCCCTTGTTTCAGTGTTTGCAGAAAAGGAATATCAAACGGAGTCCAAATGGAATGAAACCTTCGGGTGCGTCATTTTTGGAACGAACGTGATCCAGGAAACTTGGAGTTGAAGTCAGGGAAGCTTCGAGGTGGCCACGAGGCAGGGAGGCGCGCCCCCCACCCTCGTGGCTCCCCATACTGACTTCTTTCGCCTATATATATCCATATACCCTAAAAACATCGGAGAGCAGAATAGATCAGGATTTCCGCCGCCGCAAGCCTCTGTAGCCACCAAAAACCAATCGGGACCCTGTTCCAAGACTCGCCGAGGGAGGACCCTCACCGTGGCCATCTTCATCATCCCGGCGCTCTCCATGACGAGGAGGGAGTAGTTCACCCTCGGGGCTGAGGGTATGTACCAGTAGCTATGTGTTTGATCTCTCTCTCATGTTCTTGAGGTGGTACGATCTTGATGTATCGCGAGCTTTGCTATTATAGTTGGATCTTATGATGTTTCTCCCCCTCTACTCTCTTGTAATGGATTGAGTTTTCCCTTTGAAGTTATCTTATCGGATTGAGTCTTTAAGGATTTGAGAACACTTGATGTATGTCTTGCATGTGCTTATATGTGGTGACAATGGGATATCACGTGATCTACTTGATGTATGTTTTGGTGATCAACTTGAGGGTTCCGTGACCTCGTGAACTTATGCATAGGGGGTTGGCACATGATTTCATCTTGACTATCCGGTAGAAACTTTGGGGCACTCTTTGAAGTTCTTTGTGTTGGTTGAATAGATGAATCTGAGATTGTGTGATGCTTATCGTATAATCATACCCACAGATACTTGAGGTGACATTGGAGTATCTAGGTGACATTAGGGTTTTGGTTGATTTGTGTCTTAAGGTGTTATTCTAGTATGAACTCTATGATAGATCAAACTCCACCACCACCGTCGGTCCGTCGCATGGATGCGGTCCCTCACTTGTAGCATCCATGGACGCCTCCCCCGCCTCCATAGCCGTTGTTGCCTCCTACGCCGCCAAGACGTGAGGCAACAGGAGAGTGGTGCTCTTTGCCCGATCTGACATCTTGGCCATGGAAATCCTAGATCGATGTGGACATGAAGGAGATGGGAGGTAGTGGAGACTGGAGGAACATGAAAGTGATTGCGGAAGGTATTGTTGCGTTGAATGCCGGAGCGTTGGGTTGCCGGGCACCGTCCGGTGATTCGTGGATGGTCTGGTTGACGGCGTCCCCTGATCTGCTGCCCTGATTCTGTAACATCCCAAATTTTCAATTTGGAATGTTATACATTAGGTCATCATGCATATCATATTTTTCTCGCATTTTCCGATCCTAGAAAATTTCACGCAACTCAAGGACCCTCGGAGAGAGTTGGAAGTTTCATTATTTTCATATTTGGGATTTCTCAAATTTTGAAAATGGGATCATTTGGATTTATTTATTTATCTTCACAAGTTTTTCCGATATAAAAAGTTAAAGAGAGGGAATAATATGACTTTCCCAACATTTAGGAAAAATGAAGATATTATAAATAAATCAAAATTTGGTTTTGAGGATTTATTTGCTTTAGGCAAAATGAGCATTTTAAAAAATAAAATATATGCATATTGCCTGCTTTTAAAGTTCATTTTGTTCGACTCATTTTAGGAGTCGGGAAAATTAATTTTATTAAATTCGAGTTCGTTTGGTTTTATTATAAATTCGTTTAGTTTTTGTTTTTTTTTTTTTACGCAGCCGCGCCCGGCCTGGCCAAGGCCCAGCCCGCCCACCCCTGCCCACCTCCTCTCCTCACAGACGACACTGGAGGTCTCCCGCCGCCGCCGCCGCCTCGCCGCCTGGAGTCCGGCTCGGACTGGCCGCCCCCCCTTCCCAAGGCGCCACCCTCCTATTTAACCGCCACCCCCTTCTCCTCATCCTCCGCCCCTCCAAGCCGCCGCCGCCCTCCAACCCGAGCCGCCGCCGCCCTCCTCCACCCCCGAGGCCGCCCGCCTGCCTCCCGACCTCACGAGCCTCTCGCCGCCTCTCGCCGACCTCCCCTCCCGACCCGGGACCCCGCCCCCGAGCCCGCGGCGAGCCCGCCGAGGTAGCCGCCGACGAACCCCGATCCGGTTTTCTTTAGAAAACCCGATCCGTTTTTTTTGAAGATGTTCGGTTTTTTAAAACCCTAGATGGTTTTTTTTTTTTCGGTTTTCTTATTTAATGAACGCTCACCGAACCGCTCGCTTCAATGAATGTGTTCGTTGGATTAGTTCTGTTAACGAACGTCCGTTATTTAACCCGTTCGTCGTTTTCTTTTAATCGGATTTAATCCGTTATTTTTCTGATTCGATTTCTGATTCAATTTTCAAATCTGTTTATTTTCTCGCTCGTTTATCGGAATCAGGTGATTCAAGCGCCTGGAGTTTCATTACGAAACCGCCGTTCCGACTAACCTACTTACACAGAATTTTGCTACTGTGAAATTTTGACCTAGTTTCAGATTGCTAAACCGAGTCGTTCTCTCTCGAGTTTCGACATTCGATGCTTTATTTGATTCGATTCTTTTGCAACCAGGGTTCTTAAGTTGAACTATCTGGTTAAATCTTTTATTCGAGTTTTCCCTGTGCATTAGATGAGTACTTATTGTATGCTTGTTGTTTGTCTCGTTAGATCACCCGAGTGCGCCGCTTGTTACTTGAATCTCTAGGTCTCATGGATCATCGCAAGGCAAGTAACACTTGATCATACCTTTTCTACTACCCAGTTTTATTGCATTAGATCAAACCTCAAACACTTGCATGTTTAGGATCTAATTAAATTGTGGGTTGGGAAGTAGATTGAGGTAGTACCTATTACTGCTTTACTTATGAAACCTTGGGAGTTACTTCTACGCTTGCTTTTATGCCATGCTATGCTAGTAGACGTGGATTGGGTGAGTGAATATCCATGACAGATGTGAGATTGTTAATTAATGGTTTATCTAAGGTGGCAACCTAAACACACATCTGGGTGGATTGAGGCACCTGGTTTCCATCAGACTTGCTGATTTCTTCTGGACGCCACCTGTGCTCTAAGGGATCATAAGATTATTCAAACTGAAACTTCCGTGTGCAGCCACAAGCCAATTATGGGCTCTGGCGTAGTTGACTAAGTTGTGCGAACTCTTACGGGTAGGCTAGCTGATGTAGGGATGTAGGTTGGTACGGTCTACCCACATGTAAGGTGCTAGCGCTTCGAAAGACTATGTCTCGGCCATCCGTCTCTCAAACACCATGTAGTGCGAGAAACCAAGCGGAGGCGATCGAGTCTTGTGGGGAAAAGTGCATAAACCTCTGCAGAGTGTATAAACTAATCATGATTAGCCGTGTCCCCGGTTATGGACGTTTTGAGTATCCGTAATTGAATATCATGTGAATCTCAACATGTTACTTCTAATAAATGTATTGGGTTTTGATGAGTACTTTTAATTGGGATTGAGGATGCTGTCAACCATTCTCAATGTTTAACAACCACCATGATAGTTAAATAAAATTATTCCTTTGTTGTAGGGAAAAACTAGCTTTATGCAAAAATGTAATCAGAGAGCCTTACCACCAGCCATATATGCATGTAGTATAGGCTTATTTCCTTCATGCTCTTTATGTGTTACATTGCCAAGATATTCCATGTGTCTGACCGTTTTGGGCTGCAACTTTCACGCTAGCAC
Organism: Aegilops longissima; assembly: GCA_021605205.1. Taxonomy (NCBI): domain Eukaryota; kingdom Viridiplantae; phylum Streptophyta; class Magnoliopsida; order Poales; family Poaceae; genus Aegilops; species Aegilops longissima. The sequence continues at coordinate 502,044,912 of CM038679.1, forward strand.
TTTTCGATTTACAGTAAGGTGTTAGGTCGTGGTTCTATACTCGGTGATGCCGATGGAGTTGATGGACTCACTTATCTTCCAAGCCTTCCGCTGTTATTATTAGATGGCCTTAAGCCATATTTTTGTAATAAGTTCCTTTGTGGACAACATGTAATAAGTGTGTGATTGCTACTCGCTATAAATCCTTTGAAGTCTTGTGTGGTGTCAAGACATCGATCCAGGATGACACCGAGCACGAGACTTGATCCATTCGGTCTGGTCGCTCAGAGAATGGTATCGAGCACACGCGATCGTAGGACACGACCACTAAGATAAAGCCATAGATCACTACTCTCTTCCCATTTTCTAACTCCTCATCTTTTCTACTCTTTAGGATGACGGACGCGAAGATCAAGTACACCCAACCAGATGAAGGCACACCTTTTGGATTTCACTTGAAGGAAGTTACCAAGTACCTGAACATTGGACTACCAGTTTCACCGGGACTTTCAACGCCACTCTGCCTGAAGAGGAGCGCTGGAAGATTCAAGCTCACGTTCCAGGAAGGACATTCGCCCCAATCACCAAGCCTATAGATAGTGTTTTCAGTGCACCAACTTGGAGTCTGGGAAAAAGCATGGCAGCTCACATCACCATGTGACGCATTGGATAAGTTTATCAAGAAGAAATCAAGGACACTATCTACCAGATTTGCGGACGCCGAGATGACAAATGGGACATAGTCAGCACCAAGAAGGATAGGTCCATTGCAGCTTTCATCCAAGAGTTAAATCAGCACATTCGACGCCAGGAGAACCAAATGTGCAATGATATGTTGGAGTTGCAGAATGCAAAGGGAAGGATCGTCGAACTGGAAGGAGAACTAACGACTACGCAAGGACTACATGGACGATATCGTAGCTCTAGCAAGACACAGTAACGATCTTAAGTACGAGATCGAAGAACTCAAGAAGAAGTTGGCGCCAGAATGAAGACCAAGATGTCGGTTGCTCAGCGACTACATCAACATCGACGACACCGATTCGGATCCAAGTGAACCCGACTTTGAAGACGGTCGAGCAGACATCATGGAGTCTTCCACCGTTCAAATTAGTAGAAGTCCTCCACATATTAGTAGTATTCCTCCATGTAAATATCATAGTACACTCACTTTTGCGATAGTTAGATCGTTGTAAGCCCTTGTTTGATTGAATGAAGTGATTTTGTGTGCATTTGCTCATGTGCATTTGGGTAGTGATTCCCTTAGACCTCAATCTATTCTAAATTCTCGCCTTTTCTAAACCCATCGATGCCTCCAGACGCGACCCGGATTCGCTTTTCCGCCAGAGATCACCCAACCGATTCAGCAGAAGAATACCTGATTCAAACATTGGTGCGTAACTAGGCAACAACAACAACAACAACAACAACAACCCACCGCCACCACCACCGCAGATCACCGACTCGCTTTCTTAGACTGAATCCGCGGTGTATTCCAAAGAGCACCGAGCCGATTGTGGCGTATGATTGGCTCCGCAAGATAGGAAGGAGTTGACCACGCAGGATGCATGATAGTGAAAGAGTGAAGTTTGCAGCACATCAGCTTGAAGGACCCGCAGCAGAAGATGGTGGGAGAATTTCACAGCCACTTACCCGTGAGAGACACCGCCACATGGGATCAGTTTCAGCAAGCTTTTCGACTGCCCATGTTTCAGCAGGAGCTATGGCTATGAAGAAGCGTGAGTTTCGCAACTTACGCCAAGGAGGAAGGACTGTTGGCGAAGACGTGGATGACTTTAGTAAATTAGCACGTTATGCCCCGGATGACGCTACTACAGATGCAGCTAAACAGAGAAGTTTCTAGAAGGACTGAATGATGAGTTCAGATGCCGTTGATGGTAGCAAGTTTCAACAACTACCAGGAGTTGGTAGACCGAGCCCTCATGATTGAAGGAAAGCAGAGCAAATTGAGAACCGCAAGAGGAAGTATGGACATGGGAAGTATAACTCGAGCCCAAAGAGAAGCCTCGTTATACCCCTAAATCAGGAATTCAGTTTCAACATACCCATGGGGGAGGTAATTCGCATAACCATAATGGCCCCAAGAATGGGAACGGGAATGGAGGAAGCAATGGACAGAACCGCACCAACCCGTCAACACCATCCAAGGTAGACCTGAGTCACATTACTTGCTTTAAGTGCCGCAAGATCGGGCATTATGCCAATGACTGCCCGTAAGGCGAATGGAAATGGCAATGGAAGCTCGAAAGAAGCCCAACCCTTTCAACAGGGGATGTGAACCACATTGATGTGGAGGAGGTTGAAGATCAGCCCGATGCAAGAATCGGTAAGTTTTGGTTAAGTCATTTATCGCAGTTGTTCTTTTCGATCTCGGTGCATCGCATTCATACATATCAAGGGATTTGTGGATAAGTACAAATTACCAACCCAAGCCCTTAGGTCACCCATGCTAGTAACCTCACCCGAGCAGAGTACATGGCTAGTAAATGGTGTGATCGACCGCCATTAAGGATTGGACACTATGTTTTCCCCTCGCACCTAATAGTTCGGAATCCCAAGGATTGGATGTGATATTAGGAATGGATTGGCTATCAAGGTATGGAGGAAACATAGATTGCACCACAAAGTCAATTTTGCTCACCACACCGTAAGGAAGAAGGATCAAGTATGTATCACGACACGAGCCGAGGAGAGCACAAGTTAATTGCTTATCGTGAGTGGTGCGGGAAGAAGTACCAGGTGAAGGATTTTTCGATGTATTTCCTAAGAGTTGCCGTGAATGCCACCGGATAGAGACATTGAGTTTTTGATCGAGTTGTTGCGTGAACAGGCCCGATATCGGGCGACCGTCAGGTGATGCCCGCACAGGATTTGGCGGAAATCAAGAAGCGATTAAGGAACTATTGGATAAAGGTTTTATTCGCCCAAGTTCTTCTCCTTGGGGATCACCCGCTTTGTTAGTGGAGAAGAAGGATGGATCGTTAAGAATGGTTGTTGATTATCGTGGATTAAATGAAGTAACAATCAAGAACAAGTACCCACTACCTATGATAAATGATCTGCTTTGATCGCCACAAGGAGCTAAGGTGTTTTCCAAGATCGATTTACGATCAGGGTACCATCAGTTGAAGATTCGGGAGCAAGACATACCCAAGACAGCGTTTACCATGAGATATGGACTGTATGAGTATACCGTTATGTCATTTGGACTGACTAACGCACCAGCCTATTTCATGAACCTGATGAACAAAGTGTTTATGGAGTTTTGGATAAGTTCGTCGTGGTGTTCATTGATGACATTTTGATTTTCTCGAAGAATGAAGAGGAACACAAGGAACATTTGCGATTGGTTTTGGAGAAACTGAGGGAACACCAGTTATATGCCAAGTTCAGCAAATGTGAGTTTTGGCTAAAGGAAGTTGGATTTCTCGGACATGTTATATCCGGAGAAGGAATAGCAGTTGACCCCACAAAGGTTGAGACCATAACCAAATGGGAAGCACCAACGACAGCTTGGAGAGATTCGAGTTTCCTTGGACTCGCAGGATACTACCAAGATTCATTGAGAATTTCTCAAGAATTGCAAAGCCTATGACTGAATTGTTGAAGAAGGAGAACAAATTCATATGGACTGAGGACTGTGAGGCAAGTTTTCAGGAGTTGAAGAAAAGATTGGTTACCTCACCAGTTTTGATATTGCCAGATCAGACCAAGGATTATGAGGTGTATTGCGACGCTTCACGTTGAGGACTTGGAGCAGTGCTTATGCAGGAAGGAAGAGTTGTTTCAGACGCTTCACGACAACTTAAGCCCCATGAGTTGAATTATGCCACACATGATTTGGAGTTAGCAGCCACAGTGCATGCCTTGAAGACATGGAGACATTTTCTCATTGGAAATCATTGTGAAGTATATACGGATCACAAGAGTTTGAAGTACATCTTCACACGTAAGAATTGAATCTCGCACAAAGGAGATGGTTAGAGCTTATCAAGGATTATGATATGAGATTGCATTATCACCCCGGAAAGGCTAATGTCGTAGCAGACGCATTGAGCCGTAAGAGCCACGTCAATACCCTAATGATGGGAGGGATACCCAATGAGTTAGCCGAGGACCTTCGAGAGCTATGTTTGGAAATAGTTCCGAGAGGCTATGTAGCAGCATTGGAGATTCAATGACATCGATGGACAAAATCGAGAAGCCCAAAAGGCAGATAAGGAAGTTTCTCTATAAAGGAGAAAATGAGCAAAGGAAAAGCTAAAGGATTTCATGAGGATGAACACGATACCCTATGGTTTGAAGACCGTGTTTATGTGCCCAATGACCCGTAGATCGGAAGTTGATTTTACAAGAAGCCCATGATTCACCCTATTCGATTCACCCAGGAAATACCAAGATGTATTTGGATTTGAAGAATATTTTTGGTGGACCGGAATGAAGAAGGATATTGTGGAGTATGTAGCAGTTTGCGACGTATGTCAGAAAGTAAAGGCAGAGCATCAGAAGCCAGCAGGATTGTTACAACCATTGCCGATACCCGAATGGAAGTGGGATAAACTAGGCATGGATTTCATCACAGGATTGCCAAAGACCCGCTCAGGATATGACTCGATTTGGGTCATAGTCGATCGCTTGACTAAGGTAGCTCATTTCATTCCAATCAAGACTACCTATAGCAGTGCTAAGTTGGCAAAGATATACATGACCAGAATTGTGTGCTTACACGGAGTTCCGAGGAGCATCGACGATAGAGGAACCCAATTTACCTCAAAATTTTGGAACCAGCTCTTGCGAAACATTGGGAACTAGATTGAATTCAAGACAGCTTTCCACCCACGCACCGATGGACGACCGAGAGAGTCAATCAGATTTTGGAGGATATGTTTGAGAGCTTGTGCACTAGATTATGGATCTAGTTGGGATGATAATTTGCCATATGCAGAATTTTCTTACAACAACAGCTACCAAACCAGCTTAAAGATGGCACCTTTTGAGGCTCAGATGGAAGAAGGTGCAGGACACCGTTGTCATGGGACTAAACCGAGATCGCCGGTTGTTTGGAACAGATTTGATTAAGGAGTCGGAATGAAGGTTGTTGATTCGAGATGCTCAAGGTAGCCCACCCGCATGTAAGAGTTATGCCGATTCAAAGCGCAGCGATTGAGTATGAAGTTGGAGACAGTATATCTTAGAGTATCCCCGCTTGAGGAGTTAAGCGCTTTGGAGTTAAAGGAAAGTTAGCCCCACGCTTCGCTGGACCATATAAGATTTTGCAACGCATGGGAGAAGTTGCTTATAAGTTGGAATTGCGAGAAGGACTGTCAGGAGTTCATGATGTACAGTTGAAGAAATGTCACCCGAGATAGCAGAGGTACCGTTAAGAGACACAAGTGCACTGGAAGCAATTCAGTTGAAGGATGACTTAACATATGAGGAAAAACCGTTAAGATTCTCGATTATGCTAGCAGAGTTACCCGCAGCAAGGTTATCAAGTTTTGCAAAGTTCAAGGGAGCCACCACACTAAGGATGAAGCCACCGGGAAAGAGAGGAAGTTTTGCTTAAGGACCACCTCACCTATTTTCTAGTTAACCCGAATCTCGAGGGCGAGATTCATCTTATAGTAGGTTTGTAACATCCCAAATTTTCAATTTGGAATGTTATACATTAGGTCATCATGCATATCATATTTTTCTCGCATTTTCCGATCCTAGAAAATTTCACGCAACTCAAGGACCCTCGAGAGAGTTGGAAGTTTCATTATTTTCATATTTGGGATTTCTCAAATTTTGAAAATGGGATCATTTGGATTTATTTATTTATCTTCACAAGTTTTTCCGATATAAAAAGTTAAAGAGAGGAATAATATGACTTTCCCAACATTTAGGAAAAATGAAGATATTATAAATAAATCAAAATTTGGTTTTGAGGATTTATTTGCTTTAGGCAAAATGAGCATTTTAAAAAATAAAATATATGCATATTGCCCGCTTTTAAAGTTCATTTTGTTCGACTCATTTTAGGAGTCGGGAAAATTAATTTTATTAAATTCGAGTTCGTTTGGTTTTATTTTAAATTCGCTTAGTTTTGTTTTTTTTTAAATGCGCCGCGCCGCTCGATCGGGCTAAGGCCCACCCAAAGCCAGCCGCCTGCCCACCTCCCTCTCCCCTCACAGACGCTCACTGGAGGTCTCCGCCGCGCCTCGGAGTCCGGCTCGGACCCGGCCACGCCCCCCTTCCCAAGGCGCCCCCCCCTCCTATTTAACCGCCACCCCCCCCTTCTCCTCATCCTTGCCCGCCCTCCAACCCGAGCCGCGCCGCCCTCCAACCCGAGCCCCTCCACCACCCGCCTGAGGCCGCCGCCTGCTCCCGACCCTCGAGCCTCTCCGCCCCTCGCCGACCCTCCCGACCCCACGGGACCCCCGCCCCGAGCCCGCACGAGGTAGCCGCCAGAACCCCCGATCCGGTTTTTTTAGAAAACCCGATCCGGTTTTTTTTTGAAGATGTTCGTTTTTTTTTAAAACCCTAGTTGGTTTTTTTTATTTTTCGGTTTTCTTATTTAATGAACGTTCAGCGAACCGTTCGTTTCAATGAATGTGTTCGTTGGATTAGTTCTGTTAACGAACGTCCGTTATTTAACCCGTTCGTCGTTTTCTTTTAGTCGGATTTAATCCGTTATTTTTCCGATTCGATTTCGATTCAATTTTCAAATCTGTTTATTTTCTCGCCGCTTATCGGAATCGGTGATTCAAGCGCTGGAGTTTCGTTCTTAAACCGCCGTCCGACTAACCTACTTACACAGAGTTTTGCTACTGTGAAATTTTGACCTAGTTTCAGATTGCTAAACCGAGTCGTTCTCTCTCGAGTTTCGACTTTCGATGCTTTATTTGATTCGATTCTTTTGCAACCAGGGTTCTTAAGTTGAACTATCTGGTTAAATCTTTTATTCGAGTTTTCCCTGTGCATTAGATGAGTACTTATTGTATGCTTGTTGTTTGTCTGCGTTAGATCACCCGGAGTGCGCCGCTTGTTACTTCGAATCTCTAGGTCTCGCGGATCATTAGCAAGGCATGTAACACTTGATCATACCTTTTCTACTACCCAGTTTTATTGCATTAGATCAAACCCTCAAACACTTGCATGTTTAGGATCTAATTAAATTGTGGGTTGGGAAGTAGATTGAGGTAGTACCTATTACTGCTTTACTTATGAAACCTTGGGAGTTACTTCTACGCTTGCTTTTATGCCATGCTATGCTAGTAGACGTGGATTGGGTGAGTGAATATCCATGACAGATGTGAGATTGTTAATTAATGGTTTATCTAAGGTGGCAACCTAAACACACATCTGGGTGGATTGAGGCACTGGTTTCCATCAGACTTGCTGATTTCTTCGGACCGCCACCTGTGCTCTAAGGGATCATAAGATTATTCAAACTGAAACTTCCGTGTGCAGCCACAAGCCAATTATGGGCTCTGGCATAGTTGACTAAGTTGTGCGAACTCTTACGGGTAGGCTAGCTGATGTAGTGGATGTAGGTTGGTACGGTCTACCCACATGTAAGGTGCTAGCGCTTCTGAAAGACTATGTCTCGGTCATCCGTCTCTCAAACACCATGTAGTGCGAGAAACCAAACGGAGGCGATCGAGTCTTGTGGGGAAAAGTGCGCAAACCTCTGCAGAGTGTATAAACTAATCATGATTATCCGTGTCCCCGGTTATGGACGTTTTGAGTATCTGGTAATTGAATATCATGTGAATCTCAACATGTTACTTCTAATAAATGTATTGGGTTTTGATGAGTACTTTTAATTGGGATTGAGGATGTCACAACCATTCTCAATGTTTAACAACCACCATGATAGTTAAATAAAATTATTCCTTTGTTGTAGGGAAAAACTAGCTTTATGCAAAATGTAACCAGAGAGCCTTACCACCAGCCATATATGCATGTAGTATAGGCTTATTTCCTTCATGCTCTTTATGTGTTACATTGCCAAGATATTCCATGTGTCAACCCGTTTTGGCTGCAACTTTCACGCTGCAGACTTTTCGATTGACAGTAAGGTGTTAGGTCGTGGTTCTATACTCGATGATGCCGATGGAGTTGATGGACTCACTTATCTTCCAAGCCTTCCATTGTTATTATTAGATGGCCTTAAGCCATATTTTTGTAATAAGTTCCTTTGTGGAAAACGATGTAATAAGTGTGTGATTGCTACTCGCTATAAATCCTTCAAGTCTCGTGTGGTGTCAAGATTATCGATCCAGGATGACACCGAGCACAGAGACTTGATCCATTCGGGTCTGGTCGCTACAGATTCATATGGAAGAAGAATAGGTACCGAGAGATGGATCGATGGGCTTCTCTTTATTGGTTTTTATTTATAGACCGACTCATCGGTAATGGAAGACAGAAAAAGTCGGCTTCAGTTATCAAAGTGGAATCACGCAATTCATTGAAAACCTGCTGAGGTGGCAAGTTGATGAGGTGGATAGCCTGCATGTCAAGAGAAATAACATAGTGGGTATGAACTATTTAGGTATTATAGATAATGTGAATTTGGTATTTGTTTGATATTTTGGTGAGAAGTATGTTGTCTTTCCTCTAGTGGTGTTATGTGAACGTCGACTACATGACACTTCACCATGATTTGGGCCTAGGGGAAGTCATTGGGAAGTAATAAGTAGATGATGGGTTGCTAGCGTTACACCAGCTTAAACCCTAGTTTATGTGTTGCTTCTTAAGGGGCTGATTTGGATCTACATGTTTCATGCTATGTTTAGATTTATCTTAATTATTCTTTCGTAGTTGCGGATGCTTGCGAGAGGGGTTAATCATAAGTGCGAGGCTTGTCCAAGTAAGGATAACACCCAAGCAACGGTCCACCCACATATCAAATTACCAAAGTAACGAACGTGAATCATATGAGCATGATGCAAACTAACTTGACAATAATTCCCTTGTGTCCTCGGGAGCGCTTTGCTTTATATAAGAGTTCGTCCAGGCTTATCCTTTGCTACAAAAAGTATTGGGCCACCTTGCTGCACCTTTGTTATACTTGCTACTCCCTCCATAAACTAATATAAGAGCGTTTAGAATACTAAAATAGTGATCTAAACGCTCTTATATTAGTTTACAGAGGGAGTACTTGTTACCCGTTACGAATTATCTTATCACAAAACTATCTGTTACCGGTAATTTCAGTGCTTGCAGAACATACCTTGCTGAAACCCGCTTGTCATTTCCTTCTGCTCCTCGTTGGGTTTGACACTCTTACTTATCGAAAGGACTACGATAGATCTCATATACTTGTGGGTCATCACAGAGCTCAATGCTAAAATTGAGAGATGATTTTTTTGAGAGGCATACTTTTGCCGTCAACAAGAACGACCGAGTAATTCCTAACCCTTTTCACGCTAGATATATCATAGGTGGTTCCCAAACATAAAATAAATTGTATTCCTTTTTCCACCATACTTTCACACCCCAGGCTAGCCGTATCCACGGGTATCGTCCATACCAACACTTTCCAAGAAATTTATTATTTTGACAACATAAAGTAAATTTCTTTTCCATTTCAGGACGGGGCATCCCTATTAATGTCGTACTCTCGTGCAATGACAAGTGAATAAACACTCATCTTGAGAATAACACATCTAGCATGGAAAATATTGGCCACCCCCTGCCGCTTCATGAGCAGTACGAGCACACAAAAAGGAAATTTATTTTGAAAATTAGGGATGGCACATACAAATTTACTTAGAATGGCACAAAAATACCGCATATAGGTAGGTATGGTGGACTCATATGGCAAAACTGGGTTTAAGGATTTTGGATGCACAAGTAGTATCTCTACTTAGTACAAATGAAGGCTAGCAAATAGATTGAGAAGCAACCAACCAAGAAACAAAAATTCACATAAGCGAGCATTAAGCATAACTAACACCGAATAATGCACCACAAGTAGGATGTAATTTCATGGCATAACTATTTACTTTCGTGCTTGCATAGGGAATCACAAACCTTAACACCAATATTTTTACTAAAGCAAAATTACTCACCAACATGGCTCACATATTACTACCATCATATCTCAAAACTATTACAAAGAATCAAGTTTATTTTGTCCAGTTATCTTCATGAAAGTTTTATTTATATCCCTCTTGAATATCTATCACCTTCGGACTAATTTCTTATGTTGCAATTGCTTTTTAATAGCTCAACAAATTTAAGTGAAGAATACGAGCATAAAATTTTTTATCACTCAAAATAATATAAGTGAAGCATGAGAGAATTTCTTCAAAATTTTACTAACTCTCAAATAAATCTAAGTGAAACATGAGAGCATTTCTTCAAAAATATTAAATCATACTGTGCTTAGAAAGATATAAGTGAAGCACTAGAACAATTCCATATCTCAAAAAAAAATAAGTGAAACATAAAGAGCAATTCTTACAAATCATAGCATAATTTTGGCTCTCTCAAATAGGTGTGTCCAGCAAGGATAATAGGGACAAACTAAAAATAAAAAAAAGCACAGTCTCGTATCATACAAGACGCTCCAAGCAAAACTCATGATATGTGACGAATAAAAATATAGCTCCAAATAAAATTACCGATGGTTGTTAGAATAAAGAGGGGGATGCCTTCCGGGGCATCCCCAAGCTTAGTTGATTGCTTATCCTTGAATATTAACTTGGGATGCCATGGGCATCCCCAAGCTTAGGCTCTTTTAAATCCTTATTCCTTCATCCATCGTGATCTCACCCAAAACTTGAAAACTTCAATCACACAAAACCTAACAAAACCTTCGTGAGATCTGTTAGTATAAGAAAACCAATCTATATCTTAAGTATTGTTGCAAACACATTCATATTTTATTATTGCATTTTACCTACAGTATTCTAACTTTACCATGGCTTATATCCCCCGATACAATCCATAGATTCATCAAAATAAGCACACAATGCAGCCAAAATAGAATCTGTCAAAAACAAATCAATATGTAGTAATCTGGACTTTGTCCATACTTCTATAACTCCAACAATTCTGAAAAAATTAGTACAACATAGGAAATTTGTATATCAATCTTGTGTAACAAATTCAGAATTTTATCATGCTTCTGTGATTTTTAACAATTCTGCTACTAGGCGCAAAAGTTTCTGTTTTTCAACAAGATCAAATCAACTATCACCCAACATGATCCCAAAGGCTTTACTTGGAACAAACACTAATTAAAACATAAAAACACAAACATAACAGTAGCATAATTGTGCAAACACCCAAGAACAGAACGAAAAAGATAAAAATAAATTTATTCATTGGTTGACTCCCAACAAGCGCTATTGTTTTATGCCCCTAGCTAGGCAATGATAATTTTAATGATGCTCACATGAAAAAAAATCAAACACAAAAAAGCATCATATGGCATGCGAAAATCACATTTAAGTCTAACATACTTCCTATGCAAAGTAATTTTATAGGCAAAAAAATTATCAATACAAGATATATCTAGCATATGCATAGAAGAAGAACGAAACAATAGCAATCTCAACATAACGGAAGGTAATTTAGTAACATGAAAATTTCTACAACCATATTTTCCTTTCTGATAATAATTACATGTAGTATGATAATTAAATTCAACAATATAGCTATCATATAAAATTTTATCTTCATGATCCACATGCATAAAGGTTTTCTAATCTTCCAAGATAGTGGGATTAACATCAATTAAAGTCATGACCTCTCCAAGCCCACTTTCATCATCTAATTCACAAGATTGATAATTCTCCAAATATGTGGGATTATTTTTACCTAAAGTTGACGCTCTTCCAAACCCACTTTCAATGTTATTGCAAATATTATTATCAATATCATATTCATCATGAGGCTTAAATAAATTTTCAAGATCATAAGAAACATTATCTCCCCAATCATGATCATTGCAATAAGTAGTAGACATATCAAAATTAGCATCCCTGAGCTTGGGGTTTTGCATATTATTAGCACAATTGACATTGATAGAATTTATAATAACACCATTGCAATCATGCTTTTGATTCAAGGAACTACCGTGAATCACTTCATAAATTTCTTCTTTTAGCACTTCATCACAATTTTCGGATTCACGAAAGCAAAACTTCATAAAGATAATCTAGTGCACTCAACTCACAAGCAATTGGTTCATCATAATTGGATCTTTTAAAAAGATTAGCAAGTGGATGAGGATCCATATCAATAGATTTTCAGCAAGCGAAGATGCAAGCAAATAGAAGACACATGGCACACAAGCAAAGATAGCAAATGAACAAAAAGGCAAACGGAAAAGAAGGAAAATAAAAAGGCGTAATTTTCTGTGAAGTGGGGAGATGAAAATGAGAGGCAAATGGCAAATTATGTAAATTGCAAGGAGATGAGATTTGTGATTAGGAACCTGATAGATGTTGATGATGTCTCCCCAGCAAAGGTGCCAGAAATTGGCAAGTTGACGGGAGACTACGTTGACTTGATCCTCCCCGGCAACGGCGCCAGAAATTCCTTTTGATGTCGCTCGAAACTGCGTCGGTATTTCCCAAAAGAGGAAGGGATGATGTAGTACAGCTACGGTAGGTATTTCCCTCAGTTGTGAAACCAAGGTATCAATCTAGTAGGAGAACCAAGCAACACTATGTAAATGGTACCTGCACACAAAGAACAAATACTTGCAACCCAACGCGTAAGAGGGGTTGTCAATCCCTCCACAGTAAAAAGATAGATAAATTTGTGGTAGATTGGATAAATAGCTCTCGATAAAACACAAAATAAAATAAGTAATAAAAAAGTGCAGCAAGGTAATTTTGGGTTTTTGGAACAATATATCTGAAAATAAAAGTGGCAAATAATAGATCGGATGATAAAGAATAGACCCGGGGCTCGTAGATTTCACTAGTGGCTTCTCTCGAGAAATAGCACACGGTGGGTAAACAAATTACTGTTGAGCAATTGGTAGAAGAGCAAATAATTATGATGATATCCAAGAAAATGATCAATATATATGCATCATGTCCAAGATTAGTAGACCGAAATGATTCTGCATCTACTACTATTAGTCCATACATCGACCGCTATCCAGCATGCATCTAGTGTATTAAGTTCATGGAGAAACAGAGTAATGCAATAAGAACGATGACATGATTTAGACGAGATCTATTCATGTAGGAATAGCCCCCATCTTGTTATCCATAATAGCAAGGATACATGCGTGCCTTGTTGCCCCTTCTGTCACTGGGAAAGAACACCGCAAGATCGAACCCATCACAAAGCACCTCTTCTGATGGCAAGAATAACCGACCTAGTTGGCGTAACTAAACCAAAGATTCAAAGAATAAATACGAGGCTATAAATAATCATGCATATAAGAGATCAAAGAAGACTCAAATAATATTCATGGATAAAATTCTGATCATAAACTCAAACTTCATCGGATCCAAACAAACACACCGCAAAAAGTCATTACACCAAATAGATCTCCAAGAGACCATTGTATTGAGAATCAAAATAGAGAGAGGAAGCCATCTAGCTATTGCCTACGGATCCGTAGGTCTACGTTGGACTACTCACGCATCATCGGAGAGGCACCAATGAAGATGATGAACCCCTCCATGATGGTGTTAGACTGGACCTAGTGGTTCTAGAACTTGCGGCGGCTGGAACTGTTTTTCGTCAACTCCTCTAGGGTTTCTGGAATATTAGGGAATTTATAATGCGAAGAGGCGGTGGAGGAGACCCCCATGGGCCCCACAACCCCCTGGGCGCGCCCTGGTGGTTGTGGTCCCCATGAGCCTCCCCCCAGGTGCTTTCTTGGTCCCCGAGGTGTCTTCTGGTCCAAAAAAATCTCCAAAAAGTTTCGCTGCGTTTGGACTCCGTTTGATATAGATATTCTGCAAAGTAGAAAACAAGCAAAAACAACAACTGGCACTAGCACTATGTGAATAAGCTAGTTCCAAAAATGATATAAAGTTGCTATAAAATGAATATAAAACATCCAAGAATGATAATATAACAGCATGGAACAAGCAAAAAATATAGATACGTTGGATATGTATCAATCTCTTATTCAAATATTTGGATCCACTTTTATACGGATTATTGTCTCCTAGAGTCTTTTACACGCACACACACACACACTCCTCCTCCCTTTGTGGATACCAATAATGTCAGATTCAGGGTTTCGGCAAACCCTTATGAGGTTCGAACTCTGGGGTGCGCACGAAGAACTCTCTCTCTCTCTAGTTTTCCCGCTCAACGATCTCACGGCCTAGCTAGACGAACCCAAAGAACACGAGATGCAGAGGTTTATACTAGTTCAGGCCACCGTTGTGGTGTAATACCCTACTCCAGTGTGGTGGTTGTGGATTGCCTCGAGGGCTAAGGATGAACTAGTACAGTGGATGAACAACCTCAGGAGGAGAGGTGTTCCTGAGCTCGATGAGCTGGAGAGATGGACTTGGTGGAATGGATCCAATGCCCCATCCCCTCTCCCTATGGTGGTGGCTAGTCCTATTTATAGAGGCCCCGGTCCTCTTCCCAAATGTTGGAGGGAAGGGATCCCACAACGGCAAATTTTGAAGGGAGACAACTAGTACAAGCTATCCTGACAACTAGTACAAGCCTAGCGAGGCCACCCCCAGGGAGGTCTTGGTGTCACCCGCCTCGCGAGGCTTGACCCCTCGTGAGGGCCTTGAGTTGCTGCTACTGAAGTTGGGCCGTACCGGGCCGTTGGTGGAGCCATGCCGTGGGCTGCAGGCAGGCAAGTCTAGGTACCCCCGTTCCCAGGACGCCGACAATAGCCCCGGGCCCAAGGCGCGCGCGAACTTGGCTTCGAGGCGAAGCCAAAGGGCAAGTGCGAAGCACCACGGGCCCCAATCACCTGCGGCCTCGATCGACGCATGGTGATTGACATGATGTGCGCGCCTCCGCTTCCCCATGCTGCCTCGACAACCGTCCTCGACTAACAAAACGACTGGCGCGAGCAGCAGAGCTTTCATTACCTTCCCTTGCCTTGCTCCAGATCCCCTTCCTCTTCTCGCCCAAAAAGACTCCAGATCCACTGAAAATCCTCCCTGAGCTTGCATCTGACAAGGCGAAGGGCACGCACTCGCCTTCCTGGTACGAGCCTGCCCTGAGCGCGCCCATAGTTTCGGAGAAGAACCTTGCCACCATGCTCCAGATGACGGCGGACGACAGCAACGAGGGGGGAAAGACCGCGCTCCATGCCGGCTCCACCAAGCCAGAGGCCTCAGGCAGTACCTTCTATCCCATCTTCATGAATAGCATCGTTGCGGGGCTGGTCCCCCCCCCTTTTGCGACTTCTTCTACGCTGTCCTCAGCCACTACAAGCTGCACGGCCTTCATCTTCATCCCAACTCCATCCTCCTCATGTCGATCTTTGTCTTCTATTGCGAGGCATTCATGGGAGTGATGTCGTCCGTGGCGCTGTTTCGCCACTTCTTCTACCTCCGGAACAAGGAGGGCTAGTGCTTGGGGTGCGCCAACTTCATCGCGACCAATGGGGCCAAAGTGATCTCGAGGGCCGGGAAGAAGGCCGAGAGCTTCAGGAGCAAGTGGGTCCTCATGGACGCCAAGTGCTCCCACCCTCGGCTGGTGCTGCCGACGGGGATGCCCTCACCTCATGAGAGAAGGCTCAGCACGAAACTCGCTGATCCCCGGGCGAAGCAGGTGCTGGAGAAGATGACTGCTGACTTGAAGCCTGATGACCCAAAGGCGGAGAAGCTGATGGGGGCCATGATCGTCAAGGAGTTCCTGATGTAGCGCATAGCTCCACTCCACGCACGCTCGCGCCCCTTGTGGAAGCTCGGGGATGAGGGGGAAGACCTCCGCCTACGCCCGGATGCCTTGTCCGACGAGGATCTGGGGAAGGCCCTCCATCTTCTGGTCGGGGATGACCAGGGGTATCCGCCGGACACCCATCTTCCTCTGTACCGCCGCCCAGATGGGGCGGAGGTGGCCACCGCCATGCCTGTCTTCGACGAGCGCGGGCTCGTGCCGCCGGCGCCTACCGAGGCACCGGTGGCAGCGGCACCGGTGCTGGTGTCCTTTGGCGAGTCCGGCGAAGGGGAGAGGCCCGACTCACAGGCTACCCGGGAGGGGGAGGGAGAGACTTCTCCTCTCCGTGTGGCGGATCTCCTCCGCACCTTCCCTGACGACGAGGAGGCCGACGAGCATCCGGTGAGGGAGTCACCGAACCGCGCCGGGGTCGCGACAAGGTCCGGGGGCACCCCTTTGAAGAAGCCACCGGTCGGGGTCCCAAAGAAGAGGAGATCAGCACTGATCCCCCGAGGCGACGCCTCTGCTTCATCACCAGCCGGCACTGCCACGGGTCCGGCCGCCGCGCCCTCGCCTGCTGTAACATCCCAAATCTCCTATTTGGAATGTTTTACAATTATAGCTAAGCATCCTATGCATCCTGTTTGAATTTGAATGCCATTTGAAGTTTCAGAGAATTTTGAGTTTTGAATTTGAATTTCAAACTTTGGCATGTGGGAAACATTTCAAAAACTAAGCCTGATAAATACTTGATCAGAAGTATGAGAGGAGCAAACATGACACTCCAAAAATATCAGAAGAAAACATTGCCAAAAGATTTGGATTCAAATCTGAAATTTATTTGAATTTGAAAAAAATAGATTTTTATGAAGTTTGGATTTTGCCTTTGGAAAAATGTTCAAATGAAAGGGAATATTCCCCTGATCATTTTGGTATATATATACCCTATATAAAATATTTATAGATATTGTTTTATTTTTGTTTTTGTTTTATTTAAAAAAATAAAGAAAAACCCCCCGGGGCGCCAGCTAGGCTACCCAGCCCAGCCAGTGCCAACAAGAGTCTCTGGCCCGCCCAGCCCGCCTAATCAGCCGCCAGCCAGCCGAGCCGAGCCGGCCCAGCTCAATCCCCTCGCACCCCCTCGCTTGAAACCCCGGGCTTGATCGACCGCCTCGCCTCGCCCTCCCTCTCTCTCGACCGTGGGCCCGCCCTCTTCTTCCCCTCGCCCACGCGACCTCGCTGAGATCGCGGATCCCGGGATCCGGATCCCGATCCGCCTGATCGACCCGAAGCCGCCCGACCCCGGCTATAAAAGCCGGAGTCGCCAGACCCCATTCCCCGAGACCTCGCCAGCACCCTCTCTCCTCCCGCTCGACGTCGCCGGAGCCCGAAGCTCTCCCCGCCGCCATTGTCGCCGCCGACGACGCCCTAGTTCCCCCCGACCAACCCCGACCCCACCGAACCACTCCCCGTGCTCCCCCGCATCCTCCCGACGACTCGCCGGAGCTCACCGACGCCCGGAATCCCCGACGCACTCTCGCCGCCGCCGCCGAGTCGAGTCCGTAAGCCACCGCATCGCCCCGTCCGATCTCAAATCGACGGCCTCGATTAGAAACCCCCGAAGGGGTAGGTTTTATTTAGAAAACCGGCCGGCCCAATCGGTTTAGTTTTAGTTAGGTTTATTTTTTTTAGGCCCGGTTCGTTTTAGTTAACCCTAGAGCCCGTTAGGCTATCTAACGCACAGGGCACAGTATAGGCCCATTAGGCCTTTTTCTTTTATTTTGATTTTTCTGTTTTAGCAGAATAGTTTCTGTTTTCAAAAATTCATATCTTTTATTCTGTTTAATATTTTTGAATGATTCTTTTTTTTGTTGGATTGCAAATTTTATGTAGTTTCTGTAGAATATATATTTAGCTATGTTAAAAATAATTAAAATTGCTTTATTTTAGTTTTGGTCAGAATAGTAAATCTGCTATAACTTTAGTTAGAAAAATTATTTTTGCATGATTCTTTTTGTCACCACTTTATTTTGTCATTGCCAAACCCTAGAAATTAACTTTGGTATTTTAGGATTAATAAATAATTAGTTTTAAGCAGAATCCTAATAATCCTAATTAATTAACTAGTTCTGTTTTCCTATTAAATTAATTAGTAAATTAATTTATTTTTAACTTGTGATTAGTTATTCTAGGTTAGTTTCTGTCACTCTAGTAGATGAACTTTTATTTATAATTAATAAAAGTTTTAAATTATTTTTCTTAATAGAATTGGATTAGGCCTAAAATGAGTTTTATAATAGCTTTTAATTAATTCTTTTTGCTCCTAGTTGCTTAGTGAAACCTCTTCTGTTAAGTTAACTTAAAAGCATGATTAGGTTATATTAAGGAATTTTTGTTATATAAAAACTATTTTAGTTATTGTTTGGAGTAGGAAAAACTTTGAATTGGTTTCTTTGAGTTTTCCTTTTGGATTTGGTTTTGGTTGTCTTGTTGTGTTATGTTACTTTTGTTATGTTGTATGATCCTCTTGCTTTGTGCTTATTGTGTTATTGTTTGTCTCGGTAGAGTTTCCGGAGTGCGAAGCTTGCTACTACGACTCTTTAGCTTACGAGGATCATCAGCAAGGCAAGTTTTGATCATGTTATTTCTATACCTATGTTTTTGTGCATTAGTAGTTGTCACCACCCCACCATGCATGCAGTAGTGAAATCTTGAAGTCATTAAACTTGAGTAGTATCATGTGGTAGGATGAACCAATCCCCTTGTTACCTTGACCCGGGACGTAGTAGTTATTTTGCTATGCTCGTGACGGATTTTGGGATGAGTGAAATTCATAAGCAAGATGTGAGAGTCAATGATGATGACAACCCCATGGACTACAATGATTAAGATGGACTTGGAAAATCACTCTGGGTGGAGGATTTGTTGACGGGCACCTGGAGCACCAGTGGTGGCGGGATGCATGGAGAAGCGCCATGACATCCTGCGAAAGCTTCACCCAGCCACGAAGAGAAGGATGGATGCCCCATGACCGAAGCTTACTCTGCAGCCGCAAGCCATTATGGGCTCTGGCTGGGTTGACCCTAGTAGTGACGCTGGCTGGGCGGTACTACGAGAAGTAGACGAACGGTAGGATTGGATGGGTACCGGCGGTGGCGTAAGAACTCTTTGGAAGACCTGTTTCATTAGTCCGCCTTCAAACACCATGAAGTGCGAAGACTTTAAAGGAGGGAATGATTCTTGCGGGAAAGTCGCAACCCTCTGCAGAGTTAAAGATCTAATCGATTAGCCGTGTCCCGATTACGGACATTTGAGCCTCTGGAACTTGGAAGTATTCGGATATCTCAACACTAAAACTAATAAATTAATTTGAGGGTTTTATGACTTAATAATTTGGGAACGAGATATTGGTTGGCGGAACCATCTCAATAACTACCAACAATTGTAGTAATTTGCAAGCAAGTCCACCGTAGTAGGGTAAAATTTGCTTTTCGCAAAATGATGAAACTTAGAGCTCCACACCAAAAATGCATATAGTGTTAGTAACTTTATTATTGTTATTCTTCATGACTTGCCAGCTTATTCCAAAAGCTGACCTACATGGCTGCAACGTATTATGTTGCGTAGATATATTCGATCAGAGTGAGGCTACGCCCGCGCTTAGCGATTGCCCTTTGGAGTCGGATGGACTCGCTTACCTTCGACGCTTCCGCAGCATTTGTAGTTTATTTCTCATGAGTTGGCCTTGAGCCAAATTTATTCCCTTGTAATAAAGACTCTATATGAGAATCGTTTAATGATATTCAGGTGTGATTGAACTTTGATTACTTTATCGATGTACTGTGAGTACCAGCATGATCTTGGGATGGTACAGACACAGAGATTTGACCGATTTTGGGTCAGGTCGCTACACCTGCCCCTGGGGCTCGCGTGCTAGTTCCCCAGCTCGCGAAGCCTCCGGGCTTGGTGCTTCAGAAGAGGCCGAGGTCGTATGCTACCGTAGACCAGTGAGTACCTCGCCCTAATCCTTCGTTCCTGTTCTTGCCGTAGTTTCTTGATGTCTCCCCTTGCATTGATAGGCCAACGTCTGTGGTGAAGAAGTAGGGGGCATCCGCAACCCTTGAGGCCCAACAGCCAGCTGCTGCCACGCCTCCTCCGGTGCGGAGGGATGGCGATGGCTCTCGAGCGTCAGCATCCGGGTCACCCTCGTGAGATCCAGAAGCCCGTCCTCGAGAGAAGGCGATCTCCGCAGCCAAGCTGGCTCCTGAGGCCTCCACCCCCATCTCACCTGCTGAGGTCGCGAAGGCTTAGGAGTCCCCGGTTCCTTCTGCTACCGCAAATCTGCAGGCCCTGCTACCGATGTCGTCTCTTCCCCCTGCTTCGCCTGACGCCCTGGAGGACGCCCTTCTCACGCTGACCCAGCTTCATGATGACCTTCGGGGTGCTGACATTCGGCTGGCGTTGGGGCGGCTAGAGTTGGTCGCGGGGTGGTTGCGGTCTGACGCGTCCGTGCAGGTACGAGGGACTTGTGCGTAGCCTCCTACTGGATTGATACCTTGGTTCTCAAAAGCTGAGGGAAATACTTACGCTACTTTACTGCATCATCCTCTCCTCTTCGGGGAAAACCAAGGCAAGCTCACGACGTAGCACCCGCGCATGCCTCAGCCGCCCCTGGCTCGTACGGATTGCCAAAACGAGGCCAGGGGGTGAGGGGTTACGTGACCAGTTAGGCTCCTGAGGCGCGATGCTCAGGGGGTCCCCCTTGATGTACGAACAGCCTTCGGGAGGGAAACGCGAAACTAGGCCTTAGCGTTCCGCGTTGGTAGGGCCCAGCCCCGCGCATGCCTCAGACGACGTTGGGTCATCCGGATCACCAGGACGAGACCAAGGGGTGAGGAGCCACGTGGCTAGTTAGGCTCCTGAGTCGCGATGCTCAGGAGTCCCCCTTGACGTACGAACAGACCTCCATACCTGTCCTCGCCGAGGTCCCGCTCGGGAGGGGCACGCGACGATCAGGTCTGAGGGACCTGGCAGGGTGGCGTACGCTTGGGTGTGACTCTCCCGAGGGGGAGTGTTGCGAGGAGGCTGGACACTGAGCCCGGAGGCTCCCTGAGGTTGATACGGCCATGGGGCCGCCCTCAGTTGTTTATCACCAGCGCGGAGCGTAGCGCTTCCGCACTTGCACGGGCATAGCCGCTCCTCGACCGTGTCGACTGCCAGTGTGGAGCATGTTGCTTCCGCTGGTGCATGGGTGAGGGCTCCCTCGGAGTGGAGCCCCCGGGGCGTGTACAGCCCCGCCCTGGCATGTGGCTTGCACGGCAGGGCTAGACGAGGTATGTCTGGGCACTCGTGAGCCAGCGCGGGACTCACGAGGCCCTAACTCAAGGCGGGTTGCGCCTGGTCTTGATTCTTGATAGCTACGGTGGCCCTGTTAGATGCTTAGGCAACCTGTGCCGGGTGAATCTCCTGAGGTGATCACATGAGAAGGCCAGACACCAACGACCCCAGGCGGTGACGTGAACGGGGCCGGCCCGCCAGACGGAGCTCAGTCATCGGGTTTATCGAAGCTGCAGGGACGGACCCGAGCACAGACGCCGTGCCTAGTCTTCTCATGCGAAAAATCCTAAAGAAAGACGACCGCCGCGCGGCTCCCGTGGTGGCGAGGCACCGGGTCGCGCACCCTGGCTTGGCCATCCGCGATTAGCTCATGCGAGAACAAGGCACCAAGGGCCATGGAAGGTGACGTACACGGGAGCTGGCCCGCGAGCCAGAGCTCATCCTCTTGTGTTTAGCGACGCTGCAGGGACGGACCCGAGCACAGACACCGTGACAGTCCTTAATCATGAGGTGGTCGTGGGTGGGCTTGCAAGGGCGCACGACGTTCATGGTATCAAAGCACCAGACAGGAAGGTGATAATCATAAGATGACTCAAGCAATGCTAGCTCAGATAAATGCAAGAACGATACATGCCACAGGGACAGACCCGTGTGGCCTGGGGATGATGCAACCCGAGGGGCACCCCCAACAGAGTAAGTTAAAGATGCAAAAGGATACATATCATGGGGGCAGGCCCGTGCGACTTGGGAATGATGCAGCTCGAGGGGCGCTCCCAGCTGAATAAACCAGAAAATGTCACCTGGAACCATTGTCGTCGAGGTGTTGGGGTAGCTGAAGACGCGTGCTGAAGAAGTTGTTCCTCACGGGTTGCCTGGGTCCTGAGCCTCGGGAGGCTCCGAGGGCCCGTGCGGCTCATGAAGAACCGTCGCCATCTCCGCCAGGACAGCGTGATGCCTGGCCTCCTGAGCCGCCAGAACGCTCCGCAAGTGGCGCTGGAAGGTGACAGCCGCATTCGGCAAGCCGAATGGCATGCGAACATAGCTGTGAAGTGGACCCTCGCACCGACCAACACACGAAGGCCAGAAACGCTCCCGAGATGCCGCCCTGTTGAGTCCTGGGATGTCGACGCATATGCGCAGCTCATCGTCCTCGCCAGGACGCGGAGCTACGCCAGGTGGTGAGCGGCAGTCGCCGCACATGACTCTTGCTTCTTGAAGCTCCTTGGTGGTCTTGGTGATGAACTCCTGAGCACCAGGCACCCCGTGCCTTGTGCCCTGATGCGGGAAGCGTGCGGCGAAGCATGCCTCCACGTGGTGCCTGAGCGCCTCCCTCATGACGTTGGCTAGGTCTGAGGCCCTACAGAAGAGAGCCCCCGAGCCCAGCCTGAGGAGGGCACCGGGTGCGCATTCCTATGCGAGGGAGGGAGGCGCCCCAACTGCGGGCACAGGTCCTGAGTTGGTGCCGCTGGAGACACCGCTCTCCTGAGGCCCTTGGTAGAGTAGTTGCTTCTTCTTCTTGGGGACTGCCTCAAGGGGGTAGGCGGCACCCTCGTTATCTGGGTCCTCGGCCGCTGCAGCCTGGTAAGCGCGCTCTAGAGAGCACACCGCGTCCTTTTCC
Source organism: Aegilops longissima (assembly GCA_021605205.1). Taxonomy (NCBI): domain Eukaryota; kingdom Viridiplantae; phylum Streptophyta; class Magnoliopsida; order Poales; family Poaceae; genus Aegilops; species Aegilops longissima. Next base: position 502,067,698 of record CM038679.1, read on the forward strand.
TCGCAGGAGACTGTGATGATGTCGCCGCTCCCTAGCATCTTGAGGACATTGTAGCCATGATGAGTCACTGCCATAAACTTGGCCAAGGCGGGATACCCAAGGATGGCATTGTACAGCAGGCAGATATGGGCAACGTTGAAGTCGATGAGCTCGGTGCGATAGTTGTCACGCTTGCGGAAGGTAACAGGGAGGCAGACCGGCCCTATTGGGGTGGTGGAGCTGTCGGTCACTCCTGAGAAGGGCTTGGTAGGCTGCAACTAATCATATGCCACTTGGAGGCGGGCGAACGTCTCGACGGATAGGACATTGAGCCATGTGCCGCCGTCGATGAGGGTCTTAGTGACTTGGATGTTGCTGATGATGGGCGAGCAGAGCATCGGGAGGGCACCGATAGTTGCCACGCACTTGAGCTGGTCGGATGAGCTGAAGGTGATGGTGCACTTGGACCACCTGAGCGGGCGCGTGGCCTCGAGCCTAGGGAGGGCCGCATTCACCTCACGAGCAAACTTCTTGAAGATGCGCTGGGAGGCTGGGGCCTGAGCGCCGCCCAAGATGCAGGCGATGGTGCGCGGCTCCTGGAAGCCCCCAGCCCCCTCGTCCTGGTGATGGTCATCGTTCCTCCTTGGCGATGGTGGAAGTGGAGGGAGGCCAGCCTTGCCTTGAGGACGGTCCTCACGAGGCTGATCCCTCCAGGCGCCCTCGCGAGGCTGGTCCTACCAGCGGTCCTTACGAGGCTGGTCGCGCCACTCCTGGCGGGGGTCGCGGTCGTCCTAGAGTTCTCCACTTCGTCCTTCTCCTCGGTCGTAGCCTCGGTCATTGCGCTCGGGGCGTCGACCGAAGCGCCCATCATGGATGGCCCTGAGCTCCTGGCAGTCGCTGGTGTTGTGGCTGTGTATGTTGTGGACGGCGCAGAACGGGCGGCTGCCCTTGGATGACTCCGGGTGGTCGCGACCGCGCTTCATCTCTGGCTCAGCCGCAAGCACGGCCGCTCCCTTGCGCTTCACATCCTTGGACTTGGCCTTCTTGTCTTCTAGGTCGGCAGCTGGAATCTCGAGGAGGGAGCGGCGCCCTTCCTCAGCTCTCGCGCACTTGGTCGCCATGTTGAACATCTCCAGAGTTGTGCACATGTCCTTGTGTATGGAAAGTTCTTCCTTAATCTTGACGTTATGGACTGTAGGACCTTGAAGTATGTCTAGAGGGGGGGGGTGATTAGACTACTTGACAAATTAAAAGCTATGCCTTTTCCCAATTTTAGACTTTGGCAGATTTTAGCTATCTTTGAACAATTCAAGCAATCATCACACAATTCAAGCAAGCATGCAAAGAGTATATAGGCAGCTGAAAATAAAGCATGCAACTTGCAAGAATGTAAAGGGAAGGGTTTGGAGAATTCAAACGCAATTGGAGACACGGATGTTTTTGTCGTGGTTCCGATAGGTGGTGCTATCGTACCTCCATGTTGATGGAGACTTCAACCCATGAAGGGTAACGGTTGCGCGAGTCCACGGAGGGCTCCAACCACGAAGGGTCCATGAAGAAGCAACCTTGTCTATCCCACCATGGCCGTCGCCCACGAAGGACTTGCCTCACTAGCGGTAGATCTTCACGAAGTAGGTGATCTCCTTGCCCTTACAAACTCCTTGGTTCAACTCCACAATCTTGTCGGAGGCTCCCAAGTGACACCTAGCCAATCTAGGAGACACCACTCTCCAAGAAGTAACAAATGGTGTGTTGATGATGAACTCCTTGCTCTTGTGCTTCAAACAATAGTCTCCCCAACACTCAACTCTCTCTCATAGGATTTGGATCTGGTGGAAATAAGATTTGAGTGGAAAGCAACTTGGGGAAGGCTAGAGATCAAGATTCATATGGTTGGAATGAAATATCTTGGCCTCAACACATGAGTAGGTGGTTCTCTCTCGTAACTAGTAAGTTGGAAGTGTAGGTTTGTTACGATGGCTCTCTCCGAATGAAGAGGAGGTGGAGGGGTATATATAGCCTCCACACAAAATCTAACCGTTACACACAATTCACCAAACTCGGTGGGACCGAATCATCAAACTCGGTCAGACCGATTTAGTAAACCTAGTGACCGTTAGGGTTTTCGGTGGGACTGACATGCAACTCGGTAGGACCGATATGGTTAGGGTTAGGGCATAACGTAATCTCGGTGAGACCGATTATACAAACTCGGTGGGACCGAATTTGGTAATTAGCTAACCAGAGAGTTGGTCAGATAAACTCGGTGGGACCGATTTGCTCTTTCGGTGAGACCGAAAAGTTACAAAAGGGAAACAGAGAGTTTACATTGTAATCTCGATGGGACCGATCGCTCACTTCGGTTAGACCGAAACGTTACGAAGGGAAACAGAGAGATTACAATCCCATCTCGGTGAGACCGATATCCCTATCGGTGAGACCGATTTGCCTAGGGTTTGTGGCAGTGGCTATGACATCTGAACTCGGTGGCGCCGGATAGAAAGAATCGGTAGGGACGAGTTTGACTTTAGGTTTAGGTCATATGTGGATGTGAGAAAGTAGTGGAGGGTTTTCGAGCATATCACTAAGCACATGAAGCAAAAGGCTCATTAAGCAACACCTCATCCCTCCTTGATAGCATTGGCTTTTCCTATAGACTCAATGTGATCTTGGATCACTAAAATGTAAAATGTAGAGTCTTGAGCTTTTGAGCTTGAGCCAATCCTTTGTCCTTGATGTTTTGAGGGATCCACTTTCATCATCCATGCCATGCCATTCATTGAGCTTTCCTGAAATATTTGTCTTGGAATAGCATTAGCTCAATGAGCTATATGTTGTTATGAATTACCAAAACCACCTAGGGATAGTTGCACTTTCAATCTCCCCCTTTTTGGTAATTGATGAGAACATATAGATCAAAGCTTCGACAAATGATAATAAAATTTGAAAAACATCATCGCTTTGAGAAGTATGTGATAAGCAAGAGCTCCCCCTAAATTTGTGCATAGAAATATTTGCTTTGGACTGCAAATGCACAAGGAATTAGGCTCATGGGTGCTACGTCTCGAGCTTGCGTTGGTTTTTCCCGAAGAGGAGGGGATGATGTAGCACAGTAGCGTAAGTATTTCCCTCAAATTTTGAGAACCAAGGTATCAATCCAATAGGAGGCCACGCGCAAGTCCCTCGTACCTGCACAAAACGATAGCTACTCGCAACCAACGCGATTAGGGGTTGTCAATCCCTTCACGGTCACTTACGAGAGTGAGATCTGATAGAGATAATATTTTTGGTATTTTTGGTATAAAGATGCAAAGTAAAAAGTAAAAGCAAAGCAAGTAAATAAAGTGATGGAGATTGATATGATGAGAATAGACCCGGGGGCCATAGGTTTCACTAGTGGCTTCTCTCAAGAGCATAAGTATTCTACGGTGGGTGAACAAATTACTGTTGAGCAATTGATGAATTGAGCATAGTTATGAGGTTATCCAGCAATGATCATGTATATAGGCATCACGTCCGTGACAAGTAGACCAAACGATTCTGCATCTACTACTATTACTCCACTCATCGATCGCTATCCAAAGATGCATCTAGAGTATTAAGTTAAAAACAGAGTAACACCTTAACCAAGATGACATGATGTAGAGGAATAAATTCATGCAATATGATAAATACCCTATCTTGTTATCCTCGATGGCAACAATACAATACGTGCCTTGAAACCCCTTCTGTCACTAGGTAAGGACACCGCAAGATTGAACCCAAAGCTAAGCACTTCTCCCATTGCAAGAACTACCAATCTAGTTGGCTAAACCAAACGGATAATTCGAAGAGACTTGCAAAGATAACTTAATCATACATAAAAGAATTCAGAGAAGAATCAAATGTTTTCCATAGATAAGCTGGATCATAAACCCACAATTCATCGGTCTCAACAAACACACCGCAAAAAGAAGATTACATCGAATAGATCTCCATAAGAGAGGGGGAGAACTTTGTATTGAGATCCAAAAAGAGAGAAGAAGCCATCTATCTACTAGCTATGGACCCGAAGGTCTGAAGTAAACTACTCACACTTCATCGGAGGGGCTATGGTGATGGTGCAGAAGCCCTCCGTGGTGTATGCCCCCTCCGGCGGAGCTCCGGAACAGGCCCCAAGATGGGATCTCGTGGATACAGGAAGGTACGGTGGTGGAATTAGGTTTTTGGCTCCGTCCCCGATCTGTTGGGGGTACGTAGGTATATATAGGAGGAAGGAGTACGTCGGTGGGCGTCGGGGGCCCATGAGGCGGGGCGCGCCTGGGGAAGGGCGCGCCCCACCTCGTGACCGCCTCTGGCACTCCTTGGAGTAGGGTCCAAGTCTCCTGGATCACGTTCTGTGAGAAGATCGCGTTCCCGAAGGTTTCATTCCATTTGGACTCCGTTTGATATTATGTTTCTTCTAAACACTGAAATAGGCAAAAAAAACAGCAATTCTGGGCTGGGCCTCCGGTTAATAGGTTAGTCCGAAAAGTAATATAAAAGTGGAAAATAAAGCCCATTATAGTCCGAAACAATAGATAAAGTAGCATGGAGCAATCAAAAATTATAGATACGTTGGAGACGTATCAGGCATCCCCAAGCTTAATTCCTGCTCGTCCTCGAGTAGGTAAATGATAAATAGAGAATTTTTGATGCAGAGTGATACTTTGGCATAATTTCAATGTAAATCTTCTTAATCATGGTATGAATATTCCGATCCGAAAGATTCAAGACAAAAGTTCATATTGACATAAAAATAATAATACTTCAAGCATACTAACAAAGCAATTATGTCTTCTCAAAATAACATGGCCAAAGAAAGTTATCCCTACAAAATCATATAGTCTGGCTATGCTCCATCTTCCCCACACAAAGTATGTAAATCATGCACAACCCCGATGACAAGCCAAGCAATTGTTTCATACTTTAACATTTTCAAAACTTTTTCAATCTTCACGCAATACATGAGCGTGAGCCATGGATATAGCACTATATGTGGAATAGAATGGTGGTTGTGGAGAAGACAAAAAGAGGGAAGATAGTCTCACATCAACTAGGCGTATTAACGGGCTATGGAGATGCCCATCAATAGATATCAATGTGAGTGAGTAGGGATTGCCATGCAACGGATGCACTAGAGCTATAAGTATATGAAAGCTCAACAAAAGAAACTAAGTGGGTGTGCATCCAACTCGCTTGCTCACGAAGACCTAGGGCATTTTGAGGAAGCCCATCATTGGAATATACAAGCCAAGTTCTATAATGAAAAATTCCCACTAGTATATGAAAGTGACAAAATGAGAGACTCTCTATCATGAAGATCATGGTGCTACTTTGAAGCACAAGTGTGGTAAAAGGATAGTAACATTGTCCCTTCTCTCTTTTTCTCTCATTTTTTTATTTTTTTATTTGGGCCTTTTTCTTTTTTTTATGGCCTCTTTTCTTATTATTTTTTATTTTTCGTCCGGAGTCTCATCCCGACTTGTGGGGGAATCATAGTCTCCATCATCCTTTCCTCACTTAGGACAATGCTCTAATAATGATGATCATCACACTTTTATTTTTCTTACAACTCAACAATTACAACTCGATGCTTAGAACAAAATATGACTCTATATGAATTCCTCCGGCGGTGTACCGGGATATGCAATGAAACATGAGTGAAATGTATGAAAGAATTATGAACGGTGGCTTCGCCACAAATACGATGTCAACTACATGATCATGCTAGCAATATGACAATGATGGAGCGTGTCATAATAAACGGAACGGTGGAAAGTTGCATGGCAATATATCTCAGAATGGCTATGGAAATGCCATGATAGGTAGGTATGGTGGCTGTTTTGAGGAAGGTTTATGGTGGGTGTATGATACCGGCGAAAAGTGCGTGGTATTAGAGAGGCTAGCAATGGTGGAAGGATGGGAAAAAGTGCGTATCATCCATGGACTCAGCATTAGTCATAAAGAACTCATATACTTATTACAAAAATCTAGAAGTTATCAAAGCAAAGTATTACGCGCATGCTCCTAGGGGGATAGATTGGTAGGGAAAGACCATCGCTCGTCCCCGACCGCCACTCATAAGGAAGACAATCAATAAATAAATCATGCTCCGAGTTCATCACATAACGGTTCACCATACGTGCATGCTACGGGAATCACAAACTTCAACACAAGTATTCTTTAAATTCACAACTACTCAACTAGCATGACTCTAATATCATCATCTTCATATCTCAAAACAATTATCAAGCATCAAACTTATCTTAGTATTCAATGCACTCAAAAGAAAGTTTCACATATCTTGAATACCAAGTATATTGACATTAAGCAAATTACTATGCTATTAACGACTCTCAAAATAATCTAAGTGAAGCATGAGACATCAATAGTTTCTTTAAACCAAATCCACCACCGTGCTCTAAAAGGTATAAGTGAAGCACTAGAGCAAAAATTATCACGCTCAAAAGATATAAGTTAAGCACTATGAGCAAAACTATCAAGCTCAAAAGATATAAGTGAAGCACATAGAGTATTCTAACAAATTCCAAATCATGTATGGCTCTCTCAAAAGGTGTGTACAGCAAGGATGATTGTGGTAAACTAACAAGCAAAGACTCAAATAATACAAGACGCTCCAAGCAAAACACATATCATGTTGGTGAATAAAAATATAGCTCCAAGTAAATTACCGATGGAAGTGGACGAAAGAGGGGATGCCTTCCGGGGCATCCCCAAGCTTTGACTTTTTGGTGTCTTTGGATTATCTTGGGGGTGCCATGGGCATCCCCAAGCTTAGGCTCTTGCCACTTGACGGTGTCCTGGACTAGGGGGTACTCACCACGTCGTCTCCCGATCAGTTGGATTGGGCCGAGGATCCCCATGGCCGTATACTCATGGGCCAGTCCGGACAGTTGCCACATACAAGGAAGATTCCACAAGACTTGGCGATCAAGACAAGGACTCCTCCCTCACCGGCGTATTCGGCTAGGACTCTTGTTATCCTAGGCCTCTGGTGCATTATATAAACCGAGGCCAGGCTAGTCGATAGACAATCTAATATACAACAATCATACCATAGGCTAGCTTCTAGGGTATAGCCTCCTTGATCTCGTGGTAGATCTACTCTTGTAAACATCCACAATATCAATATCAATCAAGCAGGACGTAGGGTTTTACCTCCATCAAGAGGGCCCGAACCTGGGTAAAACATCGTGTCCCTTGTCTCCTGTTACCACCCGCCTAGACGCACAGTTCGGGACCCCCTACCCGAGATCCGCCGGTTTTGACACCGACATTGGTGCTTTCATTGAGAGCTCCGCTGTGTGTCCGAAAAAGGTCGATGGCTCGCCCGCAGGTCAACTGCAACTTCGGCATCTTCGTCACCAGTTCGACTGGTCACCTTGGTTCGACCAAGGACTGCGCTCTATGTCCGATCGTCATGTTCGGATGAGGGCCCTCATCAACATCAACTCCGATCTCTATCAAGATCATGGAGGAATCATCCAGGGAGCCCGGGGGCTCAACGTCAACATTGCCCTAGGGCGACCGTACTGTTTTTCTGGACAGAGGACTTGTGTCCGCCACCACCGCCTCTTCAAGCGTCGTTTTAACGATTGCTTCGGTGGAATTGTGCGGAATTGAGTCTACAACAACCCTGGAAAATTTCATCGAGTTCCGATGGTGGAATCTCTGGCAATCTCCGATATACCGGAGCCGCATTGAATCTGGACGAGAATCCGGACGAGTTTAGGGCGTGGTGTCCAGATTCTAGCTCGGACTTTCTTTGGAAGATCCAACCGTGATCGGCTGCGAATTCCTATATCTACCACCCTCAAAATTTCAGCTCGATCCGACCGCCCAAACTCCGGAACCTTCCGATTAGTGCATCACTTTTCGGATCTGTTTTCTGCGCAAACGAATCCGACCCGAGTTCGTCTTTTTATGAACGGGATTTCGGACATCCTTTTGAAGGAAGTTTTGTACGGGTATTGTGTTTTGTTCCCAACACATCCCACTAACTCTAAAATCTTTTGAACATGATCTTCAACATCATGCTGGTGTCAAACCAGTCCGGCAATATTGCTCCACGGCTGCCGACCTGCACTAGACACGTCGTCACTTTGTTAAGCCGAGCTCAACTTCTTCGGATCATCATCTCGACAAGCCGAACAAGAGTCCGGCATCGCGAAGGATCAATCATCACCAACATCGCCGCCGCACGGATTACACGGAGCGGGCATACCGGCATCGCCGCACGGTCGCTTCATCAAGCCGGCATCGACCACGTCACGACCTGCATCGGCAGGGCCGCACTATTGCTTCTTCAAGCTGGTGTCCATCACGCCGACCTACTTCGACATCTCGGCTGGACCGGGGGCTTCGCCATCTCTTCATCAACCTACTCCGGACACTTCGACGTCACTAGCCGACCAGGCAATGGGTGCGCGGATCGAGTCCCAATTTTGGGAATCACCTTCCTTCGGATTGCTACAACAAATAAACAAGGTGCTATTAATCCTAGTATTTCTTTTTGCTTGTTGGGGTTAATTTTTCCTAAGGAATTATTACTCTGGTTTGTCCATCATATGTACACAGGTCTATCAAATGGTGGCCGCATTATCGACGGTCGCATGATGGTTCGGTCAGTTTCCGTACATAGTACGGCGAACGCCGCGTCCGGAACTCGAACCGACCTGTGAATTCAGGCCTTGCCATGCCTTTACCGCATCACGCCGCCGCCCTGCATCGACATTGATTTTGGCGCCAGGCCATATTTCTTTTATTACTCACTTTGCATAAATTATTTATTATGCAATGATTTTTTTATTACTATTATCTCTGGTTTGCACTATTTTTTGTGCACAGGAAAATGATCCAGCTGGACTATATCCTTTGACGTCACCTCGGCTGGACGGGGGGCTTCGTCAACACTTCATTACCCCATGCCAGGGACTTCGGCATCACTCTGCCATCCTGCATTGACCGTGCTATGTCAAAACTTCACAGTGCCGAGCTCTTTGCTTCACCACCTCGGGACCGGCTTGGGGGATGGAACCTTGTCCCGCATCAAGCTCGGACCGCATCGTCAATACCGAACACATTAACCAGCTAAGTTGCCTTCATGCTCAAAGTTTTAAATTTCTAACTTGTGTTCGGTTCGACCAAGCATTATACTTTTTGGAAAAAGTTGCTTGTAAAATTTTCCTTGTCGAAACTTTGTTCAAGACACACTTGACGCGCTACCCGCTCATTATACTCGGGGCTTCTTTAATGAAGCTTATTAATTCGGCTTTATGCCCAACACATGTGTCATACTTCCGCATGTACCTTTTATTCACCATTATATGCATCGATATGACTTAAGTTTTGGCCAAGCTGGGTTGCTCGGCTCCTGTGCTTACCCCTCGCTCCCGATTGTTCGGCTAGGTGGTAAAGGAGCACCTCTGCGATTGTTACTTGTCGGGTCAGCCGGATGTGTACCTCAGACTGGGTGAAGCCGAAAGCTAGCGTTCTTAAGGGAATACTCGGTCGGTGAACTAAAAGATGATTTCTTACCTATTTATTTACCTGCCCCGGATGTTTTTCTGCTCTTTTCGCAGTCCGACATGCACTTTAGGGCATGCCTCCCAGGAAAGGAACCCCTAACGGAACTATTCTCCCTGGAAGATGTTTCTTACTAACCATGTAATATATCATAACTAGTTGGGCACTTGTCTGATAAAGCACTAATGACCCCTACGCCTGGTCTCCACGCATGCCCCGGTTTTTATAACCGCGAGGGTATTCGGGCACACTCCGGACTATTGGGTCCAGAGGTTGAAGCGAAAAGGTCCGCTACAACGATCTACAATCCGGCTAGAAGGCATTCTACATGTCACCTTACATTATCAACTTTTATCCAAGTCACTTGGGGGCTCTTAAATTTATATGAGTCGTTTTATGATAAGTGTTTTTCTTCTTAGTCGTTGCAAAGTTATTATTATTATTTATCACTCCTTCGACACAAGTGTGCGGTCACTAGCCGGGGAGCCTAATTTCTCTCTCAAAGAAGCCGTAGGCTGACCCGCTTGAAGTTTTGAGATAGAATGTGTCATGTTAAAGCACGCCAGAAGCACCTTTTTTTTCTAAAGTCCAATTTTCGGATTGGCGCCGAACACTTGATCTAGTTCGGACATTAATATTTTGAATAAGTTTTTTGGCTTTTCGAGCCCATGGCACTTTTTAAACTATTTGTGTGTTTTCAGCACAAGTCTCGTAGTGCAACGCCGGACACCTTTTGAGATTCGGCAAAAACATTCTCGGATATTGCTATATATGCATTAGTTTCGAATTGTGTCTTTGGTCAATAGTTGGGTTGCCCGGCTCCCGCGCTTGCCTCCTACGTTCCGCTTTGTTCGGCTAGGTGTGCAAAGGGAGAACCACTGCGATTGTGCTTCCAGCTCGCATGGTCAATCACCTCAGTGGAGAAAGCCGAAAACGGACTATCACAATAGGTGTAAACTGGTCAGCGATCCGATGACTATATTAAATGACGGGCCATTCATTGGCTGAAGTGTTTCCGGCTTGACCTCGACTGTCGCCGAACACTATCGAGGGCTATTAACTGGCCTCCCAAACTAAATCCTCGATATTTTGCTCTTACATTGGAGCAGAGGTTTCATGATCATGCTTAGCATGACAACCCAAAGAAAGGAACCGATAGCGGGACTATTTTCTCTGGAAGACATTTCTTCTGTTAAACAGTAATATAACATATCTCTCCGCATACCTTTGTTTATAAAACCGTATGGCCAGATTGCCTTGTTTGTTGTAAATCTTTGCCCTCATAAAGGCTTTATAAAGTAGGACAAACACTCCTCGGCTATTGGCTGAGGAGGTGGGAGCCGATGGTCGGTCAACAAAGTTTTGTACAATGCGGATCCGAGCATTGATGACGTAAAGTACTTGGATACATAGAGTCATTACACATAATTTGTGATTTTACTATGGATATCGATCCTCAATTCGGCCTCCCGTGCCCGCATTAAGGCTCGGGGGCTACTGGGCTTCGGGCTTATTATTTACAAATATTAAAGGGGCACATCAATCCCCTGATCTGGTGTTGCCACCCAACCTGAGTCTCGAGGACTGAGCACGCCGCTTTTTGTGTCCCAAAGTATTCTGCTGAGCTAGGACTTGATCCTCAGACCGATTTTGCAAATCAACCCGAGTCTCAGACTCCACGGGATCAGCGGTCTTATGTCATCCTTCATGTGCATCTCGGTTTTAGACCGATACCCACCTTGAGGGCTACCGCACCAATCAAAATATTGACAAAACCGCCCACATTCGGGTGGTGCACCACCTCGAAGCAGTCCGGCGTAAAGCTCGGTGCTAGTGGCTGGCTCCATAAGGGCACTTCCGCATTAAGCTCGCTAAACTCCTTCAAACTTCTTTGAACCAAGGTGATTTACGACACCTCGGATACAGTCCGGCGTTGGAGCTCGGATACATAGTCCGGCGTTGGAGCTCGGATACCGTCCGGCGTTGGAGCTCGGATACATAGTCCGCTTTAGAGCTGGGAAGCAGTCCGCATTGGTGCTCGGTTGCAAAGATACCTCGAATGCAGTCCGCGTTGGAGCTCGGATGCAAGAGGACGTTGCCGCCGGGAACAACTTCAAACCCGAGGTGTGGCATAAAAATAACAAGGCATTGATAAAGGCCGGAAACTTAAAGGGGCTCCTCGGATACCCGACGTATAAACTCGTCAAATGCATTTCGACGATCCTCAAGATCAAGATGAGAAGATTTGTTGAACCAGTTTTCAAGACCGACGATCAAGATGAAGAACAGTTCGAAGAATCGAGGAGCATCCCCAACTTGAAGACCGGTTCAGGGGCTCTCGACGGTGTCTGGACTAGGGGGTACTCACCACGTCGTCTCCCGATCAGTTGGATTAGGCCGAGGATCCCCATGGCCGTATACTCATGGGCCAGTCCGGACAGTTGCCGCATACAAGGAAGATTCCACAAGACTTGGCGATCAAGACAAGGACTCCTCCCCAACCGGCGTATTCGGCTAGGACTCTTGTTATCCTAGGCCTCTGGTGCATTATATAAACCGAGGCCAGGCTAGTCGATAGACAATCTAATATACAACAATCATACCATAGGCTAGCTTCTAGGGTTTAGCCTCCTTGATCTCGTGGTAGATCTACTCTTGTAAACATCCACAATATCAATATCAATCAAGCAGGACGTAGGGTTTTACCTCCATCAAGAGGGCCCGAACCTGGGTAAAACATCGTGTCCCTTGTCTCCTGTTACCATCCGCCTAGACGCACAGTTCGGGACCCCCTACCCGAGATCCGCCGGTTTTGACACCGACACCACTCGTTGTTCCATAATCCATCAAAACAATTCACCCAAAACTTGAAAACTTCACAACACAAAACTCAATAGAAATCTCGTGAGCTCCGTTAGAGAAAGGAAACAAAAGACTACTTTAAGGTACTGTAATGAACTCATTCTTTATTTATATTGGTGTTAAACCTACTGTATTCCAACTTCTCTATGGGTCATAAACTATTTTACTAACCATAGATTCATCAAAATAAGCAAACAACACACGCAAAACAGAATCTGTCAAAAACAGAACTGTCTGTAGTAATCTGTAATTAACGCAAACTTCTGGAACCCAAAACATTCTACCAAAATTAGATGACCTGGACAATTTGTTTATTGATCAGAAGCAATTGGAATCAGTATTTTATCACGTTCTGGTGATTTTTAACAATTCGGGCACTGAGCACACAGGTTCTGGAAATTACAGCAAGATCAAATAACTATCATCCAAGAAGATCCAATAGGTCCAACTTGGCACAAACACTAATTAAAAGATAAAACCACATATAAACAGAGGATTGATGGATTATTTATTCCTAAACAGAAGCAAAAACAGAAAACACAAAATAAAATTGGGTTGCCTCCCAACAAGCGCTATCGTTTAACACCCCTAGCTAGGCACAAAAGCAAGGATAGATCTAGGTATTGCCATCTTTGGTAGGCAATCCATAAGTGGCTCTCATGATAGATTCATATGGTAATTTTATTTTCTTTCTAGGAAATTTTTCCATGCCTTTCTTTAATGGAAATTGGAATCTAATATTCCCTTCCTTCATATCAATAATTGCACCAATCGTTCTAAGTAAAGGTCTACCAAGAATAATAGGACATGAAGGATTGCAATCTATATCAAGAACGATAAAATCTACGGGCACATAATTCCTATTTGCAACAATAAGAACATCATTAATTCTTCCCATAGGCTGTTTAATAGTGGAATCCGCAAGATGCAAGTTTACAGAGCAATCATCAAAATCACCGAAATCTAGCAAATCACACAAAGTTTTGGGAATAGTAGAGACACTAGCACCCAAATCACACAAAGCATGAAACTCATAATTTTTAATTTTAGTTTTAATAGTAGGTTCCCACTCATCATGGAGTTTCCTAAGGATAGAAATTTTCAACTCAAGCTTTTCTTCATAAGATTGCATTAAGGCATCAACAATGTGTTCGGTAAAAGCCTTATTTTGACTATAAGCATGAGGAGAATTTAGCACGGATTGCAACAAGGAAATACAATCAATTAAAGAGCAATTTTCATAATTAAATTCCTTGAGATCCAATATAGTGGGTTTAGCAATATCTCGATTTTTATTTCTTTCGATCCCACTTTTGTCAATTTCATCATCAAGATCTAAAAACTCAGAATTCTTAGAACGCCTTCTAGGTAAAGGAAGATCATATTCGGTTTCATCAAGATTCATATTGCAAAGCAAAGATTTAATAGGGGACACATCAATAACTTTTAGATCTTCATCTTGATTTTCATAGGAATTAGAAGAACACGCTTTAATAAAGGCATCTTTGGAAGCACACATCCTAGCGGTTCTTTCTTTGCACTCATCAATGGAAATTCTCATAGCTTTGAGAGACTCATTGATATCATGCTTAGGAGGAATAGATCTAAGCTTTAAAGAATCAACCTCAAGAGAAATTCTATCAACGTTCCTAGCCAAATCATCGACTTTAAGCAATTTCTCTTCAAGCAAAGCATTGAATTCTTTTGTGAATTCATAAACTCTTTAACACTACTCTCAAATTCAGGGCATCTTATTAAAATTTCCATAAGAGTTGTTGTAGGAATTTCCATAATTATTAGAAGGATTACTAGGATAAGGCCTAGGATTAAAATTCCCTCTGTACGCGTTGTTTCCAAAACTATTCCTACCAACAAAATTCACATCCATAGATTCATTATTATTCTCAATCAAGGTAGACAAAGGCATATCATTAGGATCAAGAAACACTCTTAGTAAATAACTTCATAAGTTCATCCATCTTTCCACTCAAAACATTGATTTCTTCTATAGCATGCACTTTTTATTAGTAGATCTTTCAAGATGCCATTGGGAATAATTAACCATAATATTATCTAGGAGTTTAGTAGCATCTCCTAAAGTGATTTCCATAAAAGTGCCTCCCGCGTCGAATCTAAAAGATTTCTAGAAGCAAAATTCAATCCAGCATAATTTTTTGTATAATCATCCACAAGTTCAAACCATGAGTAGGACAATTACGTATCATTAATTTCATTCTCTCCCAAGCTTGTGCAACATGTTCATGATCAAGTTGCTTAAAATTCATAATATCGCTCCTAAGAGAGATAATCTTAGCGGAGGAAAATACTTAGAGATAAAAGCATCTTTGCACTTGTTCCAAGAATCAATACTATTTTTAGGCAAAGATGAAAACCACGCTTTAGCACGATCTCTAAGCTTAAAAAGGAAATAGCTTCAACTTAACGACATCATTATCGACATCTTTTTCTTCTGCATATCACATAAATCGGTGAAGCTATTCAGATGAGTAGCGGCATCTTCACTAGGAAGGCCGATTAATTGATCTTTCATAACAAGATTCAACAAAGCAATATTGATTTCACAAGATTCAGATTGGCAAGAGGAGCAATCGAGTGCTAAGGAAATCATTATTATTGGTATTGGTGAAGTCACACAATTTGGTGGCATCTTGAGCCATCGCGACGAACAAGCAAACTAACACACGAGCAAACAAAAGGCAAAGGGAAAAAGAGGAGGAGATTGGGAAAGAGAGGGCGAATAAAACGGCAAAGGTGAAGTGGGGGAGAGGAAAACAAGAGGCAAATGGAAAATAATGTAATGCGAGAGATAGGGATTGTGATGGGTCCTTGGTATGTTGACTTTTGCGTAAGCCTCCCCGGCAACGGCGCCAGAAATCCTTCTTGCTACGTCTCGAGCTTGCGTTGGTTTTTCCCGAAGAGGACGGGATGATGCAGCACAGTAGCGTAAGTATTTCCCTCAGTTTTTGAGAACCAAGGTATCAATCCAGGAGGAGGCCACGCCAAAGTCCCTCGTACACCGCACAAAATGATAGCTACTCGCAACCAACGCGATTAGGGGTTGTCAATCCCTTCACGGTCACTTACGAGAGTGAGATCTGATAGAGATAATATTTTTGGTACTTTTGGTATAAAGATGGAAAGTAAAAAGTAAAAGAAAAGCAAGTAAATAAAGTGATGGAGATTGATATGATGAGAATAGACCCGGGGGCCATAGGTTTCACTAGTGGCTTCTCTCAAGAGCATAAGTATTCTACGATGGGTGAACAAATTACTGTTGAGCAATTGACAGAATTGAGCATAGTTATGAGGTTATCCAGGCAATGATCATGTATATAGGCATCACGTCCGTGACAAGTAGACCGAAACGATTCTGCATCTACTACTATTACTCCACTCGTCGACCGCTATCCAAAGATGCATCTAGAGTATTAAGTTAAAACAGAGTAACGCCTTAAGCAAGATGACATGATGTAGAGGAATAAATTCATGCAATATGATAAATACCCCATCTTGTTATCCTCGATGGCAACAATACAATACATGCCTTGCAACCCCTTCTGTCACTAGGTAAGGACACCGCAAGATTGAACCCAAAGCTAAGCACTTCTCCCATTGCAAGAACTACCAATCTAGTTGGCCAAACCAAACGGATAATTCGAAGAGACTTGTAAAGATAACTTTATCATACATAAATGAATTCAGAGAAGAATCAAATATTTTCCATAGATAAGCTGGATCATAAACCCACAATTCATCGATCTCAACAAACACACCGCAAAAAGAAGATTACATCGAATAGATCTCCATAAGAGAGGGGGAGAACTTTGTATTGAGATCCAAAAAGAGAGAAGAAGCCATCTAGCTACTAGCTATGGACCCGAAGGTATGCCCCCTCCGGCGGAGCTCCGGAACAGGCCCCAAGATGGGATCTCATGGATACAGGAAGGTACGGCGGTGGAATTAGGTTTTTGGCTCCGTCCCCGATCTGTTGGTGGTACGTAGGTATATATAGGAGGAAGGAGTACGTCGGTGGAGCGTCAGGGGGCCCACGAGGCAGGGGGCGCACCCAGGGGAGAAGGGCGCGCCCCCACCCTCGTGACCGCCTCTAGCACTCCTTGGAGTAGGGTCCAAGTCTCCTGGATCACATTTGGTGAGAAGATCACGTTCCCGAAGGTTTCATTCCGTTTGGACTCCGTTTGATATTCCGTTTCTTCGAAACACTGAAATAGGCAAAAAAAAACAGCAATTCTGGGCTGGGCCTCCGGTTAATAGGTCAGTCCCAAAAGTAATATAAAAGTGGAAAATAAAGCCCATTATAGTCCAAAACAATAGATAAATTAGCATGGAGCAATCAAAAATTATAGATACGTTGGAGACGTATCAATGGGTTACTCTTCCATGTCACATGCATCTTGGTGGAGCGCTCAAAATAACAAAGATTGAATACATGCACTCATCAGCAAGCAAAGTGAATGATCATATAAGGATAAGTAAGATAATATGATAACGAGCATAAGTGTAGCTTATGATCAAACACATGATCATCAATGTCTCACAGATAATCGCATAGTATCTCAACCAATCAAAAGCAAATAAAGTTCAACCAAAAAGACAAGAGAGAACAAAAGCAAATCTCTCTCTCTCTCTCGAAGCCTATGATCTATACATTTTCTCCCCCTTTGGCAACAAGTTACCAAAAAGTTCCTAGAAAATGCATAGGACTATATCAACTCTCAGGCTTGGTCTTCTGATGGTGGTGGTTTCCAGAGAACTCCAAGAACGAAGGCTTCAGTCGATGTAGAAGGAGCTGAAGGAGTTGGTGCTGGAGCTGGTGGTGCTGGAGCTGTAGCTGGAGCTGATGAAGTGACTCTGGTGTCCTGAACTGGATCTGCAGCTGATCTCTGAGCTCGTGGCACTCTGGCAAATGCATCACTCGTTTTCCTACCCTTCCTCTCAAGATGTCATCCTGTAGCTGCTCCACACCGATCAATCTCAGCCACTTTGACATCAAGATCATAGAATTTTTATTCCATGATTCTTTCCAGGCTCTCCTGGTTTTGAGTTAGGGTGGCCAACCCCTTCTCAATCCGCAGAGTTGATGCTATCAAGTAACCAAGCTGCTCCTGCTTGTTCTTCAGAAAGTATTCAGATGCCTTTGCTAGAGTTGGCATCTTGGCAGCCTTCTCTTTCCTTGCTTTCTCCTTCTTCTCTTGCGCTTGTACTGATGTTGGTTCATTTTCAGTCATGACAACTTGATTGTCCTCAAAGTCAGGATAGAGAACCATGTGTTCCTTATCCAACAGATACCTCCCTATGCCCATCTTTGAGTTTATCAACTCCTGAATCTGTGGGGCATATCCACAGCTCCTCTTCTGGTCTGCTGCAGTCCTCTTGATAGTTTCAACTATGAGGCTCATGACTTTGAATTTTTGAGGCACATAAAAAACGTGAAGCAAATTGATTGCATGCCCTCTGATCATGTTGTGGTCACCTGATTTGGGCAAAAGAGTGTCCCTCAGGATCCAGTTGATTGTAGGCAGCCCTGACAGAAGATAATGAACTGATCCAAACTTGAAGGACTCAAGTGCATCATCTGGGATTTCCTTGTACATGTGTGACATTGAGTTGTGACCCATCTTCTTTTTGGCATAAATGTCCAAGTCATCTTCATCTTCCTTTGGGGCATTGATCAAACTTGCCCATTCCTCTATGGTTGACTGATATCGTGTTCCTTCAGACATCCACACTATCCTGCCATCTGGATAGAAATGTGTTGTGGAGTAGAATTGCATAATGAGCTCGTCATTCCAATTTGTGAGCTCCTGCCCAACAAAATCTGCAACTCCACAAGCACTGAAGTTGTCATATACTCCAGGGTAGTGTTCTTCATTCTCCTGAATGTAGGTCCAGTCGACCCACCTCATATCACATACTATGGGCTTCTTATCCAACAAGATAGTCTCATAGAAGTCCTGCTGTTCCTTGGTGTGGAACCTGTAATCTACATCAGTCCTTCTCCGGTGGCATATGGATCTCGACTCTCCATAGCCTCAACCCTTGATCTCTCCCGATCTTCATGTTCTCACCACAGGATGAGCATCACTGTGGTCTGGGATCTTGGGTTTGAGCTTCCTTAGGACCTGCCCTTCTTCATCTTCCTTAGCATCAACCTCGGGCATTGGAGCCTTGTTCTTCTCGATTCTTTCGGTATACTCCTCGATATTCCTCTTTGGTGCACTCTTGGGCTTGGGGCAGCTTTGGGCTTTGAAGTTGCAGCCCTGATTTTATGGCATCACCCATCAGCTTTTGTGCCTTGGGTGCAGGCTCAAGAACCTCTTCTTCTTCCTCTTCCTCCATCATAGATGGTTTCCCAATCACTCCGCCATGGTCTTCTTGACCTTTTCCTTCCTTTTCTTTCCTTCAAAGAAAGCAGGTTCTTTGGGTTGGGATTCCAAAGAAGCTTGAGTGGAGACTCGGCTTTGGACATAGGTTGTCTACCGCCGCCTTTTGATCTTCATTCTAGGCTTAATCTGCTGCCGAGTTGTACTCTTTCTTGAGCACTTTCTTCTTGAACCGGCCTCATCCTCACCTGCCACATAATCCTCATCCTCAGACTCTGAGGTCTTCTTCTTCCTTGTCCTTGTGGCAGCCTTGGGAAAATTACTGGGAGTGCTTCTGCTCCCCTCATCTGAGCTGCTTGAGGGACTAGTGCCCTCACTCATTTGAATCTGCTCTTCTGACCTGTTCTGGCTGTCACTTTGGTCTGACATGCTGCACTGACTATCTGCTGACCCTGTGAATAGTTATAGATGAGGTAGAGTGGATGAGCATCACAAAATGCAGAGATTTTTGCAAAAGAACGATTCAAAAAACTTAGTTTTAGTTTCCACAGAAAGCATTTCGGATCTACCGATTTTCAAACTCGGTGATACCGAAGCAGTTTTGGAACCTAAACTAGTGAACTCGGTCAGATCGAGTCACAGTTTGGTGGCACCGAGACTGCTAGGGTTTCACAAAGTTCTAAAATCGGTCACACCGATTTGTAATTCTCGGTCAGACCGAGACTTACTAGTGCAATGGCGTTAGCCAAATCGGTGGGACCGAGTTTTCAACTCGGTGGGTCCGAGATGGTTTCGGCGGAAACCTAACCCTAAATTTTCGAATCATACCTATTCTAAGGATTGTTTTGACTGGATAGAAGTGTTTCAATCGTGGCAAGATGCATTACGAATACAATGTGCTGAGAATCGGACGAGGATAGCACAGTGATCGAGTTCATACCCTAGTTCGGCGGTGAACTCGCTACGGCGGCAGCGGCAGAGGAGAATTCCGTTGACGGCGGTGGAGACCAGCGGCTGGAGGCGGCTGGCGACTAAGTCGACAATCCATAGACCAAGTAGGCAGAGCGAGCTATGCGCGGGCGAGGAGTTTCGGAGAAATTTTTCCAAAATTTGCCCGTGTGATATATATAGCCCGACACTGTCGGTGTGACCGAGTTGAACAACTCTGTGGCACCGAGATGCATAACTATTAACAGTTATAGCAACTCGGTGTGACCGAAAAGTTAAAATCGGTTGCACCGAGATTGAAAACCTAGATCGACTTAGTAATCTCGGTATGACCAAAATGGAGGAATCGGTCAGACCGAAAATCACAAAGAAGTTTTGGAAGTTTAAGTCTATGACGAATCGGGGACTCCGAGTGCTCCTCACACAGAGTGGTTCAAATCTGACTTGATCAAATTTTGTGATGTAGCATGAATAGAGTTTGAGACGAGAAGAGCTTATATAGCTAGAGAAGGTTCTTAGGCATTCTTGTCCATCCACTTGGCAAAAGAAAAAGAAACCAATCAATCAAACAACAAGTGGATGTCCTCGAATGAGTAAAATATGCAACCAACATGCTCACACAATAAAATGACAAATGAAATATGTGACAAAGCATGCACAACCAATTCTAGCATCTATCAAACAATTGGCGATGACTAGGTCATCTATATATGAGTATATTGACTTAGGAGTCAAATGAGAACATTTGATCATAGGTCATACTCATCGTTTAAGCTCAAGTGGGGTTACCACTTTTACATAAAGCATATATGTGTTCACATCATTAGAGTTGCTTTGACTCAATTCTTAGAGTTAAGCTCCCCCTAGATGTGAGATCCCCCCTTAGAGGGATAAACTAACCTTGGGTTGTCGTTGATGACTTCATGTAGGTGTTGAAGATGTGGATGCTCAATGTTGATGTAGATCTTTTGGAGAAATCCTTTGGAGTGAGTTGCACTTTCAATACCTACACGGGTTAGTCCCACAAGGAACAAACAAGAATATCCATAGACATAGAGTGATGCACACACAAAATGATGTCCATGAAAACATTAGGTTACCTTGTCCCTTGCCTTACCAACATGAGGGTTTGTGACTCCTTGAACTAGTGCAAGATATGGAAGTTGATTGCACTTGTCCTTGCCATAATGATATGAGTGAAAAATGTTGGCGGAGTCACCCTCAAGAACTCTCTAGTTCTTGTTCTTCAGGATCCACATCATCTTGATGGGAATCCTTGGTGTAGTAGTTGTGCTTGATGAAGTAGAACTTGACGTAGTCTTGGGAACCCACTTGACCAAGGCCTTAGGTGCTTCTTCAAATGCATCAATCTCCTCTTGAAGCTTGTCCTTGCCTTTGTTCTTGTGGTCTTGTGGTGGAAGATCATCTTGAGCTTGTGTTCCTTGAAGGAAGTAGGATCATACTTCTCTTGTTGAGGAACAAACTTCGCCTTGGGGTATTGATCTTCTTCCCACTCAACTCCATTAGCATTGAAATTTCGTTCAAAACCAACACCATGATTCTTCCGGTGCCTTCCTTGCTTATGCGTACAATTTCCTCAAATTGCTTACTCCCGGCAAGGCTCTTGTATACACCTTTATCTATAATTCCCTTCAATAAGCTGTTTTCTTGCTCAAGTGTAACTTGTCTAAGAGAATCATTAGTGGAATCAAGAGAACTACTAGAAGCAACAATTGACTTGTTGTGAAGTTCCTCCTTATCCTTGAGTGACATCTCATGAGCAACAATTCTTCCAATGACTTCCGTTGGCTTGAGATCTTTGTAATTTGGCATCATTTGGATCAATGTGCACACGGTATCATATTTTCCATCCAATGCTCTTAGGATCTTCTTGATGATGAATCTGTCGGTCATCTCTTCACTTCCTAAGCCGGCAATCTCATTTGTGATAAGAGCAAGCCTAGAGTACATTTCAGCGACACCTTCACCATCCTTCATTTTGAACTTGTCAAGCTGACTTTGGAGCACATCCAACTTGGATTCCTTGACGGAGTCGATACCTTCATGCATATCAATCAAAGTATCCCAAATTTCCTTTGCATTCTCAAGACGACTGATTTTGTTGAATTCTTCAGGGCACGATCCGTTGAAGAGGATATCACAAGCTTGAGGGTTGTATTGCAACATCTTCAACTCTTCCGCACTAGCTTCACGGTTCGGTTCTCTCCCATCAAAGAATTCACCTTGCAAGCCAATACACACAATAGCCCAAACGGCGGGGTTATGTCCGAGAATATGCATTTTCATCTTATGCTTCCAACTAGCAAAATTAGTGCCATCAAAGTAAGGACCTCTACGGTGATAATTTCCCTCGCTAGACGCCATACTCTCCTAGGTTGCGAAACCAAGGCTATGACCACCAAAAGCTATGGAAATCAAAGCAAATGGAGAACAAAGCTCTGATACCACTTGTAGGACCTTGAAGTATGTCTAGGGGGGGTGATTAGACTACTTGACCAATTAAAAGCTATGCCTTTTCCCAATTTTAGGCTTTGGCAGATTTTACCTATCTTTGAACAATTCAAGCAATCATCACACAATTCAAGCAAGCATGCAAAGAGTATATAGGCAGCGGAAAATAAAGCATGCAACTTGCAAGAATGTAAAAGGAAGGGTTTGGAGAATTCAAACGCAATTGGAGACACGGATGTTTTTGTCGTGGTTCCGATAGGTGGTGCTATCGTACCTCCATGTTGATGGAGACTTCAACCCACGAAGGGTAACGGTTGCGCCAGTCCACGGAGGGCTCCACCACGAAGGGTCCACGAAGAAAAAACCTTGTCTATCCCACCATGGTCGTCGCCCACGAAGGACTTGCCTCGCTAGCGGTAGATCTTCACGAAGTAAGCGATCTCCTTGCCCTTAGAAACTCCTTGGTTCAACTCCACAATCTTGTCGGAGGCTCCCAAGTGACACCTAGCCAATCTAGGAGACACCACTCTCCAAGAAGTAACAAATGGTGTGTTGATGATGAACTCCTTGCTCTTGTGCTTCAAATGATAGTCACCCCAACACTCAACTCTCTCTCATAGGATTTGGATCTAGTGGAAAGAAGATTTGAGTGGAAATCAACTTGGGGAAGGCTAGAGATCAAGATTCATATGGTTGGAATGAAATATCTTGGCCTCAACACATGAGTAGGTGGTTCTCTCTCAGAACTGGTAAGTTGGAAGTGTAGGTTTGTTCTGATGGCTCTCTCCACGAATGAAGAGGAGGTGGAGGGGTATATATAGCCTCCACACAAAATCTAACCGATACACACAATTCACCAAACTCGGTGGGACCGAATCATCAAACTCGGTCAGACCGATTTAGTAAACCTAGTGACCGTTAGGGTTTTCGATGGGACCGACGTGCATCTCGGTAGGACCGATATGGTTAGGGTTAAGGCATAACGTAATCTCGTTGAGACCGATTACACAAACTCGGTGGGACCAAATTTGGTAATTAGTTAACCAGAGAGTTGGTCAGATAAACTCGGTGGGACTGATTTGCTCTTTCGGTGAGATCGAAAAGTTACAAAAGGGAAACAGAAAGTTTACATTGTAATCTCGGTGGGACCGATCGCTCACTTCGGTTAGACCAAAACATTACGAAGGGAAACAGAGAGATTACAATCCCATCTCGATGAGACCGAGATCCCTTGTGACGCCCCCAATTCAATCGTACACTAATCATGCACGCAAATGTGTACGATCAAGATCAAGGACTCACAGGAAGATATCACAACACAACTCTAAAACATAAATAAGTCATACAAGCATCATAATACAAGCCAGGGGCCTCGAGGGCTCGAATACAAGTGCTTGATAATAGACGAGTCAGCGGAAGCAACAATATCTGAGTACAGACATAAGTTAACCAAGTTTGCCTTAAGAAGGCTAGCACAAACTGGGATACAGACGAAGAGGCGCAGGCCTCCCGCCTGGATCCTCCTAACTACTCCCGGTCGCCGCCGTGAGCAGCACGTAGTAGGCACCTCCGAGGTAGTAGTCGTCATCGACGGTGGCGTCTGGCTCCTGGGCTCCATCGTCTGGTCGCAGCAATCGAGTAGAGATAGGGGGAAAAGGGGGAACAAGGCAACCGTGAGTACTCATCCAAAGTACTCACAAGCAAGGAGCTACACTACATATGCATGGATATATGTGTAAAGGGCCATATCAGTGAACTGAACTGCAGAATGCCAGAATAAGAGGGGGATAACTAATCCTATCAAACACTAGGCTTCTGGCAGCCTCGTCTTGCAACATGTAGAAGAGAGTAGACTGAAGTCCTCCAAGTAGCATCGAATAGCATAATCCTACCCGACGATCCCTTCCTCGTAACCCTGAGAGAGAGCGACCACCAGGTTGTATCTGGCACTTGGAAGGGTGTGTTTTATTAAGTATCCGGTTCTAGTTGTCATAAGGTCAAGGTACAACTCCAAGTCGTCATGTTACCAAGATCACGACTATTCAATAGATTAACTTCCTGCAGGGTGCACCACATAACCCAACACGCTTGATCCCATTTGGCTGGACACACTTTCTGGGTCATGCCCGCCGCTGAAGATCAACACGTCGTAGCCCCACCTAGGCACAACAGAGAGGCCAGACGCCGGTCTAAACCTAAGCGACGGGGTCCGGGCCCATCGCCGAAAGCACACTCAAGACGTTATGTGACGCTGCCGAAGCAGACCTAGCCTAGTGGCGTTCGGTCCAATCCGGCCGCGCGCCGCCGCCGACGTCACAAAATGCTTCGCCGATACCATGACGCCGAGTGCCCATATCTTTCCCACGTAGTTGGTTAGTGCGATAGGCCCGTGAGCTGCACTCGGATCAAATACCAAGATCTCGTTAAGCGTGTTAAGTATCCGCGAACGCCAACAGGCCAGCCCACCTCTCTCTAGGCGCCTCAACCTGCCTGCCGCCCGCCACAAAGATCCATCCAGAGGGCCGTCGGGACAAAGGTCCTTTCAGCCCCAACTGCGAATCACTCATGGTGCTCCACAAGCCGACCCGACTTTAGTCACCACATGTATCATGTATAAGAGCAGATATACCCGTGATCACCTCCCGAGTGATCACGGCCCGATAGTATAGCACAGCCAGACGGACAAGAATGTAGGGCCACAGATGGAATACTAGCATCCTATACTAAGCAAAGAGGATAAAGGTAAAGGTAACAACAAGAGTAGCAAGGACAAAGCTATGCAAAGAAAGATAGGAGTAATCGAAAGCAAGAACATGCTACACTACTCTAATGCAAGCAGATATAGAGAAGAGTAGGCGATATCTGGTGATCAAAGGGGGCTTGCCTTGCTCTCGCAAGAGAGAGGGTCGTCAACTCCGTAGTCGAATCGGCAAGCAAAGCAGCAGTCGGTCTCGTAGTCTACCGTAGAGAAGAGGGGAAGAAACAATGAATACCATGCAAACAGATGCATATCGATGCATGACACGACAAGTAACTATGTTAGGGGTGCCCTAACGCGGTATGAGGTGATACCGTTAAGGAAGCATCCGGAAAGTATTCCTTGTTTCGCTGCAGAAGAGGAGCCGAGGGGAAAGTTGCGAGTTCGATAGGTTAGGGGGGTGTGGCGGACAAACGGGTTGCGTATCCGGAATCGTCTCGTCGTTCTGAGCAACTTTCATGTTGAAAATAATTTAATCTGAGTTACGGATTAAAAGATATGATTTTCTAAAGATTTTATTAATTTATGGAATTTAATTAATTATTTAATTAATTCAAAAATTAGATTAATGACATCAGCAGTCAACAAGGGTTGACTGGTCAACCTGACCAGTGGGTCCCACTGGTCAGTGACACATTTTAATTAAGCATTTTAATTAACCTAATCAAGATTAATTAGGGGGGTGGGCCCCACTGTCATTGGCTACTTAATTAACTAATTAATTGATTAATTAGTTTAGTTAATTGATTAGTTTAACTAATCAAAATTAATTAAGTTAATTAATTCTTAATTAATTAATTAATTAATTTTAATATATATTATTATTATTATTTTTATTTATTTTATTTTTTTTTATAAAAAAACATTCTGGCTGGGGCCCCACTGGCAAGGACTCAAAGGCCAAGCCACGGGGCGGTTAGCGGGCACCGCACCGGGCGCGAAAGGCAGGGTACGGTGCATGCGCCAGCGCACGACGGGCGAGCCCGGTGCACGGTTGACGGCCGGCGGGCCGCCGGAGTTCGTCACAGGGCCGCCGTGGTCGGCGCGAGCTCGGACTGGAGCGGGGCGAGGGGAGCGAGGGCGTGCGCGCACGTGTAGGAATCACGGCGACCGGACGAGAGGGAAAGAGGAGGAGAGACGGAGACGGGGAGGTGGCACCGACAACGACGAGGAGGCGGGGTGGCTCCAGCGGGATTTCCGGGCAGCGGCGACGTCGAGCGCCGATCTGGCGAGGAGGGCGAGGACGGAGCGGTGACGGGTGCAGAGGCGGGTCTGTGGCGGTGCGCGGTGAGCGGGAGAGACGGAGCGCGGGGGCGCGCCCTGGGCGCGTTCAGGGGCGCCGGGGCACGGCCGACGACGTGGTGAGCGCGGGGGCAGGCTGCGGGTGAGGCGAGGTCACGCGAGAGAGAGAGGGGGAAGGGCGCGCGCTCACATCGGGTTCGTAGGGACTGGGCAATGGTGCGCGGGGAGCGACTCGGGGAGGAGGACGAGGAGGTCCGGCGGAGAGGTGGAAGCAGGCCAAGGGGTGGTTATGGGCGTCGTGGCCTCCGGCAAGGTACTCGGGCGGTGGCGCATCCAGATTGGTGAAGAGGGGGGAGGCGCAGGAGGGAGACGAGGCGACGCGGCGGGCGGAGAGGTGGGCGGCGGCGCCGGGGCGCCTGGGGCGTCTTGGCAGAGGGGTGGGAAGGGGGCGCTCGTCGATGGGGAAGAGGCGCCAGACCCGATCCAGATCGGACGAGGAGAGGAGAGTGGGGAGTGGGAGGAGTGGGTTAGGGTTCGGTGTCTCCTAGGTGGGTT
Source organism: Aegilops longissima (assembly GCA_021605205.1). Classification (NCBI taxonomy): domain Eukaryota; kingdom Viridiplantae; phylum Streptophyta; class Magnoliopsida; order Poales; family Poaceae; genus Aegilops; species Aegilops longissima. The sequence goes on from CM038679.1 coordinate 502,094,443, forward strand.
AGTAGGTGAGGTGGGGTGGGGTGGGCCGGTCCGGCTGGGCCGGCAGGTAGGCCGGATGGGTTGGGGCCCAAGGGGGCGCAGGGCACCGGGGCCACGGCCTGTGAGGGGGGTTCTTCCTTTTTTCTGTTTTGCATTTTCTTTTATTATTTCTCTTTTCGGTTTTAATTCATTTTAAAATATTCGGACACTTTCTAAAAATATGTTTTCTTTAATATAATTACCCTTGTAATATTTGGCACCCAATCAACAATTTTGTTTCAACTTTTGAAAACGCTTTGTTGTTTGACATAATTAGAATTTAAATTTCAAACGGTTTCAATCATTGCGAGGTTAGCAACAGAATCGAGGTGACGTGGCATGATTAGCGTGATTACTGTAGCATAATTATCTCAAGGCCACAATTCTCCTCCACTACAAGAAATCTCGCCCCGAGATTTAGGAGCGGAGTAAGGGGGAAGGAATTGGTTACAAAATTCTAACGGGTCTTCTCGGTGTTGGTTGCTCTTCTCGAAGAAGTTAATCCCTTTCGTTGATGTCTTCATTTCTCTGCTTCGGTCATCATGATGAAGTAGGCATCCTTGCTTCGGGAACTCCATCGTACTTATGAAAGGATATGGGTGTATTTCGGAAGAACGGGTCGCTACAGTGTTGCTTATCTGGTAGATAACATCAGGGAAGGTGGCGGAAAGTAACTCTCAATTTGAAACTTAAGACATTATCGAGAGCAAAGTAAGAAGGTGCAAAATAGGAGTTCCAAGTGCATAGGCAATCGTTCGTCGCCTGAAACGACTTGTGAAAGGGATTCAGAGCAACGGAATAAGTATTGCGTTTAATACCAGAACTGAGGATCACACGGAAGGTGGCTCGTGAATTACATACAAAGCCAAGCGTGAGGAATATCTTTGGAAACAGGGTGTACAGGAGGGTCAGGTTTCGATCCTGTGGAACTGTGGGTTATGGGCCCACCATGTGGGTTAAAAGTAGGAAGGGCGATGACGTCTTGCACGATCATGTGAGCAAAGCATGTCAGAGGTTAGCCTGTCAGTAACAACGTCGGTACCAAGGGCGAGGGACGAAGAGAACCATTTTCCTGCTCGTTGAAACGAGGCGGACCAATAGGCAAAGTTCTCGTCCATCGGTGGTTACCGGAATGTCATCAACAATAGTAACAGGGTCTTACCGACAGAGTCGCACACCGAGGTGTTTGCACAAGCAGGGAACTATTACTGCTTATATCATATAGATCATAGAAAGGGTTTAAACAAACCAATGGAAAGGGAAAAGTGTTTATCAGATTTAATCAGAATAACGAACAGAAAAATGTGTTTAAACACATGATTCGAGGGTATATCCTTCCCAAGGACAAGCATAGCATGATATCCATGACAGGATATAACATAGAAAACCATTTAGGTAATGGGAGAGAATTTTCATGGCATTACCCATACAACGGTGTTAGGATAATTAAGAAAGAAACATTTAGCAATGGGCTTCAAATGTTCTTGTTCAAATTCGGAGTACCACAGACATGCTTCGAGATAGCATTGACATGGTCTTCATGTAAAGATCATACTTCGGATACACAAAGGATTCATCAGGAATAACTTATAGAATAAGTCTTACAATTTCCTCATGGAAGAATGGTTAACCTTGCCAAAAAGGAACAACTATAACAATAGGTCCTCCGGCCAGGTGTGCTAGGCATGACATCACCTTACCGGGTCTTAAGAGAACCAATGTTATAACTCTTGAAAATATGTTCCAACCATCATATCTGACCGAGATTCAGATCTGAGTGGGGTGATGATACCTCAGACTCAGGATGTCCGAGAAGAAAAGGTGCAACACAAATCAACGAAATGACATTGCAAGATTCTCAGGAAATGAACTATGGAAGCGAGTTCCGAAACAAGAGTTCATCATTAAATCAAAGGGAGGATGAGGAGGTGGCTGATGGTCTCAGCGACAATTCATCGAGATTTCCAAAAGATGGATCTCCACAATTATGTGAACAAGGAGATAACATTTAACAAATCAAATGATATAATGATGTATGCTCGAGCGAAACATACACAATTAATCATTGGTTGAAAGCTGCACCCGAAATATGGGTTGGGTTGCACAACCAATGTCAGAATGGTGATTCAATAATCAATAGCCTAAGAATGAACTTTCGACCATTAACTTCAAGGAAATAGGGTTGCTAGAAGGAAAGAATCCAAACAACACCGTTCACTTGTTGGAATTAACACGGGGACCAAGAAAGAATGGTGATGGTGAGAAGTATTTCTATGTCAAGAATTCTCAAGAGGTGGAACAAATCTCAAAACATTGAGGACATAAGAGTGTTAATGTTCCAAGGTAAAGAAGAACAATTACTGGATAACAAGGAACTCAAGGTATAACACCAAACACGAACAAGCTTGTGTTGGTGGGAAGGCAATAAAGTGGTCGATGATAACACGAATCATCGAGGGGCAAGGATGGTATTACCCATCAAGAATTCGATATATATCTTGGAAGAGCTTAGGATGTTGATGGTGATCACAATACAGTGGTCGAGCGATTTCATCAAGATGTAATCGATCGACGATGACATCAAGTCAATAGGAATGATGAAGCGAAAGGTTATTGGAACCACGGGTTCGACACAAACTCGAAATCAAGCTTACTGTTCAAGGCGAAATGATATGATGAGGAAAATCGACGTAAGCTTAGCTCATCGTCGAAAATTGTGCTCCGAGAAGAAGGACCGGGTAGCACAGTTAAAATCATCACGACAATGATATAGCCAAACAGGCTAGGAATGGCGTGATCAGGTACAAACTCGTACTTATAGAAGCTTACTGAAGAGTTGTTGAACCGTAGTGCGGACTCGATTCAGTTATCGGTGTCTATGAGTGTTTAATAACTCAGAGCCCATGAAAAATTGGAACCAGTGGGAAAGTAGCACTTGATGAAGAACTCATAAGAAGTTATGCAGTTCCATGATAATCTCGAGATACCAGGGGGGTAATACTCGATGACATATCAAAGTAGAGGTTGGACCGGGGTATTGCTCTCTGTAAGACAAGTGCTAAAACTTGCACGAGAAATGGTATTTAAAAGAGAACATGGTCGGAACCACGATTGCAAAAGGCCGATCCCCGATATAAGATGAACTTATACCAAAGGAATAATTAATTTAAGAGAAGCTTTAATGATAAGATCTACATCGTGTCCATGGGCATAAACACAAGTTCAAGGTCGACTCCCACTTCTCCAATGCATAACCTTTCATTCACTTCTCACGCTCGATGAAGTTGCGTTGTTGAAATTTTATCCGCCAAGCACCGTAAGAGTATGATTCGTGAAAACTTTCGGGTTCACACGGTTTAGAGAAGGCATATGTTCAACCCATAGGGGCTTCTTAGAAACATATACCACAAGTTTCAAGAGTAAATAACACAAGCCGAAAGCAGAGCATGGTTGGCCAAGAAGAGGATACAACTTAACAAAGGCATTATGTATCAGGGGAAGAACTCACAAAGTGATCAAATGTGAAGGACACTGTCGGATAACAATCGAACAAAGGACTTGATGGTCCACAAAGGATCTGATGTGAGTATCGATACTCAACCAGAAGAGGAAGGAATGCAAATGCAACAGGTTATGGAATCATCTGAATAATTCAAAGCTTAAATGCAAAGGAATTATGATTTCCAAAACAAAGGATCAGAAGCAGACGTTCTGATCAAGGATGGATCAATTGAATATACCAGAGGCACAATCGACGACAGATAGTTTGGTCGAGAACCAGCCTGGTCTGAGCCGGAGAGATAATTTAAAAGGATCAACTGATGATTGCGTGCATTCGCACGTATTGAATCAACGGACTCAAAAATGATGGTGACAAAGGATGCCAATATGACTACTATACTTATGGGATTAATCATAATGAAAGCAAACAAGAAATTCCAGAGCAATAGGTTGCTGAGGATTTTCGGAATACCGAATGGTATTTCGAAGACTTTTGTGTAACACATTATCAACATGGGGGATGAGCGGATACTCGATAAGTGCGAGAATTAACCGTAGGGGTATTCAGGTGACAAAGAACAGCAAGGCAGTAAGCTCAAAGTATTATCGGAACAACGACAAGTTTTTCAGGGTATCTTGCAATAACAAGACCAACTGGGAATGAATGTAAGAATAACAACTGCAAGTAGTTATCCATAAGGGTTTGCGGTGGAAGGGGAATTGCAAACGCGATGAACACAAGTTCTCGGGTTAACAACGGAGAGTATCTTCGTGGTCTTCCGTGCAGCGATTTATCATCAAGAATAAGGGCTCTCCGTTGAAAGTGATAACGAGATCCTAATGTTAGATTTAGTAAACTACATTTAACCCGAATAGAGGAGAGATCAGAGTCCCAGAGTAAAGGTCGAGGAGTAAAAGATCCTAGTAACACCCAATGGCGACGTGGGCCCGTAAGGCACACATCCATGTTACTAAAAGTTTTTGCAATGTCTAGACTCGACTTCGGCCAAGGAGAGTGGAAGGGGGATTCCTACAGGCAGTCGGCTCTGATACCAACTTGTGACGCCCCCGATTCAATCGTACACTAATCATGCACGCAAATGTGTACGATCAAGATCAGGGACTCACGGGAAGATATCACAACACAACTCTAAAACATAAATAAGTCATACAAGCATCATAATACAAGCCAGGGGCCTCGAGGGCTCGAATACAAGTGCTTGATCATAGACGAGTCAGCGGAAGCAACAATATCTGAGTACAGACATAAGTTAACCAAGTTTGCCTTAAGAAGGCTAGCACAAACCGGGATCAGATCGAAGAGGCGCAGGCCTCCGCCTCGGGATCCTCCTAACTACTCCCGGTCGTCGCCGCCAGCAAAGACGTAGTAGGCACCTCCGAGGTAGTAGTCGCCATCGACGGTGGCGCTCGCTCCCGGCTCCATCGTCTCGTCGCAACAATCGAGTAGAGATAGGGGAAAAGGGGAACAAGGCAACCGTGATTACTCATCCAAAGTACTGCAAGCAAGGAGCTACACTACATATGCATGGATATATGTGTAAAGGGCCATATCGATGGACCGAATCGCAGAATGCCGTAATAAGAGGGGATAACTAATCCGTCAAGACTACGCTCGCAGCCTCCGCCTTGCAACATGTAGAAGAGAGTAGATCAAGTCCTCCAAGTAGCATCGAATAGCATAATCCTACCCGGCGATCGCCTCCTCGTAACCCTGAGAGAGAGCTACCACCGGGTTGTATCTGGCACTTGGAAGGGTGTGTTTTATTAAGTATCCGGTTCTAGTTGTCATAAGGTCAAGGTACAACTCCAAGTCATCCTGTTATCAAGATCACGATCGCTCAATAGATTAACTTCCTGCAGGGTGCACCACATAACCCAACACGCTTGATCCCATTTGGCGGACACACTTTCTGGGTCATGCCCGCCGCTGAAGATCAACACGCCGCAGCCCCACCTAGGCACAACAGAGAGGCCAGACGCCGGTCTAAACCTAAGCGCACAGGGGTGCGGGCCCATCGCCTCGAAAGCACACCTACACGCTATGCGTCGCGGCGGAAGCGCATTTCTAGCCTAGTGGCGTTCTAGTCCAATCCGCGCCAGCGCCGCCGCCGACGTCACGAAATGCTTCGGTGATACCACGACGCTGAGTGCCCATATCTTTCCCACGTAGTTGGTTAGTGCGATAGGCCCGTGAGCTGCACTCAGTCAAATACCAAGATCTCGTTAAGCACTGTTAAGTATCCGCGAACACCGAACAGGCCAGCCCACCTCTCTCCTAGGCGGTCTCAACCTGCCCTGCCGCTCCGCCACAAAGATCCATCCAGAGGGCCATCGGGACAAAGGTCCTTTCAGCCCCAATCTGCGAATCACTCATGGGTGCTCCATGTCAATTCGACTTTAGTCACCACATGTATCATGTATAAGTATAGAGTATACCCGTGATCACCTCCCGTGATCACGGCCCGATAGTATAGCACAAACAGCAGACGGACAAGAATGTAGGGCCACAGATGGAATACTAGCATCCTATACTAAGCAAGAGGATAGCGTAAAGGTAACAACAAAGAGTAGCAAGGACAAAGCTATGCAAAGAAGATAGAGTAATCGAAAGCAAGAATATGCTACACTACTCTAATGCAAGCAGATAGAGAAGAGTAGGCGATATCCGGTGATCAAAGGGGGCTTGCCTGGTTGCTCTGGCAAGAGAGAGGGTCAACTCCGTAGTCGAACCGGGCAGCAGCAGGCTTGGCCTCGTAGTCTACCGTAGAGAAGAGGGGAAGAAACAATGAATACTATGCAAACAGATGCATATCGATGCATGACACGACAAGTAACTATGCTAGGGTGCCCTAACGCGGTATGAGGTGATACCGTGAAGGGGAAGCATCCGGAAAGTATTCCCAAGTGTTTCGCTTTTCGGACGGAGGAGCCGAGAGGGGAAAGTTGCGAGTTTGATAGGTTAGGGGGTGTGGCGACTAACGGGTTGCGTATTCGAATCGCCTCGCTGCTCGAGCAACTTTCATGTTGAAAATAATTTAATCCGAGTTACGGATTAAAAGATATGATTTTCTAAAGATTTTATTAATTTCGAATTTAATTAATTATTTAATTAATTGAAAATTAGATTAATGACATCAAGATGATGTCATGTCGACGCCGGCATCAACAGGGGTTGATCGTCAACTCTGACCAATGGGTCCCACCGCATGCTGACACATTTTAATTAAGCATTTTAATTAACCTAATCAAGATTAATTAGGGGTGGGCCCCATCGTCATTGGTTACTTAATTAACTAATTAATTGATTAATTAGTTCGCTTAATTGATTAGTTTAACTAATCAAAATTAATTAAGTTAATTAATTTTTATTAATTAATTAATTAATTAATTCTAATATATTATTATTATTATTATTTATTATTTTAATTTCATTTAAAAAACATTCATGCCGGGGCCCCACGGGCAATGACTCAAAGGCCAAGCCATGTGCGCGTTAGCGGGCACCGCACCGGGCGCGAGCGCAGGGTGCGGGTGCATGCGCCAGCGCCTGACGGGCTAACCCGGCAACGGGCGACGGCCGGCGGCCACGGAGTTCGTCGCAGGGCCGCGGTGGTCGGCGCGAGCTCGGACTGGAGCGGGGCGAGGGGAGCGAGGGCGTGCGCGCGCGTGTAGGAATCACGGCGACCGGACGAGAGGGAAAGAGGAGGAGAGACGGAGACGGGGAGGTGGCACCGACGACGACGAGGAGGCGGGGCGGCTCCAGCGGGATTTCGGGCGGCGGCGACGTCGAGCGCCGATCCGGCGAGGAGGTCGAGGACGGAGCGGTGACGGTGCAGAGGCGGGTCCGTGGCGGTGCGCGGTGAGTGGGAGACGAGCGCGGGCGCGGCCCTCGGCGCTGCTCAGGCGCGGGCACGGCCGACGACGTGGTGAGCGCGGGGGCAGGCTGCGGGTGAGGCGAGCTCACGCGGAAGAGAGAGGGGGAAGGGCGCACGCTCACATCGGGTTCGTAGGGACTGGGCAACGGTGCGCGGGGAGCGACTCGGGGAGGACGACGAGGAGGTCCGGCGGAGAGGTGGAAGCAGGCCGGCGGGGTGGTCGCGGCGTCGTGGCCTCCAGCGAGGTACTCGGGCGGTGGCGCATCCAGATCGTTGAAGAGGGGGAGGCGCAGGAGGAGACGAGGCGACGGCAAGGGGGCGGGTAGAGTCTGGGGCGGCGGCGCCAGGGCGCCGAGGATTGCGGCAGAGGGTGGGAAGGGGGCACTCGCCGATGGGGAAGGGGCTCAGACCCGATCCAGATCGGGACGAGGAGAGGAGAGACGGGGGAGTGGGAGGAGGGGTTAGGGTTCGTGTCTCTGGGTGGGTTAGTAGGTGAGGTGGGGTGGGGTGGGCTGGTCCACTGGGCCGCCAGGTAGGCCAAATGGGTTGAGGCCCAAGGGGGGGCGCGGTGGCCAGCTGGGCCAGTCGGCCGAGGTGAGGGGGGGGGGGGTCTTCCTTTTTTTCTATTTTGCATTTTCTTTTATTATTTCTCTTTTCTGTTTTAATTCCTTTTAAAATATTCAGACACTTTCTAAAAATATATTTTCTTTAATATAATTACCCTCGTAATATTCGGCACCCACCGAACAATTTTGTTTCAACTTTTGAAAACGTTTGTTGTTTGACATAATTAGAATTTAAATTTTGAAACGGTTTCGAATCATTGCGAGGTTAGCAACAGTAACCGAGGTGACGTGGCATGATTAGCGTGGGATTACTGTAGCATAATTATCTGGGCGTCACATCCCTATCGGTGAGACCGATTTGCTTAGGGTTTGTGGCAGTGGCTATGACATCTGAACTCGGTGGCGCCGGATAGAAAGAATCGGTAGGGCCGAGTTTGACTTTAGGTTTAGGTCATATGTGGATGTGAGAAAGTAGTGGAGGGTTTTGGAGCATATCACTAAGCACATGAAGCAAAAGGCTCATTAAGCAACACCTCATCCCTCCTTCATAGTATTGGCTTTTCCTATAGACTCAGTGTGATCTAGGATCACTAAAATGTAAAATGTAGAGTCTTGAGCTTTGGAGCTTGAGCCAATCCTTTGTCCTTTATGTTTTGAGGGATCCACTTTCATCATCCATGCCATGCCATTCATTGAGCTTTCCTGAAATATTTGTCTTGGAATAGCATTAGCTCAATGAGCTATATGTTGTTATGAATTACCAAAACCACCTAGGGATAGTTGCACTTTCATGGACGCCATCAGAAAACGCTGAGATGATGGCCTCGTCCGTCACCTTGGGGATCTTGAGGCAAACGCTATTGAAGCGCTGTATGTACTTCTGCAGGATCTCCACTGGCTGCTGCTTGATGCGCGGCAGGTCACCCGCGGCCGGCGGGCGGTCGCGAGTGCCCTGGAAGTTGGCAACAAAACGCTCACGCATCTCGCCCCAGGAGGAAATCGATCCTGCGGGCAAGTTCATAAGCCACAAAGCGCGCGCCATCCTTGAGGGCCATGGGAAACCAATTCGCCATGACCTTCTCGTCGCCATTGGCTGCAGGAACTGAGTAGGGTCGGGGGTGCCGTCGTAGCGTGGAGGCAGGTCCGGCTTGAACTTCCCGGGCCAGACGATGCTACGCAGCTCGGGAGTGAAGGCACGACAGCCTGTTGTAGTCACTGGAGCCTGTCGAGGGGGCGGAGCCTGGTCTTGGTACCCACGCGCCGCCACCGTAGGCGGCGCACGATCTTGACGTGGCGGTGCTGGGAGTGCAGGAGCATCTTGTTGCGGCCGAGGGCCCTCCTGGCAGCTTCCTTCTTCACGTGCGGGCGCCCTACGCGGTGGGTCGCGCCGCGAGGCCGCGCATCTTGGTGCGAGGGAGACGTCTTGACACGGAGGTTGTGGAGGTGCTCCGTGGGCCACGTCGCCCGCAGCAGGAGGCGAATGAGGCAGCGAGAGGGATGGTGCAGGAGAGCCCCCGGCGGCGCTGACGAGCTCGGTGATGCGGTCTAGCCAGTCCTCGTAGAGGTCGTCGACTGGGCGGTAGCGCAGGAGCTCGCGCGCCGTGAGCAGCGCGGCCTGCGCGTCCACGGGCCCAAGGCGAGCATGAGATGACGAGCCGTCCGGAGTCAGCAATGGGGTGGCGGTGCGTCCGTCCCGCCGCACGGAGGGGTGCAGTGATGAAGCCTGCTGCTCGTTCCCCGCCGGGCCGGTGGCGGCATTGGCAGCAGGTGATGGAGGGCAACGGGGAGACCCGCCGACGGGCGCCGTTTGGGCGACGCGAGCGTTGAGAGCGGCCCGGCATTCAGCGCGGGCTCGAAGAGCATCAGCCATGGAACTGGCGAAGCGATGGAGCGTGGATTGGCGGAGGGAAAGCTTCAGCGCACCCCTACCTAGCGCACCAAATGTCGGATTTAGGGTTCCGGCAAACCCTTACGAGGTTCGAACTCTAGGGTGCGCATGAAGAACTCTCTCTCTCTAGTTCGCCCGCTCAATGATCTCACGGCCTAGCTAGACGAACCCAAAGAACATGATACGCAGAGGTTTATACTGGTCCCGACCACCGTTATGGTGTAATACCCTACTCCAGTGTGGTGGTGGTGGTGGATTGCCTCGAGGGCTAAGGATGAACTAGTATAGTGGATGAATAGCCTCAGGAGGAGAGGTGTTCTTGCGCTCGATGAGGTGGAGAGATGGCCTTGGTGGAATGGATCCAATCCCCCATCCCCTCTCCCAATGGTGGTGGCTAGTCCTATTTATAGAGGCCCTGGTCCTCTTCCAAAATGTAGGCGGGAAGGGATCCCACAATAGCCAATTTTCAAGGGAGACAACTAGTCCAAGCTATCCTGACAAAAGGTGTACTTCGCCTGCCAAAGGCTCTGGTGGTGATGCTGATGTGGTCTTGTTGCACCGACATGGAAACCTTTGCTTGATGCCTTGGGACTCCTCGCCTGCACCTGCTCCTTTAGCACTAAAGAGGAAACTGGTACACTGCACCCACTGGCGCCTGCCTGGCCTTGGTCGTCATGACTCACGTCATGTGAACCTCGCGAGGTGCCCCTTGCGTAGATATCTCCGCTCCTCGGGAGCCAGCCTAGCGAGGCCGCCCCCAGGGAGGTCTTGGTGTCACCCGCCTCGCGAGGGTCTTGAGTTGCTGCTGCTGAAGCTAGGCCGTACCCGGCCGTTGGTGGAGCCATGTCGTGGGCCGCAAGCAGGCAAGTCTGGGTAACCCCGTTCCCAGGACGCTGACAAATAACTTTCCTATCGTGCATGCATATATGCACACACACTCCCCACCACTCGACATTCTCTACATCGCACGCACACGTTCTTGTTCTTTAGGTCAGTCTCTCCTACCTCTTGAGCATCCGTTAGTTTTCCCTTGAAGAGGAAAGGGTGATGCAGCAAAGTAGCATAAGTATTTCCCTCAGTTTTGAGAACCAAGGTATCAATCCAGTAGGTGACAACGCACAAGTCACCTAGTACCTGCACAAACAATCAAGAACCTTGCAACCAACGCGATAAAGGGGTTGTCAATCCCTCCACGGTCACTCGCAAAAGTGAGATCTAATAAAGATAGTAAAGTAAATATTTTTGGTATTTTTTTGTATAGATTGGAAAGTAAAGATTGCAAAATAGTAAACGAGATGCGATGTAAATAAAAGAGATGCAATATAATAAGAAAGAGACCCGGGGGCCATAGGTTTCACTAGTGGCTTCTCCCAAGATAGCATGTATTAAGGTGGGTGAACAAATTACTACCGAGCAATTGATAGAAAAGCGCATAATTGTGAAAATATCTAAGGCAATGACCATGAATATAGGCATCACGTCTGTGTCAAATAGACCAAAACGATTCTGCATCTACTACTATTACTCCACACATCAACCGCTATCCAGCATGCATCTAGAGTATTAAGTTCATAAGAACAGAGTAAGGCATTAAGCAAGATGACATGATGTAGAGGGATAAACTCAAGAAATATGATATAAACCCCATCTTTTTATCCTCGATGGAAACAATACAATACGTGCCTTGCTGCCCCTACTGTCACTGGGAAAGGACACCGCAAGTTTGAACCCAAAGCTAAGCACTTCTCCCATTGCAAGAAAGATCAATCTAGTAGGCCAAACTAAACCGATAATTCGAATAGACTTGCAAAGATATCAAATCATGCATATAAGAATTCAGGGAAGAACCAAATAATATTCATAGATAATCTTGTTCATAAATCCACGATTCATCGGATCACGGCAAACACACCGCAAAAGATTATTACACCAATTAGATCTCCAAGAACATCAGGGAGAACTTCGTATTGAGAATCAAAGAGAGAGAAGAAGCCATCTTGCAAATAACTATGGACCCGAAGGTCTGTGGTAAACTACTCACGCTTCATCAGAGAGGCTATGGTGTTGATGTAGAAGCCCTCCGTGATCGATTCCCCCTCCGGAAAATCATCGAAAAAGGCCCTAAGATGGGATCTCATGGGTACAGAAAGTTGCGACGGTGGAAAAGTGGTTTCGTGGCTCCCCCTGATGTTTTTAGGGTATAAGAGTATAAATAGGTGAAAGAAGTACGTCGGTGGAACTATGAGGGGCCCACGAGGGTGGGGGCGCGCCTACCCCCTGGGCGCGCCCTCCTGCCTCATGGCCGCCTCGTGGCGTTCTAGACTTCAACTCCAAGTCTTCTGGTTTGCTTTCGGTCCAAGAAAGATCTTCGCGAAGGTTTCATTCTTTTTGGATTCCGTTTTGTATTCCTTTTCTGCAAAACTCTTAAATAGGCAAAAAAACTGGCACCGGGCCTCCGGTTAATAGGTTAGTCCCAAAAAAAATATAAAAAAGCATATTAAAGCCCATTAAACATCCAAAATAGATAATATAATAGAATAAAACAATCAAAAATTATAGATACTTTGGAGACGTATAAAGCATCCCCAAGCTTAATTCCTGCTCGTCCTCGAGTAGGTAAACGATAAAAACAGAATTTTTGATGTGGAGTGCTACCTAACATAATTATCAACGTAATTTCTTTATTGTGGCATGAATGTTCATATCCGAAAGATTCAAGACAAAAGTTTAATATTGACATAAAAATAATAATACTTCAAGCATACTAATAAAGCGATCATGTCTTCTCAAAATAACATGGCCAAAGAAAGTTATCCCTACAAAATCATATAGTCTGGCTATGCTCCATCTTCATCACACAAAATATTTAAATCATGCACAACCCCGATGACAAGCCAAGCAATTGTCTCATACTTTTAATGTTCTCAAACTTTTTCAATCTTCACGCAATACATGAGCGTGAGCCATGGACATAGCACTATAGGTGGAATAGAATGGTTGTTGTGGAGAAGACAAAAAAGAGGAAGATGGTCTCACATCAACTAGGCGTATTAATGGGCTATGGAGATGACCATCAATAGATATCAATGTGAGTGAGTAGGGATTGCCATGCAACGGGTGCACTAGAGCTATAAGTGTATGAAAGCTCAAAAAGAAAACTAAGTGGGTGTGCATCCAACTCGCTTGCTCACGAAGACCTAGGGCAATTTGAGGAATCCCATCATTGGAATATACAAGCCAAGTTCTATAATGAAAAATTCTCACTAGTATATGAAAACGATATCATAGGAGACTCTCTATCATGAAGATCATGGTGCTACTTTGAAGCACAAGTGTGGTAAAAGGATAGTAGCATTGTCCCTTCTCTCTTTTTCTCTCATTTTTTTTATTTGTGCCTTTCTCTCTTTTTTTATGGCCTCTTCTTTTTTTTACCTTTTTTCGTCCGGAGTCTCATCTCGACTTGTGGGGGAATCATAGTCTCCATCATCCTTTCCTCACTAGGACAATGCTCTAATAATGAAGATCATCACAGTTTTATTTACTTACAACTCAAGAATTACAACTTGATACTTAGAACAAAATATGACTCTGTGAATGCCTCCGGCGGTGTACCGGTATGTGCAACGAATCAAGAGTGACATGTATGAAAGAATTATGAACGGTGCATTTTCCACAAATACAATGTCAACTATATGATCATACAAAGCAATATGACAATGATGGAGCGTGTCATAATAAACGGAACGGTGGAAAGTTGCATGGAAATATATCTCGGAATGGCTATGGAAATGCCATAATAGGTAGGTATGGTGGCTGTTTTGAGTAAGATATATGGTGGGTGTATGATACCGGCAAAAGTTGCGCGGTATTAGAGAGGCTAGTAATGGTGGAAGGGTGAGAGTGTGTATAATACATGGACTCAACATTAGTCATAAAGAACTCACATACTTATTGCAAAAATCTATTAGTTATCAAAACGAAGTACTACGCACATGCTCCTAGGGGGATAGATTGGTAGGAAAAGACCATCGCTCGTCCCCGACCGCCACTCATAAGGAAGACAATCAATAAATAAATCATGCTCCGGCTTCATCACATAACGGTTCACCATACGTGCATGCTACGGGAGTCACAAACTTTAACACAAGTATCTGTCAAATTCACAATTACTCAACTAGCATGACTCTAATATCACCATCTTCATATCTCAAAACAATCATAAGGAATCAAACTTCTCATAGTATTCAATGCACTTTATATGAAAGTTTTTATTATACCCATCTTGGATGCCCATCATATTAGGACTAGTTTTATAACCAAAGCAAATTACCATGCTGTTCTAAAGGACTCTCGAAATAATATAAGTGAAGCATGAGAGATCAATAATTTCTATAAAATAATACCACCACCGTGCTATAAAAAGATACATGTGAAGCACTAGAGCAAAATTATCTAGCTCAAAAGATATAAGTCAAGCACATAGAGTATTCTAATAAATTCCAATTCATGCGTGTCTCTCCAAAAGGTGTGTACAGCAAGGATGATTGTGGTAAACTAAAAAGCAAAGACTCAAATCATACAAGATGCTCCAAGCAAAACACATATCATGTGGTGAATAAAAATATCGCCTCAAGTAAAGTTACCGATAGACGAAGACGAAAGAGGGGATGCCTTCCGGGGCATCCCCAAGCTTAGGTGTCGGGGAAGCTGATCGGACCCACGAACACCTATGGGACCGGCGGACCCAGCCCCTTTCGGTTCGATGGGGGGCGGAGGTCGCACGAAGAGCAGATCGAGGCGAAGCACACGAGCAGTTTACCTAGCTTCGGAGCTCTCCGGAGAGATAATACTCCTACTGCTGCTTGACTGATTGTATTGTGTTCTTGCTAGGGAGCGCTGAGAGCTACAAGACCTAGCGTGAGTGTTCTATGGTTTCGAATGAACCGAACCCTTTCTACGTTGCGCATGGGCCTCCTTTTATATGCTCAAGGGGTCTCCGACAGGTGGCAACGTAGACAAGGGCAGAAATGGAGAAGGAGTCGTGGTTGGTACAGCTACTTGTACAGTGCACCCTACCTAACCCTGACGGCAGGGGACAAAGGCATTAAATGCCCGTCTAAGTCGACTAAACAAAGGCGTAAAAGGATCGTCGGGGCGCCACCGCCGCCACGATGGCGATCTTGTCGGCGCCGCTTACGGTAAGTTCCGCTAGTCAAGACAGCCTCTTGCCACGCTACCGAAAGGTCCCATGGCGACACGCTGGTGGATGTGCAGAGCGGAGAAAAAGAGGTAGCTGCCGCTGCAAGCGCCTTTGCCGCGTTGTTGCCTTGTCACGTCCGGAATCTTGTCGCTCATCGGCCTTCCCGCAAGCTCCTCTTGCCGGGCCTTGTCTTCTAAATGCCTTGGTTGGCCTTCCCGCAAACTCCTCTTGCCGGGCCTTGTCTCTTTGACTTAAATACTTTGTTCTTGAATGGCTCCAATGGAGCCGAGGAGGACCTTGGCGGTCACCAGTAAGCCCCGCCGCTGGTGTGCTGCGATCGCTCGTGCACGAAGTTCGGGATACTAGGGTACCCTACTCTAGTACACCGACAGAGCCCCGGCTGGGCCACACACGGTGCGAACGCTGTTGGGCCAGCCCAAAACAGGCACGGCACGCTGCGTGGCCTTGGTTACGCCTGCACTTGCTCGGGACCACCACGCCCCCACGAACAGCACGCGTCCGAACGCGCGTGGGAGAGATCGTGGGGGTTCTTTATTCGAAAGCGAACGTCCGCCCCTCCTCCTTATAAATAGGGGAAACAGGGTAGTTCGCCCACCTCGCCATTTGCTGTCTAATTCTAAAAACCACCGCTGCTCCCCCTTCTTCCCAAGTTCAAGAGAGCAGCCCGCCCCCATCGCCACCAGCACCACCAACGCCGCCGGTCTCCCCACCGCCTCCGCCATGGCTCAAAGCCGACAAGGGAAGGGCATGAAGTCGGCCGAGGCGCATGCTCGCGACCTCGCGAAAGGACCGGCCATCTTCCCCAGCTCGCCGCAAGGGAGCTGAGGGAGAACTACTACCTCTTCGGTCGACGGAGACGCTGAAGCGCATCCGCGCACGAAGGTACTCCCACCGCTGCTTGAACTAGCCCCAACCGGATACCCTTTCTTCAAGATCGTTTCTATTGCGGGCTCTGCCCGCCTTCTCTGAATTTTTCGCGATATCATGAACACCTACGGGTTCCGCCTCCTTGATTTCACCCCCAATGCTGTCCTGACCATGGCAGTTTTCGCACATCTCTGCGAAAACTTTGTCGGAGTCCATCCCAACGTAGCCCTCTTCCGCCATTTCTTCATGCCTCGAGTAGAGAGAGGAGAGCCTCTTGCCGGAGGAATCGCGTGGATCTCAAGGATCGGCAAGAAGGAAGCCTATCTGGAAGGAGAGCTCCGCAGCAAGTGGGAAGAGTGGAGGGCAGATTGGTGTTGGATTGTAGAGGAGAACCCGCAGCCCTTTACCGCTCAGCGCCAAACCCCAATAGTGCGCGGCAACGATTGGAGCAACTTGGCGCCGGAAGATGCTAGATTGACGATTGCCGTCACCTGGATCCTGCGCCTCAGGCTTGCCGGACTCACTGTAGGCGCCGTTGGCGCAGATTTCCTTCGTCGCCGACGCCTTTTGCGAGAGAGGAGAAGACCTGCTTGGGAGTTCCGAATGCGGCGGATATCATGAGGCTGCGCCGGGCCTCAACTTCAACTTCACCGCCTTGGAGTTGGATGCGATGCTCCCGGAGCTGTTCAAGCACGACGCTGATCATCCCGAATGGTTCAGGTTGCCGAGGGAGTCGCTCCATTATGCAACACCTCGCCGACCGCATCCGTGCAATGATGCCGCCAGCGACTCACATGGGATTGTTCCAACCTGGCAAGAGCCTGCAGATGACGCGTCGTCGGGTGTTCTTCGACAGCTTGAAGAAGTGCCGATCCGCCCCGATGAGCAGAAGGGCCTCACCCACGACACCACTAACGACGAGATGCAGCGCATCGCCACCAGGCTGGAGGAGGCTGCAGCAGCTGCTGCCGCTGGCGAATTCGGGTTCACCGTGGAGGAGGCAGAGGCAGCAGAGGCGGCAAGCCTTGTCAAGCGAAGGGAGTTTGCCGGCGAGGAGGAGCTTGCCGAACCTGAAGCCGAGTCAAGCGAGCCCGCCGAGGGCGCTTCCTCCCCACCACCTAGCAGCTTGCCGCGAACGGAGCCCCCAGCTCCACCAAGAAGGCGTCTCCACAAGGCTGGAGACGAAACGGGGCGGCAGACGGACCAACAGCCGCCCGCGGCGACGCGCTCCACCGCGGCAAGCACTGCTGCCATGCTGAGCACCTCACGCCGCAGAAGAATCGGAGCGGGCCCTCCTGTGCCACCGCTGCTACTCCCGCCAAGCGATCAAGGGAACCCACTCTTCCGCCTCGCCGCACCGGGCGAGCCAGACTTGATCTCTCGCGCCAGCTCCGACGAGGAAGAAGAAGAGTAAGCTCATGTTGTACTTGTATTTCTTCAATTTTGTTGCTTTATCTTGTATCTGATTTGTTTCATTCTTAACTCTTTCCTTTTCAGACGCTGGCTCGAGAGCGCCAAAGAGAGCCAAGACCCGGTGGTTGTCATCGAGGCGATCCCCAGCGGCAGCAGGAGGCGCGTCTGAGACCACCTTGCCGGACGCGCAGCAACTCTTCCTCAGCAGCAGCCCCAAAGACAGCCCCCAGCGTAAGTATATGGTTTACTCTTTACCGTTGGGTGTGCATGGGTGCTCTTTCTTGACCGATATCCGATGTTGGTTTGTGTAGGAGCAGAGCAGCCTCACCAAGAGTGCCCGGAAGCCGCTCCGGACGTGCCATCTGCGTCGACTACACCGCCAAGGGAGGATCCCCCGGCAAGGGAGCGTTCTCCGGCAAGGGAGGCTTCTCCGGCAAGGGGCAGTTCTCCGGCAAGGGATAGCGCCAGCGACCCTCCGGTGGTTGAGACCACGGCTGCAGATCCCATCGCAGGTAATCCTCTTGCCTGAAAATTTCCCTTGGGTTCTTTTTCTTCTTATTTTCTTTTTGAACATTTGCTTGACTGTTCTTTCTTTTTCTGGTCGTCAGATCCATCCGCCGCAGAGCCGATGGAGATTGAGGTCGCCGGCGAGGAGGACGCGCGCGGCAATGTTGACGACGCTGCCGTCGCCGAGGAAGAAGCCGGCGCTGGCGAGCCCGCCGGCGAGGAGGCCGCCAAGGCTGCCGCCACAGAAGCTGGCGAGGGGTCCGGCGATCGCACTGACGGCCCCGAGGCCGCAGGAGCGCCAGCGCCACACCGATCGCCGATCCTCCGCCCTGCCGCAGCGCGCCAGTTCAAGAGCCCCAGCCCGGCGCCTACTTGAAGGCGGCGATGGCGTCTTCATCAAGCTTCCACAGGCGCCGAGCTCCAGGCGCCGGTCGAAGGAGAAACCTTTGACGAAGAGCTGCTCGCCTCCGCTGGGCTGACGCTGGTCGACGCGCCAAGCAGCAGCGGCGAGTCTGAGGAGGAGCAGCTGTTGAGGAAGCTGTTGTCGCTCTACCGCGCCCGACAAGCCAAGCTGGAATCCCGGGAAGCGCTTGTCGCGAAGGCGGGAGCAGACATAGAGAAGCGCACGGAGGAGCTCCGGGGCACCAACAAAGAAGCTCTCCGGTCCTTGGCAGAGGAGCGGGAGCGACTCGCCGAGGAGCGCATAGCCTTCATCCTCGAGAAGGCTGAGGTTGAGGAGCGGCAGCGGCTTGCTGCCGAGAAGCTGTCTGCGCAGGAGGGCGAGCTGGCGCAGCGGAAGATCAATCTTGACAGCCATGAGGAGGAGCTTTCCGCGCGCGAGCAAACATTTGGCGGGGCCCTCAAGGAAGCAAAGGACGCTGCCGCAGCTGCCGAGGCCGCCAAGAAGGAGCTGGAGACGAAAGTGACGCAGCTGGAGGCCAATCTCCAGAAGAGCGGCGAGGAGCTTGCTGCACTCAAGCACGAGCGCGAGAAGGACGCCTACACTCTTGGCGAGCTGCAGGGACGTCTCGCTGAAAGGAGCAAGGAGCTCAGCGTCGCCAAGGACTCCAAAGCAGATCTTGAGCTGAAGCTGACCACCTTGATGCAGACGCTGGACGGCGCCAAGGAGCGGGAGGTGGCCTTGTTGGAGAAGGTCAAGGCCGACGAGGCGCTGTTGGCGAGTGCTACTACTGCCCAGAGCACCTTCAGGGAGAATGTGGAGCACTGGACCGAGGGTCTTGTGAATGTTGCCGCCGCCATCGACAGGGAGCTGGCGGAGCTGGGGATGGTGGATCTTGGATATTCCTCCGACGAGCACCTCCAACCCAGCGCCAAGCTCAGCTTGTTCTTCAAGGGCGTGGTGACGGCTCTCCAGCGACTCCGGGAAGAGATCCCAAAGCAGCTGGCCGAGGAATCGCGCCAGATCTGCGCGGGAGCTCTCGTAAGGTCTTGATGAAGGTAGCCTTCCGCAATCCAGGCCTCAACCTCACCGGCGTCCTCAAGTCCCTGCCGCCGGATGCTGATGTGGAAGCACTCAAGGCTCTTGTCGCACCCATTGTGGACAAGGTGGGCAAGATCAAGAGGGTTGATGGCGACCGCGTAGATTAGGCCGCCAATTTTATCTTTCCCTTGTCGCTGCTAGTCATGTTATGAAAACAATCTATTAGAGCTGCGGCAAGCTATCTTGTAATATAACTCTATTTTGGGTAGTAATTGCTATGTTATTTCCTTTACTTGATTCCTTCCTTTGTATGTTTTTGCCCTACGCTTTTAGGGAACTTGTCGGTATGAGCACCTTTGCATGAAGGCCGAGTCTGAACGTCAGCAGCCTGCTGGCGGTGCCGCTTCCGACAAGCAACCTTGTCGCAACTAGCTGCAGCTCACTTAAGTTGTTGAGCGGACTCGAAACAAAGTAAGGGCGCAACTAGCTACGAGTTGGTTCCTCCGCGCACGGGTTTTCCATACAAAGCACGGTCGTTCGAGGAAGATAACTTAAAAATTTAAAAGCTGGTTGCTCAAATTTTGACAACTTAGCTTTTCTCGTCGCTTGCTTCCTTCGAAGGCTGAAACTTCCTTGAGCGACGCTTGGTCCACATCATTATCTTCTCCTTCCCCGCAAACTTGTGTGAGGGAGCCTTCCTTTCTTTGAGAAAGAGAAAGAAGAGAAAATAAAATTATGGAGCCATGCGGCTCGTTATTGCTTACTGGGTGTAGGTGCTGCACAAAGTGTCAGATAACGCATGCAATAAGATAATGAAAGCATGAAATTGACAAGTTGTGCGAAGCACATGAGCTTTACTTATGCACGGAATCTGCACCCGGCTTTGTACAAAGGATTACATGCAACATCGGCAAGACTTGTACAAAAGGAGGTTGCCGGAACAGGTTCCGACAACCGCGCCCTACGGGTAAAACTTACGAAGATGCTCGATGTTCCAGGAGTTGCTAACCGGAATGCCATCTTCGGTCTCAAGGCGGACAGCGCCAGGCCTAGTGACTCGTTTCACCCGATAAGGGCCTTCCCACTTTGGCGTCAACTTGTTGGAATTCTTGGCGGACTGAACACGCCAAAGAACAAGGTCGCCTTCCTCGAGACTTCTGGCATTAACTTTGCGGCTATGGTAGCGGCGCAAAGCTTGCTGGTAACGAGCAGCTCGTACAGCGGCCTGAAGACGGTCCTCCTCAAGGAGCAGCGCGTCATCTTGTCGCAGCTGCTCTTGCTCAAGCTCATCATAAGCGAGCACTCGAGGTGACCCGAATACGAGTTCCGTGGGGAGAACTGCCTCTGCTCCATAGACTAGAGCGAAGGTGTCCGCGGCGCTGGCTCGATTTGGCGTCGTCTGATCGACCAAAGAACCACCGCAGCTCCTCAATCCAGTTTCTTCCGCACTTGTGCAGCCAGTCGAAAGTTCTCGGTCTTGAGCCCACGCAGCACTTCAGATTTTCCTCTCCGCTTGACCGTTACTTCTCGGATGAGCAATGAAGCGAAGCGCACCTTGGCGCCAAGATCTTGGACGATTGCATGAAGGTGCGGCTCGTGAATTGTGTACCGTTGTCGGTGATGATCTAGTTAGGGATTTCCTGAAACGGCAAACAATCGACCAAGAACTTGATCGCTCATCGTGCTGTCACCTTCCTCATCGCTTCCACTTCCGCCACTTTGTGAACTTGTCGATTGCAACGCATAAGTACTCAAAGCCCCGACAACTACGGGGAAGGGCCGAGGATGTCGAGCCCCGCATCAAAAATGGCCAGGATAAAGGGATCGTCTGGAGAGCTTGAGCTGGCTGGTGTATCTGCTTGGAATGGAACCGCACGCTTCACACTTGGTTACTTGTGCAGTTGCATCACGGAGGGCTGTCGGCCAAAAGAAACCTTGCCGGAAAGCTTTGCCGCAAGTGCTTTTCGCCAATGTGGTGACCACATATGCCTCCGTATCTCTCGCCAACAGCTTCGCCCATCTTCCCGTGGATACACTTCAATTTCACACCGTTGAGTCTTCTTACATACAGTGTTGTCGACAAACTGGTACATACTTGACCGCCGGGCTACTCTTTCGCTTCTTCTTGCTCTTCGGAAGTTCTCCGTCAGAAGGAAATGGATAATCTGTGCGCCCATCTTTGGAGCTTGCGGCTCGACAACAAGGACTAAAGGCATATCTGCTGCTGCTGCGGAACATCCGCTTCTATGGCAAGAACTGCGGCTCAGCCAGCTTGATGTTCCCGACAAGCTTGCCGAGCAAAACTTGTCGGGGCGCTCGCTTCAACGAAACAAACCCTAGGGCTTGTCGGAGCAGACTGCTCCTCGGCGCTCTTAGTGTTGATCTTGGGGACCTTCTTGGCGGCGGCTTCGAAGCTCTGCGGAAAATAGTCACCAAATCAACTTCCTCTTCTTGTTCTGTCCGAGTTGATGGCGTTCTGATCGGTTGAGTCAGCTTGAGCACAAAATCCTGGTTCCACAGTAACTTGAGTCTGGCGACTTTGACAGCCATCGGCAATATCGCTCGAGCTCTTGGAACATGTTCCATCTGTAGGCCGTCAAAGTGCTCTTCTAACTTTCTCACTTCATCAACATAGGCTTCCATCAACGGACTCTGATAATCCTTGTTCACTTGGCGGACGACAAGCTGTGAGTCACCCCTGACAATGAGCTTCTTGATCCCAATGTCTACCGCGATCCTAAGACCGGCAAGCAAACCTTCATACTCTGCAGTATTGTTTGTTGCTTGCTCCTTGGGAAAGTGCATCTGGACTATGTACTTGAGGTGCTCTCCGGTGGGTGCGATAAGCAACACGCCAAACACCGGCGCCTTTGCAGCGAGAAGGCACCATCAAAGTACATCAGCCACTCTTTGCTCGCTTCCTTGACGGGATGCTCGTCTCGAATTTCTTCGCCTTGGGTTGGCGCCCATTCTGCTATGAATCCTGCCAATGCTCGCTTTGGATAGTTGAAGTGCTTTTAAACTTGAGGCCAAAGCTTGACAGTTCCAAAGGCCCACTCGACAATCCTGCCTGCCGCTTCGGATTTTGCAATATCCTCTTCAGCGGAAAGCGAGTGACGATCGTGATCTCATGTGCTTGGAAGTAATGGCGCAGCTTTATCGAGGCCATGAGAAGGCCAAAAGCAATTTCTGCACACCGTAGTACCGTGACCTAGCCCCTCGTAGAAGGGAACCGACAAAGTAAACTTGGCGCTGCACCATCCTTTTCTCAGATCTTCTCGCACGCAAGCAGATCCATCTTTGTCGGGACCAGAGCTTGCGGTGAAGTTCCTTGCTTGTCGCTGGATGTCCCTGCCATGATTGCGGCTCATCATCCGCCTCCTCTCCGCTACTAACGCAGCACTAACCACTTGATTGGTTGCCGCTATATATAGCAGCAACTTCTCTTGTGGCCTAGGTGCGACAAGTATTGGAGTGGAGGACAGTATCTCTTTAAGTCTGCAGCGCAGCCTCCGCTTCCGAGTCCATTTCATTGACCTGCCTTTTTCAATATTTTGAAAATGGCGAGGCGCGCTTCAGCAGACCTAGAGATAAACCTGCCGAGAGCAGCTACGCAACCGCAAGTCTTTGTACATCCTTGACGCTTTGGTGCTTCAATTTGCTCAATGGTCTTGATCTTGTCGGGATTGGCTTCAATTCCCGCTGAGACATTTAAGAACCCGAGAAGCTTGCGGAAGGGACTCCAAACACACACTTCTCGGGGTTGAGCTTGAGGTTGATCTTGCAGATTTGCAAAGGTTTCATCTAAATCTTGAATCAGAGTTGCCTTGTCCTTGCTCTTAACCACTATGTCATCCATGTAGGCTTTACATTTCGTGTATTTGCGGCTCAAAAGCGCCATCGACTACTCTTGCAAATGTTGAACCAGCATTCTTTAATCCGAAAGGCATCCGTATGAAACAAAGATGTGCCACATGGGGTGATGAACGCGGTTTCTCTTCATCCTCTTCGCCATGAAGATCTGATGATATCTCGAGTATGCATCAAGAAATGAAAGCAAATCACATCCGCCGTGGAGTCAACAATCGATCGATCGCGGCAAGGAAATGGGTCTTTAGGACAAGCTTTATTAACATCGGTAAACTCGATACAAAGCCTCCATTTTCCGTTTGCCTTACACACGACTACAGGATTGGCCAACCACGTAGGATGGAGCACTCCTCTGACAAGGCCTGCTGCTTCCAATTTCTTGATCTCTTCTGCAATGAACTCTTGGCGCTCCACTGCCTGCTTTCTGACTTTCTGCTTGACGGGCCGCGCGTGAGGACAGACGGCAAGATGGTGCTCAATTACTTTCCTGGAACACCGGGGATGTCAGACGGTTGCCACGCAAACACGTCGACGTTCGCCCGCAGGAAAGCAACGAGCGCGCCTTCCTATTTAGGGTCGAGAGCGGCACTAATGGTGAAGGTACCACCAGTGCCGTCCTCCTTGGCGAACACCCTCTTGGTCTTTGGTGGAGCTGCCATCGTCTTCTTGCACTTGCCGGTGGAGCTCGATGGTGCGTCCTCGACGGTAGCGCAACACCAAGAGGTGCGCTTGCCGGAGTGGGCATCGAGCTCTTGCCGGACTTGGTCTTCTTCTTCCCCGGAGCTTCAGACAAGTGACTTGTGATCTGCTGCGGCTGCTGCTGCTTCCCGTAGATCTTGTCGGCGAAGATAAGAGCATCCTTCTTGTCGCCAGGACAGAAATGACACTTATCGGGCCTGGCATCTTGAGCAAGTTGTATGCGTAATGAGAGGCTGCCATAAACTTGGCGAGTCTTTGGGCGGCCAAGTATCCCATTATAAGGCAATGGGAAGTCAACAACGTCAAAGGTGACCCTCTCAGTCCTGAAGTTCAACTCGCTGCCAAATGTTACAGGCAACGTGATTTTTCCCTTCGGCTTGCTCCTTCCCGGATTAATTCCTTGGAATGTGCCGGTCTCTTCAAGCTCGCCATCAGGGATCTGAAGCTTCTGGAGTACCGCGGAGGAGATCAGGTTTAAGCCGGCGCCGCCGTCAACTAGCATCTTGGTGACCTTGAGGTTGCAGATAGTTGGTGAAACCAACATCGGCAAGCACCCGACCGCAGTGATGCGATCAGGATGGTCCTCAATATCAAAGATGATAGGTGTGCTGGACCATTTCAGAGGCTTGCGTGACTCTATGGATGGTTCTGCCGCATTGACTTCCCGCATCCATCGCTTTTAGTTGGCGGTGCGGCATGCGAAAGCACCACCGCCAACGCACAGACCTCTGTGGCTTTCGGAACTCTTGCTCGTCGGTCTCATCATCATCCATGTCTTCATCGCCGTCGTCATCTTCATCCTTGTCACGGCCACGAGGAGGTCTGTCTCCTTGCCGCTGCTTGGCCTTGCCGCGGTGTCCTCCCCGGCCGGGGCGTTTCTTGCTAGCTCCTCCAAAGACCTTCCCGAGCTTTCTCCTTGTCGTGCCGCCAGATTCAGCCTTCGCTGCTCAACAAGCTGCTCGACCTTCTTGCAGCTCTGAGGTCATGGCCCTTGGTGCGGTGGATCTTGCAATATCGTTTGTTGGAGCCGTCACCTTGTCGGCGACCGCCACAGCCTGGCAGTTGGTGCCCGCGGCAACCTCCTTGCCGGAGCTGCCAACTTTGGCTTTCTTGGCGCCTCCTCCTTTGCCGGACTGCTCGACAACTAGTACATCTTTGCCTTTCTTTTTTCTGTTGCTCCGCCGTCGGCTTTTCTTTGCCGGGGTGGATCCTCACTATCGATCCTGCAGCTTCAGATTCTCTCCGGGAGTCTCCTCCTTCCTCAAAGACGCACACTTGTCGGCCAGGCATATAGCTCATCGACATCTCTGATCTTGCAGATCGCCATTTCTCCCCGATCTCGCGGTTTCGCACGCTCGATGGAGCAGCTGATCACCACGGCAGGGTGGACATCTGGATGTTGTGCTTTGTACACCTGAATCTCTGAATGTACTTGCGCAGGGTTCTCCTTCCTTCCGGGCTAACAGATGAAGATCTCTCTCTTGGCCATGGGGCTTGTGGTCACTTTGTGAAGGCGCCGACAAACCGATGGCACAGATCTGCCCAAGAGGATATGGAGTTGTTCGCAAGTGCATGAGCCAAGATCGACATTGGGCTTGAGTACCAGCCGGAAGTAGTTGGCCGTAATCTTGTCGCCTCGCCCCGCAGCTTGCACCGCAATGGTGTAGATGCCGAGGAACTCCAACGGATGCGCCTTGCCGCCGTATTTCTCTGTACATCCGGCTTGAATTCTTCTTGCTGGGCCATCGACTTGCCGCAGCTCACGAGTGAACGCAGGGCAACCTATCACAGACGGCAAGTCGCTGGTTCTTCGGCGCATGCATGTCGACAGAGGGCCCAGCGCGCTGGTCGGGTTGACGCCGCGCTTCCCTTCGGCGCTCGATGCGAGTTCGAGCGTCTTCTTGCTGCCGTTCGTGAAGAACTTGGCGTTGATCGCGACGAGCTCGTGGATCCGATGACGCGGTGGAGTCGCTGTTGAGGTGGATCTGGCGAGTCGGCGATCTTGGCCTTCGGGGTGGAGAGTGCATGGTGGTTGCACCTCCACAGGTTTCATCGCCCGGCTCGTGCCTTGTCGCCCCGCCGCGGCAGCGATGTAGTCGGTTGTCATGGAGTGTCGCCGTTAGCAAAGCCGATGAGACTGGATGGTGGCCCTCCATTCGTCGACCTTGTCGGCTGTTGGAGGGTAATCTAGAGCAGTTGAGCTCTCGCCAAAGCTTCTGCTGGAGTGGTGGGTGGCAGTGGCGAACGGCGCGAGGAGCGGGATATGCTCGGACTCCTAACTATTTTAGAAGGAGTAGTATCCCGTCCAGGCGACCGTGCCTCGCTCGTGCCAGCATGTTGGCGTGCATGCTGGTCTTGAGGGCCTCGGGATCCACCAGCTCGATCTTGATCCAACGAGCGTATGGTACTGTGAATACCATGATGTTGTCGGTCCCGCGCCTCCTGAGATGGGCGCGGTGCGTGTACGGACGCCGAGGTCTGCGCAGCCTTTGTCCTTGGACTTGGCAGCATCATGAGCTCCCTCGCCGGCGCCCGTTCTTCTGCCGGTGTCTACCCCACCACCCATTTGCTCCGGTGGTGGTGGGATCGATGTGGACGGCTCCGCTGCCGCCGAAGCCTTCTTCTTCGGTGGCATGTCGATGAAGATGATGAAGATGTTGCTCGTGTGAACGCCGGATCAGGTTCACACAACCTCGACGCCCCCTACCTAACGCGCCAAAGATGTCGGGGAAGCTGATCGGACCCACGAACACCTATGGGACCAGCGGACCGAGCCCCTTTCGGTTCGGTGGGGGGCGGAGGTCGCACGAAGAGCAGATCGAGGCGAAGCACACGAGCAGTTTACCCAGCTTCGGAGCTCTCCGGAGAGCTAATACTCCTACTGCTGCTTGACTGATTGTATTGTGTTCTTGCTAGGGAGCGCTGAGAGCTACAAGACCTAGCGTGAGTGTTCTCTGGTTTCGAATGAACCGAACCCCTTCTACGTTGCGCATGGGCCTCCTTTTATATGCTCAAGGGGTCTCCGACAGGTGGCAACGTAGACAAGGGCAGAAATGGAAAAGGAGTCATGGTTGGTACAGCTACTTGTACAGTGCACCCTACCTAACCCTGACGGTAGGGGACAAAGGCATTAAATGCCCGTCTAAGTCGACTAAACAGTGCAGAAAAGGACCGTCAGGGGCGCCACCGCTCGCCACGATGGCGATCTTGCCAACGCCGCTTACCACCGCGTTCCGCTGGCCGCACAGCCTCTTGCCACGCGCGCCTGGAAAGGTCCCACGGCGACACATTGGTGGATGTGCTGGAGCGGAGGAAAAGAGTGGTAGCTGCGCATGCAAGCGCCTTGCCGCGGTTGTTGCCTTGTCGCGTCCGGAAGCTTGTCGCTTACCGGGCCTTCCCGGCAAGCTCCTCTTGTCGGGGCCTTGTCTTCTAAATGCCTTGGTTGGCCTTCCCGGAAAACTCCTCTTGCCGGGGCCTTGTCTCTTTGACTTAAATACTTTGTTCTTGAATGGCTCCAATGGAGCCGAGGAGGACCTTGGCGGTCACCAGGCAAGCCCTGTCGCGGGGTGCTGCGACTGCCCGTGCACGAGTTCGGGATACTAGGGTACCCCTACTCTAGTACACCGACATTAGGTTTTTGGTTGTCCTTGAATTTTACCTAGGGGTGCCTTGGGAATCCCCAAGCTTAGTCTCTTTCCACTCCTTATTCCAAAATCCATCAAATCTTTACCCAAAAACTTGAAAACTTCACAACATAAAACATCAACAGAAAATCTCATGAGCTCCGTTAGTATAAGAAAATAAACCACCACTTTAAGGTACTGTAAATGAACTCATTATTTATTTATATTGGTGTTAAACCTACTGTATTCCAACTTATCTATGGTTCATACCCCGATACTGCTCATAGATTCATCAAAATAAGCAAACAACACACGAAAAACAGAATCTGTTAAAACAGAACAGTCTGTAGCAATCTGTATCATTCGAATACTTATGTAACTCCAAAAATTCTGAAATAAATTGGTGCACGTGAGGAATTTATCTATTAATCATCTGCAAAAATAATCAACCTAAAAGCACTCTCCTGTACAAAATGGCAGCTAATCTTGTGACCATCGCTCGTCCCCGACCGCCACTCATAAGGAAGACAATCAATAAATAAATCATGCTCCGACTTCATCACATAACGGTTCACCATACGTGCATGCTACGGGAGTCACAAACTTTAACACAAGTATCTCTCAAATTCACAATTACTCAACTAGCATGAATCTAATATCACCATCTTCATATCTCAAAACAATCATAAGGAATCAAACTTCTCATAGTATTCAATGCACTTTATATGAAAGTTTTTATTATACCCATCTTGGATGCCCATCATATTAGGACTAGTTTTATAACCAAAGCAAATTACCATGCTGTTCTAAAGGACTCTCGAAATAATATAAGTGAAGCATGAGAGATCAATAATTTCTATAAAATAATACCACCATCGTGCTCTAAAAAGATATATGTGAAGCACTAGAGCAAAATTATCTAGCTCAAAAGATATAAGTCAAGCACATAGAGTATTCTAATAAATTCCAATTCATGTGTGTCTCTCCAGAAGGTGTGTACAGCAAGGATAATTGTGGTAAAATAAAAAGCAAAGACTCAAATCATACAAGATGCTCCAAGCAAAACACATATCATGTGGTGAATAAAAATATCGCCTCAAGTAAAGTTACCGATAGATCGAAGATTTAAAGAGGGATGCCTTCCGGCATCCCAAGCTTAGGTTTTTGGTTATCCTTGAATTTTACCTTGGGGTGCCTTAGTAATCCCAAGCTTAGGCTCTTGCCACTCCTTATTCCAAAATCCATCAAATCTTTACCCAAAAACTTGAAAACTTCACAACACAAAACATCAATGAAAATCTCATGAGCTCTGTTAGTATAAGAAAATAAACCACCACTTTAAGGTACTGTAAATGAACTCATTATTTATTTATACTGGTGTTAAACCTACTGTATTCCAACTTATCTATGGTTCATACCCCCCGATACTGCTCATAGATTCATCAAAATAAGCAAACAACACACGAAAAACAGAACCTGTCAAAACAGAACAGTCTGTAGCAATCTGTATCATTCGAATACTTATGTAACTCCAAAAATTCTGAAATAAATTGGTGCACGTGAGGAATTTTTCTATTAATCATCTGCGAAAATAATCAACCTAAAATCACTCTCCTGTACAAAATGGTAGCTAATCTTGTGAGCGCAAAAGTTTCTGTTTTTTACAGCAAGATCGCAAAGACTTCACCCAAGTCTTCCCAAAGGTTCTACTTAGCACAAACACTAATTAAAACATAAAACAACATATAAATAGAAGCTAGATGAATTATTTATTACTAAATAGGAGCAAAAAGCAAAGAACAAAAATAAAATTAGGTTGTCTCCCAACAAGCGCTATCGTTTAACGCCCCTAGCTAGGCATTGATAATTCTAATGATGCTCACATCAAAGACAAGAATTAAAGCTCAAAGAGAGCATCATAGAACACGTGGTAAACACATCTAAGTCTAACATACTTCATATGCATAGGCATTTTATAAGAAAACAAATTATCATAGCAAGCAAAAATTAGCATATGTAAGGAAGAAGAAAGAGACGATAGCAATCTCAACATGACGAGAGGTAATTTAGTAAGATAAAAATTTCTACAACCATATTTTCCTATCTCATAATAATTACATGTAGGATCATAGGCAAATTAAACAAAATAGCTATCACATAACATATTCGCAACATGATCCACATGCATGCGAAGTTGACACTCTTCCAAAATAGTGGGATTATCATTAACTAAAGTCATGACCTCTCCAAACCCACTTTTATCAAAAATACCATAAGATTGAACATTCTCCAAATATGTGGGATATAAAGTTGACACTCTTCCAAACCCACTTTCAATATTATTGCAAACACTATTATCAATCTTATATTCATCATGGGGCTTAAATAAATTTTCAAGATCATAAGAAGAATCACCCCAATTATGATCATTGCAACAAGTAGTAGACATAGCAAAACTAGCATCCCCAAGCTTGGGGTTTTGCATATTATTAGCACAATTGACATCAAGAGAATTTATAGTAAAATCATTGCAATCATGCTTTTTATTCAAGGAGCTATCGTGAATCTCTTCATAAATTTCTTCATCACAATTTTCAGATTCACGAAATTCAAGCAAAACCACATAAAGGTAATCCAGTGCACTCAAATCACTAGAAATTGGTTCATCATAATTGGATCTCTTAAAAAGATTAGCAAGGGGATGAGGATCCATAAACTTTTAGCAAGCGAAGATGCAAGCAAAAAGAAGGCACATGGTAACACAAGATCGAAAGGAAGGAGGGCGAAGAAAAGGCAAAGGTTTTCGAAAATCGTTTTAGAGGTGGGGGAGAGGAAAACAAGAGGCGAATGGCAAATAATGTAATGCAAGGAAGAAGAGTTTATGATGAGTACTTGGTATGTGCTGACCTGAGCGTAGATCTCCCCGGCAATGGTGCCAGAAATCCTTCTTGCTACCTCTTGAGGATGTGTTGGTTTTCCCTTGAAGAGGAAAGGGTGATGAAGCAAAGTAGCGTAAGTATTTTCCTTAGTTTTGAGAACCAAGGTATCAATCCAGTAGGAGACAACGCACAAGTCACATAGTACCTGCACAAAAAATCAAGAAGCTTGCAACCAATGCGATAAAGGGGTTGTCAATCCCTTCACGGTCACTCGCAAAAGTAAGATCTAATAAAGATAGTAAAGTAAATATTTTTGGTATTTTTGTTGTATAGATTGGAAAGTAAAGATTGCAAAATAGTAAACGATATGCGATGTAAATAAAAGAGATGAAATATAATAAGAAAGAGACCCGGGGGCCAAAGGTTTCCCTAGTGGCTTCTCTCAAGAAAGCATGTATTACGGTGAGTGAACAAATTACTGCCGAGCAATTGAAAGACAAGCACATAATTATGAGAATATCTAAGGTAATGATCATGAATATAGGCATCATGTCCGTGTCAAGTAGACCGAAACGATTCTGCATCTACTACGATTACTCCACACATCAACCTCTATCCTGCATGCATCTAGAGTATTAAGTTCATAAGAACAGAGTAACTCATTAAGCAAGATGGCATGATGTAGAGGGATAAACTCAAGCAATATGATATAAACCCCATCTTTTTATCCTCGATGGAAACAATAAAATACGTGCCTTGCTGCCCCTACTGTCACTGGGAAAGGACACCGCAAGTTTGAACCCAAAGCTAAGCACTTCTCCCATTGCAAGAAAGATCAATCTAGTAGGCCAAACTAAACCGATAATTCGAATAGACTTGCAAAGATATCAAATCATGCATATAATAATTCAGGGAAGAACCAAATAATATTCATAGATAATCTTGTTCATCAATCCACGATTCATCGGATCACGACAAACACACCGCAAAAGAGTATTACACCAAAATCTCCAAGAACATCGGGGAGAACTTCGTATTGAGAATCACAGAGAGAGAGAAGAAGCCATCTAGAAAATAACTATGGACCCGAAGGTCTGTGGTAAACTACTCACGCTTCATCGGAGAGGCTATGGTGTTGATGTAGAAGCCCTCCGTGATCAATTCCCCCTCCGGCAAATCGTCGGAAAAGGCCCTAAGATGGGATCTCATGGGTACAGAAAGTTGCGGCGGTGGAAAAGTGGTTTCGTGGCTCCCCCTGATGTTTTTAGGGTATAAGAGTATATATTGGTGAAAAAAGTACGTCGGTGGAACTACGAGCGGCCCACGAGGGTGGGGGCGCGCCTACCCCCTGGGCGCGCCCTCCTGCCTCATGGCCACCTCGTGGCATTCTAGACTTCAACTCCAAGTCTTCTGGTTTGCTTTCGGTTCAAGAAAGATCATCGCGAAGGTTTCATTCTTTTTGGATTCCGTTTTGTATTCCTTTTCTGCAAAACTCTTAAATAGGCAAAAAAAACTGGCACTGGCCCTCCGGTTAATAGGTTAGTCCCAAAAATAATATAAAAAAGCATATTAAAGTCCATTAAACATCCAAAATAGATAATATAATAGCATGAAACAATAAAAAATTATAGATACTTTGGAGACGTATCAAGCATCCCCAAGCTTAATTCCTGCTCGTCCTCAAGTAGGTAAATGATAAAAATAGAATTTTTGATGTGGAGTGCTACCTAACATAATTTCTTTATTGTGGCATGAATGTTCATATCCGAAAGATTCAAGACAAAAGTTTAATATTGACATAAAAATAATAATACTTCAAGCATACTAATAAAGCGATCATGTCTTCTCAAAATAACATGGCCAAAGAAAGTTATCCCTACAAAATCATATAGTCTGGCTATGTTCCATCTTCATCACACAAAATATTTAAATAATGCACAACCCCGATGACAAGCCAAGCAATTGTTTCATACTTTTAATGTTCTCAAACTTTTTCAATCTTCACGCAATACATGAGCGTGAGCCATGGACATAGCACTATAGGTGGAATAGAATGGTGGTTGTGGAGAAGACAAAAAAGAGGAAGATGGTCTCACATCAACTAGGCGTATTAATGGGCTATGGTGATGACCATCAATAGATATCAATGTGAGTGAGTAGGGATTGCCATGCAACGGATGCACTAGAGCTATAAGTGTATGAAAGCTCAAAAATAAAACTAAGTGGGTGTGCATCCAACTCGCTTGCTCACGAACCTAGGGCAATTTGAAGGAATCCCATCATTGGAATATACAAGAAAAGTTCTATAATATAAAATTCTCACTAGTATATGAAAATGATATCATAGGAGACTCTCTATCATGAAGATCATGGTGCTACTTTGAAGCACAAGTGTGGTAAAAGGATAGTAGCATTGTCCCTTCTCTCTTTTTCTCTCATTTTTTTATTTGTGCCTTTCTCTCTTTTTTATGGCCTCTTCTTTTTTTACCTTTTTTCGTCCGGAGTCTCATCCCGACTGGTGAGGGAATCATAGTCTCCATCATCCTTTCCTCACTAGGACAATGCTCTAATAATGAAGATCATCACAAATTTATTTACTTACAACTCAAGAATTACAACTTGATACTTAGAACAAAATATGACTCTATGTGAATGCCTCAGGCGGTGTACCGGTATGTGCAACGAATCAAGAGTGACATGTATGAAAGAATTATGAATGGTGCATTTGCCACAAATACAATGTCAACTACATGATCATACAAAGCAATATGACAATGATGGAGTGTGTCATAATAAACGGAACGGTGGAAAGTTGCATGGAAATATATCTCGGAATGGCTATGGAAATGCCATATTAGGTAGGTATGGTGGCTGTTTTGAGTAAGATATATGGTGGGTGTACGATACCGGCAAAAGTTACGCGGTATTAGAGAGGCTAGCAATGGTGGAAGGGTGAGAGTACGTATAATCCATGGACTCAACATTAGTCATAAAGAACTCACATACTTATTGCAAAAATCTATTAGTTATCAAAACAAAGTACTACGCGCATGCTCCTAGGGGGATAGATTGGTAGGAAAAGACCATCGCTCGTCCCCGACCGCCACTCATAAGGAAGACAATCAATAAATAAATCATGCTCCGATTTCATCACATAACGGTTCACCATACGTGCATGCTACGGGAGTCACAAACTTTAACACAAGTATCTCTCAAATTCACAATTACTCAACTAGCATGACTCTAATATCACCATCTTCATATCTCAAAACAATCATAAGGAATCAAACTTCTCATAGTATTCAATGCACTTTATATGAAAGTTTTTATTATACCCATCTTGGATGCCCATCATATTAGGACTAGTTTTATAACCAAAGCAAATTACCATGCTGTTCTAAGGACTCTCGAAATAATATAAGTGAAGCATGAGAGATCAATAATTTCTATAAAATAATACCACCATCGTGTTTCTAAAAGATATATGTGAAGCACTAGAGCAAAATTATCTAGCTCAAAAGATATAAGTCAAGCACATAGAGTATTCTAATAAATTCCAATTCATGTGTGTCTCTCCAGAAGGTGTGTACAGCAAGGATAATTGTGGTAAACTAAAAAGCAAAGACTCAAATCATACAAAATGCTCCAAGCAAAACACATATCATGTGGTGAATAAAAATATCGCCTCAAGTAAAGTTACCGATAGACAAAGACGAAAGAGGGGATGCCTTCCGGGGCATCCCCAAGCTTAGGTTTTTGGTTATCCTTGAATTTTACCTTGGGGTGCCTTGGTAATCCCCAAGCTTAGGCTCTTGCCACTCCTTATTCCAAAATCCATCAAATCTTTACCCAGAAACTTGAAAACTTCACAACACAAAACATCAACAGAAAATCTCATGAGCTCCGTTAGTATAAGAAAATAAACCACCACTTTAAGGTACTGTAAATGAACTCATTATTTATTTATACTGGTATTAAACCTACTGTATTCCAACTTATCTATGGTTCATACCCCCCGATACTGCTCATAGATTCATCAAAATAAGCAAACAACACACGAAAAACAGAACCTGTCTAAACAGAACAGTCTGTAGCAATCTGTATCATTCGAATACTTATGTAACTCCAAAAATTCTGAAATAAATTAGTGCACGTGAGGAATTTTTCTATTAATCATCTGCGAAAATAATCAACCTAAAATCACTCTCTTGTACAAAATGGCAGCTAATCTTGTGAGCGCAAAAGTTTCTGTTTTTTACAGCAAGATCGCAAAGACTTCACCCAAGTCTTCCCAAAGGTTCTACTTAGCACAAACACTAATTAAAACATAAAACAACATATAAATAGAAGCTAGATGAATTATTTATTACTAAACATGAGCAAAAATCAAAGAACAAAAATAAAATTGGGTTGTCTCCCAACAAGCGCTATTGTTTAACGCCCCTAGCTAGGCATTGATAATTTTAATGATGCTCACATCAAAGAGAAGAATTAAAGCACAAAGAGAGCATCATAGAACACGTGGTAAACACATCTAAGTCTAACATACTTCCTATGCATAGGCATTTTATAAGCAAACAAATTATCATAGCAAGCAAAAATTAGCATATGCAAGGAAGAAGAAAGAGACGATAGCAATCTCAACATGACGAGAGGTAATTTAGTAAGATAAAAATTTCTACAACCATATTTTCCTATCTCATAATAATTACATGTAGGATCATAGGCAAATTAAACAAAATAGCTATCACATAACATATTCGCAACATGATCCACATGCATGCGAAGTTGACACTCTTCCAAAATAGTGGGATTATCATTAACTAAAGTCATGACCTCTCCAAACCCACTTTTATCAAAAATACCATAAGATTGAACATTCTCCAAATATGTGGGATATAAAGTTGACACTCTTCCAAACCAACTTTCAATATTATTGCAAACACTATTATCAATCTCATATTCAGCATGGGGCTTAAATAAATTTTCAAGATCATAAGAAGAATCACCCCAATCATGATCATTGCAACAAGTAGTAGACGTAGCAAAACTAGCATCCCCAAGCTTGGGGTTTTGCATATTATTAGCACAATTTACATCAAGAGAATTTATAGTAAAATCATTGCAATCATGCTTTTTATTCAAGGAGCTATCGTGAATCTCTTCATAAATTTCTTCATCACAATTTTCAGATTCACGAAATTCAAGCAAAACCTCATAAAGGTAATCCAGTGTACTCAAATCACTAGAAATTGGTTCATCATAATTGGATCTCTTAAAAAGATTAGCAAGGGGATGAGGATCCATAAACTTTTAGCAAGCGAAGATGCAAGCAAAAAGAAGGCACATGGTAACACAAGATCGAAAGGAAGGAGGGCGAAGAAAAGGCAAAGCTTTTCGAAAATCGTTTTAGAGGTGGGGGATAGGAAAACGAGAGGCGAATGGAAAATAATGTAATGCAAGGAAGAAGAGTTTATGATGAGTACTTGGTATGTCCTGACTTGACCGTAGATCTCCCCAGCAACGGCGCCAGAAATCCTTCTTGCTACCTCTTGAGCATGCATTGGTTTTCCCTTGAAGAGCAAAGGGTGATGAAGCAAAGTAGCGTACGTATTTTCCTTAGTTTTGAGAACCAAGGTATCAATCCAGTAGGAGATAACGCACAAGTCACCTAGTACCTGCAGAAACAATCAAGAAGCTTGCAACCAATGCGATAAAGGGGTTGTCAATCCCTTCACGGTCACTCGCAAAAGTAAGATCTAATAAAGATAGTAAAGTAAATATTTTTGGTATATTTGTTGTATAGATTGGAAAGTAAAGATTGCAAAATAGTAAACGAGATGCGATGTAAATAAAAGAGATGCAATATAATAAGAAAGAGACCCAGGGGCCATAGGTTTCCCTAGTGGCTTGTCTCAAGATAGCATGTATTACGATGAGTGAACAAATTACTGCCGAGCAATTGAAAGACAAGCACATAATCATGAGAATATCTAAGGCAATGATCATGAATATAGGCATCACGTCCGTGTCAAGTAGACCGAAATGATTCTGCATCTACTACGATTACTCCACACATCGACCGCTATCCAGCATGCATCTAGAGTATTAAGTTCATAAGAACAGAGTAACGCATTAAGCAAGATGACATGATGTAGAGGGATAAACTCAAGCAATATGATATAAACCCCACCTTTTTATCCTCGATGGCAACAATACAATACGTGCCTTGCTGCCCCTACTGTCACTGGGAAAGAACACCGCAAGTTTGAACCCAAAGCTAAGCACTTCTCCCATTGCAAGAAAGATCAATCTAGTAGGCCAAACTAAATCGATAATTCGAAGAGACTTGCAAAGATATAAAATCATGCATATAAGAATTTAGAGAAGAACCAAATAATATTCAAAGATAATCTTGTTCATAAATCCACGATTCATCGGATCTCGGCAAACACACCGCAAAAGAGTATTACATCAAATAGATCTCCGAGAACATCGAGGAGAACTTTGTGTTGAGAATCAAAGAGAGAGAAGAAGCCATCTAGCTAATAATTGTGGACCCGAAGGTCTGTGGTAAACTACTCACGCTTCATCGGAGAGGCTATGGTGTTGATGTAGAAGCACTCCATGATCGATTCCCCCTCCGACAGATCACCGAAAAAGGCCCCAAGATGGTATCTCACGGGTACAGAAAGTTGCGGCGGTGGAAAAGTGGTTTCATGGCTCCCCTTGATGTTTTAGGGTATAAGAGTATATATAGGCGAAAGAAGTACGTCGGTGGAGCTACGAGGGGCCCACGAGGGTGGGGGTGCGCCTACCCCCTGGGCGCGCCCTCCTGCCCCGTGGCCGCCTCGTGGCGTTCTAGAATTCAACTCCAAGTCTTCTGGTTTGCTTTCGGTCCAAGAAAGATCATCGCGAAGGTTTCATTCCGTTTGGATTCTGTTTGGTATTCCTTTTCTGCAAAACTCTAAAATAGGCAAAAAAAACAGAAACTCGCACTCGGCCTCCGGTTAATAGGTTAGTCCCAAAAATAATATAAAAGAGCATATTAAAGCCCATTAAACATCCAAAACAGATAATATAATAGCATGAAACAATAAAAAAATTATAGATACGTTGGAGACGTATCAGTCTCCCATGATTTCCCACATCTCTCCATCTCCCACTTTACTACACACACCGATCGATATACGCCCTCTAGCTAGCCAGGCCTGCCTACGACACACAAACATGTACACACATAGTCCCTCCCCCCGTCTCACCATCCATGCCTCCTGACCTAACTCTGAGGCACGCGGGAACTGCCGCCCCCTCTGTTGTTATCCATCTTGCACTCATATAGTGTCACAAGCTAGCTGCACCCCTCCCCCCACCACACACACACCTCTCCCTCTCTTCATCACTTCGGGTGTTCTTTATCTCTGACACATGCATGCATGTGCACCAATCAATTTCCCTCTATGTGTAGCCAGGTCTCTCGCTATTTCCGCAAACAAAATGACCGATCTATATATCTAGTTAAGTCTCCCCCTCTTTACCCATGTACACATCGACCGAACCACGACCTTGTTGGAAATATGCCCTAGAGGCAATAATAAAGGATTATTATTATATTTCCTTGTTCGTGATAATTGTCTTTTATTCATGCTATAATTGTATTATCCGGAAATCGTAATACACGTGTGAATACATAGACCACAATATGTCCCTAGTGAGCCTCTAGTTGACTAGCTCGTTGATCAATAGATAGTCATGGTTTCTCGACTATGGACATTGGATGTCATTGATAACGGATCACATCATTAGGAGAATGATGTGATGGACAGACCCAATCCTAAGCATAGCACAAGATCGTGTAGTTCGTTTTGCTAGAGCTTTTCCAATGTCAAGTATCCTTCCTTAGACCATGAGATCGTAACTCCGGATACCGTAAGAGTGCTTTGGGTGTACCAAACTTCACAACGAATCGGGTGACTATAAAGGTGCACTACAGGTATCTTCGAAAGTGTCTGCATTGGGTTGACACGGATCGAGATCTGGATTTGTCACTCCGATGACGGAGAGGTATCTCTGGGCCCACTCGGTAATGCATCATCATAATGAGCTCAAAGTGACCAAGTGATTGGTTACAGGATCATGCGTTACTGATGAGTAAAGTGACTTGCGGTAACGAGACTGAACGAGGTATTGGGATACCGACGATCGAGTCTCGCAAGTAACGCATCGATTGACAAAGGGAATTGAATACGGGATTAATTGAATCGTCGACATCGTGGTTCATCCGATGAGATCATCGAGGAGTATGTGGAGTCAACATGGATATCCAGATCCGCTGTTGGTTATTGACCGGAGAGCCGTCTCGGTCATGTTCGCATGTCTCCCGAACCCGTAGGGTCTACACACTTAAGGTTCGGTGACGCTAGGGTTGTATGAATATGAGTATGCAGCAAACCAAATGTTGTTCGGAGTCCCGATGAGATCCCGGACGTCACGAGGAGTTCCGGAATGGTCCGGAGGTAAAGAATTATATATAGGAAGTGCTATTTCGCCATCGGGAGAATTTCGGGTTTACGGTATTGTACCGGACCACCGGAAGGGTCCCGGAGTCCACCGGTGGGGCCACCTATCCCGGAGGGCCCGTGGGCTGAAGTGGGAGAGAACCAGCCCTGTGGGCTGGTGCGCCCACTTGGGCCCCTGCGCCTAGGGTTGGAAACCCTAGGGTGGGCGCGCCCACTGCCTTGGGGGCAAGCCTCCCCCTTGGTCCGCCCCCTTGGGAGATCAGATCTCCAGGGCGGCGCCCCAGGGGCCTATATAAGGGGGAGGAGGGGCAGCCGCACCCTTGCATCTTGGCGCCTCCTCTCCCTGCTACACCTCTCCTCCTCCGTCACGTGCTTGGCGAAGCCTGCCGAGTGCTTGCTTCTCCACCAACACCACGCCGTCGTGCTGCTGCTGGAGCCATCTTCCTCAACCTCTCCTTCCCCCTTGCTGGATCAAGA
Source organism: Aegilops longissima (assembly GCA_021605205.1). Classification (NCBI taxonomy): domain Eukaryota; kingdom Viridiplantae; phylum Streptophyta; class Magnoliopsida; order Poales; family Poaceae; genus Aegilops; species Aegilops longissima. Next base: position 502,133,828 of record CM038679.1, read on the forward strand.
AGGAGGAGACGTCATCCACTCCATACGTGTGTTGAACGCGGAGGTGCCGTCCGTTCGGCACTCGGTCATCGGTGATTTGGATCACGGCGAGTACGACTCCATCATCCACGTTCTAGTGAACGCTTCGCACGCGATCTACAAGTGGTATGTAGATAAAATCTCTCCCATGACTCGTTGCTTAGATGAACTCATAGATGGATCTTGGTGAAACCATAGGAAAAATTTAATTTTCTGCAACGCTCCCCAACAAGGGCATCATGAGCTAGGTCTATGCGTAGTTCTCTATTGCACGAGTAGAACACAATTCTGTTGTGGGCGAGATCTTGTCAACTTGCTTGCCGCTACTAGTCTTTTCTTGCTTCAGCGGTATTGTGGGATGAAGCGCCCGGACCGACCTTACACGCCTTACGTGAGACAGGTTCCACCGATCGACATGCACTAGTTGCATAAGGTGGCTAGAGGGTGTCTGTCTCCCCTACTTTAGTTGGAGCGGATTAGATGAAAAGGGTCCTTATGAAGGGTAAATAGAAGTTGACAAAAATCACGTTGTGGTTATTCGTAGGTAAGAAAACGTTCTTGCTAGAACCCAATTGCAGCCACGTAAAAGATGCAACAACAATTAGAGGACGTCTAACTTGTTTTTGCAGCAATTGTCATGTGACGTGATATGGCCAGAAGTTGTGATGAATGATGAATGATATATTGTGATGTATGAGATCATGTTCTTGTAATAGGAATCACGACTTGCATGTCGATGAATATGACAACCGGCAGGAGCCATAGGAGTTGTCTTATTTTTGTATGACCTGCGTGTCATTGAAGAACGCCATGTAAATTACTTTACTTTATTGCTAAACGCGTTAGCCATAGAAGTAGAAGTAGTCGTTGGCGTGACAACTTCATGAAGACACGATGATGGAGATCATGATGATGAAGATCATGGTGTCATGCCGGTGACAAGATGATCATGGAGCCCCAAAGATGGAGATCGAAGGAGCTATATGATATTGGCCATATCATGTAACTACTTTATATAATTGCATGTGATGTTTATTATGTTTATGCATCTTTTTTACTTAGAGCGACGGTAGTAAATAAGATGATCCCTTATAATAATTTCAAGAAAGTGTTCCCCCTAACTGTGCACCATTGCTAAAGTTCGTCATTTCGAAGCACCACGTGATGATCGGGTGTGATAGATCCTTACGTTCACATACAACGGGTGTAAGACAGTTTTACACATGCATAAACACTTAGGGTTAACTTGACGAGCCTAGCATGTACAGACATGGCCTCGGAACACAAGAGACCGAAAGGTCGAACATGAGTCGTATGGAAGATATGATCGACATGGAGATGTTCACCGACGATGACTAGTCCGTCTCACGTGATGATCGGACACGACCTAGTCGACTCGGATCATGTAACACTTAGATGACTTGAGGGATGTCAAATCTGAGTGGGAGTTCATTAAATATTTGATTAGATGAACTTAATTATCATGAACTTAGTCTAAAGTCTTTGCAAAATATGTCTTGTAGATCAAATGGCCAACGCTCATGTCAACATGAACTTCAACGCGTTCCTAGAGAAAACCAAGCTGAAAGATGATGGCAGCAACTATTCGGACTGGGTCCGGAACCTGAGGATCATCCTCATAGCAGCCAAGAAACAATATGTCCTAGAAGCGCGGCTAGGTGAAGCACCCATCCTAGAGAACCAAGACATTATGAATGCTTGGCAGTCTCGTGTTGATGATTACTCCCTCGCTCAAGGCGGCATGCTTTACAGCTTAGAACCGGGCTCCAAAAGCGTTTTGAGCAACATGGAGCATATGAGATGTTTGAGGAGCTGAAAATGGTTTTCCAAGCTCATGCCCGGGTCGAGAGATATGAAGTCTCCGACAAGTTCTATAGTTGTAAGATGGAGGAAAACAGTTCACAAGGAGCACATACTCAAAATGTCAGGTTGCACAACCGCCTGTCCCAGTGGACATTAACCTCCCGGATGAGGCGGTCATTGACAGAATCCTTCAGTCGCTCCCACCAAGCTATAAGAGCTTCGTGATGAACTACAAATGCAGGGGATGGTGAAGACCATTCCTGAAGTATTCTCAATGCTGAAGTCAGCAGAGGTTGAAATCAAGAAAGAACATCAAGTGTTGATGGTTAATAAAACCACTAAGTTCAAGAAGGGCAAGGGTAAGAAGAACTTCAAGAAGGACGGCAAGGATGTTGCCGCCTGCAAGCAAGTTGCCGGAAGAAGTCAAAGAATGGACCCAAGCCCGAGACAGAGTGCTTTTATTGCAAAGGAAGGGCCATCGAAGCGGAACTGCCCCAAATACTTAGCGGACAAGAAGGCCGGCAACACTAAAGGTATATTTGATATACATGTAATTGATGTGTACCTTACCAGTACTCGTAGTAACTCCTGGGTATTTGATACCGGTGCTGTTGCTCATATTTGTAACTCACAGCAGGAGCTGCGGAATAAACGGAGACTGGCGAAGGACGAGGTGACAATGCGCGTCGGGAATGGTTCCAAGGTCGATGTGATCGCCGTCGGCACGCTACCTCTACATTTACCTATGGGATTAGTTTTAAACCTCAATAATTGTTATTTAGTGCCAAGTTTGAGCATGAACATTATATCAGGATCTCGTTTAATGCGAGATGGCTACTCATTTAAATCCGAGAATAATGGTTGTTCTATTTATATGAGAGATATGTTTTATGGTCATGCTCCGATGGTCAATGGATTATTATTAATGAATCTCGAACGTAATATTACACATATTCATAGTGTGAATACCAAAAGATGTAAAGTTGATAACGATAGTCCCACATACTTGTGGCACTGCCGCCTTGGTCACATTGGTGTCAAGCGCATGAAGAAGCTCCATTCTGATGGACTTTTATAGTCTCTCGATTATGAATCATTTGACACATGCGAAACCTGCCTTATGGGCAAAATGACCAAGACTCCGTTCTCCGGAACAATGGAGCGAGCAACCAACTTATTGGAAATCATACATACCGATGTGTGCGGTCCAATGAGCGTCGAGGCTCGCGGAGGATATTGTTATGTTCTCACTCTCACTGATGACTTGAGTAGATATGGGTATGTCTACTTGATGAAACACAAGTCTGAGACCTTTGAAAAGTTCAAGGAATTTCAGAATGAGGTAGAGAATCAACGTGGCCAAAAAATAAAGTTCTTACGATCAGATCGTGGAGGAGAATATTTAAATCACGAATTTGGTACACACTTAAGGAAATGTGGAATCGTTTCACAACTCACGCCGCTGAACACCTCAGCGAATGGTGTGTCCGAACGTCGAATCGCACTCTATTGGATATGGTGCGATCTATGATGTCTCTTACAGATTTACCGCTATCATTTTGGGGATACGCCTAGAGACAGCTACATTCACTTTATATAGGGCACCGCCTAAATCCGCTGAGACGACAATCGTATGAATTATGGTTTGGGAAGAAACCTAAGCTGTCGCTTTCTAAAAGTTTGGGGATGCGATGCTTATGTCAAGAAACTTCAACCTAAAAGCTCGAACCCAAGTCGGAAAATGCATCTTCATAGGATACCCTAAGGAAACCATTGGGTATACCTTCTACCTTAGATCCGAAGGCAAGATCTTTGTTGCCAAGAACGGATCCTTTCTTGAAAAAGAGTTTCTCTCGAAAGGAGTAAGTGGGAGGAAAGTAGAACTCGATGAAGTACTACCTCTTGAACCGGAAAATAGTGCAGCTCAGGAAAATGTTCCTGTGGTGCCTACACCTACTTGAGAGGAAATTAACGATGATGATCAAAGTACTTCGGATCAAGTTGCTACTGAACTTCGTAGGTCCACAAGGACACGTTCCACACCAGAGTGGTATGGCAACCCTGTCCTGGAAATCATGTTGTTAGACAACGGTGAACCTTCGAACTATGAAGAAGCGATGGCGGGCCCGGATTCCAACAAATGTCTTGAAGCCATGCAATCCGAGATAGGATCCATGTATGAAAACAAAGTATGGACTTTGACAGACTTGTCGGATGATCGGCGAGCGATAGAAAACAAATGGATCTTTAAGAACAAGACAAACGCGGATGGTAATGTCACCATCTATAAAGCTCGACTTGTCGCTAAGGGTTATCGGCAAGTTCAAGGGATTGACTATGATGAGACTTTCTCTCCCGTAGCGAAGCTTAAGTCCGTCCGAATCATGTTAGCAATTGCCGCATACTATGATTATGAGATATGGCAGATGGACGTCAAAACGGCATTCCTTAACGGTTATCTTAAGGAAGAGCTGTATATGATGCAGCCGGAAGGTTTTGTCGACCCTAAGAATGCTAACAAGGTATGCAAGCTCCAGCGATCCATTTATGGGCTGGTGCAAGCATCTCGGAGTTGGAACATTCGCTTTGATGAGATGATCAAAGCGTTTAGTTTATGCAGACTTATGGAGAAGCCTGCGTTTATAAGAAAGTGAGTGGGAGCTCAGAGCATTTCTCATATTATATGTAGATGACATACTTTTGATGGGAAATGATATAGAACTCTTGGACAGCATTAAGGCCTACTTGAATAAAAGTTTTTCAATGAAGGACCTTGGAGAAGCTGCTTACATATTAGGCATCAAGATCTATAGGGATAGATCGAGACGCCTCATAGGTCTTTCACACAAGCACATACCTTGATAAAATTTTGAAGAAATTCAAAATGGATCAGTCCAAGAAAGGGTTCTTGCCTGTACTGCAAGGTGTGAGATTGAGCTCGGCTCAATGCCCGACCACGGCAAAAGATAAAGAAGAGATGAGCGTCATCCCTATGCCTCGCCATAGGATCTATTATGTATGCCATGTTGTGTACTAGACCTGATGTAAACCTTGCCGTAAGTTTGGTAGGAAGGTACCAAAGTAATCCCGCAAGGAACACCGGACAGCGGTCAAGAATATCCTGAAGTACCGAAAAGGACAAAGGACATGTTTCGTTTATGGAGGTGACGAAGAGCTCGTCAGAAGGGTTACGCCGACGCTTAGCTTCGACACGCATCAAGATGACTCTAAGTCACAAACCGGATACGTGTATATGTTGAATGGTGGAGCAAGAAGGCTGGTGCAGCTGCAAGCGAGCGCCGTGGCGGGATCTACGTGTGAAGCGGAGTACATGGCAGCCTCGGAGGCAGCGATGAAGCAATTTGGGTGAAGGAGTTCATCATCGACCTAGGAGTTATACCCAATGCGTCGGGGCCAATCAAACTCTTCTGTGACAACACCGGAGCTATTGCACTTGCCAAGGAGCCCAGGTTTCACAAGAAGACCAGCACATCAAGCGCCGCTTCAACTCCATCCATGAAAATGTTCAAGATGGAGACATAGAAATTTGCAAAGTGCATACGGATCTGAATGTCGCAGATCCGCTGACTAAACCTCTTCCATGAGCAAAACATGATCAACACCGTAACTCTATGGGTGTTCGGTTCATCACAATGTAACTAGATTATTGACTCTAGTGCAAGTGGGAGACTGTTGGAAATATGCCCTAGAGGCAATAATAAAAGGATTATTATTATATTTCCTTGTTCGTGATAATTGTCTTTATTCATGCTATAATTGTATTATCCGGAAATCGTAATACACGGTGAATACATAGACCACAATATGTCCCTAGTGAGCCTCTAGTTGACTAGCTCGTTGATCAATAGATAGTCATGGTTTCTAACTATGGACATTGGATGTCATTGATAACGGATCACATCATTAGGAGAATGATGTGATGGACAAGACCCAATCCTAAGCATAGCACAAGATCGTAGTTCGCTTTTGCTAGAGCTTTTCCAATGTCAAGTATCTCTTCCTTAGACCATGAGATCGTAACTCCCGGATACCGTAAGAGTGCTTTGGGTGTACCAAACGTCACAACGAATCGGGTGACTATAAAGGTGCACTACAGGTATCTCCGAAAGTGTCTGCGGGTTCACACGGATCGAGACTGGATTTGTCACTCAGTATGACCGAGAGGTATCTCTGGCCCACTCGGTAATGCATCATCATAATGAGCTCAAAGTGACCAAGTGATTGGTTACAGGATCATGCATTACGGTATTTAGTAAAGTGACTTGCTCGTAACGAGACCGAACGAGGTATTGGGATACCGACGATCGAAGTCTCGCAAGTAACGCACCGATTGACAAAGGGAATTGAATACGGATTAATTGAATCTCGACATCGTGGTTCATCCAATGAGATCATCGAGGAGTATGTGGAGTCAACATGGGTATCCATATCCCGCTGTTGGTTATTGACCGTGAGCCGCCTCGGTCATGTCTCATGTCTCCGAACCCGTAGGGTCTACACACTTAAGGTTCGGTGACGCTTAGGGTTGTATGAATATGAGTATGCAGAAAACCGGATGTTGTTCGAGTCCTGATGAGATCCCGGACGTCACGAGGAGTTCCGGAATGGTCCGGAGGTAAAGAATTATATATAGGAAGTGCTATTTCGCCATCGGAGAATTTCGGGTTTACGGTATTGTACCGGACCACCGGAAGGGTCCCGGAGTCCACCGGTGGGGCCACCTATCCCGGAGGGCCCCGTGGGCTGAAGTGGGAGAGAACCAGCCTGGTGGGCTGGTGCGCCCCACTTGGGCCCCCTGCGCCTAGGGTTGGAAACCCTAGGGGGGGGCACCCACTTGCCTTGGGGGCAAGCCTCCCCCTGGTCCGCCGCCCCCTTGGGAGATCAGATCTCCAGGGCGGCGCCCCCAGGGGCCTATATAAAGGGGAGGGAGGGGCAGCCGCACCTTGCATCTTGGCGCCTCCCTCTCCCCGCTACACCTCTCCTCCTCTCGTCACGTGCTTGGCGGCCCCTGCCGAAGTGCTGCTTCTCCACCAACACCACGCCGTCGTCTGCTGCTGGAGCCATCTTCCTCAACCTCTCCTTCCCCTTGCTGGATCAAGAAGGAGGAGACGCCATCCGCTCCGTCACGCAGTGTTGAACGCGGAGGTGCCGTCCGCTCGCACTCGGTCATCGGTGATTTGGATCACGGCGAGTACGACTCCATCATCCGCGTTCTAGTGAACGCTTCCGCACGCGATCTACAAGTGGTATGTAGATGCAATCTCTCTCCCATGACTCGTTGCTTAGATGAAATCATAGATGGATCTTGGTGAAACCATAGGAAAAATTTTAATTTTCTGCAACGTTCCCCAACAGACCTCTCTACATAGGACTGCCTACCACACACACATTAATTGTCCCTCCCCGTCTCATCATCCATGCCTTCCGCTTTGTCTATCGACCGGACATGCGCGCCCACGGAGGTTATCGTCCCCTCTCTTTGATTATCGATCTCGCACTTGTACTCCTTCCTTGTCTTCGTCTAGTTGGCCTCTCGCATCATCTTCCAACATGCACCCCCTCTTTCCTAGCGGTTGTACGTTCGTAAAGTTCTTCCCTCTATTCGTGTCTATCGATATATCGCATAAACGATCCCTCCCCCTCTCTTCTCGTATATCGACCCCTCCACATACATATACTATGTATTCAGGCCTCTCTTTGACTCAAACATATGTGTAGAGGCATGTCGCACACACCATCTCCCTCCCTCTCTCTCTAAAACACCCACTAGGTGGAGGACATGTATGAAGAGAAGAGGTGCACACATGCACACACTGCCTCCCTCATACACACACGTGGGTACATGGTGGAGCACATTTCTCTAAGGAGAGTTAGGCCTCGTGATAACCTGATGCATGTTGAAAGACTTGTTAGATGACGTGGCACTAGTACTCCCGGTACATGCAAAGCAAGTAGGAAACAAAATACGAGGAAGTTTTTGTTTCGGATGATGTCTCTCTTTTTCAGTGAATATATTTATGAATAAAATGATGGGGGGCATCAATGAAGCCACGTGGCACACGTGGAGGTGTTGTTTGCCAGCTTCTTGTGTGGATTGATCACACCTACGTGTTGATGGTTCCAGAAGAACAAGAACATAGACACTGCTGGGTACAATGAGGTTACTGTAGACGTGAATCCCAGGCACTTAGACCATTGGATCAACATCAATGAACGGCTAATATCGTGTCACACGTGAAATTAAGAATTTCCAAACTGATTATAGAAATAGCCAGCAGCAGACTACTCATTTTTTGCTTCGAGAGGTTGCAGGCGTCGGCTCTGCCACGATGGCCTCTGAGAACGTGGGCCCACATACACATCCGAGAAACGTATGTATCGTCGGGCAAACTCCCACGCCCCCGCTACACTCAGAAAGAAAGATAAAAACTCCCTCGCTGGAAAAACACCGCCCTCGCCATTCTAATGAGGATTTCTATCGACAGATCTCGTTAAGGAGCCAAAGCAAGTGTTACCCTTTACAAATTAAGTTAGGAGGTAAACTTACAGCCCGTCGCATTGGCGTCGCCCCAACACAGGGTCGGTCCAGCCTGCCGCTCACAGAAGGGACGCACATCGGCTTGGTGCGTCACTGACATGTGCAACCGTATGTAAGCAGTAGCACCAACACACGGTCGGTCTGGCCTGCTGCTTATCTAAGGGACACACATCGGCTTGGTACATCACTAACATGTGCGATCTCATGTGAGCAGTAGCATGAACAGACGGTATGTTCGGCCCGCCGCTCACCGAAGAGACGCACATCGGCTTGGTACATCACTTATGTTCGACGGCATGTGAGCAGTAGCAAACCAACAGACCAAGCTCCCCCACCTACCACGCGCCAAAATCTCGACCTTTTACTATAGATCCCTTTAAAAAAATGAAGATTGCACCAAGGAGCAGACCATGGCAGTTGCGAACGCTCATGTGGCATTTTCATGGGTAGGGGAGGGGGCATGGTGTTGCAGTTTTGTATAATGCCATGGCACTTCTTTTTTTACTACTGTTTTCATCCAATAATTGGCACTGTTAGATGCAGATCTTATGGATATTGGGGCGTTCGCCGGGAAGAGCCTCGTGGCGAGCTATTGACTAGTCTTTTTTTCACACGCATTACATCGACACACATCATGTCTCACCCTCTTTCCCACGCACACACCTAGACTCATGAGTCTCTTCGGACTTCTCGCACACACCATCTATAGCTCTCTAGGTCGATGCCACCCACATACACTTGTACTCTATGTTTAGTACATTGTACATGAAGAGAATAGGTGCATGCACGCACTCGTCCTCTCTCACACACACATATGTAGCTACGAATTGATGAATTGTAGTGTTCTCAACCATATGATTTGATATATGAAAGGTTCACGTTGCTCCTTGTCCTTGAGATTGAAAAGTTCAAAACATGGAGGCTCAGCTGGAGGCGCGAGGTTTTGGTTAATGTGCGTGCCGCACAAGGCACCAAAACGACACGAGCTTGGTCTACCTGGTGCGCAGTTGGGGTGAGTACTACTAGTAGTACTACTTTGATGTGTTGCGTCAACTCACAAAAGTATGCACCACTTCCTCAACAAACAAGCATATAAGCCGCTTATAATTAGGTTTACTTCTTATCCCATGGTATGACCCGCCCATATCATGGTCGGGTTATCCAGTGGCGGCTTGAAGAATAGGCTCGTCATATGGGTCGTGAAGATCAAGAGCTCATGGCTCGGAGGACAACTCAATATGCAGGCTGTCTCATGGCCCGGCACCTGGGATGCCAGCTTGATGAAGTAGAGTATTACCTCCATAGAGAGGGCCCGAACCTGGGTAAACATCGTGTCCCCTGTCTCCTGTTACCATCGACCTTAGACGCTTAGTTTGGGACCCCCTACCTGAGATCCACCGGTTTTGACACCCACATTGGTGCTTTCATTGAGTGTTTCGCTGTGTCGTCACCAGAAGGCTCGATGGCTCCGACGATCATCTACAACAATATTGTCCAGGGGGAAGTTTTTCTCCCTGGACAGATCTTTGTATTTGGCAGCTTCGCATTGCGGGCCAACTCACTTGGCCACCTAGAGAAGATCGACAGCTACGCCCCTGGCCATCAGGTCAGATTTGGAAGCTTGAACTACGTTGCCGATATCTGCGGAGACTTGATCTTCGACGGATTCAAGCCCACGGCAGCCGCTCCCTGCCACTGCGATGAACATGACCTAAATCTATCATCGGACCATAACCAGGAGATAGAGCCTGTAAGTGCTCCGGCCCTAGATCCGGAGCAAATTGCGCCATCCGAGGATGGGAAGCTCAACCCCGCCACGGAAGCCACAGACTCAATGGCATTGGATCCGCACACAGACCCAACCTTGAGTGGGATCTGCGTCACCGGAACCTCGGATTCGTCTCCGGCCACAGGTTCTGAACCACGTGCATCCGCGTCCGTCAAGCCTGATCAAGCGTCGGTCGTCGAATTCAGCGCCGAGGACATCTTCCGGCACTCACCTTTTGGCGTGGTGCTAAACTCATTAAAAACCCTCTCCTTAGCAGGGGACTCACAGCCGAATTATATCCGGTTTGAACTGGGGGCTGATGACGGGGAATTTCGCTTCCCACCCACCTCCCACTTAATAGCCACTGTCAAAGACTTAACCGACATGCTCGATTACGGCTCCGAAGACATCGATGGTATGGACGACAGTGCCGGAGAAGAGGAGGCCCAAAACCCACCGTTTACCGGACGCTGGGCGGCCACTTCCTCCTATGATGTGTACATGGTGGACACACCCAAAGAGAATAGCGGTGACAACAAGGAAGACCCAGTCGAGGATAAACCTCCTGAGATACAGCCAAAGCGCCGACGTCAGCAGCGCCGCTCCAAGTCACGCCGTGGAAAAGACAACAATACTGGCACAGGAGAAAATAATACTTTGGACGATGCCAAAGACAATGAAGACCCCGTTGAGCCAACTTCCGAACAGGATGAATGGGAAGACATGCGAGTTAGCCCTGATGAACAGGCCATAAACGAAGACTCGGAGGACAGTAATTATCTTCCGCTCTCCGAGGATGAGGTGAGCCTCGGCAATGAGGATTTTATCGTGCCTGAGGAACCTGTCGAGCTGGAGCGCTTCAAGCGCCGACTAATAGCCACTACAAGGAGCCTGAAAAAGAAGCGGCAGCAGCTTCAAGCTGACCAAGATCTGCTCAACGATAGATGGACTAATGTCCCGGAAACCAAGGAATACGGCCTCGAGCGCCCAGCCAAAAGTTATCCGAAGCGCAAATTGCTACCTTAGTTCGATGACGAGGCACTGGAGCCCATACCATCATCATGCAATGCGGCTGACCGACCACCACGTGGCCGGGAGAAAGCGGCAACCCAAGCCGAACACCAGCCTGCACTACCTCACCACAAAGGCAGAGATAAAACAGCTCGGGGATATACATATGACCTGCGGCAGGACCTGGACAATAGAGCAGGTCAGACCAGATCGAACTACGGATCGTGGGGGCGCGCCCCAACGCGCGACGACGGCCATCCAGCCGGACGCGATAAGCATAATCACGCCCGGCTGAAAACCGCAGACGGACTCCATCCGAGCTACGTCGTGACGTGGCCCGATATAGAGGCGCCGACACCCCCTTGCTTCACTGACGAGGTAATGGAGCATGAATTCCCAGAAGGGTTCAAACCCGTAAACATCGAATCATATGATGGGACAACAGACCCCGTGGTATGGATCGAAGACTTTCTTCTCCATATTCATATGGGCCGCGGTGATGATCTCCATGCCATCAAATACCTCCCACTAAACTCAAGGGACCAGCTCGGTACTGGTTGAACAGTCTGCCCGAAAACTCCATTGGCAGCTGGGAGGACCTGGAAGACGCCTTCCGTGACAACTTCCAAGGTACATACGTCCGACCTCCGGATGCAGATGATTTAAGTCACATAGTCCAACTGCCCGGAGAGTCAGCCATGAAATTCTGGACTAGGTTCTTAACTAGAAAGAACCAGATCGTCAATTGTACGGATGCCGAAGCCCTAGCGGCCTTTAAGCTTAGCATCCACGACGAATGGCTCGCCTGACACCTCGGCCAGGAAAAGCCGAAGTCCATGGCAGCCCTCACGGCGCTTATGACCCGCTTTTGTGCGGGCGAAGATAGCTGGCTAGCCCATAGCAATAACAATGCAAGTGAACCTGGCACTTCTGAAGTCAGAAATAGCAACGCAAGCCCCGACGCAACAGACACAAGCGTCAAAGCAATGGTGACAATACGGATGACACGGCGGTCAACGCCGGATTCAGTGGCTCCAAGTCTGGTCAGCGGAAGAAGCCATACAAAAGGAACAATCCGGGCTCTTCCAGCATGGACCGCATACTCGATCGTCTATGTCAGATCCATGGCACCCCCGATAAACCAGCCAATCATACCCACCAGAGTTGTTGGGTCTTTAAATAGGCTGGCAAGTTAAATGTTGAGGGTGAGGAGAAGGGATCGCAAAGTGAGGACGACGACGAAGAGCCCCATCCACCGAACACATGGGGACAGAAGAAGTTTCCCCTCAGGTCAAAACAGTGAACATGATATACTCTACCCACATCCCCAAGTGGGAGTGCAAACGCGCGCTTAGGGACGTCTACGCGATGGAGCCAGTCGCCCCAAAGTTCAACCCATGGTCGTCCTGCCCGATCACCTTCGACCGTACGGACCATCCGACCAGTATCCGTCATGGCGGTTCAGCCGCACTGGTTCTTGACCCAATAATTGATGGATTTCAACTCACGCGAGTCCTCATGGACGGCGTCAGCAGCCTAAACCTGCTCTATCAGGATACAGTGCACAAAATGGGCATCGATGCCTCAAGGATCAAACCCACAAAACTACCTTTAAAGGAGTCATACCAGGTGTAGAGGCCCGCTGTACGGGCTCAATCACATTGGAAGTTGTCTTCGGATCCCCAGACAGCTTCCAAAGCAAAGAGTTGATCTTCGATATCGTCCCCTTCCGCAGCGGCTATCACTGCTCGGATGAACCGCATTTGCTCAATTCAATGTGGTGCCACACTATGCTTATCTCAAGCTCAAGATGCCCGGACCACGTGGTGTCATAACATTCAATGGAAACACGGAGCGCTCCCTCCGTACCGAGGAGCACACCACGGCCCTGGCAGTGGAAGTACAGTGCGGCCTTTTAATGCAGAACTTTAATTCAGCGGACAAGCTCCCGAACACTGTCAAACGAGTCCGCGCTACTCCGCAGCATGACAGTCCGGCTCGTCAGGAGTTAGACTAGCAATTCGACCTCCGTCTCAGCCTCGACCAAGTGGCGGTATGTGTACCGCGCATACATAATTACGCACTAAAAATACCATGGGCAGAGACGGAGGCATAACCAGATTGTGGTCCACAATACGGCTCGACCTTCCTTGGACGCACATACTTCACACTTTTCTTTTTTATCCTTTTCAGGTTTCTCTTCCACAGGCCCCTCACGGTGGCTTGATCATCGGTCCTTTCGAGGGATAGATTCACCAAGACGACAAGAAGCATTGACGTATAACAAAATCTCTAGGTGGTCTTTTTGACGATCACTCTACCTGTTTTCAGGACCCGCACGCAGCTCTCCCTTGGTCGTGGCATGTTAAATAGCCATGTTGCTTATCGCACTACTTGTACAAATACGCTTTGACGTATTAGTCAAACTATAATGGAAACAGTTTGCGGCCCAACTTCTGCGGCACTAGCTTACTACTTCATTTTTTCTTGATAATCTTATCAATTGCACCCATACATTTTGGTACGCTTTAATTCGCCAGGGGCTTCATTATGCTCCACACTACGGCAACAAAGTCTGAACACTTTTTACAGTATAGTTCGGCACCCCAAATTTTAGCATTATATGCATCGGCTCCGAATCATGTCATTGGTCAATAGTTGGGTTGCCCGGCTCTTGTGCTTACTACCTTACGTTCCGCTATATCGGCTAGGGTAGTAAAGGGAGAACTACTGCGATTGTGTCCTGGTTTATCCGGATGAGCACCACAGTAGAGAAAGCCGAAAACTGACTGTCATGATGCGGCGAGAGCTGGTCAGCTATTCGGAGGTTAAAAATCTTTTGCAATTTTTTCTGTATTATGCGATGAATCGGCCTTCATCTGATCAGGTGTTTACAGCACCCTAGTCCAGATTCAAGGCTAACTAGGGGTTGCTCCTACATTTTTATTGTCGAACTCCTATGGCTAAGTGAGGGTGATAAAGCCACATAGTCCGATTGCCTGGTTCGTTGCACTAAACACCTCCTTCAAGGACCAAAATCTGGGATCAAGAGTGTTTAGATTCATCCCGAACACCCCCGTACTACCTATGTGGGGGCTGAAGCCGACGACTGGCCACCCTCAGATTTAATAAAAACGGCCGCATAGGAGGTATTTTTTTAATAATAAACAAGTATTATATTACATAAACGGCTTTGTTCCATCATTCAAGACAAGATAACATGAATGTATTCATTCGAAGATAATGTCTTTTGAACACTGGCCCTCTACTATGCGGGATCCCTTGAGGACATCATCAAAATACCGCTCCGGAGTGCGGTGCTCCTTGCCAGTGGGCGGTCCCTCGGTCGCGAGCTTGACGGCGTCCATCTTCGCCCACTGTATCTTGACACGGGAGAAGGCCATCCATGCACCTTCGATGCAGACCGACCGCTTGACAGCATCAAGCTGAGGGCAGGCATTGACCAACCGCTTCACGAGACTGAAGTAGCTGTTGGGTATGGCTTCGGCAGGCCACAGCCGGATTATCAAATCCTTCATGGCTAGTTCGGCCACCCTATGCAGTTCGACCAGCTGTTTCAGCTGGTCGCTAAAGGGCACCGGATGTTCTGGCGCAAGATATTGCGACCAGAACAAGTTCTCCGTCGAGCTCCCCTCTTCGGCTCGGAAGAACTCTGCAACGTCGGCTACACTGCGCGGCAAATCCGCAAACGCTCCTGGATAACTCCAAATCCAGGTTTATAAGAGATACCTCTTCTTCACATACTTGCTTTGCATAATAAAAGCCTTACCCGCCGTGATTTTCTTGGCCTCTTGGATTTCCTAGAGGGTGCCCTGGGCTTCAACCCGGGCATCTTGTGCGCTTTGGCGAGCCTTGGCGAGTTCGGTCTCTTGATCCGCAATATTGCGCTCCAAGAACTCGCATTTCTTAACGGCGTCCTGGAGCTCCTGCTGGACCTCCTCAACCCTGGCCTCGTGTTTTTCACGGGCGGCTCGCTCCTTTGCCGCTTTCTTTTTAGCTCGACCAGCACCTTTTTAAGGGCCTCGACCTTGGTTGCTGCTCCTACAAATATCATGGCAATATGGTCAATACTAATCATCTATCCATTCTGATATATAGAAGGTCTGGGCATACCTTGTTTGTCCTCCAGCTGCTTTTTTACACGGCCGAGCTCTTCCTTGGTCCGCTCCAGACTCTGCCTTAGTCCGGAGACTTCGGCAAAGGGAGTTCGCAGTCGGCAATGACGCCTGCTTAATCACATAGACAAGTATGGTTAGTCTCCTGTGAAAATTGTTTGATCCTCTGTCCGGCTTTTCTTTTTGAACACCCGACAGTGTCTCAGGGGCTACTGTCTATACTGTGACATTCTTTTCACATAATTGCATTGCTTACCTCAAAGCCTGTTAGAAGGCTTGTGCAGGCTTCGGTCAGTCCGCTCTTCGCAGACTGAAAATCTTCTCAATCACTGTACCCATGAGGGTACGGTGTTCCTCAACAATGGAAGCACTTCGCAGCGCTTCTAGTAGAGTATCCGGTGCCTCTGGTTTGACAGAAGTCACCGGTGGAATGGGCACACCTTCTTCTTTCGAAGGAGGCTGCTGGCCGGATTTCGGAGTTGTACCAGTCTCCGGGACCGTATTCGGCTGGGGGCCAAATTGGATATGGCCCCCATCGCCAGTCTCCATGGGGATTTGCTCCCCCATGTGTCCGGCGGCCGAGGCTTCACCCTCCGGTGTCGCCCTGATGGCCTCCCGCGTCTCTCCCCGGCCAGGGATCCTTCAGGACAACACCTCGGTGTCGTCCATGGCCCTGGGAGAGGAGGCTTCCAGAAGGGATCCGTTGTCCATCACCTTCGGGTCCAGCGAATTCCCCAAAGATGAGGATCGCTCGAGACCGGAACGAGCCGGACTGCAAGTGCGTGATTCAACACGTTAAAACTGCGAAGTAAAGAGGTTGATATATGGATGCGTCAGGGTCTTTGAGTACTCACGATTCGGCCAGCGGCTTATCTTGGGGGCACTGCTCTGGGCTGCTATCGATGTCCCACGCGGAGTTATCCATGAGGAAAACCTTCCCCTTCTTGGACGCCTCTGCCTCCAGATTTGTGGAGGACGTCCTCTTCTTCCTTTCCCCCTCAGAGGGGGAGTTGCTTTCCTCCTCCTCCTCGTCGTTCTCGGCGGCGGAGGAGTGTGTCTTGGTGTCTTCGGACGTCACGTCCGAAGCACCCCTGCGGCGGAGGCCACTTCTGGTCTCCTTGGCCTTTTTCTTGGCCTTCTTCTCCGGTGCCTGGTAGGGCGCCGGAACCAGCATCTTTGTCAGAAGTGGCATGGCTGGTTCCTCGGGCAACGGGGCTGGACACTAAATCTGCTCTGCCTTCTTTGTCCAGCCCTGAAAAAATAAATAGGGATGCTTGGGCATCTTCCTTGAGTAAGCAAGTAAATGATACACCTTGAAACGTGAAAGACTTACCGAACTGGCGGGATGGGCTAGGTCGTGCCCACGGTCCTCAGTCGTCTCCGGCCGCGTCTCGTTGCCCTTCAAGAGCACCTTCCAGATATCTTCATGTGTAGTTCCGTAGAACCGTTGCAAGGTCTAGTGCTCGGCCGGATCGAACTCCCACAAATAGCAAGTCCGGCTCTGGCATGGAAGGATCTGGCGAACTAGAATCACCTGGATCACGTTGACGAGCTTGATGTTCTTGTCCACCATGCTCTGGATGTGCGTCTGCAGCAATATTAGCTCGTCCAACGAGGCCCAATTCAGGCCCTTCTCTAGCCAGGAGGTGAGCCGCATCGGGGCTCTGGACTTAAATTCGGGAGCCGCGGCCCAGGTGGCACCATGGGGCTCTGTGATATGGAACCACAGTTGCTGCCACCCTTTGACAGTCTCCACAAAAGTGCCTTTGGTCCGTACAACATTGGGCATCTTGCTCACCATGGCGCCTCCGCACTCTGCGTGCTGGCCGTCCACCACCTTCGGCTTCACATTGAAGATCTTCAGCCACAATCCGAAGTGAGGTGATATGCGGAGGAACGCCTCGCGCACGACAATAAATGCCGAGATCTTGAGGAAGGAGTTGGGGGCCAAATCGTGGAAATCCACCCCATAGTAGAACATAAGTCCGCGGACGAAGGGGTGGAGTGGGAATCCCAGCCCGAAGTGGGGGATGAACACTACCCTCTCATGGGGCTCCGGGGTAGGGACGTTCTGTCCCTCGGTCGAAAGCCGGTGGGCGACCTCCTTGGCCAAATATCCGGCCTCCCGGAGCTGGGTGATGTCCTTCTCCTTGACAGAGGAGACCATCCACTTGCCCTGCGCTCCAGATCCGGACATGATCGGAGTGCTTTTTGAGGCGGAAGAGATGAGGACTTGGGCCCTGGAGCTCGAGAATGGGTGGGCAGAGAAAGAGAAGGCATGGGTGAAAGGGGGTGAATCCTTATCCCTTTATAAAGGAAGCGAATATCAAGCGCCTCCTCACTCGCCTTAAAACTCGCCTGTTTCCCAAGGGCCGGACAGACGGCACGGTTGGACTACCCACGCCCGTATTGATGAGACTCCCGCAATAAGGGGACACGATCTCTGCTTTGACAAGATGTGCCAGTAAAACCGCATCTCGAAACATGAAGCGGCAGGCCGAAAAACGGTTCGGAATAATGACCGGGTGGTGACGTGGTGTCACGCTACAAAAAGTTGTCAGTAGATTGGACTCGTGAAATATTATACTCTCTACGGTTGTGTGTGGTACTTGTTTTGCAGAGCCGGACACATTCTTTGTGTTTGAAGGCTGTTTTAGAGTATTCGGAGGAGGAACCCGCCTTGCAATGCCGAAGACAATCTGCGCACCGGACACCTCGTCATTGAAGCCTGGTTCAGGGGCTACTGAGGGAGTCCTGGACTAAGGGGTCCTCGGGCGTCCGGCCTGTTGGACATGGGCAGTACTGATGGGCTGTGAAGATACAAGACCGAAGACTCTCACTCGTGTCCGGATGGGACTCTCCTTGGCGTGGAAGGCAAGCTTGGCGTCCGGATATGAAGATTCCTTTCTCTGTAACCGACTTTGTACATAATTGGTCCCCTCCGGTGTCTATATAAACCGGAGGGCCTAGTCCATAGGGACAATCATAATCATACAAGCTAGACTTCTAGGGTTTTAGCCATTACGATCTCGTGGTAGATCAACTCTTTTAATACTCATATTCATCAAGATTAATCAAGCAGGAAGTAGGGTATTACCTCCATAGAGAGGGCCCGAACCTGGGTAAACATCGTGTCCCCTGTCTCCTGTTACCATCGACCTTAGACGCACAGTTTGGGACCCCCTACCCGAGATCCGCCGGTTTTGACACCGACAATCAGTCGTATGACCAAGAGTCGCCGCATCAAGCTCTACATTGGCGATTCAGGCTGGGTCCCGAGGCCGACTCGATCGAGTATGGGTACCGGGTACCCTTCGGCAAAATCAATGTCTTCATCGGCAAAATCGGCGAATCAGGACTTGAGCCGGACATCTGCACCGACATCATCGAGCTGGCTCGGCGCACGCAACCCGTCCGGGCTCAAGCTGGCCGGAACCACGTCTTCGTCGGCTTCACCCAGGGGGTCGATCTCTGATACGTCTCCAACGTATCTATAAATTTTTGTTGTTCCATGCTATTATATTATCAAACTTGGATGTTTTATATGCATTATTGCACTATTTTATATCATTTTTTGGGACTAACCTATTAACCTAGTACCAAGTGCCAGTTGTTGTTTTTTCCTTGTTTTTGTCTTTACAGAAAATCAATACCAAACAGAGTCCAAATGGAACGAAACTTTTCGACAATATTTCTTGGACCACAAGACATCGTGGAAGCTTTGGGAGGAGGCCAGAAGGGCCACAAGGTGGCCACAAGTTTAGGGGGCGCGCCCTAGGGTGGCACCCCCAAGCTCGTGGGCCCCCTGTGGCTCCTCTAACCCTAATTCTTCTTCTATAAATACTCAAATATTCCCCGAAGACTAGAGGGCACACAAAAAATACTTTTCCTCCACCGGCAAGTTTCTGTCTTCGTGAGATCCCATCTAGGGACCTTTTCCGGTACTCTGGCGGAGGGGGATTCGATCACAGAGGGCTTCTACACCAACCTTGTTGCCCTTCCAATGATACGGGTCCATAGCTAGTAGCTAGATGGATTCTTCTCTCTCTTTGATCTTCAATACAATGATCTCCTCGATATTCTTGGAGTTCTATTCAATGTAATCTTCTTTTGCGGTGCTTTTGTTGAGATCCAATGAATTCTAGGTTTATGATCAAATTATATATGAATATTATTTGAGTCTTCTCGGAACTCTTTTATGCATGATTTATATAGCTTTGTATTTCTCTCCGATCTATTGATTTGGTTTGGCCAACTAGATTGATTTTTCTTGCAATGGGAGAGGTGCTTTGTAATGGGTTCAATCTTGCGGTGCTCAATCGCAGTGACAGAACGGGACGTGACACATATTTGTATTGTTGCCATTAAGGATAAAAAGGTGGGTTTTGTTAAATTGATTGGATCTATCTCTCTACATCATGTCATCTTGCTTAAGGTGTTACTCCGTTCTTCTTAACTTAATTCACTAGATGCATGCTGGATAGCGATCGATGTGTGGAGTAATAGTAGTATATGCAGGTAGGAGTCGGTCTACTTGTCTCGGACGTGATGCCTATATACATGATCATTGCCTTAGATATTATCATAACTATGTGTTTTTTTATCAATTGCTCAACAGTAATTTGTTTACCCACCATATGCTATCTTTCAAGAGAGAAGCCTCTAGTGAAATTATGGCCCTCGGGTCTATATTTTATCATATTATTTTCAGATGTACAAAATAAAAAACACAAAAATACCTTGCTAAAATTTATTTACTTTTATTTTATTTCACAATTTTATTTATCTTTTATATCTGTCACTATCAGATCTCATCCTTGCAAGTAACCGTGAAGGGATTGACAACCCCTTTATCGCGTTGGGTGCAAGTATTTGTTTCTTTGTGCAGGTGCAATTATTGAAGACTTCTGTGTTCTTCCTAATGGATTGATACCTTGGTTCCTAACTAAGGGAAATACTTATCTCTACTTTGCTGCATCACCCTTTCCTCTTCAAGGGAAAACCAACGCAAGCTCAAGAAGTAGCAGGAAGAATTTCTGGCGCTGTTGTCGGGGAGGATATACATCAAGCCTACGAAGTACCTATCATAAACTCTCATCTCTTGCATTTACATTATTTGTCATTTGCCTCTCGTTTTCCTCTCCCCCACTTCTAAAATGTTTTCAAAAAAATACAAAAATATTTGCCTTTTTATTTGCCTTCTTTTTGTTTGCCTTTATGTCTTACTTGGTTTGTTTGCTTTTTTGTTTGCAATAGTCGTGTGTTTGTTCCAAATCAGAAGCAAAAAGTTTATGGATCCTCATCCACTTGATAATCTTTTTAAAAGATCCAATTATGATGAACCAATTGCTAGTGAGTTGAGTGCACTAGATTATCTTTATGAAGTTTTGCTTGAAATTTACGAATCTGGAAAAATTGTGATGAAGTGCTAAAAGAAGAAATTTATGAAGTGATACACGATAGCTCCTTGAATGAAAAGCATGATTTAAATGGTGTTATTACAAATTCTATTAATGTCAATTGTGGTAATAATACGCAAACCCCAAGATTGGGGAGGCTAATTTTGATATGTCCACTACGTATTGCAATGATCATGATTGGGGTGATTCTTCTTATGATCTTGAAAATTTATTTAAGCCTCATGATGAATATGTTTGCGATAATATTGAATGTTGGTTTGGAAGAGTTCCAATTTGAGGTAATAATGATCCCACTACTTTGGAGAATGATCAATCTTATGAAACTTTTTATAAAAGTGGCCTCACGGAGGTCATGACTTTATTTGATAATAATCCCTCTATTTTGGAAGAGCGTCAACTTTGCATGCATGTGGATCATGTAGAGAATATGTTATGTGATAGCTATATTGTTGAATTTTAATATGATACCACATGTAATTATTATGATATAGGGAAATATGGTTGTAGAAATTTTCATGTTACTAAATTACCTCTCGTTATGTTGAGATTGTCAATGTTTTATTCTTCTCCCTTGCATATGCTAGTTTTTGCTTGCCTTGATAAATTTTTCGCTTATAAAAAGCTATGCATAGGAAGCATGTTAGACTTAAAAAAATTTGTGACATGTTTTATATGTTGGGAAACGTAGCATGCAATTTCAAAAAAATTCCTACGCTCACGCAAGATCTATCTAGGAGATGCATAGAAACGAGAGGGGGAGAGTGTGTCCACGTACCCTCGTAGACCAAAAGCGGAAGCGTTGCGTTTGACAACGCGGTTAATGTAGTCGAACTTCTTCTAGATCCGACCGATCAAGCACCGAACGTACGACACCTTCGAATTCTGCACACGTTCAGCTCGATGACGTCCCTCGTCCTCTTGATCCAGCAAAGGTGTCGAGGAAGAAGATGAGTTCTGTCAGCATGATGGCGTGGTGACGGTGATGGTGAAGTGATCCGTGCAGGGCTTCGCCTAAGCACTACGAAGATATGACCGGAGGAGTAAACTGTGGAGGGGGGCGCCGCACACGGCTAACAATTGTTGGTGTGTGTTCTAGCGGTGCCCCCCCCCCCCCCACACACATATATATAGGTTGGAGGGGAGGAGAGGCAGCTAAGGGGGCGCCCCAAGTAGGAGGAATCCTACTTGGGGTCCTCCCAATTCGGCCTCCCCCCTTTCCTTTTTATCGGAGGGGGAAAAGGGAAGGGAGAAGAGAGAAAGGAAGGGGGGCCAAATCCCCCCTTTTCCTTTTCCAATTCGGCCAGCTTCCATAGGGGGCACGCCAACCCTTGTGGGCTGGTGTGCTCCCCTCTTATGGCCCATATGTTGGTGTACAAATGTAGGGGCCTTATGTACCCCTTTTACTTGTGCACGGGCAGTCGCAACCATACTTACGGCCGCGCTTGGCAGAGCAGAAGAAGAAGCGAAGACACAAGACGACCAGAGCAGCGCCAAACCAGAGGCGCGAGGAGCAAAGTGACAAGGTGGGTTTTCCCCGGCAAGAGCCCTGCCGGGGCAGCCTGCGTAGCCCCGGCAAGAGCCTTGCCGTGGCAACTTGCCCAACACCAGCAAGGCCGCCACCCTTGAGCCTAAGAGTTCCAACACCATCAACGACATTGGAACCAAGTCTCGGGAGGCGCCTGCATGGTGGCATGTAGATCTTCGTGAAGACCAAGAGCATACAAGACTAGAAGAGAACCAGAAGACGGAGACCCCCGGCAAGATCCTTGCTGGGGATGCTCACAAGACCCCCGGCAAGATCCTTGCCGGGGACGCTCACAAGGCCCCCGGCAAGACCCTTGCCGGGGACATCTGCGAGGCCACAGCTAGGCCCACACCTACCAAGGCTCCACCGCTGTTCCAACACAGCAGTCAGCCCGCCAACTAGGCAGGCACCTGTGTGGCGACGTGCAGCTTCCAGACCAACTCAGAAAGCAGTGCATGGTGGCATGCAGATCTTCATGAAGACTCTGCCACCGCACCAGCTCAGCCGCCAGCCAGCCAGCGTGGCGCTGCATGCCTCGTCAGCCTGGACGCGCGTCGGAACGAGGCGAGGCGGCGACGGACGGGACGAGCTTCCTTGCCGTCCCCGATAAAGTGAGAGGGCACATCGGCAGCGCATTGAACGCGTTTGTCCTACGGTGCCAGGGATATACTTGTATACAGTACAAACTTTCCACCTCATGTGTGCTACTGTAGCGACCCCTTGGAACTATAAAAGGAGGCCCGAGGCATACTTAGGAAGGATTCCGCCTTTTTGGACCCTGCACGTCTTGTAGCTAGTCCAAGAACACCAGATAAACACACCAAAGCAGGATTAGGATATTACGCATCACTTGCAGCCCGAACCTGGATAAAATCCCCCCATGTTGATCTCCCAAACCCACTATTTCCACAGCCCCATGCCCAGCCAACTTTAGTAGGGATTCCCTGTGATCCCATAGGTGTCGTTCCCCCGACATATTTGGCGCGCCAGGTAGGGGTGCGCGATCTGTGAAAATCTGGTTTTGGAGTCAACTCACCGACTCCTTAGTCGCGACGGCTCGAGAGGAGAAGGCGATGTTGATCAGCCACACTCTGGTGCCATCCGCAGCTGCAACAACTATCCGCGTGGCCACGAAAGCTAAGTCACGCAAAACTTTGAGCAATTCTTCTTAATATAAGGTTATTCCCCTCGAAAGATCTTGCTCTTTGTATGGAAAACCTACACACGGTGGGACCCTTCCGCTATTGGCAACGCCCTTGTTCTGTTTCGAGTCTGCTCAACAGTTCGAGCGGACGCGCTGAGAACGGTAAGGTGACCTGCCCGCTTTTAGCAATGCCCTTGTTCTGTTTCGAGTCCGCTCAACAGTTCAAGCGGCCGCACTGAGAACGGCAAGGTGGTTTGCCCGACAGCAAGCGCCCCCCGGCAGGCTGCTAAGGATCCGTCCTCAAAGCGCCATAGCATGGGTTTACGCACCGGCAAACCTATCCCACTGGGCGTAGGGTGTATACATACAAAGAAAGATCAACACAGGAAGATAGCATGTTTCATCTTAAAGTACTGCAGAGTTATATTACATCAATTGTTCCTACGGTTCTAACTTAAGATAAAATTGTCTTGGTCATGAACTCGCAGCGGCAATGAGAAACTGGGTGCCTAGTATCGGTGTTGGCCCTCCACCCTCCTGACTTCGTCGACGCGGCTGATGATGGGATTGATACGCTCTTCGAGCGCTGTGAGGTCCACACCCTCCGACAAGCTCTCCAGCGCGTTGGCGAAGTCTATGTTGGGGTTCCAGAACGCCACCTTGGTGAGGACCTTGGTCAGGGTGCCCCGGCAACGCTTCTGGGCCTCATTGGCCAGAGAGGTCGCTCGGTTGGAATGAAGCTGCTCCAGGGCTTCAAGGACGCCCTCGAAGAACAAGGTCAACCTGGTGTTGGGGCTCACGTTCACCTTCGGGGAGTACTTGAAGTTCGGCATGCCCATGATGGCCAGTTGCATGGTGAGCCTCTCTGCAACATCGACGAGGCGGCTGATCTAGAGGTTTACGTCCTTTGAATAATCCTTGTTTCGACAGCGTCATTGCTCCGCAGCCGCTTCTCGTCCTCCAGGGCCGTGTTCAGGGTCTCCTCATGAGCCCCGGCCTCCGAAAGCTTCCCCTCCAAGCCGTCCAGTTTCAGCTTAAGGTCATTGCTGGAGTCATTGGCCTCGGAGAGCAACTTGGCCTTGTCGAAGACTTCGACATGCGCATCCGCCAGAGCGCGGTTGGCCGTGTCCCTCTCCTCCATCAGCCCCGAGACCTCCTTCTCCAGCCCATCCCGCTCCAACTCCAGCTCCTTCACCTTGTCGGCGTGGTCCAGGACCAGAGCGTTGAGTGCGTCCTTGTGCTTCCACTCCAGTTCCTGGGTCCGCTGCACGACAAGCTTCTCAACCTCCTCATCCTTGCCGCGAAGTGTGGCGGTGAGCGCCACCTCACGGGCGGCAAGGTCCTCCTCCTGGGAGTCCAGCAGAGCCTGTTGCTGTTGCTGAGCAGCCTCGTCCTTGGCATCCTTCTCCTTCGCCACCTCCTGGGCCTTCTCGACATCAGCCTGCTTCAGGATGAGCTCTCGCTTGCGCTCAGCCAGCTCGTCCTGAGAAGCCTTCAGTTCTTCCCGAGCCTCGTGCAACCAAGCCTATGTCTAAGCGATGCGCTCCTCAAGATCCGCCTCCACCTTGTCCGCTGCCGCCATCCTGGATTTCGCCTTGTCCAGGCGGGCGCGGTGGTGCGCCTGTAGCTTCTGGAAGTTGATGCTCATGTCCCGGAGAAGTTGCTCCTCTTGGGAACCGCCATCGCCAGCGCTCGGTTCATCAACAACCTGGAGCCCGGCGGTGGCGAGCGCCTCGTCGTCAAACACCTCCCCCTCGGCTGGCGCCTTGGTGCTTGCCGTCCCTGGGAGGTGGAAAAACAGGTCGTCTCCCACCCTCAAGTACTTTCCCGGGACAGGGGCTGTAGGGGAGGAAGGTTGGTCGTCAGCCACCTCCTCTCCGGCAGGCCCCTTGTTAGCCTCTTCGGCAGCAGCCTTGTCGGCCTCTTCGGCAGCTGCCTTGCCGGCCTCCCCGGCAGGCCCCTTGGTGGCCTCCTCTGCGGTAGTCTTGGCGGCCTCCTCGGTAGCAATCTTGTCGGCCTTGGCCTCGGCGTCCTTGGCAACCTCCTCGAGGACGGTATCAATATCCTCCTGGTCCGCCGAGGAAGGGTCTGGATACCAAGAAGGAGAATGAGGCAAGGAGGGAGGTGCTTGGGCACCACTTGGAGGCGTGCTTCGAGGCACGTTTCCCTCAGGAAGGTATGAGGCAAGGAGGGCCAAGCCCTCAGGAGTTCATCACGAGGAGCATACAGGAGCTACAGGAGTTAAGAGTCATGCGCGGCTGCCGCCGCCTGCCCGCCGTGGCCCCACATCTAGGCGAGGATGATGGGCTGCGAATCTGCATCGACATACCAGGGCTCAGCCAGGCTGCGTCTCAGGAGCGCCTCTGGCCCTCACGCGTGGGGCGCTGCGAGGGTCCACCTCATAGCTACGTACGCATGCCTTTCAGCCTGCCGAACACGGTCGCCGCCCACCAGCGCCTGCTGAGTCGCGCTCTGGAGGCTCAGGAGGTCAAGCAACGCGCGGTCCTGGCAGAGATGGAGATGGCTTTCGAGGAACCCCCCGTGCCCCGGAGCCTCCCGAGGCTCCAGGTCCGGAGGGCTCGCGAGAGCCGCTTCTCGCCACGCCATCCGCCACCTCGACATCTCGCCATCTCCGACCATATCGTGACACCTTTCCAAGTTCTGCTTTCAGCTGGGCGCCTGGCTGCATCATTCCCAGGCCGCGTGGGTCCGCCCCTCGTGGCATGTATCCGCTTTGCTTATGTTCTTTACTTACCTTGTTGGCGGCGCCTCTCGCTGCATTATCCCCAAGCTGCTCGGGCTGCACCCGGTGGCATGATGCTTTCTCCACACCTATTCAGATGGATTTGCTCCTTCGCTTAACCTGATTCACGCAATTATTGCCTACTACCTATTGCGGGCCTCTCCACCCTAATGCAAAGCGCTTGCACGCTAAAAGGGGGGTACCGAGCATCGCGACTCATGGGCTTCATCGCTCTCCAGCCCTCACCCCCTGGCCTTGACCCACGGCATCGCGACCTGTCATACCAGCGCGGCTGAGCTCGCCGAGGGCCGGACACGAGGACGTAGAGCATTTGCATTCTAACCCTGCAGGAACACACCATTGATAAAGGCCCGAGCCAGCGGAACCCGCCGAGGTAGGGCCTCGTGAGTCCCAGCTGGCTCATGGGTGCCCAGACACACCTCTCCTAGCCCTACCTTGCCGGCCACGTGTCGTGGTGGGGCAAGACACGCCGGGGCTCCTCCCGAGGGGATCCCTCCCACGAACCATTGAAGCACCATGCTCGCTACTGGCTGACGAGACTGCCGAGGAGCGGCTATGCCCTGACACATACGGAAGCGCTTATGCTCGCCACCGATGATAAATAACTGAGGGCGGCTCACAACCGTAGCAACCTCAAGGATCCTGAGCTCAATGTCCGTGCCATCGCAACGCCCCTTGGGAGTGCCACGAGGGGCTGAGACACGGGTTGCGCCAGCCACGCCAACGTGACGTCGCCCGGCCAGTCCCTCGGACCTGGTCGTCACAGCCCCCTCCCGGAGCCAAGGTATGAAAATTCGTTTGAACGTTAAGGGGGACTCCTGAGCATCGCGACTCAGGAGCCTAACTGGTCACGTAGCCCCTCACTCCTAAGTCCCGTCCTTGGTCTCCGGTCAGGACTAACGGCGGTTGAGGTATGCGCGGGGCCGGGCCCTGCCGACGTAGAACGACCAATCCACTCCTATACCTCCTATCCCTACTTGATGTTCGCGCGTCAAGGGGGACTCCTGAGCATCGTGACTCAGGAGCCTAACTTGCTACGTAGCCCCTCACTCCTTGGTCCCGTCCTAGGTCTCTAGTTGGGGCTAACGGCGGCTGAGGTATGCGCGGGGTCGGGCCCTGCCGACGTAGAACACACGCAAGTAGGAGGGAAGAATGCGAATTCAAAGAAAATATTACAAGCCATAAGTCGTTTCACAATGCCAAACACAAGTTTAAACACCTCCACGAGGCATGGTGCATGTTGCAGGAATTAAAAGCAGAGCGGAAGCTGCGAAGGGATCACCCTCCTGTGGCGCCCCCACCTCCCGAGGCCGCGGAGCTGGCGGCACCACGCCCAGGCAAGGTGCTGAAGGCGCGAAACTTCCCCAGCAGGGCCTCGGCTCGGCCTTTCACGGCCTCAGCAGCGGCAGCGGCAAGGTCGCCGCTCACAGGCTCCGGCAGGCCGTTAAGGTCGACGATGGGGTCGCGGAGGTAGACGTGGCTGAGGATATGCGTCAGCGCTGCAGATGACAGGGCGCGCGCCTCGGCCTCGGTCGTGGGGCCAAGGCTGTCTGCGACATTTTCAAGTGCTCGGACCAAGAAAGGAAGCAGCTCGGCGGGGCCGTCCTCTGCACCAGCCAACGGCTTCTCCAGGCCACCCTCGTGGAGCGTCTTCAACGCGACGCGAGCCTTCTCCTCCAACCTGGCGAAGGCCACCCAATCCTCAGCCAGGATCTTTGTCTTCCTGTCGAGCTCGACCCTCTCTGCTTTCAGCGACTGTTCTAGCATCTCCAACCGGCCACGGAAGCCATCAAGCTCAGCGTCCCGGTCCTTGATGGCGGCCTCCCGAGCCTCCATCTCCTTCTCCTTCTCCTGGCGACCGCGGACCTCCTTGGCGAGCTCGTCGCGCAGGCCTTGCAGCTCGACCTCCAGCGCTTTGCAGCCGGTCCCGCGCCATGGCGCCGCCGGGCAGCATCGCAAGCGGCCCAGCCTCGGCAATGGGCTTGCTTCTCCCCATCGGAGGCCGACGCGGCTTGGCTCAGCCGGGATGGAGGCAGCAGAGCGGCCCAGCCAGGCCAGCTCCAGCGCCCGGCCACCGACAGGATCAAGATTCGAGATCCTCTTGCAGCCGGCTCAGCTCGCTGGCAGCCTGGTGGAGCAGGTGTAGAAGACGGCAGCGTGATCACGGCTTGGGAAGGAGGAGCCCCCTGGGCCTTGGGCACCTCAGCGACAACGTCAAGCGCAAGCACCTCCAGAGTCAGCGGGGCCACGGGGGCTGACTCGTTGCCAGAGTGCCCCTGCTGGGCTCGCGAGGATGACCGGGCACGGGAGGCGCGAGCTTTGCTGCCTCCTTTCCCCGCAGACGGAGCCGCAGCCCCGGTAGGCGAACCCGCCTCAAGCAGGGCTGCAGAAGCCCCCTTCGGCCTTTTTGCTGCAGGTGCCGACCTGGTCAAGAGAATACAAACGTCAAGCCCCGGCGGAGAAGCAAAGCAAAACACGAATCAAACACTTACTGGTCGCTGTCCGCGGGCTCAAGCAGCCTCCGGCCAAACTTGAAGCCTGAAAGCCTGCAGCTAGGGTCAGCCTTGGGAGGCCCGGAAGTAGCGGGCGCGTCGGGAAGGCTGGAGCTGGCCTCAGATCGCCCCGGAGTCAGAACGGACCCTGGGAGAACCAGCCCCGACCTGCCATTCCTTGGAACCAGGGGAGAATCCTCCCCTCCTTGCCCAGCACCGGCCTCGTCGTCGTCCGGCATGGAGCGAAGGGCGCGGGACCTGCGCCGAGGGAAGGAATCCCCGACTCGCCCGGTCGCCTCAAGTCGACTCTTCCTTCTCCACCTCCTCTTCTTCCTCCTCACTCACTGGAGTTGCCGGAGGAGACGCTCACCATTGCCAACATCGTGCGATCCTCGAGTTCGGCGGGCACCAGCCCTCACCATTGAAGGTGGGCATGGTGCTCACCACTCGCTCCCACTCATCGCGAAGGAACAGGGGGACGGGAGCGCCCTCCGGCTTCGCCACGTCTCCCCCAACCAAGGAGTGAAGAGCCATGCTAGATCTTCGGCCAGAGGGCCTCGAGCTCAAAGCGAGGGCGCCACCTGCCTCCCTGCCTCCACAAGGAGCGAATGCTCCCGGAGCAGAGCCACCCGGTGTTCCAGGAACTCCCTCAGGAGCGTGGCCCCGATCAGCTTCACCACCCCCAAGCTGCCTGGCCTCAGGTCCGCGTCCATCCTCTTCAGCACCATCTTCGCACGAGAGTCGACGAGCTCCGCGCGAGACCACGCATCAACGGTCTCGGGCTGCCCCGACGGCAGCGCTAGTCGGGGATGGATGCGCCCGACATCCACCATGACCCACTTGCTCCTGAAGCCTTCGATCCTCTTCCCGGGCTTGGAGATGGAGTTGGAGCTAGAATATGCGACAAAGCTCGTGCATGCAGTAATGGAGCCACGAGAGACCCGGAGGGAAAAGTAATGGCGCAGCAAAGCCACCGAGGGCTTTATCCCAACGTGAGCCTCACAGTAGTAGGCGAAAATCGCCAGGAGAAGAATATAGTTGGGGTGGAGATGCAGAGCTTGCAAGTTGTATTGGCGGAGAACAGCAAAGAAGAACTCGGAAAAAGGAGGGACCAGACCGGCATAATGGCGCCACGAAGAACGGGTAGAAGGTGCTCCCTTGCCTTCAAAGCTAATCGGCCGGCCTTGAGCACAGCCGCCCCTTGTCGCTCTGCGCCACCGGCCCTTTAGGCGACGAGACGAGATTCTTCGCACGACACAGCCGGAGGATCCAGAGCCGGAGGTACCAGCCTCGCTTGGGGTCTTGCGAGGCGCCATGGCTTGCAGGATGGGAAGGATTGAGATAGATCTGGAGAATTTCCAAAGCAAGGAGGAGAAGGGCGAGAAAGGGGATCTGGAGCAAGGCGAGCAAGAACAAGCACCAAGTCTGGCCCGGGCCTCCTTTTTGTCAGAAGGACGGTTGCCGAGGCATCGTGGGGAGGCGAAGACGCCCACGACCAATCAATCGCCACGCGGTGCCCAAGGCCCGCAGGCTGTTGGAGCCCGCGGCGCTTCACACTTGCCCCTTCGCTTCTCTGCTAAGTCAAGTCCGGGCGCACTCTTGGGCCCGGAGGCTATCGTCGGGCGCTCGGGAACGGGGTCCTCAGACTTGCTCGCCTCGCGCCTGCAACGTGGCTCAAGTGGGGCCCAGCGGGCCCAGCTTCATCACTCAAGCTCAAGACCTCGGGGCCAGATTGCGGGCGGACGACAGAAACCTTCCTCGGGAGCAGCCTCACAGCAGGCTCACGAGGAGGCGGAGAGATCAAGGCAGGGTACTCACGAGGGTGCCCCATGACGCAACCAATGACGATCGAGACCAAAGGGCGCCACTGCAAGAAGTCCCTCATTTCCTTTAGTGCAAAGGAGGCAAGCATGTGCCAAGGGATCGTGCAAAGGTTACCGCCTGCAACAAGACCAAGACCAGCAGAGCGACAGGAAGGAGGTCATCGTGGAGCCCAGACAGGCCATCGCCGAGCCTTTGGCAGCCAAGACCAACTTTAGTCAGGATAAGTGTACTAGATGTTCCCCTTCAAAATGGGCAATTATTGGCGCCCTTCCCGCTCATTATTTGGGAAGAGGCCCAGGGCCTCCCTCTATAAATAGGACTAGCCACCACAGAGAGAGGGAGGTGGACAAGAGAGATCACACATAGAGAGAGAGAGAGAGAGAGAGAGAGAGAGAGAAGCGACTGGACTCACCCAAGCAGTTCATCGCACCAGCTCAAGAACAGCCCCTCGCGAGGCTGTTCTTCCTTTGTACTGATCATCGTCAGCCCCTGAGGCAATCCACCACACCACACACTGGAGTAGGGTATTACACCACAACGGTGGCCCGAACCAGTATAAACCTCGTGTCCCTTGTGTTGTTCATCGTTCATAGTTTAGATCCCTCGCTAATCATTCACGCGGAAGCTGGTAGGGGAAAGATCTCCGCGCACACCCCAGTGTTCGAACCTCATGGGTCTGCCGGAACCTGAAATCCGACAAAGATGACATGATGCAGGGGAATAAATTCATGCAATATGATAAATACCCCATCTTGTTATCCTCGATGGCAACAATACAATACGTGCCTTGCTGCCCCTACTGTCACTGGGAAAGGACACCGCAAGATTGAACCCAAAGCTAAACACTTCTCCCGTAGCAAGAACTACCAATCTAGTTGGCCAAACCAAACGGATAATTCAAAGAGACTTGTAAAGATAACTCAATCATACATAAAAGAATTCAGATAAGATTCAAATATTGCTCATAGATAATCTTGATCATAAACCCACAATTCATCGGTCTCAACAAACACACCGCAAAAACAAGATTACATCGAATAGATCTCCACGAGAGAGGGGGAGAACATTGTATTGAGATCCAAAAAGAGAGAAGAAGCCATCTAGCTACTAACTATGGACCCGAAGGTCTGAGGTAAACTACTCACACTTCATCGGACAGGCTATGATGTTGATGTAGAAGCCCTCCATGGTGGAATCCTTCCCATGAGCTCCGAACAGGCCCCAAGATGGGATCTCGTGGATACGTAAAGTTGCGGGTGGAATTAGGTTTTGTCTCCGCCTCGATCCGACGGGGTAATGAGGTATATATAGGAGGAAGAAGCACGTCGGTGGAGCCTCGAGGCCCACGAGGTAGGGGCGCCCCTAGTGGGGCGCCCACCCTTGTGGCCGCCTGAGCTTTCTATGGAGGGTCCAAGTCTCCTAGGTCTTATCCGATGAGAAAATCACGCCTCAAGATTTCATTCCGCTTGACTGCGCTTGATATTCCGCTTCAAACACCAAATAGGCAAAAAACAGCAATTCTGGGCTGGGCCTCCTGCTAATAGGTTAGTCCCAAAAGTAATATAAAAGTGGAAAATAAAACCCAATATAGTCCAAAACAATAGATAATATAGCATGGAGCAATCAAAAATTATAAATACGTTGGAGACGTATCACACCACCACCCAAGTTCTCCTCCTCCTCCGCCGCGTGGGCTCGGTGCTTGGTGCCCTTGCCGGGGACGCCCCTCTTGGCAGTGTGGTTGATGGGGGCGGTGTGTTGGGGGCGGACCTCAGCGGCTCCTGCTGCTGCCGCTCTCCTCCTGCAAACCCGGCAAGGTAAGCACCAAGGGATCGTGCCCCAACGCCCATCGGTGAGGGGTGAGTAATGAACTCACGCTGGGGGCTGAAGCGGGGGCTGCGTCAAGGACTATTGTCCGGGCTGATCACCGCGCTGTCAAACCGCGGATCTCGGTAGGGGGTCCTGCTCAGGCGGTTGGCTGATGGTAACAGAAGCAAGGGACACAGACAGCCACCCAGGTTCGCCCTCTCGATGGAGGTAAAACCCTACTTCCCGCTTGATTAATATTGATGATATGGGTAGTACAAGAGTAGATCTACCACGAGATCGTAGAGGCTAAACCCTAAGAGCTAGCCCATGATGGTATGATTGTAATTGTGATCGGCCTTCTATGACCAACTTCTCCGGTTTATATAGACACCGGAGAGGGCTAGGGTTTACATGGAGTCGGTTACAAGGAAGGAAATATAATATCCAGATCGCCAAGCTTGCCTTCCACGCCAAGGAAAGTCCCATCCGGACATGGGCTGAAGTCTTGAGTCTTGTATCTTCACGCTCAATAGTCTGGACGTTGTATAGTCCGCTGTCCGGATAACCCCTAATCCAGACTCCTCAAGAGTCCTCGAACCAGGCTTCAATGACGATGAGTCCGACGCAGTCTTGTCTTCGCATTGCAGGGCGGGTTCCTCCTCCTAATACTCCAAGGTAATTATCGAACACTCAAACCGTGTCCGGATCCACAAGATGATCTTCGATGCCACCGTAGAGAGAACGACGCCACAAATGCAATCACGACAACTTTAGGCAAGGCGATGTGTCATTACAGTCAGGTCATTATTCGAACCATCTTTCCACAACCAGCCACAGCGCATAGTGCGAGGCAGTTTCCTTGACACGTTGTAGTACCTTGAGAAGAGGTGTCTAGAGGGGGGGTGATTAGACACTAAGTACCAAAGTTGCAGTTTTTAAGTTTCTTTAAAGTTTGAGTGGAGTTTAGGCACAAGTTTAACATTCACAACATATAGCAAGCAAGCATGCAAAGAGTATATGAGCAGCGGAAAATAAAGCATGAAACTTGCAAGAATGTAAAGGGAAGGGATTGGAGGATTCAAACGCAATTTGGAGACACGGATGTTTTTGGCGTGGTTCCGATAGGTGGTGCTATCGACATCCACGCTGATGGAGACTTCAACCCACGAAGGGTAACAGCTTGCGAAGTCCACGAAGGGCTCCACCCACTAAGGGTCCACGAAGAAGCAACCTTGTCTATCCCACCATGGCCGCCGCCCACGAAGGACTTGCCTCACTAGCGGTAGATCTTCACGAAGTAGGCGATCTCCTTGCCCTTACAAACTCCTTGGTTCAACTCCACAATCTTGTCAAGGCTCCCAAGTGACACTCTAGCCAATCTAGGAGACACCACTTCCAAGAAGTAACAAATGGTGCGTTGATGATGAACTCCTTGCTCTTGTGCTTCAAATGATAGTTCCCAAACACTCAACTCTCTCTCATAGGATTTGGATCTGTGGAAAGAGGGTTTGAGTGGAAAGCAACTTGGGAAGGCTAGAGATCAAGATTCATATGGTAGGAATGGAATATCTTGGCCTCAACACATGAGTAGGTAGTTCTCTCGAAATGGTAAGTTGGAAGTGTAGGTTCACCGATGGCTCTTCCACGAATGAAGAGGAGGTGGAGGGTATATATAGCCTCCACACAAAATATAACCGTTACACACAATTTACCAATCTCGGTGGGACGGAATCAACAAACTCGGTCAGACCGATTTTAGTAAACCTAGTGACCGTTAGGGTTTTCGGTGGGACCGGAATGCAACTCGGTGGGAACGATTTGGTTAGGGTTAGGCATAACATAATCTCGGTAAGACTGACACACAAACTCGGTGGGACCGATTTTGGTAATAAGCTTTCCAGAGAGTTGGTCAGCAAACTCGGTTTGACTGATTATCAAACTCGGTGGGACCGATTTTGATAATAAGTTAATAGAGAGTTTGCATTGTAATCTCGGTAGTACTGATTGCTCAAACTCGGTGAGACCGATTTTGATAATGGACATACGGAGAGATTATAATCCCATCTCGGTGAGACCGAGATCCCTATTGGTGAGACCGATTTGCCTAGGGTTTGTAGCAGTGTCTAAGACATCCAAACTCGATGGCGCCGGATAGAAAGAATCGCAATGAGCTTGACTTTAGGTTTAGGACATATGTGTGGGAGGGAAAGTAGTTGAGGTATTTGGAGCATATCACTAAGCACTTTGAAGCAAGAGGCTCATTACAACACCTCATCCCTCCTTGATAGTATTGGCTTTTCCTATAGACTCAATGTGATCTTGGATCACTAAAATGTAAAATGAAGAGTCTTGAGCTTGAAGCTTTAGCCAATCCTTTGTCCTTCGCATCTTGAAGGAGTTCCCACATCCTTTGGTCCATGCCACTCCATTGTTGAACTTATCTGAAACATACTAGATAAAAGTGTTAGTCTAACAAGAGACATGTTGTCATTAATTACCAAAACCACCTAGGGAGCACTTGTGCTTTCACACGTCTTGTCAAAGCAGAGATAGTGCACCCTTATCACGGGATTCTCATCAATACGGGTACGGGTAATCCCACCACATCATTAATCGTGGCACTTAGGAAGCAAGCGATTCCCAACGGGCAAGTGGGAAGGCACACCGCTTGTCAGCCTATAAAGGGATAAGATTTCATTTTACCCACGCCTTTCTTCCTTCTCGCCCATTCTTGCCCCTCGAGCTCCAATGGCTGCCTCAAGTCTTCTCCGCACAGCTAGACATGTCCGAGCAGGAGGCAAGTGGGTGACTTCCACCGCTAAGGAGAAGCACATCACAAATCTTCGGGCGCTTGATATTGGTCAGCAGACATAGCGCACGGCCACCGGACGCCGGGCAGGTCATTCGACCCCGGAACCCCACGAGAGAGTCGTGTTCGCCGCCCACTTTGTTCGTGGATCGGGTTTCCACTTCACCCTTTCGTCCGCTGGCTCATAGTTCTACCACGGGCTAGATTTCCATGATCTAGCCCTCAATTTCGCCCTCAACATCTCGGCGTCATCGTCAGAGGCGAGGCTTTCTCCGCATCCGCCTCATTTCGCCTATGGCTGCAAACCTTCGCGAAGCCTAAGGTTGTAAGCGCCAGCAAGCGGAGTGCGGAGGAGCCATGGTGGGCAAGATGCCTAACGCCACCGTTGAACTGTTCTTCGCGAAACCGTAAAAGGATGGCAATCGGGTGGTTCTATATCACCGAGCCGCTGCTGGCGCCAATCGGGCAGCGCCCCGAAGTTCCGCCCGAACCCCCATGCGCTCACCTCCGGGAAAAGAAGGGCCTGTCCCGGGCGATTCCACGGAGCTGGACGGACCTGCACATGCATCAAAAGCATGAAGGACAAGAACATCGCTTGTCAACTCGATCCAGTCATGCTCGTTTCGCTGGATCCTACCTCGCCAAAGGCGGTAGTTAATCTGTGGGAGTTCGCCCCGCCAACACCGTGACGCCCGAGGCTCTCACGACATGACGACGAAGGCACATGGAAAGTGTTGTTCAAGGCCTCCGGCACTCCTCCCACATCCGAGGACCATGGGTTTATGTCGCTGGCCTTTAGCCGTGAGTCCTCGATCGCCACCGACCCAGTTTTTCCTAATATATTTATGGGAGTCCCTTAAGTAATCATGCATATTTGCTTCAGACTATGTGGAGACAGCAGAGCAGGTTCACCGTCCGCTCCGCTGCCGAAGGCCTGGGCGGATGCTCTCCGACGGAGATAGGGTCCCGCACCGCATAAGGTGCCGGAGAAGAAGGCCGAGAAGAAGGCCCCGGGACCCGAAGGGTCTCCAACAGAAGGTTGTGCGTAAACTCGTCCAAGACGACGAGGCGCACTCTCCCCGAGGAGGAGGAAGAAGAAGAAGAAGAAGAAGAAGAAGCCGCCCCATCCGTAAAGGATGAGAGGCTCGAGGGACGGGCCGTGGCCGAGAGAGGCCTCGACGCAAGGTCGTTATACCCACGCCGTCCGACGACGATTTAAACAGGTTCTTTCATGGAGGCGGGGGAAGCAAGAAGGAACTCCACCTCCCTGCATCGGGAGGAGAAAGAGGAAGGCCACCCCGAAGGGGAGGCTGATGCCCAAGAAGGAAAGGCGCCCTTCCGCACTACTTCCACCACGGCCGCCATAGCGAGGAAGGGTGGCTGCCTGTGGGGAAGCCTCGCGCGATCGTAAGTGTCCGCACTTCACCGTGATTTTCACTTCACAATTGTTAATAACGCCAACATTGATGCAGTCCGTCCGGCTCATCCGGAGGTGTTGTCTTCGATGGGTCTCTCGAGCGCCAGAGATGAACTCGCCCCGACAGCCACCACCTCAGCCCGCGGATGACACGGAGGTGTTGTCCCGGGTTCCCGAGCAGGGGAGGTGCCACCGAGACGCCCCAAGGTGGACTTCCGAATGTCGGACATGCGGGTTCAAGATCCTCGAGATCGCGGCCGATGAGAGCCGCAACAAGGCGGGCTCCGATCGACATCGCCCGAACCTCCGACGGTTCCAACTTAGGCGGTAGCCTCGTTAGGGAGGGCGAGCCGCCTGCAGCCGAGGACTTCCGCGCATCAACGGGCGCCGATAGTCCGTGGAAGCGCCGAGGCGCTCCATGGAAGAAGAGCACTGCATTTTATGAGTGTGGTGATTCAAAAGGTTATGTCCGCCAAAGGCGACTAACTGAAGCTCGCATGCTTCCGACGGGCTTTGAGGTAAATAATAAAATGTATGAAATTACCACCCGATAGGTAGTAGCCCCGATACTCGTTGGTGTTCGAAAGAAAAGCCAAACGGAGGGTCAATTACAACCGCAGGAGTCTAAAAAGCGCTTATGTGAATAAGCAGTCCGTGGCTGCTTGCCGCCGCCTGCATCGCCGGGTTGCGAACTCAAGCGGATCTAGAGCAGCGCAGGAGAGCTCGCCTTACTAAGAGGCAGCTCGAGGAGAATAAAGGTAAGCGATTCTCTGCTCAGTATGTATTTAAAGATAGGTAAAATTTGTCAATCTAACGCCAAAGCTGCCGTGGATCGTGTAACAGGCCACCGCCAAGTGGCGCCCCTCAAGAAAGCGATGTCCGAGGTCAAGACAAAGCGACCTTGGAATGCAAGGAGCGCGAAAAGCAAAGTGCTAGAGGGCGAGGAGAAGAAGAGCTCCAGACCTCAAGAAGTGTGAGTCCGTGGAGCATGATCTCAAGATGAAGGAGGCCGAGCTATGGAAGGCCCTTGTAAGTTTGAAGGATGCCAAGGTCGAGGCCGAGAAAGCACAGCAGAGATCCAGGAGGCCAAAAGATAATAGTAGGTAAGAAATTTTTATGCAAAGCAAACATGTGGAGGAGGCATTTTTTACTTACTCAATACGGAGCTCTCTGTGGGCATTTGCAGATTCGCCACGCAGCGCCTCGACGCCGGAGTTCTACTGCGCTCAGGAGGGGAGCTCATCGGAGAAGCTGTTCTGGTCCCAAAGATGTCAGGCCGATCATCCGATGCCTCCGAGCGACCAGTCAAGCAGCTTGGTCGAACTCCACAGGCGGCCGAACTGGCTATGAAGGACTTCATAGTCGATGTGGCTCGGTGAGCTCCTCGCCCAAGAGCTACTTTGGCCCGATTGCCGGATGGTGGATGCCTGCCCGCGCTTAAAGTGATCTGCGATCCGCTTGCATTGAAGGTGCCCGCCGAGCTTTTGCCCGCGCCAAGGTGCATTGGGGCAAGCCGATGCGAGAAGCTGGTCAAGGACGGCCACCGGAGGGCAAGGCGATCACCATCCCGAAATGTACCACGATGGCCTGATGAAGGGTGCTCGCCTCACCGCCAATGAGTGTACCAAGGACGCCATTTTGGAATGAATTCACTTCGCTATGTTTGTAATTCCACCGGTATTTCTCCGGCACAACGGTTGTTGCCTCCTTGATGTCTCCCCTATAAGTCCGCACCGCTCTTTTGAGGATGTTGCGCCAACGCCGTGTCCCGAAAGGTAAGAGGGAAGAGTATGGAAGTATTTGGTGGTTACCCGCACTATCGACCGAAGTCGTTGATGCGCCCGCCTATGCCCATGGTATTGTGGTGCGTAATTGTGTGCGCGGCACAAATGCTGCTTTGATGGGGCTTAAGCGAGGCCGGACTGCTAGTCGCGCTTGGCGCGCTCTAATGATCCGGCTATGGGTGCTCCGACTCGCTTGATCGTGCTCGGGTTGTTGTCACCGGATTGGTTTGTCGAGAAGGCCAGATTGTACTTCCGCCGCAAGTGCTGCGGTATGTTCTTCTCGCTCAGAGCAGAGCGGTCCATATTTCCGCTTCACCGCTATGACCCCACGTGGTCCTCGCATCTTGAGCTTGAGGTATGCGAGTGTAGTACCGCATTGAATCAGCGAATGCGGTTCGTCCAGCAAAGTGCATGGTAACCATCATGAAAGGGACGATATCGAAGATTAACTCTTCGCTTCGGAAGTTATCCGGAGATCCGAAGACCACTTCCAATGTTATAGAGCCCGTACAGCGGGCCTC
This sequence comes from Aegilops longissima, assembly GCA_021605205.1. Lineage (NCBI taxonomy): Eukaryota > Viridiplantae > Streptophyta > Magnoliopsida > Poales > Poaceae > Aegilops > Aegilops longissima. The sequence continues at coordinate 502,172,653 of CM038679.1, forward strand.
TACTCCAGGAATTACACCTTTAAAGGTGGTTTTGGTGGGCTTGAACCTTGAAGGGTCAATGCCCATTTTGCGCACTATGTCCTGGTAAAGCAGGTTCAGGCTGCTGCCACCATCCATAAGGACGCGCGTGAGGTGGAATCCATCAATGATTGGGTCTAGGACCAATGCGGCCGAGCCGCCATGACGGAAGCTAGTAGGGTGGTCCCTACGATCAAAGGTGATCGGACAAGCTGACCATGGGTTGAATTTGGGGGCGACTGGCTCCATCGCATAGACGTCCCTTAGTGCCCGCCTCGCTCCCGCTGGGGATGTGCGGCATAGATCATGTTGACTGCTTTCACCGGGGAGAAATTTCTTCTGCCCCCCATGTTCGGACGTCGGGCCTCGCCATCGCCATCCGCAGCCCCTTGTCCTTGTCTTCGGTGTTTATCTTGCCGGCCTGTTTGAATACCCAGCAATCTCTATTGGTGTGGTTGGCTGGCTTGTCCGGGGTGCCATGAATTTGGCACGAGCGCTCCAGTATGCGGTCTAGACTGGACGGTCCCTGATTATTTCTTTTGAACGGCTTCTTCCACTGACCGGGCTTGGATCCGCTGAAACCGGTGTTGACTGCCGTGTCTTTAGTGTTGTCGCCGTTGTTCCGTCTCTTATGTCTATTACGCCGTGGCTTGCCGTTATTATCACGCCATCCGAATTGCCGTATGTGGCGTAGTGCTGCCGCGAGCCAACCAATCGTCCTCGCCGCGCAAAAGCGGTCATTAGTGTTGTGAGAGTTGCCATGGACTTGGGTTTTTCTGGCCGAGGTGTCGAGCGAGCCACTCGTCATGGATATTATGCTTAAAAGCCGCCAGGCTTCAGCCGTCCGGACAATGACTATTTGGTTCTTTTAGTTAGGAACCGAGTCCGGAATTTCCGGCTGACTCTCCGGCTGTTGAGTAATGTGGCTCAAGTCATCGGCGCCGTGGTCGCACGATGTGCTAAGCTGGAAGTTGTCGAGGAATGCATCTTCCGTGTTTTCCCAGCTACCAATGGAATTTGTCGGCAGTGCTGTTTAGCCGCTGCCGGGCTGGTCCTTTGAGCTTAAGGGAAGATACTTGATGGCGTGCAGATCATCTCCACGGGCCATGTGAATGTGGAGAAGAAAATCTTCGATCCATACTGTGGGGTCTGTTGTGCCATCGTATGATTTGATGTTTACGGGTTTGAACCCTTCTGGGAATTCATGATCCATTACTTCGTCAGTGAAGCAGAGGGGGTGCACGGTGCCTCTGTGTCGGGCTATGTGGCTACGCAGGTCGAATTGCTATGGGTGGCTATATTCGGCCCGGCCGGACTTGTTGAAGGTGTATCCGGCGTGACGGTCCTCGTCGTGTACCGAGGCGCGCCCCCGCGATCCGTAGATCGATCTTGGCTGTCCTGATTTGTTGCCCCGGTCGCATTTATGTTGGCGCGGGGTGTTGGCTGGTATGCGGACTGGTATGTTATTTTATCCCGCCACGGCGGCCGGTCAGCCGTGGTGGTGCTCGAGTCCGTATTCCTCGCTGCCGTGACTTCAGTCCATCTGTCTGTGGAGCAGGTCTTGATCAGCTTGAGTTGCCGCTTTTTTTTTCGTGCTCCTCGCAGCGGGCTATAAGCCGACGCCAGCGCCTCTGCTCTAAGGGATCTCAGCACGCCGAACTCATCGCCGCCGAGGCTAATCTCGCCTTCGAGGGGGGGCATGTAGCTGTCCTCCTCCGGTATTCGCCCGTCGCCTGCTCTTCCGGGCTGACTTGCTCATCCTCCTGCTCGGCCTGCTCAAGGCGGCTATTTAGGTTGTATTCTTCTTCGCACCATTCGGATTGTTTTCGCCTCCGGGCCGGTATTGGTGTGGCGGGCTTGGAGTGGCGCCGACGACGCCCATTCTTTTGCTTTTTTTCCCGAGGTTTTATCCTCCGCTGCCTCATCGCCATTTGTTTCTTCGAGTGTCCACCATATATATATATATATATATATATATATATATATATATATATATATATATATATATATATATATATATCATAAGAAGAGGTGGTTGTCCACCGCCTCGTGAGCGGTGGTTCATGTTCTTCTCCCGCATCGTCGCCCATACAAATGATGTCTTCGAGTCGGGTTCAAGACTTTGCTTAAGTCATCGATCGTGGCAATGAAGTGGGTGGTGGGTGGGCAACAAATTCCTTCGTCGCCAGCCTCCCACTCGAGCCGGACATAGTTCGGCAAAGAGCCTCCTAACAAAGAGAGAGACTTTAATGAGTCCAGCATGTCGCTAAAGGGCAAGTGCTGGAAGATATCCGCATCGGTGAACTCCATTACCAGAGCCCATCCTGGCCCGACGGGCTCGGGAGTGTGCAGACTGGAACCAACGTCCGGACACGAATCCGGGGGTTCGGAGTCACAGGCCACCGCAGAGGTAAGGCTCGTGTTCGCCCACCGCCGATGAGTGTGCGACTGGGGCGGGTCCATCCTCCGCCCTTAGGCAGCGCAGCCTGCCCCGGATCTAGGTCCGGGATAGTACGGGTGATGCCTGAGCTTCGTCCGACGGCAGGTCTAAGCCATGCTCGCTGTGATCGACCGCAGCACTCGCATAGGCCCAAATCCATCAAGATCAAGTCTCCGTGGATGTCCGCCGTAGTTCAGGTTTCAACCTGACTCGTGGCTGGGGCGAATCGCCGATCTATTCCAGATGGCTGCGAAGTTGGCCCGCAATGCAAAGCCGCTGAACACGTAAGATCTGTCCGGGAGGAAAGTCTCGCCGACAGCGCCGTTGATGATGATTGAGGAGCCATCGAGCCCGACAATGACGACACACAGAGGAACTCTCAATGAAAGCACCAATGTCGGTGTCAAACCGCGGATCTCGGTAGGGGGTCCCATTTGTGCGCCAAGGCTGATGGTAACAGAAGCAAGGGACACATATGTTTACCTGTGTTCGCACCTCTCGATGGAGGTAAAACCCTACTTCCTCTTGATTAATATTGATGATATGGGTAGTGCAAGAGTAGATCTACCACGAGATCGTAGAGGCTAAACCCTAAGAGCTAGCCTATGATGGTATGATTGTAATTGTGATCGGCCTTCTAAGGACCAACTTCTCCGGTTTATATAGACATCGGAGAGGGCTAGGGTTTACATGGAGTCGGTTACAAGGAAGGAAATATAATATCCAGATCGCCAAGCTTGCCTTCCACGCCAAGGAAAGTCCCATCCAGACACGGGCCGAAGTCTTGAGTCTTGTATCTTCACGCTTCAATAGCCCGGACATTGTACATAGTCCGGCTGTCCGGATACCCCCTAATCCAGGACTCCCTCAATCACCACCAACTCCGGCGTGCGCGAAGTGCTCGCCGGGGGCTTGTCGCCCGCCGAAGCCCTGGCCCTCTTTGCCAACCTCTGGGCCAATGTCTCCTGTCCCCTTGAAGATAACATCAAGCCAAAAAAGTATAGCACACGCGAGGGGTCAGGAGATGATGGGGGTGAAGTGCTTACTCGTCCTCCACCTCCTCGTCCACTAGCCTCCTCTTCCTCTTCGGGCTGAAGGACCCGAGGTCGAAAACGACCTCCGGGGTGCCATCCAAAGGAGAAGGGGAAGGGGATGGGGTCCGGCGCCGCTTGGACAAGGAGGAAGCAGCAGCCGTCCTCTTCTCTACCACGGCCTTCACCGCCTTCTTCGTTACCTCGACCTTCTTCGCCGCGGCCCTCGTCTGGCACACGGACTGCTCCTGGACCTGTTGCCGCGACGCGGTCCTGCCGGGCCAGACTGGCTCGCCAGACCTAGCATGCCGCAGGACGCGTCTCTTCCCTGTGGCCGAGGGGTCGTCAGCCTTGGCCTCTTCTCCGGCCAACTCCTCGACCACGTCTTCAACGAGGGGGGCCCCGGCACCGACGCTGCTGGCCTCCCCAGCAGACTCCGCCCACCCGGTGAGCTCTTTATCCTTCGCGGCCGTGTCAGCCTTGTCCTCCATAGTGCCGGTGCTGCCATCCTCCTTGGCGAGTGCCGCCTCCGCGGCCCTGGCGGCGATATAGTCCAGCTCCTCCTTGGTGGCGTCGCGAATGAGCAGCGCTCGTCATGATATAATTCTCCGGCTGTTGTCGGCGAACGCCGCACTTCCTCCGCCTCTGGCTCGTCCCAGAGCGGATCGAGGCCGTGCGCGTTGAAGTCCGGCATCATGGCGATGATGGTGGTCTGGCGAGAGTTGTTGCTCAACGGGACCACTCCCGCTGGCAACCCGAATAGAGACGCCTTGACGGCCTTCTCGGTCCTGCCGTCGTCATTCACCTTGAGTTGGAAGAGCCTCTGGCAAAAATGAGCATGCCCCATCACCGTGAAGTTGTGCTTCAAGCCGGGGCGGAGCCTCATGACGTCAGCCGCGTTCCTGTAGTCCCAGGCCGGCCTCCCCTTCTAGTGCAGTGGGGCAATCCGGCGGTGGATGAAATCAGCCCCAATCATCTCGAGGGTGAGCCCGGCCACGGTGAGGCGATGGATCCTAGTGGTGGCGACCGAAAGCCTCTTGTCATTGGCGTCGAGGTCGCTCCAGTCCTTGTGGCGGACCGGCGGACTCCGGCAAACCCGGCAAAACTCCTGCGGATCCCTCTCCTCGGTCCAGCACCACCGGCCCCACCACACGTCCCACCTCTCTTTCTGGGCGCCCTCCGGATAAGTGCCCTTCTCCTAGGACCTCGGGATCCAGGTGATGCAGCCGGAGATGGCGCCCCCTGGCTGGATGCGAGGGTAGAAATAGTGGCGGAAGAGCGTCGTGCTGGGGAGCACTCCGGCAAAGCCCTCGCAGAGATGGGCGAAGAAGGCCATGCACGCCACGGCATTCGGCGTGAGGTCAAGAAGATGGAAGCCGTAGGTGTGCATGAGGTCTTGAAGAAATCAGAGAAAGGGGGACAGAGCCCGCAAGAGAAATAGTCGACGAAGAAGGGGTACCAATTTGGGTCGGCCTTGGCGAAATCGGCGGGGACGATGCGCGTGGCAGGGTTCCCCGTTGTCTCCCTCCCCCATAGGGGCCTGAAGTAGTCCCTGAGGTGGACCGCATTGACCGTCGAGGGGAAGTAGGCGTGCTGCGTCTGAAGCACCGCCAACTCGCTCTCCGACGCCTCCTTCTCCCCAGCGTCCTTGGCCGCTCCCTTGCGCTTGCCTGTCTTGGGCGCCATAGCGGCTCTGAGGTAATGAGGGATTAAGGACAATGAGGGCGCGGCGGCGGCGAGCAAAGGCAAGAGCTTAAGGAAGAAGAAGGGGACGATGGTTCCGAGATTGGGAAGGGCGCAGAGGGTAAATGAGCAGCGACCCTACAGTTTTCCCTTTTTTAGAGGGGAGACGCGGGCCGCCTCTTTATTATTCACCACGACGTGACGCAAGCACGCTGCGGCCGCCCCACACATGACACCCACGTCACACACAACCCCCATGTCACGCATTCAACGCAGGTCGTGGGGAAACGCAACTGGCGAGAGAGTCACTACAGTAAAACTCTGCCACGCGTGCCCGCGCATCATTCTGGGCCTAGCCCATTGACGCTCCGCACTTATATGTGGCCAAGGCCCGGGGGCTCCTGTCAGTGTACAAAATTAGGGGCCTTCTGTACCCCTTTTACTTGTGCACGGGCAGTCGCAGCCATACTTACGGCCCCGCTTGGCAGAGCAGAAGAAGAAGTGAAGACACAAGACGACCAGAGCAGCGCCAAACCAGAGGCGCGAGGAGCAAAGGGACAAGGTGGGTTTTCCCCGGCAAGAGCCTTGCCGGGGTAGCCTGCGTAGCCCTGGCAAGAGCCTTGCCGGGGCAACCTGCCCAACACCCGCAAGGCCGCCACCCTTGAGCCTAAGAATTCCAACACCATCAATGACATTGGAACCAAGGCTCGGGAGGCGCCTGCATGGTGGCATGCAGATCTTTGTGAAGACCAAGAGCATACAAGTCTAGATGAGAACCAGAAGACGGAGACCCCCGGCAAGATCCTTGCCGGGAACGCTCACAAGACCCCCGGCAAGAACCTTGCCGGGGACACCTGCGAGACCCTAGCAAGGCCCTTGTCGGGGACATCTGCGAGGCCACAGCTAGGTCCACACCTATCGAGGCTCCACCGCCGTTCCAACACAGCAGTCAGCCCGTCAACTAGGCAGGCACCTGCGTGGCGACGTGCAGCTTCCAGACCAACTCAGCAAGCACCTGTGTGGTGGCATGTAGATCTTCGTGAAGACTCTGCCACCGCACCAGCTCGGCAGCCAGCCACCCAGCGTGGCGCTGCACGCCTCGTCAGCCTGTACGCGCGTCGGAACGAGGCGAGGCGGCGACGGACGGGACAAGCTTCCTTGTTGTCCCTGATAAAGTGAGAGGGCATGTCGGCAGCGCATTGAATGCGTTTGTCCTACGGTGCCAGGGATAGACTTGTATACAGTACAAACTTTCCACCTCCTGTGTGCCACTGTGGCGACCCCTTGGAACTATAAAAGGAGGCCCGAGGCGTACTGAGGAAGGATTCAGACTTTTTGGACCCGGCACGTCTTGTAGCTAGTCCAAGAACACCAGATAAACACACCAAAGCAGGATTAGAGTATTACGACGCTATGCCCTAACCTGGATAAAATTTCTGTTGATCTTCAGAATATCCCAAAATTCTAAATTTTGGAATGTTATAATAAATAGATAGATTTCATTGATTGTTTGATTGATTGTGTGAAATTCGAAACTTTTTGAAAGTTAAATGAGAGGGAATAAAAGGACTTCCCCAAACTTTTTGTTTTGCATTTTGATCTCCATGAATTCAAATTCTTTTCATCACAAAACCCTGGAGAGAAGATGACATGACTTCTTCCATTTTAAATAAATGAAAAGGGTTTCGAAAAGATTTGAATTTTATTTGGAAATATTTTCAAATTCAGAAAAAATTCAAGCAACTCAGTGATTTTCATGAAAGAAGATAAAATGACTTCTTAAAAATATATGAAATATGAGTTGGGAGTTTGAAAGGATCGAATTTAAAGTCCTTTTGGAAATTATTTTCAATTTGGAGTTATTTGGGTTTTATTCAAATTATTTTTCTCCAAAATAAAATATATGGAAAATAGGGTAACATGATTCCCTACAACAGAAAATTGGAGAGAAATAAATTTGAAATCATTTTGGTATTTTTAAAATGATGTTTATTGGATTTTATTAGAGCAGTAGCACTCTTTGCTTTATGTAAATTTGTGTGGATTTTATTTTACTTTGGAAAAATGTTCATGTCGTAGAAAAGCGTTTTCTGAAAAATTTGATATATAACATGCTGATATAAAAATTTTATTTTATTTTCGTTATTTAGTTGTCCTTTTTGTTTCTGTTTAAAAAAACTGTATGTGCGGCCCATAATTATTTGTCGCCCACGTGCACTGCATAGTGGCATCGGGTGCCCCATCATTTTATTTTTTTTCTTCTCTCCTACATGGGCCAGGCCCAGCCAGCTTTTTTTTTTACTTTGACCGAATTTTGTTTTTTCTTTAACTACAGCGCGCGGCCGGCCGAGGCCTTTAGGCCCGTGCGAGGCGTTTAGCCTTTTTCTTCTCTGTTTTGTTTATTTTCGTCTATGTTTAGTCCCACATTGCCTAGCCTTTGACCTCTAAGCCTCTTTTCCACCTATAAATATAGACCCATGGAGCCTCCAAAAATCATCTGATTTGGGTTAAATCAATATTTTGGTTTGACTAGATTCATTAAAGAAAAATTATTTCTTTTCTGACTTCTGGAAATTGTCTCCTCTCTCCGAAGTCATTTTTTCTCTACCTTATAAAGGTATCTTTCCATAGCTTATTATTTCTAGACTAGTACGGTAGAATAATTAGATTATAATTGGTCCCTGTATTTATACATTAGACATAGAATTCTCTCAGCCGTAGTTTTTTTCTCCCGTAAAACAGCTTGACCCTGATTTTTCAAATAATTTTTTACTCGTTCATCCAAATTAGATGAAACCAGCGCCTATAGTTCCGTCTTGTTTTCACCTATCTAGTGAACCTGTCACATCAACCTTTTGATATTTTGAAATTTATTTAGATTCATATTCAAACTTCTTTTGATCATAACTCGAGTTTTATAACTCCGATTTAATTGATTTTTTGCTAATCGAAGCTCTTGACCTAAACTTTCTGATAAGGCCAAATTCACATAATTTTGGTACTGTTAGAAATTGTTTTATATTGCAAGAGTTATTTGCTTGGTTTTGAAGTTTTCCAAATTGTTTTCTTCATTCTTTCCGATCTTTGGAGTGATTTCTTATGTGTGATTACTATTGCTTGCTTACGATAGATTGACCGGAGTGTGACGAATAGAACTATCAGGAGTTATGAGTGTGAATCATCTTCACCAACAGTACGAGGCAAGTTCACACTTTGATCATATCCCTTTCATACCCAGTTTTTATGCATTAGTTTCAACCCTCAAACATTGCATGAGTAGGATTGATAACATGTGGGTATTGGGAAGTAGTTGATGTGGTAGGAACCTATTGACTTGCATTCAACCCCTGGGAGTTACTACGTTATGCTTATACTGTTATGCTATGCTCGTAGACGTGGATTGAGTTTGAGTGTATCCATGACAGATGTGAGATTATTATTTAATGGTTAACTTAAGGTGGATACTTTAATACACATCTGGGTGGAATGGTTGGGGCACCCTGGAGCACCCAAAGGGTTTGCCCGGCACCGGAGAACCCAAAGGCTTGCCCAAGGGGATCCCGGAGGACTCGTGTGATCACCCTATGGAATGCCACCCAGGCTCAAAGGAATCATAAGATTATTCAAGCTAGAAACTTCCGTGTGCAGCCACAAGCCATTATGGGCTCTGGCATAGTTGAGTAAGTTGCGTGAGCTCTTGAAGAGGTGGACTAGCAGATGTAGGGGGATTGTAGGTGTGCCGATCTGCCCGGAGTAGAGAGTAAATGCCTCTGAAAGATTGTGTCTCGATCATCCGTTTCTCAAACATCATGCAGTGCGAGAAATACAACGGAGGAGATCGAGTATTGTGGGGAAAAGAGCGCAAACCTCTGCAGAGTGTACAAACTAATCATGATTAGCCGTGTCCCCGGTTATGGACATCTTGAGTATCTGGTTTTTGAATTATCATATTGATCTCATCACGTTACTTTAATTAATTTGTTGGGTTGTTAATGATTATTATTTTGGGATTGAGTTGGAGGAACCTTCTCAATATTTGTCAACCAACTTTGTAGTTAAATAAAATTTATTCCTTTGCAGTAGGGAAAATTTGGCTTTTCGCAAATACATTATAACCATAGAGCTTTTCCACCAGCCATATATGCATGTAGTGATAGTTATTATTCATCATTATCCTTTGGTGTGAATTTGCCAGTACATTCAATGTACTGACCCTTTGTGGCTGCAACGTCTCATGTTGCAGGAATCTTATGATGAGTAAGTGATACGTTAGGGTTACGATTTCTACACTCAACTTTGCCATTGGTGTTGATGGGAATCCACAACCTTGTTGTTACTTCCGCTATGTGGATCGAGGTAATAGTATTTACATTATTTAAACATGTGATTTACCTCTGTTATAAATCCTTGAGTACTGTGTGTGTCAGCATACCGATCCAGGGATGACACTTAAGCACAGAGACTTGACCGCCTGAGGTCGGGTCGCTACAATCTCCCAAACCCGCTCTATCCACAGCCCCGCGCCCTACCAACCGTAGTAGGGATTCCATGTGATCCCATAGGTGTCGTTCCCCCAACACCATATCTTTCCCCCGGGGGTTCCGGTAACCACCCCCCCGTACTCTTTGATGAATACCCAATACAATCTGGAGCACTTCCGGTGTCTGAATACTATCATCCTATATATCAATATTTACCTCTCGACCATTTTGAGACTCCTCGTCATGTTCGTGGTCTCATCGGGGACTCCGAACAACATTCGGTCACCAAATCACATAACTCATATAATACTAAATCATCATCGAACGTTAAGTGTGCGGACCCGACGGGTTCGAGAACTATGTAGACATGACCGAGACACCTCTCCGGTCAATAACCAATAGCGGAACCTGGATGCTCATATTGGGTCCTACATATTCTACGAAGATCTTTATCGTTCGAACCGTTATGACAACATACGTTATTCCCTTTGTCATCGGTATGTTACTTGCCCAAGATTCGATCGTCGGTATCTTCATACCTGGTACAATCTCATTACCGACAAGTCTCTTTACTTGTTCCATAATACATCATCCCGCAACTAACTCATTAGTCACTTTGCTTGCAAGCCTACTTATGATGTGTATTACCGAGAGGGCCCAAAGATACCTCTCCGATACTCGGAGTGACAAATCCTAATCTGGATCTATGCCAACCCAACAAACAACTTCGGAGATAACTGTAGAGCATCTTTATAATTACACGGTTACATTGTGACGTTTGATAGCACACAAGGTATTCCTCTGGTATCTGGGAGTTGCATAATCTCATAGTCGAAGGAATATGTATTTGACATGAAGAAAGCAATAGCAATAAAACTAAACGATCAATATGCTAAGCTAACGGATAGGTCTTGTCCATCACATCATTCTCCTAATGATGTGATCCCGTTCATCAAATGACAACACGTGTCTATGGTTAGGAAACTTAACCATCTTTGATTAACGAGCTAGTCTAGTAGAGGCTTACTAGGGACACGGTGTTTTGTCTATGTATCCGCACATGTATCAAGTTTCCGGTTAATAAAATTCTAGCATGAATAATAAACATTTATCATGATACAAGGAAATATAAAATAACAACTTTATTATTGCCTCTAGGGCATATTTCCTTCAGTCTCCCACTTGCACTAGAGTCAATAATCTAGTTCACATCGCCATGTGATTTCATCTAGATCAGTGTCAAAGCTTAAATCGACGTAACTCTTTGCAACGAATTCTTTATCACCTCCATAACCGAGAAACATTTCCTTAGTCATCTTCAAGGTAACTAAGGATAATTCTGGATCATTATTGTACCCCCTTGCCAAACTCATGGCAAGGTACAAAACAGGTTTGGTACACAGCATGGCATACTTTATAGAACCTATGGCTTTCATTATCTCTTTATCTTCTACCATGGTCGGGTTTTGAGTCTTTACTCAACTTCACACCTTACAATACAAGCAAGAACTCCTTCTTTGACTGATCCATTTTGAACTCCTTCAAAATCTTGTCAAGGTATGTACTCATTGAAAGTCTTATAAAGCGTCTTGATCTATCTCTATAGATCTTGATGCCCAATATGTAAGCAGCTTCACCGAGGTCTTTCATTGAAAAATTCTTATTCAAATATCATTTTATGCTATCCAGAAATTCTACATCATTTCCAATCAACAATATGTTATCCATATATAATATCAGAAATTCTACAGAGCTTCCACTCACTTTCTTGTAAATACAGGATTCACCATAAGTCTGTATAAAACCATATGCTTTGTTCACCTTATCAAAGCATATATTCCAACTCCGAGATGCTTGCACCAGTCCATAGATGGATTGCTGGAGTTTGCACACTTTGTTAGCACCTTTAGGATCGACAAAACCTTTTGGTTGCATCATATGCAACTCTTCTTTAAGAAATCCATTAAGGAATGCAGTTTTGACATCCATTTGCCAGATTTCATAAAATGCGGCAATTGCTAACATGATTCGGACATACTTACATCGCCACGAGTGAGAAAATCTCATCGTAGTCAACACCTTGAACTTGTCGAAACCTTTTTGCATAAGTCGAGCTTTGTAGATAGTAACACTACCATCAGTGTCCGTCTTCCTCTTGAAGATCCATTTATTCTCAATGGCTTGCCGATCATTGGGAAAGTCCACCAAAGTCCATACTTTGTTCTCATACATGGATCCTATCTCAGATTGCATGGCCTCAAGCCATTTGTCGGAATCTAGGCTCATCATAGCTTCATAGTTGGTAGGTTCGGCATAGTTTAAGAACATGACTTCCAGGATTTACCACTCTAGTGCGAAACATGCTCTGTTCGACCTACGAGGTTAAGTAGTAACTTGATCTGAAGTTTCATGATGATCAGCATTAGCTTCCTCTCTAGTTGGTGTAGGCATCACGGGAAGGGATTTCACTGATGTGCTACTTTCCAATTCGAGAGAAGGTACAATTACCTCATCAAGTTCTACTTTCCTACCACTAACTTCTTTCGAGAGAAACTCCTTCTCTAGAAAGGTTCATGTCGGTGTCAAAACCGGCGGATCTCGGGTAGGGGGTCCCGAACTGTGCGTCTAGGCGGATGGTAACAGGAGACAAGGGACACGATGTTTTTACCGAGGTTCGGGCCCTCTCGATGGAGGTAATACCCTACCCCGCTTGATTAATATTGATGATATGGGTAGTACAAGAGTAGATCTACCACGAGATCGTAGAGGCTAAACCCTAGAAGCTAGCCTATGGTATGAATGTTGTTCGTCCCTGAGACTAAAACCCTTCGGTTTATATAGACACCGAATAGGGTTAGGGTTACACGTGAGTCGCCATAAGGGTAGGAAATCTACATATCTGCATCGCCAAGCTTGCCTTCCACGCCAAGGAAAGTCCTATCCTGACAAGGGACGAAGTCTTCAATCTTGTATCTTCATAGTCTAGGAGTCCGCCAAAGATGATAGTTCGCTATCCGGACACCCCTAGTCCAGACTCCTCAAGAGCCTCTAACCAGGCTTCATGATTTACGAGTCCGGCGCGCGATATTGTCTTCGCATTGCAAGGCGGGTTCCTCCTCCAATACTTCATAGAAGATTTTGAACACCAGATAGTGTCCGCTCGCAAAACAAGTTCCACATACCACCGTAGAGAATAACTCTTGCACAGATCTCTGCTGACGATTCCGTGGCGTGACATCACGCCACGGCCGTGCCTTTATACTAATCGCTTTTTACTGCTCCACCTTAGCGCTTAGTGAGGCGGTTTCTTGGCACGCCTTATCAAAGCGGAGATCGTGCCCCTTATTCCGGGATTCACATCAATACGGACGTGGTAACCCATCCGCCCGCTGATTATGGCGCTTGGGAGATAAGCGAGTTTTACTAGTCAAGGGGACGATAACTTCGTCCGTCCATATAAGGGATAAGGATCCACCTTTTCACCCACGCCTTCTTCCTCCTTTGCTCATCCATTTCACAAGACTCGAGCTCCAGCGCCTAAGTCCGACATCCCACCTCAACCTTCTCCAACTATGTCCGGAGCGGGAGGCAGGTGGATGGCCTCCTCCGTCACGGAGGGGCACATCAAAAAGTTGTGGAAGGCCGGATTGCCACGCCCAATATGCGACCCTATCCAAAAGGAACTCGAAGGTCCCACCAAGGATAGACCCGCATATTGAAACGCATTTGCAAGGTGGATATCATTACATCAACATTACATAATAGATGGGGATACATACATAAGACACAAATGCCACAAGAATACATCAACATCATATACAAGATCAACATCCGACTACGGATGAAACATAAATGAAGCTCAAACGACATCCACCTCTGCTAGCCCAGGCTGCCGACCGAACCTATCCCCGATCAAGAAGAAGCGTAAGAAGAACTCCAAAACAAGCAAGCATCGCCTCACGCCATGATCATCGCAAACCTGTACCTGCAATCGGTGGTGTAGTAATCAGGAGCCATGAGGACTCAAAGAATCCCATTACCATGGGTAACAAGACTAGCAAAGCTTAAAGGGAAAGGAAGGGGTAAAGTGGTGAGGTTGCAGCAGCGACTAAGCATATATGGTGGCTAACCAACGCAAATGAGAGCGAGAAGAGAAACAAAGGAACGGTCGTCAACTAGTAATGATCAAGAAGTGATCCTGAACTCCTACTTATGTCAGACATAACCTAGAAACCGTGTTCTCCTCTCGATCAACCCCGAAAAGAGACACTCACGGTTACGCACACGGTTGGTGTATTTTAGAAGAGTTTGCTTCAAGTTTACTACAACCGGATATTAACAAATTCCCATCTGCCACATAACCGCGGGCACGGCTTTCGAAAGTTCAAACCCTGTAGGGTGTCCCAACTTAGCCCATGATAAGCTCTCGCGATCAACGAAGGATATTCCTTCTCCCGGAAGACCCGATCAGTCTCGAATCCTGCTACAAGACATTTCGACAGAATAAAACAAGACCAGCAAAGCCACCGATGCCGCCGAATCCCGATAGGAGCTGCACATATCTCGCTCGTGGCAACACCGGATGAGACATCCTACGAGTAAAACCAACCCTCAAGTTTCCCCAAGGTGGCCCAGAGTCTGCTTTCGTTTTAACCAGCACTTAGAGAAGCACCGCCTCGGGGGCTAATAAAGATGACCCTCGAGAGAGCGACTCCCAAGGGAAAGGTAGGTGGTGGTGAGGCAAATGGTAAAACCAAGGTTGGGCCCTGCTGGAGGAGTCTTATTCAAAGCGAACTATCAAGGGGGTCCCATAAATCACCCGACCGCGTTAGGGACGTAAAATCCGGTAACATAATACCGATATGACGGAAACTAGGGCTGCAAGAGTGGAACAAAACACCAGGCATAAGGCCGAGCCTTCCACCCTTTACCAAGTATATAGATGCATTAATAATATAAGAGATATTGTGATATCCCAACCAAAATCCTGTCCACCATGGAGCAATCTTCAACTTCACCTGCAACTAGCAACGCTATAAGAGGGGCTGAGCAAAGCGGTAACATAGCCAAACAACGGTTTGCTGAGAAGGTGACAACGAGTTAGAGGTTCATGGCAATTTGGGAGGCTTGAGCAGCAAGTGATAGGTAGCGCAGTATAGCGAAAGAACGAAGCAACTAGCATAGCAATGATAGTAATGAGATCCAAGGTGACGATCATCTTGCCTGAAATCCCGCAAGGAAGAAGAACGAGTCCATGAAGAAGACGAACGGATGAAGCCGAACCAAGCGTAGACGAACGAATCCTCACGATCGCAACGAAACAAGAACTAACAAGAAGAAGCACACAACATAGGTAAACACACCACACATGAACATGACAAGATGCACAACAAACATGATGCATGACAAATCTAGATGAAGCTACTCATGGAAAGAGATGCTGCAAATAAGAGCAACACATCAAAGCAAGTTTAAATGAGGCCGGGAACAACATAGAACAACTCCGGTAAGTCCTCATATGCAAATTTCGAAATTGGTCCAGATCTGAATAAACCTTATGTTCAAGTTGTTAAACAGCAAGTTAAGATGCACCACGATGATCTACACGAAATTCTAGTCAAGTTACATATAAAGTTCATTTAATTCGGAGCTACGGCCTAGAAGATATGAGCAAAACAAGACAAGCATGGCATTGATGCAAAATGCACCCAAACATCAAGCAAACACCTCAAAACAAGGATGCAACATGATAATATGAAACTACATGCAAAATCAAGCAAGTTTCATATAGAGCACACTCAAAACGGAGCAACGGTTCAACACATACACTCTATACAAGTTTAAAGGACAAGCTGTCCAAAACAGCAACTAGGCATATTGCAAGCATCAAAACAACATGCTACAGGACCTCAACGTGAAAACAAAAGGCATGGGCATGATGTACAGGTAAAGCATGACAAAACATGAACACTGAGCTATCTCCAGAAATCACTAGAACATGCTCAAAAACACATAGCAAGATTGCAAATAATAATAGTTTCAGACTTATCAGGAAATAACATCAGGTAGCAATGTTTAGAGCTATCAAACAACATGTTACATGAACTTATCATGGCAAACAAAGGTATGGCATGAATCTAATAATTGCATAGAACAAATGTCCCTTACTGACCATGAGCCAAAAAGGATCAGAAGATATGATGGCACCCATGTAAACATGGCAAGTTATATTACAGATTCATACATGGCAGGAACAACAATAAGTAGACATGTTGGTGAGCTTGATTCACTCACCACAGAGAAATACATGGAATGGCAAGGCAATCAAAAGTAAGAAGCCATGGCATAGAAGCTATACATGGCAAGAACAACATCATAGCATACACGGATCAACTACAACAACCTTGGCAAAATTGAATAACATGTAAACAACCTGCCAGGAAACATTTTATAGCAAAAGTAGAGCTCGATTGACTCAAGCTATGGCACTCCATAATTGCAAACAAGGGCATTTATGGATATAGAATAACCATATGTTCAAAACATCCTTACTGAAGTATCTCAAAATAAGCATGGATCTCTCGGTAGCATCAAGTTTACATGGCATAAAAATATCGCAGTAACAGGGCCAAATCAGAACATCCTGAAGCCTAGTTTGCATGCTTGTGCTAGTCACCACAGAGATCACAAAAATACATGGCATACACCCTGTAAAGATGGCATGGCATAGATAAAACACATGTAGACATCAACCTCATAGGATGCACACATCAATCATGGCAAAATGACAAATCACCGTGTTATAATAGCCAAAGAGATTAACAGCAACATGCACTCTTGCAACGAAGATTCGGGCATCAAGATGAGCTCAAATGAATATTATGAAATGGAATTAAATGATGTACTCGTCGAGGCGAACAATTTGACATATTACACGCACAAAACGGAGCTACGGGTGCAGAGATACGATGCAACGAACATGGCATGAAAATGATAAAAATACTCCGGGACTGAGTGGATTTTACCCTCGCGAAAAATCTGGATCTAGATCAGGCCATCTTCATCCCTTGTACTGGACGGCTCCGGTGGAAGTCAACTGCGATGGTGGGGCGGCGTGGGACTCCGGTAGACGTCGGGTAGGCCGGGAATGGGTAGATCCGGGCATGGGGCCCCCGGATCCGGCAACGGGCGAGGCCGAGGAGGCCGGCGACGAGTTTCCAGGGCGGAGGCGGCTCCCGAGCTGGGACGGTGGCGCCATGGCAGAGCTCCTGCGGGAGAGAGGGTGAGAGAGAGGAAGGAGAAGGTAGGGGAAGGAGGAGCAGGGGAGGTGAGGTCCGGCCTGGGTGGTCGTGGTGGCCGGCGGGAGGAGGCCGGCGAGCTCCGGCGGAAGCTTGGGCGGAGACGGGGTCGACGGGCGCTGGGATCGGGCGGAGCACTCTGGCGCTGGGCGCGACGGCTGGGCCCGGGCCATGGCTGCGGCGGCGGGCGCTTGGGCCCGGGAGGGCTGGAACCGGGCCCTGCAGGCCTGTGGTGGAGGACGCGCGCGGGGGAGGCGAGGTGGCGACAAGGGAGCGACGTGGCAGCCTCCCGTTGGCTGCGGGCGCGGGAGGAGCGGCGGCTGGCCAATCGGGGTGCGCCAAGTGGCGGTGGTGAGGTGGCCTGCACCGGATTTCGAGGAGGAGGCGGCAGCGCGTGATCCGAGGGAGAGGTGGGAGGTGGCTGGCGGCGCGGAATCTGAGGAGGGGGAAGGTAGAGGTAGGTGGAGGGGTTAGATCGCCCAAAATGGACAAGGGTGTCCATTTATAGCACATAGCTAGGGTTTTGGCGGTTTTAGGGCCCTACGATCGCGATCGTCGGCTCCGGACAGAGGGGAACTAGGTGGGCTGTGAAGAGAGGCCTCGGCTGAGAGGAGAGAAGAGAAGTGAGGCCCGTGACTGCTCCGGATATCAAACGTCTGACGAATAAACCGCAACGGTGCCGCCACTGAAAAGACGGTTATTATCAAACGAACTCCGAATGCGATTTAAACTTGACAGCGCCTGTCTACACTATAATAAGACCGCAAGCAAAGCTTCAACCCATTCCGAGAACATTTTATGCCACTAATAAAATAATATTTCGAGGTGCAAGGCGCGCGCCGGGAGTGTGTCCGGACTCGAACGGACAACGGAGAGAACCGTGGAACTCGAACGGATGCAAGTTTTGAAAACATGCAGATGAAATGCAGATGATGACATGGCAAAGTGCAACACGCAAGCACATGACATGGCAACAACGACGAATAATCAAGGGACACCGGCGATCGAATCCGGGGCGTTACAACACTCCTCCACTAACAAGAGATATCGTCCCGAGATCTTAGGACCGAGACGGAAGAGAAAAAGGAAGAGGTGAAACAAGAACTCAAGAGAAGAAGAAAAGAATCGAGAGCACTCGAGAATAAGAGAGGAACGACGAGAATCGAAAGCTCACGGAATCAGATAGACTATGAAACAACTCCGGTTAGAACAAGATAGGAAAACGAATAAGACTGGAAGGAATTAGGCAGCACTCCGGTTGAACAAGGAAAGAATAGAACACGAACTTCAGAGGATGGAATGATACTTGATGAACTCTTGAAGAATGAATTAAATCATGAAGAACCACCATGAAGAACTCCGTTGACAAAAAGGATGATGAGATAGAATGAAAGGATGAAAGAATAAGATGAGCCTTGCGATGATTTAGATGGAGGTTCCGACGAAATGGCTGAGGAAATTTGAACTCCGGAAAAGAAAAGATGAAAACACTTGGAAGTAGAATTTATTCCTCAAGAACAAACTCCGAAGGAAGGGATTACTCACTTGGATGAAATAAGAATAAGATTTATTGTATGCTTATCCTTCATCAAATTAAATTGATGACAAACAATGGATTTGGCATACTACTTATTCTTCTTGGAAAAGAATTGAGAAGTGACATAACGCAAACTTGAGAAGGTCTTCATGAACCACCGGTAGGATTGAAAAGAACGAATGGATTAATATGAGAAACAAGGAAAATAATCTTGAACGAACCACCGTAAGAATTTGGAAATGACTGATGAAAGAGAATGAATCACCGGGAAGAATTAGAAGAACTAATAAGCTCAAGGGTATTTAGATGCAAAAGAGCGAAGAGATCGCGAACTGATTAAAGAGCACTTGAGCGCGGCAACTGAAGATTATTGAGACGAACGAAGGGGCACGGATATAGAATAATTGGGGAATGAATCTGAAAACTTAGAACGAAGAAATCTTCCGAAAAGATGGCCTCCGGATGATCGAGAGCGAATGCAACTCCTAAAATACTCCGGATGGATGAAAAGAATTGCACAACTGGAAACAACTAGATATGATAACATCGAGCTAGCACCGCGAATCTCCGGGAGAACGGACAAGATTTAAGAGAGAAAAAATCTACGGCGGTCTTCAAATGTTGAGAATGACGACGAGAACCACCATGCAGAATTGTTGAGACGCTCCGGGAGAATGAAAAACAAAGAAGTTGAGTCAACAATGAGATGGTTTGAAATCGATCTTGAAAAAGGCATGTGACTGATGGAATCCATTCTTACGTCACACTTGAAAAGAATTGGGAATAGCTCCGGGGAAATAGAAGAGTCAGGTAAGATCCAGGGAAAAGACCTGTGGGTTAGGGCCCACTAAAAGAAAACACCGTTGGAAAGGGATGCTGAAGAGGTAGATAATGCACCGGAACGATTGAAATATTTGAATGAGGTGACAACCTCGAATTAATTCGAACACAGACGAATCTCTTGAGATGTCTTGAACACTCCGGAAGGATAAACTGGCGAGAGACGAACGAGCAAGGAAAACACTTGAGCCGAGAGAAAGAATATGATCAACCCGAAAAACTTGATTTGAGTGCACCGGAAAAGAAAAGGGACGAAGAATGACGAACGAGACGAGAATTCACCGGTTGAAATAATTTACGAAAAACTGAAGAGGTTCCGCACGAATGAAATTGATGGTCGAAAGAGAGTCAAACTCCGGGAAGAAGAGGGTGGAAGGGCGGGAAAACAAAGGCAACTTGGAAGGGGAAACCGAAGAATATCTTGAAGAGAAAACACCGGTTGAAGAAAGCAAAGGCTTCACACGAGTAGGATGGATACTCGATTACGGACTCCGGTTCCGAGAAGAAGAAGGGTGGGCGGGTGGGAAAAGAAAACAACTGAGGATTGGACTTGACAACGATGAAGAGGCTCGAGTCAACTTGACGAGAAATGCACCGGATGAAAAGAGCTGAGGACCAACGATCAGAAAACCAACTGCGTGAACCTAAAGAAAAATTTGAAGGGGAAGAGGAGTAATTCAAAACACCTACGTCAAGATTCCTCACCAGAGCGATTTAAGGGCTGAGGAGTAAAAGAATTCCTACTCCGATATAACTAGACTCGGAAAACAGTTTTCTTCTAGACTCAACAACGGCCAAACTACACGATCAATCAAGGGGCTCCTAAGGTCGGTCGAGGCTCGATACCAACTTGTTCACGCCTAATATGCGACCCTATCCAAAAGGAACTCAAGGTCCCACCAAGGATAGACCCAAGATATTGAAACGCTTTTGCAAGGTGGATATCATTACATCAACATTACATAATAGATGGGGATACATACATAAGGCACAAATGCCACAAGAATACATCAACATCATATATAAGATCAACATCCGACTACGGATGAAACATAAACAAGCTCAAACGACATCCACCTCGCTAGCCCAGCTGCCGACCGAACCTATCCCCGATCAAGAAGAAGCGTAAGAAGAACTCCAAAACAAACAAGCATCGCCTCACGCCATGATCATCGCAAACCTGTACCGCAACTGGTGGTGTAGTAATCAGTGAGCCACGAGGACTCGTAAATCCCATTACCATGGGTAACAAGACTAGCAAAACTTAAAGGGAAAGGAAGGGTAAAGTGGTGAGGTTGCAGCAGCGACTAAGCATATATGGTGGCTAACCAACGCAAATGAGAGCGAGAAGAGAAACAAAGGAACGGTCGTCAACTAGTAATGATCAAGAAGTGATCCTGAACTCCTACTTACGCCGACATAACCCGTAAAACCGTGTTCTCCTCTCGATCAACCCCAAAAGAGACACTCACGTTACGCACACGGTTGGTGTATTTTAGAAGAGTTTGCTTCAAGTTTACTACAACCGGATATTAACAAATTCCCATCTGCCACATAACCGCTGGCACGGCTTTCAAAGTTCAAACCCCGCAGGGTTGTCCCAACTTAGCCCATGATAAGCTCTCGCGATCAACGGCGGATATTCTTCTCCCGGAAGACCCGATCAGTCTCGAATCCTGCCACAAGACATTTCGACAAAGAATAAAACAAGACCAGCAAAGCCGCCTGATGCGCCGATAATCCCGATAGGAGCTGCACATATCTCGCTCGTGGAACACCGGATGAGACATCCTACGAGTAAAACCAACCTCAAGTTTCCCAAGGTGGCCCTGCAGTCTGCTTGCTTCAACCAGCACTTAGAGAAGCACCGCCCGGGGCTAATAAAGATGACCCTCGAGAGAGCGACTCCCAAGGGAAAGGTAGGTGGTGGTGAGGCAAATGGTAAAACCAAGGTTGGGCCTTGCTGGAGGAGTCTTATTCAAAGCGAACTGTCAAGGGGGTCCCATAAATCACCCGACCGCGTTAGGGACGCAAAATCCGGGAACATAATACCGATATGACGGAAACTAGGGCGGCAAGAGTGGAACAAAACACCAGGCATAAGGCCGAGCCTTCCACCCTTTACCAAGTATATAGATGCACTAATAATATAAGAGATATTGTGATATCCCAACCAAAATCCTGTCCACCATGGAGCAATCTTCAACTTCACCTGCAACTAGCAACGCTATAAGAGGGGCTGAGCAAAGCGGTAACATAGCCAAACAACGGTTTGCTGGGAAGGTGACAACGAGTTAGAGGTTCATGGCAATTTGGGAGGCTTGAGCAGCAAGTGATAGGTAGCGCAGTATAGCGAAAGAACGAAGCAACTAGCATAGCAATGATAGTAATGAGATCCAAGGTGATGGTCATCTTGCCTGAAATCCCGCAAGGAAGAAGAACGAGTCCATGAAGAAGACGAACGGATGAAGCCGAACCAAGCGTAGACGAACGAATCCTCACGATCGCAACGAAACAGGAACTAACAAGAAGAAGCACACAACATAGGTAAACACACCACACATGAACATGACAAGATGCACAACAAACATGATGCATGACAAATCTAGATGAAGCTACTCATGGCAAGAGATGATGCAAACAAGAGAAACACATCAAAGCAAGTTTAAATGAGGCCGGGAACAACATAGAACAACTCCGGTAAGTCCTCATATGCAAATTTCGAAATTGGTCCAGATCTGAATAAACCTTATGTTCAAGTTGTTAAACAGCAAGTTAAGATGCACCACGATGATCTACACGAAATTCTAGTCAAGTTACATATAAAGTTCATTTAATTCGGAGCTACGGCCTAGAAGATATGAGCAAAACAAGACAAGCATGGCATTGATGCAAAATGCACCCAAACATCAAGCAAACACCTCAAAACAAGGATGCAACATGATAATATGAAACTACATGCAAAATCAAGCAAGTTTCATATAGAGCACACTCAAAACGGAGCAACGGTTCAACACATACTCTATACAAGTTTAAAGGACAAGCTGTCCAAAACAGCAACTAGGCATATTGCAAGCATCAAAACAACATGCTACAGGACCTCAACGTGAAAACAAAAGGCATGGGCATGATGTACAGGTAAAGCATGACAAAACATGAACACTGAGCTATCTCCAGAAATCACTAGAACATGCTCAAAAACACATGTCAAGATTGCAAATAATAACAGTTTCAGACTTATCAGGAAATAACATCAGGTTGCAATGTTTAGAGCTATCAAAAAACATGTTACAGGAACTTATCATGGCAAACAAAGGTATGGCATGAATCTACTAATTGCATAGAATAAATGTCCCTTACTGACCATGAGCCAAAAAGGATCAGAAGATATGATGGCACCCATGAAACATGGGAAGTTATATTACAGATTCATACATGGCAGAAACAACAATAAGTAGACATGTTGGTGAGCTTGAATCACTCACCACAGAGCAATACATGGCATGGCAAGGCAATCAACAGTAAGAAGCCATGGCATAGAAGCTATACATGGCAAGAACAACATCATAGCATACACGGATCAACTACAACAACCTTAGCAAAATTGAATAACATGTAAACAACCTGCCAGGAAACATTTTATAGCAAAAGTAGAGCTCGATTGCATCAAGCTATGGCACTCCATAATTGCAAAAAAGGGCATGGATGGATAGAGAATAACCATATATTCAAAACATCCTTACTGAAGTATCTCAAAATAAGCATGGATCTCTCGGTAGCATCAAGTTTACATGGCATAAAAATATCAGCAGAACAGGGGCTGAAATCAGCAACATCATGAAGCCTAGTTTGCATGCTTGTGCTAGTCACCACAGAGATCACAAAAATACATGGCATTCACCCCTGTAAATATGGCATGGCATAGATAAAAACACATGTAGACATCAACCTCATAGGATGCACACATCAATCATGGCAAAAATGACAAATCACCAAGTTATAACAGTTTCAGCAGATTAACAGCAACATGCACTCTTGCAACGAAGATTCGGGCATCAAGATGAGCTCAAATGAATATGATTCAATGGAATTGAATGATGTACTCGTCGCGGCGAACAATTTGACATATTACACGCGCAAAATGGAGCTAAGGATGCAGAGATACGACGCAACGAACATGGCATGAAAATGACAAAAATACTCCGGGACTTAGTGGATTTTACCCTCGCGAAAAATTTGGATCTAGATCGGGCCATCTTCATCCCTCATACTGGACGGCTCCGGCGGAAGTCAACTGCGATGGTGGGGCAGCGTGGGACTCCGGTAGACGTCGGGGAGGCCGGGAATGGGCAGATCCGGGCATGGGGCCCCCGGATCCGACGACGGGCAAGGCCGAGGAGGCCGGCGACGAGCTTCCAGGGCGGAGGCGGCTCCCGAGCTGGGACGGTGGCGCCATGGCAGAGCTCCTGCGGGAGAGAGGGTGAGAGAGAGGAAGGAGAAGGTAGGAGAAGGAGGAGCAGGGGAGGTGAGGTCCGGCCTGGGTGGTCGTGGTGGCCGGCGGGAGGAGGCCGGCGAGCTCCGGCGGAAGCTTGGGCGGAGACGGGGTCGACGGGCGCTCGGGATCGGGCGGAGCACTCCCAAGTGGGGGCGCGGACGGCTCGGGCCCGGCCAGGGGCTGCGGGCGGCGCGCTTGGGCCCGGAGGGTCAGAACTGGCCTCGCAGGCCTGTGGTGGAGGAGGCGCGCGGGGGAGGCGAGGTGGCGACGGGGGAGCGACATGGCAGCCTCCCGTTGGCTGCGGGCGCGGGAGGAGCGGCGGCTGGCCAATCGGGGTGCGCCAAGTGGCGGTGGTGAGGTGGCCTGCGCCGGATTTCGAGGAGGAGGCGGCGGCGCGTGATCCGAGGGAGAGATGGGAGGTGGCTGGCGGCGCGGAATCTGAGGAGGGGGAAGGTAGAGGTAGGTGGAGGGGGTTAGACTACCCAAAATGGACAAGGGGTGTCCATTTATAGCACATAGCTAGGGTTTTTGGGGGTTTTGGGGCCCTACGATCGCGATCGTGCGGCTCCGGACAGAGGGGAACTAGGTGGGCTGTGAAGAGAGGCCTCGGGCTGAGAGGAGAGAAGAGAAGTGAGGCCCGGTGACTGTTCCGGATACCGAAACGTCCGACGAATAAACCGGCAACGGTGCCGCTACGAAAGACGGTTTGGCTATCAAACGAACTCCGAATGCGACGAAACTTGACAGGCGCTCTGTCTACACTATAATAAGTCCACAAGACAAGCTTCAACCCATTCCGAGAACATTTTTATGCCACTAATAAAATAATATTTCGGAGGTGCCGCGGGCGCGCGCGAGTGTGTCTGGACTCGGAATGGACAAAGGAGAGAACCGGTGGAACCCGAACGGATGCAAGTTTTGAAAAACATGCAGATGAAATGCAGATGATGACATGGAAAAGTGCAACACGCAAGCACATGACATGGCAACAACGACGAATAATCGGACACCGGCGATCGAATCCGGGCGCTATACGGATACTTGTCCAAAGAATATCGCAGCACCGGCTACCCGACGAGGGGCAGCTCATTCCCACCCCCGGGCCCCATGAGAGGGTGGTGTTCCTCACCCACTTCCTCCGTGGACTAGGTTTCCCACTTCACCCATTTGTCCGGGGGCTCATGTTCTACTATGGCCTGGATTTCCACGATCTGGCCTCAACTTCATCTCAACATCTCGACGTTTATCGTCGTGTGCGAGGCCTTCCTCTGCATCCAGCCCCACTTCGGCTTATGGCTGAAGATCTTCAATGTCAAGCCGAAGGTAGTGGGCGGCCATCAAGCGGAGTGTGGAGGTGCCATGGTTGGCAAGATGGCCAAAGCCCTATGGCTCGAGGGCTCCTTTGTGGAGACCATAAAGGGGTGGCAATCGGGGTGGTTCTACATCACCGAGCCGCGCGACTCTCAATGGGCGGCGGCCCCCGAATTCCTATCTAGCTTCCCCACGCGGCTCACATCATGGAAAGAGACGGGCCTGTCGTGGGGTGATTCGGACGAGCTATCCGGACTCCAAACCTGCGTCCGAAACCTGGCGGACAAGAATCTCAGGCTTGTCAACGTTATCCAGGTGATGCTCTCCACCGGATTCTCCCATGCCAACAACGGGCCTTCAAATTGTGGGAGTTCGATCCGGCACAGCACCCAACTCTGAAAAGGCTCTTCGACACTACGTACGAAGATGCCTGGAAGGTGTTGTTCAAGGGCGCCGAGGCTCCCACATCCGCTACGGAAGATCACGAGTTCAGCTCGCAGCGTCAAGCCAGCGAGGTAAGTTATTTTACCCTTTATGGGACTCTTTTTTCATAGTTTGACTCTATGCGGGATCTAAAACTCCCTAACCTTTAACAGGACTGGCCGAAGACGTCCGCACAGATTAACTGTCCGGCCCCTTTGCCAGAAGATCCAGCTGACGCCCGATTGACGGGGCTGCTGGCTCCGGCACCTCACATGGTGCCGGAGAAGAAGGCCAAGAAGAAGGCCACGGGAACTCGAAGGAGCTCCCGGCACCAGGGGCTGTCGGACTCATCGCCCGACAACCCTGAGGCGGAATCCTCCTCTGAGGAAGAGGAGGAGGAAAAAGAAGCCTCTCCCCCAGCGAGGGGAGAGAAGAAAAGGAAGGCCGCCCAAACTAGGGAGGCCGGAGGGTCCAAGAAGAGAAGGACCCTACCTCCGGACTTCTCCACCAACGCCGACAACGACGAGGAGGAGTGGCCAACAAGGGCCAAGCCCCTGGCGAGATCGTAAGTGTCCGGATACCCATGGCTTTTTTTCATTGCATAGTGTTCTCTAATGCCGAACAATCATGCAGCCCGCCTAAGGACGAGCTCGCCCGCTTGCCGAAGCGGCTCCTCAATTCGCCGATGTGAATAGTACTTCACTTCCGACCGCCTCCTCCCTCGTGGACGCAGACGACACCGCGGTGGAGTCCCAAAGGCCCAGCCAGAGGAGGTGGTCCCGAGGCGCCACAAGGCGACCTCCCGGACTCCGGGTGCAAAGGGGGCCAAACCCCAGAGGGCTCTAAGTCAGGCCCTGTGCCGGACTCCGTACCGGAACCTTCAGTGGTTTCAAGTCCGCAAGCGCCCCTTCGTAAGAAGGGTAGGACTATGACGCCGTGACCTCCGGCCCATCCGGAGGCACGGATAGCTTGCCGGAGACGCTTAACGGCGCCTCCATCGACGAGGAGCACCGCATCGTTATGAGTGTGGTGATCCAGAAAGTTCACCCGCCAAGAGCGGGCTGATCAAGCCTGTACCAGCCTTCTAACAGTGCTTTGAGGTAAGTTTAGAATATGTAAAAATATTACCGCATAGACAGAGCCCCGATGCTTAGTTCGTGTTCGGAAAGAAAAGTCGGACTAAGGATCTAAAAAGATATACGCAGGAGTCTAACATAAGTATGTCAATATGCGAATGCAAAGCGCGCTGCCGACCTCTGCCAGACCGACCGTGGAGGTCAATGCATTGAAGAAGAGCCTCGAGCGGTCCGAGAACGAGCTCGGCCTTGCCAAGAAGCAGCTCGAGGACAGGGAAGGTAAGCAATACCTTATTAAAGAAATACATTATAGAAAGGATTCGGTTGCAAAAATGACAGAATAACATGGGTATTGTAGGGGCCACGAACGAGGTGGCGACCACAAGGAAGCGCTGTCCGCGGCCGAAGCAAAGCGCCATGGAGCGCACCGAGCGAGAGAAGCAGGAGGAGCGGGTGGCGGAGGTACGGCAAGAGCTCCAGGCTCTCATGGAAAAACATGAGAGTTTGGAGCGTGACTCGAAGACTCGAGTCCGAGCTCGCCTCAGCTCTTGAGAGTGCCAAAGCCGCTAAGGCCGAAGCCCAAAAAGCCCTCCACGAAATTGGATCATTAAAGAAGATAGTGGCGGGTGAGGCATTCTTTATGCAAAGCAAGCATGTGAAAGTGAATTACCTATTACTTACCCGGATTCGGAGCTCTCCAGGAGCATTCGCAGATCTGCCCCGTAGTGTGTCTGATGCTGCCGCGTTCTACCGCGCCAAGGAGGGGAGCTCAACGGAGAAGGTGTTCTGGTCTCAGTATGCTGAGGCCGGACATCCGGTGCCCCTAAGCGACCAACTGAAGTAGCTGGTCGAGCTCCACAAGGTTGCCGAACAGGCCATGAAGGGCCTCATAGTTCGGCTGTGGCCATTGGAAGCCATGCCTGGGAGCTACTTTGGGATAGTGCGGCGGCTGGTGGACGCCTGTCCATGGATTGAAGTCATCAAGTGCTCCGTCTGCATTGAAGGTGCCCGTCGGGCCCTTGCCCGTGCTAAAGTGCACTGGGGCAAGCTGGATGCGAGAAGCTTGTGACGGACGGGCCACCAAGGGCAAGGAGCATCGCAAGCCGAAATGTACTATGAGGGCGCCTCAAGGGTGCCCGCCAGATAGCGGATGAGTGCTCCAAAGATGTAATTTTGAATAGACTCGCATTTGTTATCCTGACGCTGAAAACTTGTTCATATGCTCTAAGCAACGCTTGTTAATTTAAAATATTACCTTCAGGCAGCCGCTTATCAAATTTGAGAGATGGCAAGTCGTTATTTCAGCCCCATGCCACGAAAGTGGGGTGTTCGGGATAAACTTGAGCGCTCTTGTTCCCATTCTTGGGTCCGTTTAGGAGGCGCCAACGCAACAAACAAGGCAACCGGACTTATAGTGCTTGAACACTCTCACTTAGCCATAGAATTCTATAATTTTAAATTTCGCAAGCCCCTAGTATTCGAAGACCGAGTTCGGGCGCTCTCACGCCTTGGTCGGACAATGCCGACTCGCTCTAAGCGGCATAAGTCTTTAGGGACCCAAAAACCTCTCTAACAGCGACCGCTCTCACCCTATCATGACGGTCCAGTTTTAGCTTTCTCCATCGAGGTGCTCAACCCAGCTCAACAGGCACAATCATAGTGGTTCTCCCAACGCTACCTTAGCCGATATAACGGAAGGTAAGGTACCAAAACATGGGAGCCGGGCAAACCCAACTATTGACCCAAGACATGATTCGAGCCGATGCATATAATGCTATAAGTTCGGGTGCCGACTTGTGAAAGTGTTCGGACTTATCACACCATACTTTTGGGGTACTTAAGCCCTCGGTGTATTGGCCGCACTAAAGTGTACGGTGCAACATGTCATGAAATGAACATATATATAGATAAAGAAAGGAGTGCAATAATAGGCAAAAGCTATGTATTGTTTATTCAAAAAGGTACTGCAATGGGAGCAGAATGATACAAATAGTGCGATAAGCAAGGGATGGGACTATTTAACATGTCCTCTCCAGTGGGTAAGCTCATGGATGGTATGTAAAACAGGTATAATGCTCGTAGTAGAGACCACCGACACTCGACGAGCTTTATGTTTCCTGGCTGTTGCATCGTGAGTTCGGCAATTTAGTGCGGACAGACTTCCGAAAACGGAGTCCCGAAAGTAAGAAAAAGAAGAAAGAAAAGAATGACACAATTGGGAGCCCCTGGTGCGGTTGAGCCGCATTCTGGGCATGCCGTGGTCGTGCCCCTTGATGAAGTCATGTACCTAGGGTAGGGTCATAGACCTGCCCAAAGGTACCCTCCCCAAGGACACTCGCGAAAGAAGCTGCCTACCAATGACCCGTAGGTTTCCACTCGACAGATTCAAAGACACTCGACCATGAAGACCCACTCGACCACCAGAGTCCAAGAGCCACTCGGTGTCCAAACGGTCAGTAGTTAAATAGTCTTTATGGTCATGATGACACTTTATGTAAGGCGCTACCAGAACGCCTAGCCTTAACGCATCTTTAAACCCTCCGCTACGGGCTGGCTGGGGTCCCAAGCACTCTATATAAGCCACCCTCCACGTAGAAGGGTTCGCACTCACATAACACATACGCATATAATCCAATGACCGCCTCGGCTCCGAGACGAGGGCTGTTACTTCTCCGAGAAGGGCCTGAACTCAGAAATCCCTTGCGATACAACTACTCCATAGCTAGGATCTTGCCTCTCCATTCCTACCCCCATTCTCTTCGTCGGACTTAGAACCACGACGGTTGGCGCCCACCGTGGGGCAGGTGTTCTAGTGATTTGTTGGAGAAGTTGGGATTCTTTCGATCTCCTACATCATGGTTTCAGTGGAGTTCGTCGAGGCCGCGAGATCCGCCTCGGTGTGCTCACGTTAAATGCCGACGACTCCGCTTGGCTTCGGGAGGCTCCACTCGACGTGGACGCCTCCCCCGTCTCATGGGCGACGACTTCTGCAGCGTGTCCGCATGGCGTCCTCCTGCGGCAACCGTCCCACCCAAAGATGGGTCGGCTCTGTGCCATCCTCGCCCCGGCCTCCCCGCCGCACAAGCGTGCCCGGCCGGTCGAGGCTTCAGCGGTGGGTGAGGCATGCGGTGGCTCGCCACCGGCCACCCCCAAGTCGCGCGATCGAGCCCGACGAATCTCTCTAGGCCTATTCGACCTGTCGACTGGCTCCGCAGAGACTGCATCCGAAAAGGAGAAGCAAAGACTGGGCGGTAGAGGTTCGATGGTCGATGGACCACGCAGTCCCCGGATTCACCCGCACCAACGGAGGTGACGGTGGAGGAAATCGAGCAAGCCCACGAAGAGTACCTGCCCGAGCCCCTCACTTCGCTTCAGAGGGAGGAGCTCACCGTCGAACATGGATGCGCTTCACACTCCTATCGTTGGAGAAACCCCGAGGCTCGTGCCTTGGAGGATGCGCGCTATTAACCTGGCTGAGCGCACTCGACCGAGAACCTTCAGCGAGTACTCGACGATGCTGCTGCCACCAAGGGTTCCAATCCAATCGACGCCGCTCTTCCACCACCAACTCAGGTATATCGAACTCCGATTCAGAATTTAGCAGCTGCCGTCAGATAGCGTAGTCAATTCAGCCTTCCCAATGGAGGCGGTAGAGGTTTGCTACAAATCGAGATCTGCTCCGGGCGGCAGGAGACCAAAACTCAGCCAGATCACAACATGGAACAGATTCACAGCTGATCCGTCGCTGCGACCAGCCCACGGCCCATAGTCCGAGATCGCCCCGAGGCATGAGGAACGTGGGGCCGGCGTGATGATCGAGACAAGAGTCATGAGCAATATGAGCACCGATTCGATCGCAATGATCGACGCCGAGTGCCCGCCTCCTCCCAAAGGGGTGGATCATACGCCTCGGCAGCAGGACGACGAGACGCCAAAGACAAGAAAGTTGGCGAAGAGTTCCAATCGACCCTGTGGAACCAGGCTTTGATGCGAGATCTATTATCGCTCAAGGTTTGGTCGACAGAACAGAGCTCACCGAGAAGGCCATGATGATATGTTCCTCCAGCAGCAGAGTTCATGTCTCGGGGCGAGTGTTTCAAAGCAGAGCCATCGAGCCAGCGTGATTCCTCCCAACTTCAGGTTGGCGATCGAGTCGAGAAGTTCATCGGTGAATCCAAGCCCGACACTTGGCTTGAAGATTACCGAGTGGCTGTTCAGATCGGCGGCGGCAATGATGAGGTAGCCATGAAGCATTTGCCTCTTATGTTGGAGGGTTCAGAAGAGCGTGGTTGAACTGCTTAGCTCCCAAAGAAGATTTACACTTGGGAAGATCTTGCCCAGTGTTTGTCAGACATTTGAAGGGACTTGCAAGCGACCAGCAGGGTGACGGAGTTGCGCTGTGTGTGCAAAAGTCGAGTGAAACTTTGAGAGATTATATCCAGAGGTGGATCACTTTGCACCACACAGCTTGAGAATGTATCCGATCACCAGTGCCTGTGCCTTCAAAGAAGGTGTCAAGAACAGAGAGTTGAGTTTGAAATTGGTCGAACCGAGATATGACCCTGAGTCGGATGATGGAGATTGCCACCAAGTATGCAAATGGTGAAGAAGAGGACCGGCCCGAGTGGTAATACAAATCGGCCGCTAATGAGGCCAAGGAGGAAATTCCAAGGGAAGCGAAAACACAAAGCCGAGCCAGCTGCTCCCGGAGAGGCCTTGGTCAGTGACCCCAAGAAAGTTCAAGGGAAACCCAAGGGTCCTTGGAACCCCAAGAAGGTGAAAGACCAGGATGGAAATGACGTGTTGGATTTGCCATGTCACATTCACACGAAGAAAGATGAAGAGGGTAAACTCATTTACCCGAAACATACCACTCGACAGTGTCGGCTCTTGATTCAGCAGTTCCAAGGGAAACAGCCCAAGGATAAGGATAAGGAGTCAGACAAAGTTGAGGACAAATATGACAGTGATGATGGATATCCCCAGGTCAATTCCACCCTGATGATTTTTGCTGACGTCGAAAGCAAAAGTCGATTCAAGCTTATCAATCGGGAAGTGAACATGGTCGCTCCAGCGATGCTCAACTATCTGAATGGTCCTGCACTTCATCACATTCGACCAGTCCGATCACCCGACGACATTGCCACCCCGGGAGGCAAGCGCCAGGAGTCGACCTACCGTCGAAGGCACTCGATCGACCAAAGTTCGATGGATGGTGGTAGTGGCTTGAACATATTGTACGCAGAGACGCTGAAAGGGATGGGCATTCCGATGTGCGCACTCAGACCAAGAATATGAGCTTCCACGGAGTCATTCCTCGAAAGAAGGCTGAGTCACTCGCCAAATTGCTCTTGATGTGGTTTTTGGTGATTCAAGCATTTCCGAAAGAAAAGTTGACCTTTGAGGTCGTGGATTTCAGGCGCTTATCACGCTATTCCGGAAGGCCAAAGATATGCACGCTTCATGGCCCGACCATGTTACGGTATCTTAAATCGAAGATGCTCGCCCCAAGGGCGTGATCACCGTTACGGGCAATCGGAAGAAAGCGGAAGAGTGCTTTCGGAAGGGCTCTAAGATCGCCGATGCTCGGTTGGCGTGGTAGAGTTACAAGAGTATCGAAAACTGCAGATCCGAGTGATTTGTTGCGAGCTAAGAAGCCGCCACGGAGTCAAGATTCCGCCGTCCGTGAGACGAAACAGGTTCACATTCACCCGACCGATCCCAATGCTGCTCCGACCAACATCTCAACAACACTTGACTCAAAATAGGAAGAAGCGCCATCCAGTTCCTCCGTGAGAACTGGGACATCTTTGCATGGAAGCTCACGACATGCCGGTGTTCCTGTGGGGCTGGCTGAGCACCGCCACGAGTCGACCCAAAAGTCAAACCGTTAAAGAATATCTTCGACGGTCCGCCGTCCGTAAGAGAAAGGCCATTTGTGAAGAGGTGGCTCGCTCTTAGCGGCAGAGTTCATCCGAGAGATCTACCACCCGAGTGGCTCGCCAATGTCGCCATGGTTCCCAAGAAGGACAAGTCATTGCGCATGTGCATCGATTTCAAGCATATCAATCGGGCCTGCCCGAAAGATCATTTCCCCTTCCTCGCATCGACCAAATAGTCGACTCAACTGCGGGATGTGAGAGGTTGTCTTTTTGGACGCCTATTCCGGTACCATCAGATCCGCCAAGATGGACCCGATGAGATCAAAACAGCGCTCATCACTCCATTCGGTGCTTCGTTATGTCACCATGCCATTCGGTCTCAAGAATGCCGGAGCCACATTCATGAGGATGATTCGAAGTGTTTGATCACCAAATCACCGGAATGTGGAAGCGCATATGGATGATATAGTGGTCAAGTCACGAAAGGGTTCCGATCTGTTGACCGACCTTGCTGAAACATTTGCCAATCTCGTGGAGGTATGATATCAAGCTTAACCCATCAAAGTGCACATTTGGAGTTCCCGTGGAAAGTTACTCGGTTTTCGCTTCGAGCGAGGAATCGATGCTAACCCGAAAAGGTTGGCACTATATCCGAATGAAGCGCCTGTGCGCGTGCACGGCGTCCGAAGCTTATCGGATGCTTGGCCGCTTAAGTCGATTCATCTCTCGCCGGTGAAAAGGCATTGCCTCTTTACCGATCGATGAAGAAGTCGACAAGTTCGAGTGGACTCCGAAGTTGATGCAGCGCTTGCAAAGCTAAAAGCTCGCTCTCCACCCAGCCGGTGCTTGCTGATCCTATCGAAGAAAGAGCCTTTGTTGCTTTACATTGCAGCCATCGGACAAGTCGTCAAGACTGCATTTACGGTCGAGCGGGAAGAAGAAGGAAAAGCCTTCAAAGTTCAACGCCCAGTTTATTATCTTTCTGAAGTGTTGACCCCATCAAAGCAAAGATACCCTCACTATCAGAAGCTTGTTTATGGGATTTATATGACCACAAAGAAGGTTGCTCATTATTTCTCCGATAATTCCATTACGATGCGTCGACGCCCATTGTCGGAAATTCTTCATAACAGAGATGCAATCGGTCGAGTGGCTAAATGGGCAATTGAACTCCTTCCCCTTGATATCAAATTTGAGGCAAAGAAAGCCATCAAGTCCCAAGCAATAGCAGACTTCCTCGCCGAGTGGATTGAACAGCAGCTTCCGACTCAAGTTCACTCGAAGCACTGGACTATGTTTTTCGATGGTTCCAAGATGCTGAACGGTTCAAAAGGGGTTGTATTGGTTTCCCCGAGGAGATAAGCTCAAATATGTTCTCCAGATTCACTTTGATTCTTCCAACAACGAAGCGTAATATGAAGCACTCCGTATGGGTTGCGATGGCCATTTCACTCGGCGTCCGTCCGCCTTATGGTCTACGGCGACTCGGATCTGGTTGTTAATCAAGTGATGAAAGAGTGGGATGTCGAAGCCCAGCTATGACTGGTTACTATAATGCAAAGGAGAAAGCCGGAGAAGAAATTCGAGGGTTAGAGCTTCATCATATACCCCGATCAAAAATCAAGCTGCGGATGATTTGGCGAAGATAGGGTCCAAGAGGGAAGCCATTCCCAGAATGTATTTTTGGAGCACATTCATGCACCATCGGTCAGGAGGATCCTTTCACGTAAGAAGCCCCGCAGCAAAAGAGTGCCAATGATCCGATCGAAGTTGAGGTCCCAGCCGTGGTCGACCTGATTATGGAAGTTGTGGTCATCACTCCCGACTAGACAGTGTCGTGCATCGCATATATCCTAAGGAAAGAGCTCCCAGAGAATGAAGAAGAGGCTCGACAGATCGTCCGTCGTTCCAAGGCCTTTACAATGATCAAGGGACAGTTGTACAGAGAAAGCGTGACTGGAGTCGGCCAGAAGTGTATCACGCCAGAAGAAGGTCAGATAATTCTTGAGGATATCCACTCGGGGACCTGTGGCCATCATGCGTCCTCTCGGACTATTGTGGCTAAAGCATATCGAGCGGGATTTTACTGGCCGAAAGCAAACGAAATGGCAAAAGAAATAGTCGACAAGTGTGAGGGTGTCAGTTCTATTCCAACATGTCACACAAGCCCGCCTCAGCCTTGAAGACCATTCCACTCGTCTGGCCCTTCGCTGTTTGGGGATTAGACATGATTGGACCATTGAGAACTGGCAGAAGCGGCTTCACTCATTTGCTAGTAGCAGTCGACAAGTTCACCAAGTGTATCGAGGCCAAGCCCATCAAGAACCTCGATGCATGCACTGCTATCAGTTTCATTAGAGAGTTGATATTCAGATATGGAGTTCCGCATAGCATCATCACCGACAATGGGTCAAACTTCGATAATGACAAGTTCAAAGCCTTCTGCGCCTCTCAGGGCACACGGGTCGACTATGCTTCAGTTGCTCATCCTCAGTCGAATGGACAAGTAGAGCGTGCAAACGGCCTCATTCTCAAAGGGCTGAAACCACGGCTGATGCGTGATCTCAAGCACGCAGCAGGAGCTTGGGTCGACGAACTTCCATCAGTTCTTTGGGGATTGAGGACCACTCCTAATCGGTCGACTAGGAGAACTCCCTTCTTCCTGGTCTATGGAGCTGAAGCAGTTCTGCCGAGTGACCTACTTCACAATGTGCCTCGAGTCGAACTATACTCTGAAGAAGAAGCGGAACAAGCCCGGCAAGATGCAGTCGACCTCTTGGAAGAGGAGAGGGAGATGGCCCTGATCCGCTCGACTATCTATCAGCAAGACTTGCGTCGATTCCATGCCAGAAATGTGAAGAGTCAAGCCTTCCAAGAGGGAGATTTGGTCCTCCGAGTGGATCAACAGAAACCACACAAGCTCGCTCCCACTTGGGAAGGTCCCTTCATCGTCACAAGAGTTCTCCACAACGGAGCATATCATCTCTACAACGTTGATCGCCAGATCGACGAGCCTCGAGCTTGGAATGCGGAGCTGCTCTGCCCCTTTTATACTTAAATACTCACTCGGTTGAGATGTAATAAAAGTACTTTTGTAGTTTGTTTATCTAAGACAAGGATGTTATAATTTTCCCAGTGATTGTTATTACTTTTTGATTTCCCCCAGTGGGTGGCTTAGCTGCGAATCCGGTTCGCCTAAGTTTGTAAAAAAAATCCTTTCCGAGTGGCGAGCCAGTCTCCCACTCGGGGGCTTAGCTGCGAATCTGCTTCGCCTAAGTATTCAAAATCCTACCGAGTGGAGAGCCAGCCTCCCACTCGGAGGCTTAGCTGCAGTCCAAGTACTCGCCTAAGTATCCAAAATCCTACCAAGTGGTGAGCCAGCCTCCCACTCGGGGGCTTAGCTGCAGTCCAAGTACTCGCCTAAGTATTCAAAATCCTACCGAGTGGTGAGCCAGCCTCCCACTCGGGGGCTTAGCTGCAGTCCAAGTACTCGCCTAAGTATTCAAAATCCTACCGAGTGGAGGGCCAGCCTCCCACTCGGAGGCTTAGCTGCAGTCCAAGTACTCGCCTAAGTATTCAAAATCCTACCGAGTGGAGAGCCAGCCTCCCACTCGGAGGCTTAGCTGCAGTCCAAGTACTCGCCTAAGTATTTAAATCCTACCGAGTGGAGAGTTAGCCTCTCACTCGGGAGCTTAGCAACAGCCCAAGGATTCGCCTAAACATCCAATATAATGAACGCTTCGCAAGGACGACGAGGTGCAGGTCGGCTGCTACCTTCTCCTTCAAAGCTACACCATAAAAATCCTACCGAGTGGAGAGCAAACCTCCCACTCGGGGGCTTAGCTGCAGCCCAGTGCTCGCCTAAGTAATAAAAACCCTACCGAGTGGAGAGCAAACCTCCCACTCGGGGGCTTAGCTGCAGCCCAGTGCTCGCCTAAGTAATAGAAATCCTACCGAGTGGAGAGCAAACCTCCCACTCGGGGGCTTAGCTGCAGCCCAGTGCTCGCCTAAGTAATAAAAATCCTACCGAGTGGAGAGCAAACCTCCCACTCGGGGGCTTAGCTGCAGCCCAGTGCTCGCCTAAGTGATAAAAATCCTACCGAGTGGAGAGCACACCTCCCGCTCGGAGGCTTAGCTGCAGCCCAGTGCTCGCCTAAGTAAGGAATTCATCCCAATCCGCAAGGACGATGAGGTGCAGGTCGACTGCTACCTTCTCCTTCGGAGCTTCGCCACAATTACAACATACGGTCCATCCCAATCCGCAAGGACGACGAGGTACAAGTCGACTGCTACCTTCTCCTTCGGAGCTTCGCCACAAGTACAACGTGCGGTCCATCCCAATCCGCAAGAACGACGAGGTCAGTCGCGATCAGGTTCGCCTCTATCTGCAAGATAGATGAAGTACAAGTCGACTGGAGTTTCACCTCAAGGATACTACTTACAACAATGAAATATATTCCGAATGAAGAGCAAAGTTCTCTCGAAGGCAAATAAAGCATGTTCAACGATAGATCAAGTTCGGATAAATGTCCTATGGATCCGAAAGTGCTCAGGCGTTAAGCCTGTTAAAGTTTGTCGGTTACAAAAACCACTCGGCATTCCAAGGCAAATTTAAGGTGGGACTTAGAAGTTTTTTACTCCTCCGGTGGAGGACTGGAAGGTGCAACAAACTGGTCGAGGTCGATTCCGTCGTCAATACGGGTAGCAGCAGCGATGAAGGTCTCCATGAAAGATCGGAAGTCGTATTTCCTGGTGTTGGAAACTCTGAGGGACGCCAGCTTGTCCTCTTGCGCTTCCTTGCAGTGGACACGAACCAGAGACAGAGCAACATCAGCACCACACCGCGTAAGACTTTTTCCATTCTTGCACTCGACTTGGAATCTCATTCACGAGTCATTAAGATTCAAGGTCATTCAAGCGCCCGATCCGCCGAGAATTGAGTCGATCCGCGACACCGCAGCTTTCAGTCGAGCAAGATAATCCACCATGCTAGCAACGCGAGACTCCAGTCGGAGCACATTCATAGCAGCTTCGTCCTTCACAGGAGAGTTGATGGGGTCTAGG
This sequence comes from Aegilops longissima, assembly GCA_021605205.1. Taxonomy (NCBI): domain Eukaryota; kingdom Viridiplantae; phylum Streptophyta; class Magnoliopsida; order Poales; family Poaceae; genus Aegilops; species Aegilops longissima. The sequence goes on from CM038679.1 coordinate 502,210,232, forward strand.
CTGGTTTCCACTCGACTGGTTTCTTCTTCGAAGTTTTGACAGAATTCTGAAAACACAGCTCAGACTCAAAACAAGAATCATGCGACGAGCCGGTGATAGCAAGACAGTCGGATAAAAGAGATTACCTTCAAGCATGAGGAACAGCTTCTTGGCGAGCCCTCCAAGATAAACCTCCAGGTCATTTCTCTTCCCAGCCAGTTGGCCAGCCTTGTCAGACAGAGCAATCTTGTCGTTCTTCAGTCGACTAACTTCCTTGTTGGCCGCGTCAAGAGCGGCTTTCAGCTTGGCATTTTCATCTTCAAGTTTGTCGACTGAGGCAAGTTTCTCTTCAGCGAGCTTTGTTTTCTCCAAAGCCGCCTTCTGTGCCTCTGCAAGGTCAAGGTCCTTCTTCTTCAGAGTCTCTTCCAGTTTATCTGCAAAGCAACAATGAGAACAGAGTTGAGAATGAACAGAAAAACAAAGACAGTCGTCAAAGTTCTCACCAGCCATACCTTTTGCTTCATCCTTCGCCTTCTGCAAATTCTCCTGAGCAAGCTTCAAGTCGAGGTTGAGCTGGATCTGTTTGTTCTCTAACTCAGTATAGCGAGCCACAAGCTCGCAAGATTTCTACAAAGAGTCAATCAACAAAAGACATCAAAGACAGATCACTTCCGAGTGACTAAGGAAAAATCGTAGCATTTCTAAGACTACAGTCGAATCAAAACATTCGACAGTAGTCTCGGGGACTACACCCAGCGGGTGCACTCAGCGTGTTCCCCACTGGTTTTACCAATTTGGTTCGACCAATCGACCAAAAGAGGCAAAAGATTATGATTCTAAAACCATGGTTAATCGTCACGCCACCGGTAAAAAACAGTTCTTTAGACTATAGCCGATCGCCTTGCAGTCCACCATAGTCTCGGGATTACACCTGGGGTGCACTCAGCGTGCCCCCACCGGTTTTACGGTTCCGTTCGACTTAGTCCGACCAGGTCGAGTGAAGAAGTTCAGTGTAAAGACTATAGTCGATCGCACGCAGTCCACCATAGTCTCGGGACTACACCAGGTGGGTGCACTCAGCGTGCCCCACAAAACTCAATTGACACACCCACCCAAAGGGTGTACAGACATGGAAATCTAGAGAAAGAAGCGCTTTGGTACCATGTCCTAACAGAGCAAGCAGTTTGTGTAGCATATCCTAACAGAGCAAGCAACGATTGACTTACTTGGACATTGCTCGAGAGCTAAACTAGCATCATAGGTCGCTGGCTGGCCTCTCGACTGCCTTCACTTGCTCCATCATGATCCCTGCCTCGGCGATAGCCTCCTTAGTAGCACTCACTTGGTCTTCCGGACGTGGTGTATAGCAAAAGGGATGGTGGATCAGCGATCGACGAAGTGGGTCGGGCACTTGTCGTGATACAGAAAAGACACGAAGCCGAGTGGGGTTGCCTCCCTCGGAAACCAGCGTCTCAGGTATCGTCACAACTGGAGCAGCCTTGCCAGCAGGCACCCTCTTGTTCTTCCTCTTCCTCTTCCTCTTCCTCAACGGCGTTTCCTCGTCATCATCGGGGAGATCAATGACATGAGGCGGAACTACAAGAAAGATTCAAAAGTAAACATGGAAATCCAATCGACTAAAAGCGAAACTACAGAGATCATACCAAGGTTGGAGGTGACGGCATCTTCCATTTCCTGATCTTCGTGCTTGGCCGAGGTCTCGGAGGTAGCAGCACTGCAGATTTCAAGAATCGGCTGATCAGTCATCAAGTCGACCAAAATTACACTCATGTTGAATAGGGAAATACAAGTTTTGCTGATTACCCGGAGATGGTGGGAATGACCATCCGCATCTTGGGCAGGGCCTTCGCTGGCTTCGACGACGTTGCTCGAGGTTGCTTCGGCGGTTTCTCAGTCGGCGCAGGGGAAGTTGTCCGAGGTCGCTTTATCGACTGCCCAGTGGGCGCAACAGCTTCACCGCGCCCGGCCGCCGGGTCATCGTCAACTTGGACCTTCCTTCCGAAAGCGGGAGGATCGACGCCTTCCTCCTCTTCCTCCTCCTCCTCCTCTTCATCGAGCTGTCGTCCCCTCATCCTCCTCGCCGTTGGACTCCCATTCCTCCTGGCTTTCACCTCCGCTTCCTTCTTCTTCTTCGACTGGTTCCTGCGCCCCGTTGGGCATCGAGTACATCTCAGTGGTGGCCTAGAAGACAACAAAACAAGGCAAAAGTCAGTCGACGAATTTGCATCAAAACAGAATGAATGCAGCAGAATCACAGTCGGAGATAAATGGTTATACCTTGTCTGGTTCGTAAAGATGGTCGAGTGGGGGAATCCTCCTAGCTCCGTGAGGATTATCTTTGTTTCCTGTGATGGCAGTCATCCACTTCTCCAGCGTGGCGTCATCGACCTCCTCTGGATGGACCCGAGTGGTATCGTCTGCATCGAGTACATCCACATCGGATGGCCTCGGTATTGGGTGGCTGAATACACCGTCGGAGGAAAACTTCCAGAAGATCCATGCCGGTCACCCCGTCGCGAATGAGCTGGACTACGCGTTCCATCAACAATTTTACTTGGGACTTCTCCTCTGGTAGCACCTTCAGGAAGATGGATTGTTCACTCGACTCATGGAGAAAGGAGGAGTCCAATGACGGCCTCAAGCGTCGGCTGGTCTTGGCAAGAGAACCAGTCGATTGCCACCCTCTAACCGAGTCGTGGAGAGTCATAGCCGGAAAAGCTCTTCCCCTCATCTGGACCCCGAGTCCCCCACACATCTGGATTACTTGGGTTCTCTCGTCATTCGGGTTCGTTTTCTTCACTGTCTGAGAGTGACATGTGAATATATGCTTGAAGAGGCCCCAGTGCGGCCGACAGCCCAAGAAGTTTTCGCATAACGACACGAAAGCAGCAAGATAGACAATGGAGTTGGGAGTGAAATGATGGAGTTGCACTCCAAAAAAGTTCAGAAACCCCCGGAAGAAAGGATTCGGCGGCAGAGAAAATCCCCGATCTACATGAGTGGCTAGGAGAACGCACTCACCCTCTTCAGGCTGCGGCTGCCACTCCGTTCCCGGAAGCCTCGCCGACCCATGGAGAATCAGTCCCTCGTTGGCCAGATCGTTGAGGTCCTTCTCGGTGATGGTCGAGCGGATCCAATCTCCCTGGACCCAACCTTGCGGCAGTTTGGAACGCGAAGAAGATCCGCCCCGACTGGGCGCTCTCCCCTTCGCCTTCACCGCCGCCTTCTTCACCCACTCCAAGGCTGCGGTCTTCTCCTTCACCATGGTCGCCGGCAAAGCAGGTACTGAGCTGCGGCGCTGAGCAGGCTAAGGGCGCAGCAGAAAGATTTGGAGGCGGAAGGAGGGGAAGATTGGGGTCACACTGTTCAAAATACCCGTCCAATGCCTTATATGAGTCCGCTTCGAGTGGCGATCGTAGGCCGAAGCAATCCCATCAAATCCAAGAATAGCGCGCAAGACGTGATACGTGGCGAAAAAGGCGGCGCGAAGATCGAGGCGTCATCGCCTTATCCCATCCGAGTGCCGCAGTTTTCTCCGCTTCACGCGCTTCCCAAAATTCAGATCCCGTGAAATCCGCTAACCGCGGAGCAACTTTGTCGACAAATAGATTTCCGTGATCCATCGCTCGGAAATCCTCAAGTTCACAAAGTTCACTCGACAAATGTGAAGAATGGATCAAGGCGACTGAAAGAGAAGTTGACGCCATCACTAAAAGGTCGTTGATCCAGAGTAAGACACACTCGCAACACAAAGAACAGGTCGGAAAGATTATCAACTCCTTCCTCACTCAAACCTCGATCCATTCGGGGGCTAATGATGAAGTCATGTACCTAGGGTAGGGTCATAGACCTGCCCAAAGGTAGCCTCCCAAGGACAATCGCGAAGAAGCTGCCTACCAATCGACCCGGTAGGTTTCCACTCGACGATTCAAAGACACTCGACCATGAAGACCCACTCGACCACCAGAGTCCAAGAGCCACTCGTGTCCAAACGGTCAGTAGTTAAATAGTCTTTATGGTCATGATGACACTTTATGTAAGGCGTTACGAAGAACGCCTAGCCTTAACGCATCTTAAACCCTCCGCTTCATGGGCTGGCTGGGGTCTGGCGCACTCTATATAAGCCACCCCCTCCACAGTAGAAGGGTTCGCACTTCAAACACATACGCATATAATCCAATCGACCGCCTCCGGGCTCCGAGACGTGGGGCTGTTACTTCCTCCGAGAAGGGCCTGAACTCGTAAATCCCTTGCGATACAACTACTCCATAGCTAGGATCTTGCCTCTCCATTCCTACCCCCATTCTCTTCGTCGGACTTAGAACCACGACACCCTCCCCTTAGGCCCATGGTATCTCCAGAGCGTAGTTATGTACGCGTAATCGGCTTCGCAATTTCGCGAGGGCTGGGTTGGGGCGGATTACTACGCATGCTCGGATCGTGCCAGCGGTCTTGTTGTAGGTTACTCCGGTGCGCTTTGACGGTGGCGGACGCTTAATAGCCGGGCTCGAGAATTGTTGTGAGAGGCTGCTGCGCCTCCGCCAGAGGGTCGCCGTGTGCTCCTCCGCTCGGAGAGAGCGTTCGGTGTTTCCATTGACCGTGATTACTCCTCGAGGGCCTGGCATCTTGAGCTTGAGGTATGCGTGGTGCGGCACCGCATTGAACTTTGCAAATGCGGTTCATCCAAGCAATCGTGATAGCCGCCATGAACGGGACTATGTCGAAGATTAACTCTTCGCCGAAGTTATCCGGGATCCAAGACCACTTCGAGTGTAATCGAGCCTGTACAATTGGCCTCTACACCTGGTATTACGCCTTTAAAGGTCGCCTTTGTGGGTTTAATCCTTGAGGGTTTATGCCCATTTTGGCGATCTTGTATCCCGATAAAGCAGGTTCAGGCTGCCGCCGCCCATCGGGACTCTAGTGAGGTGAAATCCGTCGATGATTGGGTCAAGAACCAATGCGCGAATCCGCCGTGATTTAATGCTAGTGGGGTGGTCCTTCAATCAAATGTGATCGGGCAGGAGGACCATGGGTTGAACTTCGGGCGATCGGCTCCATCGCATATACGCCCCTTAGTGCACGCCGCTCCCTTTTGGGTATGTGGGTTGCGTATATCATGTTCACCATCCGCACTTGTGTGGGAAAGCCCTTCGTCCTCTATTGTTCGGGCGGCGGAGCTCTTCCTCGCCATCGCTATGCAGCCCTTGTCGTTGTTTTCGCGCTTAGCTTGCCTTCTTGTTTGAACACCCAACAATCCTTGTTGGTGTGGTTGGCTAGTTTTTCGGGGTGCCATGTATCCGCACAAGCGATCGAGTATTCGGTCCAAGTTGGACGGGCCCCGGTATTTCTTTTGAATGGCTTCTTTCACGACCGGTTTAAAGCCTTTGAATCCGCATTTATCGTCGATCTTTAGCATTATCACCGTTAATGCAGCGTTTATGCTTGTTGCGACGCCGACCGCCATTGCTGTCCTTGGTATCCGAACTACCGTGGTGTTTGGCCAAGTTGTTTCTTCGAGCTAGCTACTGTCCTCTCCCGCATAAAAGCGGGTCATGAGTGTGGTGAGGGCTGCCATGGATTTCGCTTTTCTGTCCTAGGTGCGGGCTAGCCACTCGTCGTGGATGTTGTATTTGAAGGCTGCTAGCGCCTCGCATCCGGAAAGTCGAAGATCTGATTTTTCTTTGTTAGGAACCGCGTCCGTAATTGTCCGCCGATTCTTATGGCTGCTGAATTATATGGCTAAGGTCATCGGTCTCGGTGGTCGCATATATGTGCCCTAGAAGTTATCAAGGAATGCGGCTTCCGTGTCCTTCCAACAACCGATTGACTCGCTAGCAAGCTGTTGAGCCAATGCCGAGCTGGTCCTTTAAGCTTGAGTGGGAGGTATTTGATGGCATGTAAATCATCACCAAGGGCCATGTGGATATGGAGGAGATAGTCTCGATCCGCACCACGTGATCTGTGGTACCATCGTATGATTCGATGTTTACGGGTTTGAAGCCCTCGAGGATTTGATGATCCATTACTTCATCTGTGAAGCATAGTGGGTGTGCAGCACCTCAGATAATATATCACGACGTAGCTCATATGAGCTTTGTTCATCGTGTTCGCCCGCCGGTTTGTTGTATCCGGCGTGACGGTAATCATCCCGAGTCGTTGGGCGCCCACGCGATCTGTAGATCGATCTTGTATGCTTTGCCTTATCCTCCAATATATCTCGCAAGTCCGGTGCGTTTTCCCGTGCCTTGGTACTTTTTGAGCGGCGTCGGGGCATGGCTACGGAGGGCCGAGAGGCTTCTCTGTCGCGGCCACAGGGTGGCCGGTCTGCCATGTCGTGCGCTGGTGACGTGGGTGCTTCCTCCTCTGATCGAGGCAACGGCCTGTGTTTGGGGTAGCTTTTGGAGGGGCGTTCGAGTTCATACTCTTCGGCTGCAAGGACTTTAGTCCATCTGTCAGCTAGCAGGTCTTGGTCAGCTCTAAGTTGTTGCTGATTTTTCTTGAGGCTGCTTGCCGTGGCCATGAGCCTGCGTTTAAAATGCTCTTGTTCGACGGGTCCTCTCGCGCGATGAATTAAATCGTCGTCGAGGCTTGCCTCTTCTTCAAGGGGGCGATAATTATCGCCCTCTACCTCTCTTTACGCCCTTTGTCGTCGCGGGCTTGCTTCTCCTCCTCCCTCGCCGAGTCCCGCCGGAGGGGTCGTCTTTGGCACCGTCCGGGCTATTATTGTCTCCCGTGCGTAATCGCCGCTTTTTGTGGGCGGATTTAGAGCGGCGCCACGACGCCGGCGCTTGGGTTGTTTCTTGGAGGGTCATCCTCCGCCGTTCCATCGCCATTCCCATCTTTTGGGATGTCCACCATGTATATGTCATCGACGAGCTGGCCTTCCAAAGCGCCCGTGGTGCGCCGGCTCTTGATCGCCTCCGCACCGCTGTCCACACCGCCGATGTCTTGAGTCGAAGTCAAGCATGTCGGTTAAATCATCGACAGTGGCTACAAAGTGGGTGGTGGGTGGGCGTTGAATTTCTTCGTCGTCCGAATCCCAACCTTCCTGACCATAATTCGGCCAGGGCTCCCCTGACAAAGAGAGAGACTTTAATGAGTTCAGGATATCACCAAAGGGCAAGTGCTGAAGGATGTCCGTGGCGGTGAACTCCATAACTGGCGCCCAGTCGGATTCGTCTGGTAGAGGCGCGGGAGGTTCGGAGTCCAGAAAGGAGTCCGGCACCTGGGAATCACGGGCTTTGCAAAGGACAGGGATGGTGTTCGGCTCAATTGCCGTAGAGATTTCAGCCCCCGAGGCGGTGTCCAACCAACCGTCCTCGATCGGCGAAACCGGCTCCGGATTAAGGGTCGGAGCGGCATCGTGTGCGGCCTCCGTGGCAATCGCTCGATGGCGAGCTAGATCATACCCATCGAGACAGTGCGGCACGCTCGGCTGTGGCTCGAATCCGTCGAAGATCAAGTCTTCGCGGACATCGGCCGTTAGTTCAAGCTTCGAAATCTGACCTGATGGCCAGGGGCGTAGCTTTCGATCTGCTCCAGATGGCCTAGCGAATTGGCCCGCAGTGCAAAGCCGCCGAATACGAAGATCTGTCCGGGGAGAAAAGTCTCACCCTGGACCGCGTCGTTGCTGATGATTGAAGGAGCCATCAGGCCTATAGGTGACGACACAGAGGAACTCTCAATGAAAGCACCAATGTCGGTGTCAAAACCGCGGATCTCGGTAGGGGGTCCCGAATCGTGCGCCTAGGCGGATGGTAACAGGAGACAAGGGACACGATGTTTTTACCTGTGTTCGGGCCCTCTCATGGAGGTAATACCCTACTCCTGCTTGATTAATATTGATGATATGGGTAGTACAAGAGTAGATCTACCACGAGATCAGAGAGGCTAAACCCTAGAAGCTAGCCTATGGTATGATTGTTGTTCGTCCTACGGACTAAAACCCTTCGGTTTATATAGACACCGAATAGGGTTAGGGTTACACAGAGTCGGTTACAAGGGTAGGAAATCTACATATCCGCATCGCCAAGCTTGCCTTCCACGCCAAGGAAAGTCCTATCCGGACAAGGGACGAAGTCTTCAATCTTGTATCTTCGTAGTCTAGGAGTCCGGCCAAAGATGATAGTTCGGCTATCCGGACACCCCCTTGTCCAGGACTCCCTCAGTTCCATTCTCGGCAACAAAGATCTTGCCTTCGGATTTGTGGTAGAAGGTGTACCCATTGTTTCCTTAGGGTATCCTATGAAGATGCACTTCTATGATTTGGGTTCGAGCTAATCAGGCTGAAGCCTTTTGACATAAGTGTCGTAACCCCAAACTTTAAGAAACGACAGCTTAGGTTTCTTGCCAAACCATAGTTCATACGGTGTCGTCTCAACGGATTTAGACGGTGCCCTATTTAATGTGAATGCAGCTGTCTCTAATGCATAACCCCATAACGATAGTGGTAAATCGGTAAGAGATATCATAGATTGCACAATATCTAATAAAGTACGGTTACAACGTTCGGATACACCATTATGTTGTGGTGTTTCAGGTTGTGTGAGTTGTGAAACTATTCCATATTGTTTTAAATGAAGGACAAACTCGTAACTCAACTATTCACCTCCGCGATCAGATCGTAGAAACTTTATTTTCTTGTTACGATGATTCTCCACTTCACTCTGAAATTCCTTGAACTTTTCAAATGTTTTAGACTTGTGTTTCATTAAGTAGATATAACCATATCTACTCAAATCATCTGTGAAGGTCAGAAAATAACGACACCTGCCGCGTGCCTCAACACTCATCGGACCGCATACATCGGTATGTATTATTTCCAATAATTCATTGGCTCGCTCCATTGTTCTGGAGAACAGAGTTTTACTCATCTTACCCATGAGGCATGGTTCGCAAGTATCAAGTGATTCATAATCAAGTGATTCCAAAAATCCATCCGTATGGAGTTTCTTCATGCGCTTTACACCAATATGACCTAAACGGCAGTGCCACAAATATGTTGCACTATCATTATCAACTTTGCCTCTTTTGGCATCAATATTATGAATATGTGTATCACTATGATCGAGATTCAGTAAACCATTTACATTGGGTGTATGACCATAGAAGGTTTTATTCATGTAAACAGAACAACAATTATTCTTTGACTTAAATGAATAAACTATTGCAATAAACATGATTCAATCATATTCATGCTCAACGCAAACACCAAATAACATTTATTTAGGTCCAACACTAATATCGAAGGTAGAGGGAGTGTGCGATGGTGATCTTATCAACCTTGGAATCACTTCCAACACACATCGTCACCTCGCCCTTAACTAGTCTCTGTTCTTTTTGCAACTCCTGTTTTGAGTTACTAATATTAGCAACTGAACCGGTATCAAATACCCTGGGGTTACTATGAACAATAGTAAAGTACACATCAATAACATGTATATCAAATATACCTTTGTTCACTTTGCCATCCTTCTTATCCGTCAAGTATTTGGGGTAGTTCCGCTTCCAGTGACCATTCCCTTTGCAGTAGAAGCACTCAGTTTCAGGCTTGGGTCTAGCTTTGGGCTTCTTCATGGGAGTGGCAACTTGCTTGCCATTCTTCTTGAAGTTCCCTTTCTTTCCCTTGCCCTTTTACTTGAAACTAGTGGTCTTGTCAACTATCAACACTTGATGCTTTTTCTTGATTTCTACCTTTGCCGATTTCAACATCGTGAAGAGCTCGGAAATCGTTTTTGTCATCCCTTGCATATTATAGTTCATCACGAAGTTCTAGTAGCTTGGTGATAGTGACTAGAGAACTCTGTCAATCACTATATTATCTGGAAGATTAACTCCCACTTGATTCAAGCGATTGTAGTACTCAGACATTCTGAGTACATGCTCACTGGCTGAGCTATTATCCTCCATCTTGTAGGCAAAGTACTTGTCAGAGGTCTCATACCTCTCGACACGGGCATGAATCTGAAATACTAATTTCATCTCTTGGAACATCTCATATGCTCCATGGCATTCAAAACGTTTTTGAAGTCCCAGTTCTAAGCCGTAAAGCATGGCGCACTAAACTATCAAGTAGTCATCACATCGAGCTTGCTAGACATTCATAATGTCTGCATCTGCTCCCGCAACAGGTCTGTCACATAGCGGTGCATCAAGGACATAATTCTTCTATGCAGCAATGAGGATAATCCTCAGATCACGGACTAAGTCTGCATCATTGCTACTATCATCTTTCAACTTATTTTTCACTAGGAACATATCAAAATAAACGGGGAGCTACATCGCGAGCTATTGATCTACAACATAATTTGCAAATACTATCAGGACTAAGTTCATGATAAATTAAGTTCAATTAATAAAATTACTTAAGAACTCCCACTTAGATAGACATCCCTCAAGTCATCTAAATGATACGTGATCCAAATCAACTAACCCATGTCCGATCATCACGTGAGATGGCGTCGTCATCAATGGTGAACATCTCTATGTTGATCATATCTACTATATGATTCACGTTCGACCTTTCGGTCTCCAGTGTTTCAAGGCCTTGTATGTACATGCCAGGCTCGTCAAGTTTAACCCGAGTATTCCGCATGTGCAAAACTGTCTTGTACCCGTTGTATTTGAACGTAGAGTCTATCACACCCGATCATCACATGGTGTCTCAACACGATGAACTGTCGCAACGGTGCATATTCAGGGAGAACACTTAGACCTTTAAATTTAGTTAAGGGATCATCTTATAATTCTACCGCCGTACTAAGCAAAATAAGATGCATAATAGATAACATCACATGCAACCAAAATATGTGGCATGATATGGCCATCATCATCTTGTGCTTTTGATCTCCATCTCCAAAGCACCGTCATGATCTCCATCGTCACCGGCTTGACACCTTGATCTCCATCGTAGCGTCGTGGTCGTCTCGCCAACTATTGCTTCTACAACTATCGCTAACGCATAGTGATAAAGTAAAGCAATTACATGGCATTTGCATTTCATACAATAAAGAGACAACCATAAGGATCCTGCCGGTTGATAGTGACTTTTACAAAACATGATCAGGTCATACAATAACATATATCACATTATGTCTTGACCATATCACATCATAACATGCCCTACAAAAACAAGTTAGACATCCTCTACTTTGTTGTTGCAAGTTTTACGTGGCTGCTACGGGCTTCTAGCAAGAACCGTTCTTACCTACGCATCAAAACTACAACAGTGATTTATCAAGTTTGTTGTTTTAACCTTCAACAAGGACCAGCCGCAGTCAAATTTGATTCAACTAAAGTTGGAGAAACAGACACCCGCCAGCCACCTTTATGCAAAACTAGTTGCACGTCTGTTGGTGGAACCTGTCTCATGAACGTGGTCATGTAAGGTTGGTCCGGACCGCTTCATCCAACAATACCGCCGAATCAAAATAATACATTTGTGGTAAGCAGTATGACGATCACCGCCCACAACTCTTTGGGTTCTACTCGTGCATATCATCTACGCATAGACCTGGCTCGGATGCCACTGTTGGGAAACGTAGCATGCAATTTCAAAAAAAATCCTACGCTCACGCAAGATCTATCTAGGAGATGCATAGCAATGAGAGGGGGAGAGTGTGTCCACGTACCCTCATAGACCGAAAACAGAAGCGTTTGACAATGCGGTTGATGTAGTCGAACTTCTTCTAGATCTGACCGATCAAGCACCGAACGTACGGCACCTTCAAGTTCTGCACACGTTCATCTCGATGACGTCCCTCATCCTCTTGATCCAGCAAAGGTGTCGAGGAAGAAGATGAGTTCCGTCAGCATGACGGCGTGGTGATGGTGATAGTGAAGTGATCCGCGCAGGGCTTCGCCTAAGCACTACGAAGATATGACCGGAGGCGTAAACTGTGGAGGGGGCACCACACACGGCTAACAATTGTTGGTGTGTCTTCTAGCAGTGCCCCCCACATATATATAGGTTGGAGGGGAGGAAAGTCAGCCAAGGGGGCGCCCCAAGTAGGAGGAATCCTATTTGGGGTCCTCCCAATTCGGCCTCCCCTCTTTCCTTTTTACCGGAGAGGGGAAAGGGACGGGAGAAGAGAGAAAGGAAGGGGGGCCGAATCCCCCCTTTTACTTTTCCAATTCGGCAGCTTCCATAGGGGGGCGCGCCACCCCTTGTGGTCTGGTGTGCTCCCCTCTTATGGCCCATATGGCCCATATCTTTCCCCCGGGGGTACCGGTAACCCCCAGTACTCCGATAAATACCTGATACAATCCGGAACACTTCCGGTGACCGAATACTATCATACCATATATCAATCTTTACCTCTCAACCATTTCGAGACTCCTCGTCATGTCCATGATCTCATCCGGAACTCCAAGCAACATTCGGTCACCAAATCACATAACTCATATAATACTAAATCGTCATCGAACGTTAAGCGTGCGGACCCTATGGGTTCAAGAACTATGTAGACATGACCGAGACACCTCTCCAGTCAATAACCAATAGCGGAACCTGGATCATATTGGCTCCTACATATTCTACGAAGATCTTTATCGGTCGAACCGTTATGACAGCATACATTATTCCCTTTGTCATCGGTATGTTACTTGCTCGAGATTCGATCGTCGGTATCTTAATACCTAGTTCAATCTCGTTACCGGCTAGTCTCTTTACTCGTTCCGTCATACATCATCTCGCAACTAACTCATTAGTCACTTTGCTTGCAAGGCTACTTATGATGTGTATTATCGAGAGGGCCCAGATATACCTCTCCGATACTCGGAGTGACAAATCATAATCTCGTTCTATGCCAACCCAACAAACACCTTCAGAGATACCTGTAGAGCATCTTTATAATCACCCAGTTACGTTGTGACATTTGAAAGCACACAAGGTATTCCTCCGGTATCCGGGAGTTGCATAATCTCATAGTCGAAGGAATATGTATTTGACATGAAGAAAGCAATAGCAATAAAACTGAACGATCAATATGCTAAGCTAAAGGATGGGTCTTGTCCATCACATCATTCTCCTAATGATGTGATACCGTTCATCAAATGACAACACATGTCTATGGTTAGCAAACTTAACCATCTTTGATTAATGAGCTAGTCTAGTAGAGGCTTACTAGGGACATGGTGTTTTGTCTATGTATCCACACATGTATCAAGTTTCCGGTTAAAACAATTCTAGTATGAATAATAAACATTTATCATGACATAAGGAAATATAAAATAACAACTTTATTATTTCCTCTAGGGCATATTTCCTTCATTATGATGCTCTGTTTGTGTTTCAATTATTATCTTTCATGTGAGCATCATCGAAATCTCAATGCTTAGCTAAAAGGCTTTAAAGAAAGCGCTTGTTTGGAGACAACCCAATATTTTTCTTTTCTGTTTTTTAATAAAATATACCATTATACTTATGTTATGATGGTGTTCTTGTGTTTAAATTAGTGTTTGTGCCAAGTAAGACCTTTGGGATGATTTGGAAGATTGTTGATTTGATTCTGTGAAAAGACAAAAACTTTTGCGTCCAGTGGCAGAATTGTTAAAAATTGCTGGAGTGTGATAAAATTCTTAATTTTTACACAATATTGATATAAAAATTGCCTACGTTTTCCTAATTTTTCAGAATTTTTGGAGTTACATAAGTTTGGCTAATGTCCAGATTACTACAGACTGTTCTGTTTTTGACAGATTCTGTTTTCATTGTGTTATTCGCTTGTTTTGATGAATCTATTGGTTGTATCGGGGGTATAAACCATGGTGAAGTTAGAATACATTAGATATAATGCAAATATAAAATTGGAATGAGTTTACAATAGTACCTAAAGTGGTGATTTGCTTTATTATACTAATGGATATCACGAGTTTTCTGTTGAGTTTTGTGTTGTGAAGTTTTCAAGTTTTGAGTGAAGTTTCGATGGGCTAAGGAATAAGGAGTGACAAGAGCCTACGCTTGGGGATGCCCAAGGCACCCCAAGGTAATATTAAAGGACAACCAGGCGTCTAAGCTTGGGGATGCCTCGGATGGCATCCCCTCATTTGTCTACAATCCATCCCTAAATTACTTGAGGCTATATTTTTATTCACTACATGATATATGTTTTGCTTGGAGCATCGTGTATTATATGAGTCTTTGATTTATTTGCTTTTTAGTTTGCCACAATCATCCTTGTTGGGCACACATTTTTAAGAGGGACACACATTAGTCGTGAATTTATTAGAATACTCTTTGAGCTTCACTTATATCTTTTGAGCTAGGCAGTTGCGCTAGTGCTTCACTTATATCTTTTAGAGCACAACGATGGCTATATTTTAAAGAAATTGATGAACTCTCATGCTTCACTTATATCATTTTGAGAGTCTTATAAATAGTATGGCAATTTGCTTGGGTTATGAATTTAATCCTAATATGATGGGTATTCAAGAGGGATATAATAAAAACTTCCACGAAGATCATTGAATATATGAGAAGTTTGATTCCTTGCATTTGTTTTGAGATATAAAGATGGTGATATTAGAGTCATGCTAGTAGTAAATTGTGTAATATTTTAAGAATATTTGCGTTAAGGATTGTGGTTCCCGTAGCATGCACGTATGGTCTTCCTATTATGTGATGAAGTTGGAGCACAATTTATCCTTGATTGTCTTCCTTTGTGTGAAGGTCGGGGGGGGGGGGGGGCAATGGTTAACTCCTACCAACCTCCCCCCTAGGAGCATGCGTAGTAGTACTTTGCTTCGAGGCTAATAAACTTTTGCAATAAGTATGTGAGTTCTTTATGACTGATGTTGAGTTCATGGATTATACACACTCTCACCCTTCCACTTTTTCTAGCCACTCTAGTACCGCGCAACTCTCGCCGGGGCATTAAACCCTCCTTATACCTTTCCTCAAAATAGACATCATACCTACCTATTATGGCATTTCCATAGCCATTCTGAGATATATTGCCATGCAACTTCAACCGTTCCGTTATTTTGAGTTGTCACATCGAGTTGTAATTCTTGAGTTGTAAGTAAATAAAAGTGTATGATCATCAATATTAGAGCATTGTCCCATGTGAGGAATAAAATAATAATAATAAGAGGCCAAATGAGCCCCCCAAAAAAAAAAAGAGAGGCCAAAGTTCCCAACAAAAAAAAGAGAAAAAATAGAGAGAAAAATAGAGAGAAAAATAGAGAGAAAAATAGAGAGAAAAATAGAGAGAAAAAGAGAGAAGGGACAATGTTACTATATTTTTCCACACTTGTGCTTCAAAGTACCATGTTCTTCATGATAGAGAGTCTCCTATTTTGTCACTTTCATATATTACTAGTGGGAATTTTTCATTATAGAACTTGGATTGTATATTCTAATGATAGGCTTCCTCAAATGCCCGAGGTCTTCATGAGCAAGCAAGTTGGATGCACACCCACTTAGTTTTCTGTTGAGCTTTCATACACTTATAGCTCTAGTGCATCCGTTGCATGGCAATCCCTACTCACTCGCATTGATATCGATTGATGGACATCTCCATAGCCCATTAATTTGCCTAGTCGATGTGAGAATTTCTCCCTTCCTTTTTGTCTACTACCACCTTATATTCCGCCTAAATTGCTATATCCATGACTCACGCTCATGTATTGCGTGAGAGTCGAAAAAGATGAAGCGCGTTAAAAAGTATGAACTAATTGCTTGGCCAAAACCGGGGTAGTACATGATTTATACCTTGTGTTGAGAAGAGGGAGCAAAACAAGACTATATGATTTTGCAGGGATAACTCTCTTTAGCCATGATATTTTGAAAAGACATGATTGCTTTTTGGTATGCTTGAAGTATTATCATTTTTATGTAAATATTAAAAAAAATTAATCATATGGATCTGAATATTCATGCCACATAAAAAATATTACACAATAAACATGTTAGGTAGCATTCCACATCAAAAATTCTGTTTTTATCATTACCTACTCGAGCACGAGCAGGAATTAATCTTGGGGATGCTTGATACGTCTCCAACGTATCTATAATTTTTTATTGTTCCATGCTATTATATTATCAATCTTGGATGTTTTATATGCATTATTATGTTATTTTATATCATTGTTTGAGACTAACCTATTAACCTAGTGCCCAGTGCTAGTTGCTATTTTTTCCTTGTTTTTTTCTTTACAGAAAATCAATACCAAACGGAGTCCAAATGGAACGAAACTATTTGACGATTTTTCTTGGACCACAAGACACCTTGGAAGCTTCGGGCAGAGGCCAGAAGGGCCATGAGGTGGCCACAAGCTCAGGGGCTTGTGGGCCCCCCGTGGCTCCTCTAGCCCTAATTCTTCTTCTATAGATACCCAAATAATATTCCCCGAAGACCAGAGGGCACACCAAAAATACTTTTCCACTGCCACAAGTTTTTGTCTTCGTGAGATCCCATCTGGGGACCTTTTTCGATACTCTGCCGGAGGGGGATTCGATCACGGTGGGCTTCTACACCAACCATGCTGCCCTTCCAATGATGTGTCAGTAGTTTACCACAGACCTACGGGTCCATAGCTAGTAGCTAGATGGCTTCTTCTCTCTCTTTGATCTTTAATACAATGTTCTTCTCGATGTTCTTGGAGATCTATTTGATGTAATCTTTTTTTTTTTGCGGTGCATTTGTTGAGATCCGATGAATTGTGGGTTTATGATCAGATTATCTATGAATATTATTTGAGTCTTCTCTGAACTCTTTTTTGCATGATTTATATAGCTTTGTATTTCTCTCCGATCTATTGATTTGGTTTGGCCAACTAGATTGATTTTTCTTGCAATGGGAGAGGTGCTTTGTAATGGGTTCAATCTTGCGGTGCTCAATCCTAGTGACATAAAGGGACGTGACACGTATTTGTATTGTTGCCATTAAGGATAAAAAGATGGGGTTTGTTAAATCGATTGGATCTATCCCTCTACATCATGTCATCTTGCTTAAGGCGTTACTCCGTTCTTCTTAACTTAATACACTAGATGCATGCTGGATAGCGATCGATGTGTGGGGTAATAGTAGTAGATGCAGGCAGGAGTCGGTTTACTTGTCTCGGACGTGATGCCTATATACATGATCATTGCCTTAGATATCGTCATAACTATGTGCTTTTTTATCAATTGCTCAACAATAATTTGTTTACCCACCGTATTCTTTCTTTCAAGAGAGAAGTCTCTAGTGAAAACTATGGCCCTTGGGTCTATCTTTTATCATATTATTTTCAGATCTACAAAATCAAAAACACAAAAATACCTTGTTGCAATTTATTTACTTCTATTTTATTTCGCACTTTATTTATCTCTTATATCTATCACTATCAGATCTCATCCTTGAAAGTAACCATGAAGGGATTGACAACCCCTTTATCGCGTTGGGTGCAAGTATTTGTTTGTTTGTGCAGGTGCAATTATTGGAGATATGTGTGTTCCTCTTAATGGATTGATATCTTGATTCTTAACTGAGGGAAATACTTATCTTTACTTTGCTGCATCACCCTTTCCTCTTCAAGGGAAAAACCAACACAAGCTCAAGAAGTAGCAATCTTGCGGACAACTCCGCGTTTGGTGGGTACACCCTTGCTACTACGACGGCGAGTCATCGGTCGGGGACACTGAGCCGATCCTCCCGCTGTACGGCGGTAGGCTTGGGGGCTATTCTGATGATGAACCGGCCCCGGTCGACCACGAGCTGCTCCGTCGGATCACCATCTACATGGCAGGCACTGCGCCGGCTCTTGACTCTACCGCAGCAGGTGCCATGGGAGGAACTGGCACTTCGTCAATAGATCCAAACGCGGTTTGCCCGGTCAAGCCACCGGCTCAAGTTCTTTCGGAGCTAGTCGCCTCGTTGACAACGCTCCTTGAGTCGCCGGTAACAGCGGAGAACCAGGTGGAGCGCAATGCAGAGATAGCTAAACTTCGCGAGCAGATGGCTAAAGCTCAGGAAGATATCAACACTGAGGGTGCTCGCATGGTGGAGCTATGAGCCCATATTCACAATGAGGTGGAGGGCCTAAGGACAGAGGCGTGGCACATGGGTCTACGACAGAATGCTTCAGATGTGGTTCATCGCAGGAGGCACGTGAGCCGTTTGCCCCCTAATTTGGAGCCCATGTGTCTGTTCAATACACCTGCACCGAGGGCTGGGACAAGCACCCCAGGGGCTCCGGTTATACCCCTTGGTCTCTGTCGCCGCCAAGGTCCGTTTCTTTTCTCTCTGATGCTGCAATCTTTGCTGATCTAGGTTGTTGCGATGGCTTTGAATCAGGGTTGTCAGTTCGTGGCAGCCTACAGTGAGTCTATCCCTGGGTTCCTAGCCTTTGAGATGGCCGAAACTCTAGCTCTTCATAGAGCATTTTATTTGGCACGGGAGGATAATATTAATTGTGTCATTTTCATCACAGATTGCTTCTCTCCCGTGCAGCGCCTCAACTCTTCTGTCCATGATCGATCATCGATGAGCTCGATGGGTGGTTGTGGCTGACATCAAATTGCAGTGGTTAGCTTCTCTTACATGGCTTTCAGACATGTTCGTCGACGCTATAATTTAGGGTCTTATGTCTTGGCTAAATCTTGTATGAACTCTTAGGGCCAGAGTTTGTATACTCTTTGCAGTGGTGTTGCTTGTGATTAAATAAGATAAGATGCCGACGTTCTAAAAAAACACGAAACCAAGAGAGCGAGGGCGCCCGAAGCCCCCGAAACCTCCCCCTTTTCTCTAGTCCCACGCCCGCGCGAGCGCTACCTCTCGCCGCCTGCGCCGCCGCCTTCTCCCCCCAAGCTTCGGCTCCACCAAGGTAGCCCGGCAGATTCTCGCAGCCCACTGAAAGCCGGCACGCCGACGGCCTTCGTCCTCTCGCGCCGACGGCCTTCGTCCTCTCGCGCCGGCGCGTCGCCGCGATCCCCGCCGGCACGGGCGCCTATTCTCCCCTTGCTCCTGCTCCCCGCTCGCGCCGCCGTTGCCGCGCGCCTCCATGAACTTCTCCGACGACTGGCGCTTCCTCTTCCCCATCTCCTCCGTGTTCAACCCGCCGTCCCTCGCCCCGCCGGACGCCTCCCACGGGCCCCTCTTCTTCACCCCTCTCCCGCCGCCCGCCCCGCTCCTCTCCCTCCCCTTCCCCTTCCCTCCGCCCCTGCACGCCTCCACCACCGGTGACCTCCGCCACGCCCTCCGCTACTTCGTCGGCTCCACCTCCTTCCTCCCCTACTCCGATCTCAAGTCCCTCTCGGGACCCCTCCTCGCCGCGCCGTCGCCGCCGTTCCCACCGCCTTCCAATCTTCTCGCCGTCGTCCCCTCCCGCTCCTCAAGCTCTCTCGTCCTCTTTTTCCCGTACGGCGAAAATGCGGAGAAGATTGCTTTCGCTCTTGTGAACTCGCCCGTTGCGAGCTCTGCGCCAGTTTCGCCCTTCGTTCAGAGTGATGGGTTCAAGCACCCTGGGCACCGCATACAGCAGCTTGCTGCTATTCCTGCCCAGTCGTCCTGGTCATTGGAGCCGGATGACAGCTGTGTCGAGGGTTTCCTGCTTGCTGCGACATTGTACTCAGTGAATTGGTTCAGGGTCGAGTCACGCGATTTGGGTTCCCCGGTGCTTGTACCGGTGGCCAAGCAGGGGTTTGATGCTGCTGTCGTGCACGCGTGCTGGAGCAGGCATTTTCCATCACAATGTGCGGTGCTGCTGGAGAATGGGGAGTTGTGTTGGTTTGATCTGAATACACGACTTGGAGGAAAGACGAGCGTTGGTTTTGGCGGCAATGGTGAAGACTGGGGGGACTGGCTAAGCTGTGCTTATGGAGCGCAACCTTGGATGGTGATAGTCGCAACCACAAAAGCCGTCCTTTTGGTTGATTTTAGCTTTGTAGATCATGGTGACAAATATGTCGTGGAAAACGAGCCACACAAGTTTCAGTACAAGGTTCTAGCAAAAGTTGGGTTGCCAGGGTTGTTTGAAACTGAGCCTTTTGACAGGACTGAGCATTATATTGCATTCTGCAAGGCTGGGTTCGATGATTCCCATATATCAGTAGTGACAGAGCGTCACTTGATTCTCCTTGATGTGACAAAGCCGTTGGAACCTGTGTTGGCTTGGCAGCATGGGCTTGAGAACCCAAATCATGTTGCCATGTTTCGACTATCTGAATTGAGACCTTCCAAGGAATATGAATGGGCTTCAAATTCAGGTTTTGCCATTTTGGTTGGTTCGTTCTGGAATGGGGAGTTCAGTTTGTTCTGTTACGGGCCCAAGGAGCAAGGTTGTCCAGATAATTCTCATTTATACGCTTGGGATATTCCTTCGAGGCTTTCTCTGACAGGTCAGCATTGTGGCTGCAGCAATGAAATCATGAAAGAGATATTCTCAACGCCTGTTTCAGTACATGATGGGTATGCTTCCCAACACCGCGCTAAGTCCATTGTTGGCTACTATGTGCTTCCAGATGACCTCTCAATATCGGAGCCAACATCTGCCAGCTTTGCCTTGATCCGGCTAACAGCATTGGGGAAGTTGGAAATGCAACAGTATCGTGCATCTCGAGGTCTGCATGATGAAATTGACACCCCATGTGATGAATCAGAACATGCATCCATGGATAGTAGTTCATCCATTTTGATTGACACTCAAGGTGAAAATGTCTCCACCAAATATCGATTCTTGAAGTTGCATTTCCTATATGAACATCTGAAGGGCAATCTATGCAGTGCGTTGGCGAAGCATGGTACTAGTGTTAACGGAGACAGAGATCAAATTATTATTAGTGAAGACGTGTTGGCATTTGCAGAGGATAACTCTAGATCCAGCTCGCTGCCAGTTTCAGATTTCCTATGTAATGCTAGCATCCCCATGAATGTTTTCGAAATTGCATGCCAGAGCATATTGAACAGTCTACCTTCAAATATTCTTCATGTCTCCCTTTCTAAATACAAGGACATGCTAAAATGCGATACAAAAGAAGGCTTAGTAGAATATTTAAAAGTTCCTAGCTGTTCGCCACACAATGAACTTCGGCCTTTCCTGTTAGCGAAACCATCAAGCACATGTGAGAAGGTGACTAGCAAAGCGGTATCTCAAAATGCTCTTGTTGGGCCAGTGCTTCCTGTGCATGTCCTACTTGCAATGGAAGAGATGAACAGGGGCATAGACAGCCCTTCGGAAAGAGAAACTGCAGAAACTGACTTAGTACGCCATCGATGTAGTGAGGTGCTTGAAGCCTTTGTTCCTGAAGTATCCATTGCTGAGTCCGACAACTTTGATGGATGGTTCTCCTCACAAAAGTTGAATGACAAGAAGTCATATCTTGTTTACGAGCCTCGGATTGAAAATAAGTTTACTCTTGATGAAACTGTTATAAAGAAGGAAAACGAAGAGCAAAAGGCCGCTGATCGTACATCTTTTGAAACGTCTGCAGCACCATACAAGGATGAGAACTTCATGACATTTGTTTGTGGAAAAGCTGGGACTCTTGATTCTGGGCCTGAACAAACCACATCTGATTTGTTTGATTTCACCCCAGTGAGGATGGATTTTGCTTCCACAGATCTAGACATTCAACCTGCCGAGGAAGAAGTGTACAGATGCTTGAAGAAACAATTTTTAAGATGGCAAAATAATTTCAAGCCGTACCAAGATTTTTGTAGCTCATATAAAATACAAAAGCCATCATAATGGCCTGCAGTGCTCCATTCAGTTGTAGCAGGTATTGTACATTTCCATGTGATGACATGCAAATTTGTTGAGAAAAGGACAGACTAGTAATATATACGCTCTCAGGTGCTTGGCCTGGTATAGACATACAGTGCTGTTTGCATATTTCAAACACTTCTTGGGAGTAAGATGCGGTGGGCGGCGCTGTAAATTATGAAGGGGTAGGATTTGAATAACTTGGTTTAAAATAGTATACTATTTTGTTAAGCTATCTGCATTGTTATTTTTGACAATGTGTATGTTAAGATACAATTTTGTAACTGACAAGGATTGCAATAGACCTCCTTTTCAGTTACAGTTTTTAGCCTTCACTTTGACTGTTAGCACAACTCATATGACCCTGAGAAAATTTGCAGCCATCGCTTTGTTCCTTTGGAGTTTGAACACATGCTTATATTCAGATACTGTGTAGCATTAACCAGGGCCGTAGTTAACCTGTTTTATTTTCAGTGCTCAAACATTTTCTTTTGTTTTTTACAGCACCTATTATATTGACAGGATTTGCCACCTTGAGGTGCATTTAACAGGAATTTCACGCACTTGATGTTAAGCATTGGTGCGTCATTTATAGACCGTGTAATTACTACCTTTTCTGTATCATGCTCTAAGCCTTTTGGATGTGTTATGTGATTAACTGCCCTTGTAGTATACCGTGTCCCACATGGTAATTGAAATAGAAGAAAATACTAACATCATGCCCAAGGATAGTTATTTAAACTGAAGCCGTGTACCATTCTGAAGTAATTTTATCCACTCAATATTCGAGTGACAGAAGTTTTTCATTGGATTGAGTGCCCCAAACTTGTTGATTTCTATATTGCTGTGGCTGCATTCACTTTGGCCTTTTCGATTGTGATTCACACTTTCTAATGGTAAAGGGTAGTAAGAAAAACTAAAATAATTCGTGTGAGAAAAGAACTCGTGTTGTTAATTTAGAGGTCCTTCTCAAAGCATGGTAGTTTTGCATGTATGTATATATATTCATCTCCAAATCCTTGTTGTGGAAGTGCCAAAACACGTTACTAAAGCAGAAAAAAAAATCGGATGGTTCAAAATTGCAGGTAGAAGGCAGCAAGAGTCCAAGCCATATTGGGGCATTACATAGGCGACGAGGAGGGAGTGAGATTGCATCAAAAGTTCAACATTTTGCTGAGTGACAACTACGAGCATTAGCGCGGGCGTTCTTTTCTTTTCTTCTTTGTTGAGAGAAAGTGTGGCAGTTGTAACCTAACCAGATACGTGCACTCATAAAAAAAACTGTCTCACAAGAGTTCTTCATTTCAGTTGAGCCAAAACCTGCCATTTGGGCAAAGATTTTTGGCTGAAATCTTAGTTTGCTACGGGCTGCAACGATAGTGGCGTGTTTGCCTGTTGAGCTGTGCAGTAAAGTGTACATATTTTCTCTTGAGCATTGACCATTGTATGTCATGATTCTGAAGCTCCATGCTGATGCATGAAAGCAAATCCAGTCACACGATGGCCTCGTGATTAATGGTATTTATGTTGTACTTTCGCATTGGGAATGCATGTTTGAGACTGCACTGCATCACGCGACAGTCATTGTATAAAATACAGTTAGAACACTCGAGTTTTGTTCTCACTGCACTGTAAAACAACAGTTGAGAAGTAGAAAATCCTTCTTGTTTATGCTATGCTAGTGAACTGCCAATCACCATGGTTTCTGATCTGGGTGTAGAGCTGTTTATGGAGCAGCTCTGGGCTCAGGTCTTCTCTCTTTTTTTATCACTTGTTGAACAATGAAGAAATTGCATTAATCTCCAAACATTCAGGCCATACAAGAAATTCAAATAATTATAGTTCACAACAATAACATTTGCAAAATTGCGAGAGCGTAATGAAATGGGGTACATAATCTGAACATCTGGAACACTAGCAACTTTATTCAAGTTGTTCCTGAGAGCTCTATAGATCCCCCTAAACAGACCACTGGAATTAGGAGCACAAAAAGAACAACACGGGGAGTTGAATGGACCACGATCAAGAGACTGGCATGCACTCTCATTGGCCAGTTCAGGCCTTAGGGTTGCGGGATGACGAAACTTTCTGGTCTACCGAGTTGCCACTTCCAACCAAGTCTCTATAGCGCTGCTCCCAGTCATCCAGCTTCCCGTTCGAAATGTCAGAATGAATAGCCCTACGGATTCCTTTTACCACAAAAAAGTACTGAAGAAGAGCATGAAGGATTAATCAGTAAGTATTATGTTTATATACAAATGATATGCCAAGTTTATGCTTCGAATTTAACTATTATTATCATGTGGGGAAGCTAACCTGCACGGCAAGGATGAGAGGTATGTACTTCTTCCAGCGATTGTTGGGATTTGGACCGTCGATTAACTTCTGATCAACATGAATGGACTTGCTTCCATTTGAGACAACAATAGTAATTTCTTTCATCAAGTTTGGAATCCATGGAGTTCCATCAGGAAGAATCTGCACAGTTATATGGCATCCTCAATTAAAATTCAAGCAGCTAGGCAGAAGCAAATGCAAGTCAAATACAGTGTGAAACCTACAAACCTTCGCCCCATTCTCATTAGTCTTGCACCTTCCACTGTTCTCTGCCAAAGCTATTGGCAAGGGAAAATCCTAAAAGAAACAGAGCATAGTGCTTTTTGTCAGAACTAATATTCATATCACATTATTCACATACACTGAAGACAAAGGCCCCATAAGTACGACCGTTTATCTACGATCTCTATCATATACTGACAAATCCGATTGAAATGTTATGAAGTACTCCCTCCGTAAACTAATATAAGAGTGTTTAGATCACTACTTTAGTTATCTAAACGCTCTTATATTAGTTTACAGAGGGAGTAGCTCGTAATTGAAGAGTGTGTTCGGAAGTAAATCAATGGGTGGAGCATGTTTCATGCAGTCAAATCAAATGCTCGTCAGACTATCATGGACTAAGACACTGCAGATCATCAAAAAATTCCATTACAGACGAGGTTCAGTTTCATAATGTACCAGCACATGGTAGCACTTGAAGCTACAGAGAAACTCAAGAAATTGATCATGCAGAAAAGGATCAAGATCAAACCGAAAGAGGATGGAGAAGAGATGGTTTCATATAATAGCTAGTATTCATTCTGGGCACCCAGGGCGAAGAGCGCCAAAAATTATCAACCAAAACAACTTGGGAAGTATTTCCGCAGAAATATGTTCATGAGAAACAGCAGGACTGTAGTTTAGGCAGAGTGCTGATACTCCACAAAATCTCAAAGAAGTTGACAGTGTGCTGATATTCCATTAAATAAGATGGAAATGATTGTATAGCAAGTGAATATGTACATTACCGCATATTCTCGTTTGCCGATTCCTGCACCGGAACGGATATATCGCAAAAGCGACTCTGATCTTCTTGCAAGGAAATCATTATAGTCAATTCCATCAGGAGGAGACAGCTGGGCATGGGTCAATACAACCAATGTTCTTCTCCAAATAGCCTTCCCTAATGAATTAGTGATGGCTCTTATAACTTGTTCATCCAATGTATCCATTCTATATGTATCCAAGCGATCGACGTACAGGAGGACATCAATAGTCTTCTCCAGAAGAAACCTGCAATACCATTGATAAAACATTTAAGATACAAGCATAGCAATAAATATTATGATATACAGATTGTATGATAACAACAGTGGGCAATTATGAAAGCAGCACAAATTTTTCGATAGATGCCAATTCAGTGTACTGCAATCTCAACAACCTTTGCTGTGATTACAACTGCTAACAAATAAAATATGGTTCTCTAGAAAGGGAAAATTAATCCAAGGCAAAATTGAGAAAGTGGAGACAAATAAGATAAATAAGCACACGCGGGTTAGCATTTTAACCTCGTTAGTATGCAAAAAATAAAAGTCCAAGGGGAAATGTTATGGCCGGTTCGGTTTAGCTAGGCCCACCGGGCAATCTTAGCCCACAAGTTATCTTAGGATTTATTCTTATGCAAGTTATTTAGATTATAAATATAGGCTGTAAGACTCTTTGAGAGGGAAGCAATAAAGATAGTTCTATCATATTGCCCGGCTCGGAGGAGCCGGAAAACCTAGCCGCACCAAACCCTAGCCGCCTCTGCCTTGCGCCGCCGCCGCTAATCCGCAGGGGCGGCGCCTCGCCGCCGCCAAGGCCTCGATCCTCGCCCAGCTCCTCCTTCCCTACAGCCTCGCCCTAGGCAGGCGAACCCTAGCCCCTAACACCTTGGTATCATCCACCAGTTCGACTATGTCATCACCACCACCATCGCCGCCGCTGCCTCGCCACCACCACCGCCGCCGCCGCGTCCTCACCTCTCGCCACGGGACCGCTGGATCTCTCCCGGCGCATCCACCGCCTGCCACCGGCCCCACCACCAACCGCCGCCGTCTACATCAACGCTGCCGCCAACTACACCCGGAGGCCATGGCAGGGTCCTCAACGATCTGGTGCTCGCGGTCCGGGCATCCGGCTCTTCCTCGCCAGCCCGTGACGGGCCGCCACCGCCACCCCAGCCACCCGCCTCCCCACCGGGCGCTCCCGTGGTACTCGGTGCCGCCGCCCTCGCCGGCGGCTACCCGCACTTCAAAGAGTCCGCCGCCCGGTGCCGGCTTGGCAAGACTGGGCCGGCCCAGCCATCATGCATCGGCCAGCGCCGCGCCGCCGCCTCGGCCTCACTGCCCGCCCAAAGAGTCGCGACATCGGCAGCGCCGCCTCGCACCGTGGCGGCCTGCCCGCCCGTCCCTCCACGCCGCCGCACCGGCTCCCACGCCACCGCCGCCCCACGACGCAGAGCACCGATGCAAAGCGGCGCCGTGCAAGAGCTCCACCAGCGCCACCGCCAACAACAAAGACCACCACCACGCCTCGGGCCACGGTCGCCCTCGCACGGTGCGCTTTCGCCGTCCCCATCGCCGATCCCGCGTGGCGGCCGCCTGTCTTCGGGCGGTATACTCCACGGCGCCGAACACCCGACGCCTCCCTACGGATTGATCACCCTCCACTTCGGTGAACTACGCCCGGCGCTTCGACCAGCATACGCTGCGGCGGACGGCGGTTCCGGCGGCGGGCGGGCCGACGCTCGCTTCGCTAAGCTGGACTTCGCCACCTACGAGGGCACGGAGGACCCCTCAACCGCTCAACCAAGTCGAAAGCGATTCTTCGAGGGCAGCGGACGCCGCCGGATCGCACTGCTCGCGTCCTATCATCTTCGAGGCGCGCGCAGACTGTACTACGCCTCGAAAGCAGGACGAGGGCGGCATGCCACCATGGGGCGCTTTGAGCTCTGCCTCCTCCGTTCGGGCCTCCTATCCGCGGAGCGATCGGCGCCCTCGCCGCTACCTTTCACATCCACGGTGCAGACTACGCCGACCGCTTCTGTGCCTCGGCGTACACGCGCGGGCGTCTCCGCGACTCAGCGCGCCGAAGTTATTTGTGGGCGGTTCATCGGACCATATTCGCGGACGCCGAGCTCCGTGATCCCCGACCTTCAAACGGCCATGTACTACGCCTGCGTGCGTTGAAAGGCCGCGGTGGCTATTCAGCAGACTCATCGTCCCGGCGGCTGCTCGCTACCGTCGCCGGATTCTGCGCCAGGCGGCTGCGCGAGCTTCGCGGCACCTCGCGCGATCAAGCACGCCTGCTCCGCCGGCTCACCTCACCGAGATACTCGGCGTCGCCGCCAAGGGTTGTGCTTCAACCGCGATGAACCCTACACGCCGCCACGCCTGCCCACGACTCTTCTACACGGAGGTTGCAGACTACATTCCGGAGGACGCCGCCCGACCGCCGCCCCAAATTGCCGAGAAGGTGTTTGACGCTGGTTGATCGCCTCGAGGAGTTCCGCACGAGTTTCCCCGTTACAGCTCGAGGACGAGCTGTTTGTGCAAAGGGAGAAGTGTTATGGCGGTTCGGTTTAGCTAGGCCCACCGGCAATCTTAGCCCACAAGTTATCTTAGGATTTATTCTTATGCAAGTTATTTAGATTATAAATATAGGCTGTAAGACTTTTGAGAGGGAAGCAATAAAGATAGTTCTATCATATTGCCTGCTCCGGAGGAGCCGGAAAACCTAGCCGCACCAAACCCTAGCCGCCTCTCCTTGCTGCCGCCGCCAATCCGCATGAGGGCGGCGCCTGCCGCCGCCAAGGCCTCGATCCTCGCCCAGCTCCCTCCTTCCCCTACAGCCTACGCCCTAGGCAGGGCAGAACCCTAGCCCCTAACAGGAAACCCCAATTATGATATCCAAATTGATAGGTCAATTGTGCAGATGCACCCACTACAGTGTAAGGTAACTCAACCACTATGTATCACATCAAGCACTTAAGGTGGGGTGACCGCCAGCTGACTACTATACACCATTGCCAGCATAATATTAACATATATGCATAGACTATTAGAGTTGAGCACTTCTAGAGAAATAATGGACTTTAATAGAATATATAAATTACGGTCCTGAATGCTACATTAGGGACAGGATTATCACAATTCACAAAAGTAAACCAGTAATGATTTAACGACAGCAACAGAAAAGATAGGACAGCTCTGTTCAGGAACACAAGATTTATGTATAAACAGAAATGCAGATGTCTCTTCTTTTATTTTTATTTATGTACTTAAACTCTACATCTCTACCCATGCAGACCAATGGAAGAAATTGATACGTTGATGTAGAACCCAAGCATTCACCATCTTTTAAGTACATATTAGCAATATGCTACTTCAGATCAATGTGATTGCTATGCACAACAAACTGATTGACCTAGAATCTAGGCCTATATTGACACCATGGGAAAAAAGACTCGCAAAGTCTAGATACCATCCCAGGATCAGCATTTAAGCAATGCAGTAATTCATACTTAAGGAATTTTCGAAATGTGTGAGCAAAATGATCTTGCCAGTTGACAAAACAAATAAAACATCAAATTCATAGCAACACGATGAAATAATCTACTCATGTCCCTAAGTCAAAAATGACAACCCTCATCCAAAGCCCTATATTACAAGTTACAGTATCCACAATCAATTGCTCACTTGCAAACAAGCATGGTTACCACCCAACATGTGCATACCTCTTTATGATCTCCACAGCCTGCTCATTGATATACCCACCTTCAATGAGCCCAGGAGTGTCGATAATGTTCAAGGTGAATCCTGCCCGGGTGCGGGAGCACATCATTGGCCTCAGACCCTCAGACTGCATATAAACAACATACAACGACGCACTCCCGCATAAGTAACTCAAAAAGAGGCACAAACAGAGACAGCGCCAGGAAGAAGTGAGACCTGGAACGCGCTGACGTTGGCGACCCTCTCCCCGACAATGGAGTTGACAGTGGACGACTTCCCCACACCGCCCTTCCCCATCACCAGAATCGTCAATGTGCTCACATTCTTAACATCACAACATAAGCAAAACATAAAATTGCCATCAGTTCGTCACAACTCACAATCACAGACACAAGTAGAACCTAGCCATGGATAATTTAATCAGCTGGTCCAGGTGAGGGGCGTTAAATAGGCGTGCAATACCTCCTCCTTGAGCTTGCCGAGGAGCTCGTGCAGCTTGGTCTGGGTGGCCGCCGGGAACTGCTGCAGACCAACCCACTCACGCGGTATCGGCGCCGCCATCACCGCCCGCTCCCCCTTTCCCCTGACACACGGACGCACGGACACAAATCAGAAACATTAACCCAAATTGGTCAAGCCGCGCGGCGGCGGCGGCGGCATGGCAGCGAGAGTGCGCGGCCAGACTGAGCTGGTAGGTGGGGAGGATGCTTACCGGGCAATAAGGAGGCCGACAAGGCGGGCGGTTAAACCCTAGACTCGGCGGAGGTGCTCGGAGACGGGGAGGAGGACTCGGCGGAGGGGGTTTATGAGAAGGGAAGAGATAAGGAGAGAGATGGAGATGGGGACTCTCTCCTTCTTCTGTTTTGTTCATCTTTTCTTTTGGGGTCTTTTTTGTCTTTTTGCTTTTCCCCTGTGGACTAACGGGCTGGGCCTGGGGCGCTTGTTCTTTGGGCTGGTTTTATGTAGGCCTACGAAGAAAAGTAATTTCCTCTCAACAAATAAAAAAGTAATTGAGCCCTCAAAAAAAAGTAATTATCCCTGAATAATACAATTTTTGGATGGATAGAACCCTTATTCCTTCAAATTTGACAGTTTTGTTAAATCTAAGAGTCTCTCGTGTCTAAGTATTTTTTTTGGAAAAACTAACTGCCTCTATTGCCTAAACCATAGCGGACTCGGCCGCTATAACGTCATGTCTAAGTTGACACGTTGATTAATGGGATGCACGCATAGGTAGTGAGAATGAAGGCTAGACTACACGGATAGCGCCATATCAGTTTACACATGAGATAAATTCCAACAGATTTAAATAAATATGTTGGGTCTCATTTTTCTAGTGAACAGTACTACCATGAGAACTTTACAAAGGTTGCAACAGATAAGAGAAAGCTAAGAAATCAACAAGCTCGGGGATTTTGTTGACGTGATGTATACATTGAGTAAAGCAAAGAAAATGTCCGGTGATTAGTTTGTATGTGCACGCTCGCAAGAAGCTCTTTTTTTAGGGGTAGACAAGGCTCTTATTGCCAACTGTGATAAGCGGTCACATTTTGTTGGAGTCTAAGGACCTCGCTCTATTAACTAATTAAAAAAAGAGAAATGTCTAGTTAATTACTGAAAAATCAGATGGAAACTGTTATACACCATACTCGCAAACCATCGCCATGGGACTTGGCAGCACTTAGGATATCACCGCACTCAGGGGATAACCGGTTGAGTAGCTACTAACGAAAGTTACACACACGCTATTGATAAAGAAGACCACGGTCGAGGTTGCTCGAAACGACTTGGTCCACCCAGTTTTCCACTCGCCACCAGCCACCCGTCGAACTAAGCTCGACCAAGCCCATTGGTCGAAGGGACCCGCATTTAGCCGCCTATTGTTGCTACCTTGTTGCCGAGCGTCCCACGACCAGCCAGAGGCCATGCTACCGGAGCAGATGTTGAAGAAAACCCACACCACATCACAAGAAGGTGTGCTCAACAATGCAGGGGACTACCATCGTACCGCTTGGCTAGCTTGTCGCTTAGTTGGACGCCCCCTCCCTCCCTTGCCACACGGTAAGGGAGCCACCACACCGTCAGATGAAGGCGCCACATAACCTGAGAAGACCACTCACCCCTCCCACCCCCAAGTAGGGTCATGGAGGAAACACGAGTGATGATAGATACGACACGAGGACCGAGGAAAGTGGCAGACTTGTGGCGGCACTAGGGTTTCGTTCCATGCCGCTTAGGAGGAAGAACCAACAATATTAGCATAATCTGAACACTAGTGGCGTGTTGCTCATGACGTCAAGCCACATCACATAACTTGGGTTATAGCTACATCAATATCCTTGTGTTTAACTGTAGTTTGCGTGCATGTATGCATGTATAGCTTTTTTTGTGGGGGTATGCTTTGACATCACTTGCTCCGACTCCGAGCACCGCTACTTGTCTAGACTCTATTGTCCAAAGGATCTACACCCACCATCACGCACGCCGCTCGCGCATCACTTACGCGAACGAATCTAGAAGCTTTTAGCTGCCCGGTGCACGTACGTGCAGTGGCGGAGCTTAATGAGGGGCAAAGGGGGCGATGCCCCCCCTCCCAACGTACTTTATTTCTTTACATAAACACATGATAGCTAACACTATTTGAGCCAAATTTAACATAATATACTAGATTAGCCCCTTAAATCTATTTAAAACTCATTTAGCCTCCTCTCAAATCGCATCGAAGCTCCGCATTCTAGCGAGTGTCTCGTGCGCTGTCGCTCATGACGTAAGTGCTGACAGTTGTGTCTCGGCATCACTTCGTGTGGCTCGTGTCGCACACTGCATCCATGCATTGTTAGAGTAGTAGTAGTAGTAGTTCTCTCGATGTATTCTCAAACGGTAGCGATTATAGGGATTACAACCAGATCGAAGGTGGTTCTTAAAAATGAGACCAACCCAAGGGTTAACCCTCGTTGGCTTTTCATTATAGGAGAAACTCCGTGAGCACCGCGCGTCCGTACCGGGACTCGAACTCGGGTGGGCTGGCAGCAACCTCAGCTGTCAAGCCAACAGGTCGATGCCCCGTCCTCAAAAGGTGGTTCTTGAGAAGGAAGAAACGAAAGGGAAATAGTTGGTAGCCGCCGGCGTGCCTTGATTCTCTAGATAGTTCCTCTTCTCCTCCGCGCTGGCTTAAAAGTAGCAGCTGGTTCACCCAGTCGGGTCCAACAATGTGTGGGTTGGGGCGCGCTGCACGCTTGTGCCGTGCACCGCGTATGCTGCTGCTGATCTGTAGGCCCGTATTGTCAGTTCTAAGTTCTCACCGCCGTGGAAAATAAATCAAACGTGTACACACAGGTGACTTACGACGACAAACAAATATGTAAGAGCATCTATAGCTGAGCCTCTCGTACCAGTCTCAAACGCCCGGGCAGACCATCCGGTCACTAACCGGTCAAAAAAATCAACCCAGCCGGATCTCTCAAATTGCGGATAAACGCCCAGGATGACCGGCACCCCTCATATCCAGCCCAAATATAGGGCGGATATGGGGCGGCCCGGGCACGCCCGAACGTGTCCGCCTGACAAGCACGACCCACCACGGACCTCACAAAAAACCCCAATCTGGGCGGCGTGCTCAAACCCTAGCTCACTTTGTCCCTTTCTCTCTCTCTCGCTCCGTCCACTCCTCTCCCTCTTCGATTCTGATCCCATCCACCACGATGAGCAACTCCGGCTCAGAGCTCGACTACGAGGAGAAAATGCCCCTCAGCATTGCGCTGGTGCGGTCCAAGGTGGAGACAAGTTGCAGCTCCCTCTTTGATTCTGATCCCATCCACCACGATGAGCAACTCCGGCTCAGAGCTCGACTACGAGGAGAAAATGCCCCTCAACATTGCGCTGGTGCGGTCCAAGGTGGAGACAAGTTGCAGCTCCGGATCAGGAGCGTCACCGTAGCTCCCGTGCCAGTGCAACACGGACGCCGGAGCTGGACCCTCCCGGCCTACGCGCAGCAACGCAAGGACAGCACAGTCCGCGTCGGCCCCGCGCCGTCTCCTTCCCCAGCCGCCCGCTCCTTCATGCGGCCAGCGTTGGGTGCTTGTGCCTGCGCCTTCGACCCGCATGCACACTCCAGAGTCGGAAGCGCACACGCGAGAGGCAGCGTGCACGTGAGAGGGACGGGGCGACGGCGCATGGGACGGAGCCGGACGCCGACGAGGACGTGTGTCTCCTCGCATGGGTGTACCTCCGCTCCCTCACGACGGCGGAGACGGACGCTCGCCGCCTCCGACGAAAGAACGCCAAGGTGCTCCGACTTGCTATTGAGCAGTCGGAGCGTGAGGCGAAGGAGGCAGTGGCGGAGAAGGCTCGGGTGGCAAGGTTGAAGCAGGAGCAGGACAGGGCGGTCCGTCGGATGAAGGGGCTCATCGTCCTCTCCGACTCTGACTCCGACGATGGCGACAACTTTTCCTCCTCGTCCAACGACCAAGACCATCCACCAGCCGAGCCGTGGACACCTACGTCAGCTGCGCTAGCGACCGGAAGGGCAAAGACCCGGCCAGGAAGTGGTGATTCCACCCCCTCCTCCTCAATGTTTATATTATTTTTAGTTGTAGAAGTTTATGAACTTGTCTGGGGACGAATTATGATCTTTTAGATGTGGTGAAGTATGTTAATGTCCGTTTGCAGCCGATTCTGTGTTCCTTTGGAGCCGAGTTTTGTTGTCCGTCGTTTGATCATGTAGGGTAGATCAATGTTTGCATGTGTAGTATGGATATAAGGCGCCGGATATAAGATAGGCGGATGCAGAGTGGCAGATAAGAGGGGTGCCCGATCAGTGTCCACGGACATTTGAGAGACCGGATTTGCCAACTCCAACTGTAGATGATCTAACGCTATAGCAAAACCGAGATCGTGGGCTCGTGGCCACGACAAAACTGATGGAATTTGGAACAAGACTAGCGAACCTCGCGCGGAGGCACACCGCGCCCGTCTATAGCTTATATTGTACATCCTGGTTTATTTTGTGCATTCACTTCATTTGTAATACGTTAATTAGAGAGCAATCTTGGGTTGCAGCAATCGCACAGGGTAACTAAAGAGCGATTTTTTTCAGATTCTAAATCTTTGGTTGCTACGCTCCACTGAGCAGCTCTCCTTTGTGCTGATAGGGTGGACCCAAGACTTAATGTCAGCCGCTTCTTCTTTCTCGTGTCTGATCTCTCTTCTTTGTGGCACGCTTTCGGCAGGTCCCCCACTTGTGGCGTCTAACGCATAGAGCATCCAAGGCAGTACCACGGTAGTGCGAGACATCTTCGCTGCATTTCTCATAGGTTCGCCTGCTGAACACCGATGATCGAGCACTGGAAAACCTATTACTATGCACCGCCCCTCTGATGATCAACTCATAAATCAGAAAGATACATACATATAACAATTACACATGTCAAAATTCATAAAACAATTGGGTCAAGCACAAGTTTTCACCAGCCCTCATCTACTTCTCTCTCGCGAACTTTCCCACAAGTCCCCCACTCGTCGCATATAGCACGTAGAGCATCTAGAGCAGTACCGCGATAGCACAAGACGTGCTAGGTGCAGTGAGCACTCACCTCACGGACTGACACCTTTTTGGCAATGCTTGCAGAGTCGACTATGAGCACCGACGACCGAGCACCCAAAAACTTATTACTATGCACCGTTCTGATTCGATTTGTCTTGTTTTGCTGAGAGCTGCTCAGACATTCAAATGATCTAAAAATTGGAGCGAATCTTCCTCCTAAACATCTTGTACACTCTACATCTTTCTAGTTATGTATACGTAATTATGAAGACACTGATACGTCCATTTTGCATCATGCTTTTATAATCGATATTTATTGCATTATGGGCTGTTATTACACATTATGTCACAATACTTATGCCTATTCTCTCTTATTTTACAAGGTTTACATAAGGAGGAGAATGTCGGCAATGGAATTCGGGCTGGAAAAGGAGCAAATATTAGAGACCTATTCTGCACAACTCCAAAAGTCCTGAAACTCCACGAAAGTTATTTTTGGAAATAATAAAATATACTGGAAGAAGAATCTACGTCAAGGGGCCTCCACCTGTCCACGAGGGTGGTGGGCACGCCCTACCCCCATGGGCGCGCCCCCTTGCCTCGTGGGCCCCCTGTTGGCCCTCCGGTGGCCATCTTCTGCTATATGAAGTCTTTCACCCGAAGAAAAATCGTAAGCAAGCTTTCGGGACGAGACTCCGCCGCCACGAGGCGGAACCTTGGCGGAACCAATCTAGGGCTCCGGCAGAGCTGTTCTGCCGGGGACACTTCCCTCCGGGAGGGGGAAATCATCACAATCGTCATTGATAATCCCCAAGTGCAGGGAATCATCGTAGCAATTTCCAAAGGTGGAAGTGATAAGTATGGAGTGTCAAACCCACAAGGAGCTAAAGGTAAGATCAATATTATCTCAAGCCCTATGTGCCACTGATACGACTCTACGTGCATCGAACGTTTACTTCCAACTAGCAACGAGAAATAAAACTATGTTGTGGGTATGAAGAGGATAACTTTGTATGATATCGGAGAGCTAAAATATAAAAGTAGGTGCTGTTATCATAAAGTTAGAATATATTAGTAAGTATTATAAATAGCGAGTGTGGAATAATGGTGGATCTGTCTGCGGAATTGTCCTAGGCAAATATTAACAAGATCGGTGATCACTATTGTAGTTTCATATGAGGGAGAGGCATAAGCTAACATACTTTCTCTACTTGGATCATATGCACTTATGATTGGAACTCTAGCAAGCATCCACAACTACTAAAGATCATTAAGGTAAAACCCAACCATAGCATTAAAGCATCAAGTCCTCTTTATTCCCATACGCAATAATCCCTCTTACTCGGGTTTGTGTTTCAGTCACTCACCAACCCACTATAAGCGAATCATGAACGTATTGCAACACCCTACAGCGGGAATCCCTCACGCTTGCGAGACACGGAGGGCACCATAGGACAACACCAAAATAAAACATACAACTCATACCAATCTAGATCATCAATCAACCCAAAGACAAAAGATATATACTCAAAACATCATAGGATGGCAACACATCATTGGATCATAATATGTGGCATAAAGCACCATGTTCAAGTAGGGATTACAGCGGGGTGCGGGAGACTGGACCGCGTAAAAGAGATGAGGATGGTGATGTTGATGAAGACTATCACCATGGCGATGATTCCCCTCCCGATAGCACTCCGGCGCCACCGGAGGAGAGGTTCTCCCCCTTGTGCTTCCTCCTCCATGGCCTCCACCCTCTGGTCCTTGGCCTTCATGGTGATGATGGCCCCTCCGGGATACTCTTCCATGGCCACCGGTGATGATGGCCCCCTCCGGCAGGGTGCCGGAGAGGGCCTAGATTGACTTCTCGTGGCTACGGAGGCTTGCGGCGGTGGAACTTTTGATCTAGGTTTCTTTATGGAAGTTTGGGTATATATAGAAGAGTTTTGCGTTGATTTCACGTTACGGGGGGTCTCCGGGCTGTCCACGAGGCAGGGGGCGCACCCTAGGGGGGTGGGCGCGCCCCCCACCCTCGTGGGAAGCCCGGGACTCTTCTGGCCTGCTTCTGGTACTCCGTGGGCTTCTTCTGGTCCAAAAATGATCTCCGTCAAGTGGCATGTCGATTGGACTCTGTTTAGTTTTCCTTTTCTGCGATACTCTAAAACAAGGAGAAAATGCAAACCGACATCGGGCTCTAGGTTAATAGGTTAGTCCCAAAAATCATATAAATGCATATAAACATCCTAGAGGATAGTATAATAGCATGAATACTTCAGAAATTATAGATACGTTGGAGACGTATCAAGATCCCCAAGCTTAATTCCTGCTCGTCCTCGGTAGGTAAATGATAAAAGAAATAATTTATGAAGTGTGAATGCTAGCAAGTGCTTAAGTTTGATCAATGATAATTCCAATCACTTTTTCTAGCATCATTACATGTCATAACAGTAGCTCATCTCATAAAACTTCTCATGATAAAGTAACAAGCTAATCACATGTTAAGTATATATCATAAACTTTCTTGAAAACTAACAAACAATATTCTCAGTCATCAAACAATTGCAATTCATCTTATTTTCAGGAAGAGTCTATGTCAGAGCTTTGATTTAGCAAACTCCACATACTCAACTATCATTTAGTCTTTCACAATTGCTAACACTCACGCAATACTTGTGGTTATGGAGTTTTAATCGGACACAGAGAAAGATAGGGGCTTATAGTTTCGCCTCCCAACCTTTTACCTCAAGGGTAATGTCAACAATAATAGCTCATGCTAACTTACATCCAATTAGATATACATATATCAGGATCTTTCAAACACCTTGTGCTTGCCAAAGGATAAAATGTAAAAAGGAAAGGTGAAGATCACCATGACTCTTGCATAAGGTAGAAGATAATAATAAAATATAGGCCCTTCACGGAGGGAAGCAGAGGTTGCCATGCGCTTTCAGGGTTGGATGCATAAGATCTTAATGCGAAAGAACGTCACTTTATATTGCCCCTTGTGATATGGACCTTTATTATGCAGTTCATCGCTTTTATTTCTTCCACATCACAAGATCGTATAAAGCTTATTTCCTCCACACCAATCAATCATACATATTTAGAGAGCAATTTTTATTGCTTGCACCGATGACAACTTACTTGAAGGATCTTACTCAATCCATAGGTAGATATGGTGGACTCTCATGGCAAAACTGGTTTAAGGGTTTTGGGAAGCACAAGTAGTATCTCTACTTGGTGCAAAGAATTTGGCTAGCATGAGGGGGAAAGCTAAGCTCAACATGTTGGATGATCCATGACAATATACTTTATTTCAGATATAAGAAAACATAACCCAGTACGTTGTCTTCCTTGTCCAACATAAACTCTTTAGCATGTCATATTTTAATGAGTGCTCCCAATCATAAAAGATGTCCAAGATAGTATATTTATATGTGAAACCTCTCTTCCTTCAATATTCTTTCATGAATTGTTCAAGTGACCAATTCTACGTTTGCTAACTGTCAATAAGTTTACTACCTATACTTATTATGTGTGAAGTCATTACTCCCCATGTTATAAGTATATGAAACATATATAAATTCAGATTTATGACATTCAATTCATTCAACCATTTACTCATAGGATATACATGAAGCACGTGAGCAAATGACAAACTACTCCAAAAAGATAAGAGTGAAGAACACTGAGTAGTCAAATAATTAACTAGCCATGGGAGGATTATGTTTCATTCAATATTTCAGATCCGATGATTTTATTCAAACAGCAAGTAAGATTTAAAATACGCTCCAAGCAAAACACATATCATGTGGTGATTAAAAATATAGCTCCGAGTAAGGTATACCGATAGTTTTGAAGACGAAAGAGGGGATGCCTTCCGAAGCTTAGGCGCTTGAGTCTTCCTTGAATATTACCTTGGGGTGCCTTGGGCATCCCCAAGCTTAGGGTCTTTCCACTCCTTATTCTCCTCATATCGATATCTCACCCAAAACTTGAAAACTTCAACCACATAAAACTTAACCAAACTTCGTGAGATAGGTTAGTATGATAAAGAGCAAACCATTCACTTTGGTACTGTCAAAGACAAGGTTCATAATTGTTATCACACAATGCCTACTGTGCCATATCATTTCTACAATTTATATTGAGGAACATAAGTCATAGAAGCTAGAAAACAAGCAAACTGTGCAATGAAAACAGAATCTGTCAGAAACAGAACAGTCTGTAATGATCTGAACAATAACCATACTTCTGCTACTCCAAAAATTATGAAATAAATTGGTGGACGTGAGGATTTTGTCTATTAATCTTCTGCAAAAATAATCAACTCAAGAGCACTCTTCTGTAAAAAATGACATCTATTCTCGTGAGCAAAGTTTCTGTTTTTTACAGCAAGATCACATTAACTTTCACCCAAGTCTTCCCAAAGGTCTTACTTGGCACTTTATTGAAACAAAAGCTATAAAACATGATTAATACAGTAGATTAATCATGTAAACACACAAAAACAGTAAGGTTAAATATTGGGTTGTCTCCCAACAAGCGCTTTTCTTTAATGCCTTTTAGCTAGGCATGATGATTTCAATGATGCTCACATAAAAGATAGGAATTGAAGCACAAAGATAGCATCTTGAATAAGATGACTAGCACATTTAAATATAACTTACTTACTATTCCTAGGGATTTTTTTAGCACACAATTTATAAGAACAACAATCAACTAGCATAGGAAGGCAAAACAAGTATAACTTCAAAACTTTTAAGCACATAGAGAGGAAACTTGATATTATTGCAACTCCTACAAGCATGTATTCCTCCCTCATAATAATTTTCAGTAGCATCATGGATAGCAACTTTGTTATCATACTCAATTGGAACCTTTCCAAAATAGTGGAGTCATCACTAGCTAAAGTTGACACTCTTCCAAATCCACTTTCGTAAATATCACATTAAGATTCAACACCCTCCAAAATAGTGGGATCACTAATTCCTAAAGTTGACACTCTTCCAAACCCACTTTAAATGGTAGTATTATGCATACTCCAAAATATATAAGTGAAGTTCATGGAGCATTCTACAACTAAGCAATATCCAAGCTCAAAATGTATAAGTGAAGCACATGAAGCATTCTATAAAACCATACTCAAAAAGATTTAAGTGAAGCACAAAGAGTAATTCTATAAGGTCATACTTAAAAGATATAAGTGAAGCACATGAAGTATTCTTTAAATTGATGAAGGGACATCTCACCCTAGCATGGTTCTTGAAGAAAAAGAAAAACACAAAAGACACAAATCATGTGAACAAAACAAAAAATGAGGTATACCGATAATTGTTGAAGAAGAAAGATGGGATGCCAACCGGGGCATCCCCAAGCTTAGATGCTTGAGTATCCTTGGAATATTCACTTGGGGTGCCTTGGGCATCCTCAAGCTTGAACTCTTGCCTCTCTTTATTCTTCTCACATCGGTAACTCCTCGTTCTTTGAAAACTTAACAAAAACTTTGTGAGATCTGTTAGTATAACAAAGCAAATCACTACTATAAGTACTGTTGAAAACCAATTCATATTTTGTTTTTGCATTATATCTACTATAATATAACTTTTCCATGACTTAATCCACTGATAGAGACCGATAGTTTCATCAAAACAAGCAAGCAATGCATCAAAAACAGATTATGTCTTCAATAGGACAGTCTGTAGTAATCTGGAAGTTTAGCAAACTTCTGTAACTCCTAAAATTATGAACTAAATTTGAAAATTTGAACAATTTGTACAGAAGTAATGTGAAAAAAGTTTCAGACCCATTTGACTTTCCAGTAAAAAATGTAAATTCACGCACTACAGCCAAAGTTTCTGTTTTTGTTCTGCACAAAGTAAACAAGCAACCTAATCATCCTAGAACCAAAGCTTGGCATATTATTTTTATAATACAATGGATATATTCAAGGGGATAATTATTTACAGAGAAACTTCCATGAAAAATTCTACATTGTTTCTGTGAGCATGAACACGAGTGCTCAAGGTCGACCCTCACTTCTTCAATGCATAACTTTCCAATCGCTTCTCTTTTTGAAAAACTTTTTTAGGCATGAAAGGCAAGTAATTTTTTTTTTGCATTTTCATTTTTTATTTTTTTTGTATGTTTCACCCACAACTAAACAGAAACAAAAAGGAAAAACAAAATCTACTTAGTGAAGAAAGCAAACAAGCACACGAGAATATCAACCCCACGCTATTGCTCCCCAAGAACGGCGCGGAAAAAGAGCTTGATAATCCCCAAGTGCAAGGAATCATCGTAGCAATTTCCAAAGGTGGAAATGATAAGTATGGAGTGTCGAACCCACAAGGAGCTAAAGGTAAGATCAATATTCTCTCAAGCCCTATCTGCCATCGATACGACTCTCGTGCACAACGCTTTACTTCCAACTAGCAACGAGAAATAAAACTATGTTATGGGTATGAAGAGGATAACTTTGTATGATATCGGAGAGCTAAAATATAAAAGTAGGTGTTGTTATCATAAATTTAGAATATATTACTAAGTATTATAAATAGCAAGTGTGGAATAATGGTGGATCGGTGTGCGGAATTATCCTAGGCAATTATTAACAAGACCGGTGATCACTATTGCAGTTTCATATGAGGGAGAGGCATAAGCTAGCATACTTTCTCTACTTGGATCATATGCACTTACAATTGGAACTCTAGCAAGCATCCATAACTACTAAAGATCATTAAGGTAAAACCCAACCATAGCATTAAAGCATCAAGTCCTCTTTATTCCCATGCGCAACAATCCCTCTTACTCGGGTTTGTGTTTCAGTCACTCACCAACCCACTATAAGCGAATCATGAACGTATTGCAACACCCTACAACGGGAATCCCTCATGCTTGCACGACACGGAGGGCACCATAGGATAGCACCAAAGTAAAACATACAACTCATACCAATCTAGATCATCAATCAACCCAAAGACAAAAGATATCTACTCGAAACATCATAGGATGGCAACACATCATTGGATCATAATATGTGGCATAAAGCACCATGTTCAAGTAGGGATTACAGCGGGGTGCGGGAGAGCGGACCGCGTAAAAGAGATGAGGATGGTGATGATGATGGTGATGTTGATGAAGACTATCACCGTGGCGATGATTCCCCTCCCGATGGCACTCCGGCACCACCGGAAGAGAGGAGGAGAGGTTCTTCCCCTTGTGCTTCCTCCTCCATGGCCTCCACCCTCTGGTCCTTGGCCTTCATGGTGATGATGGCCCCTCCAGGATACTCTTCCATGGCGACCGGTGATGATGGCCCCCCTCCGTCAGGGTGCCGGAGAGGGCCTAGATTGATTTCTCGTGGCTACAGAGGCTTGCGGCGGCGGAACTTCCGATCTAGGTTTCTTTTTGGAAGTTTGGGTATATATAGAAGAGTTTTGCGTTGATTTCACGTCAGGGGGGTCTCCGGGCTGTCCACGAGGCAGGGAGGCGCGCCCTAGGGGGGTGGGCGCGCCCCCCACCCTCGTGGGAAGCCCAGGACTCTTCTGGCCTGCTTCTGGTACTCCGTGGGCTTCTTCTGGTCCAAAAATGATCTCCGTCAAGTGGCACGTGATTGGACTCCATTTAGTTTTCCTTTTCTGCGATACTCTAAAACAAGGAGAAAACAGAAACTGGCACTGGGCTCTAGGTTAATAGTTTAGTCCCAAAAATCATATAAGATATCATATAAATGCATATAAAACATCCTAGAGGGATAGTATAATAGCATGAATACTTCATAAATTATAGATACGTTGGAGACGTATCAATCATCACCAACGCTCCTCTCAACGGGAGAGGGCAATCTCCATCAACATCTTCACCAGCACCATCTCCTCTCAAACCCTAGTTCATCTCTTGTATCCAATTCTTGTCTCATAGTCTGGGATTGGTACGTGTAGGTTGCTAGTAGTGTTGATTACTCCTTGTAGTTGATGCTAGTTGGTTTATTTGGTGGAAGATCATATGTTCAGATCCTTTATGCATATTAATACCCCTCTGATTATGAACATGAATATGCTTTGTGAGTAGTTACGTTTGTTCCCGAGGACATGGGAGAAGTCTTGCTATTAGTAGTCATGTGAATTTGGTATTCGTTCGATATTTTGATGAGATGTATGTTGTCTCTCCTCTAGTGGTGTTATGTGAACGTCGACTAACTTCACCATTATTTGGGCCTAGAGGAAGGCATTGGGAAGTAATAAGTAGATGATGGGTTGCTAGAGTGACAGAAGCTTAAACCCTAGTTTATGCGTTGCTTCGTAAGGGGCTGATTTGGATCCACATGTTTCATGCTATGGTTAGGTTTACCTTAATACTTCTTTTGTAGTTGCGGATGCTTGCAATAGGGGTTAACCATAAGTGGGATGTTTGTCCAAGTAAGGGTAGTATCCAAGCACCGGTCCACCCACATATCAAATTATCAAATTACCGAATGCGAATCATATGAACGTGATGAAAACTGGCTTGACGATAATTCCCATGTGTCCTCGGGAGCACTTTTCTCGATATAAGAGTTTGTCCAGGCCTGTCCTTTGCTACAAAAAGGATTGGGCCACATTGCGGCACTTTATTTACTTTTGTTACTTGTTGCTCGTTACCAATTATCTTATCACAAAACTATCTGTTATCTATAATTTCAGTGCTTGCAGAGA
Organism: Aegilops longissima; assembly: GCA_021605205.1. Taxonomy (NCBI): domain Eukaryota; kingdom Viridiplantae; phylum Streptophyta; class Magnoliopsida; order Poales; family Poaceae; genus Aegilops; species Aegilops longissima. Next base: position 502,253,251 of record CM038679.1, read on the forward strand.
ATACCTTGCTGAAAACCGCTTATCATTTCCTTTTGCTCCTCGCTGGGTTCGACACTCTTACTTATCGAAAGGACTACGATAGATCCCCTATACTTGTGGGTCATCAAGACTCTTTTCTAGCGCCGTTGCCGGGGAGTGAAGCGCCTTTGGTAGGTGGAATTTGGTAAGAAAAAAATTATATAGTGTGCTGAAATTTATTGTCACTTGTTACTATGGAATGTAATCCTCTGAGGGGCTTGTTCGGGGTATCTTCACCCCAACCAGTAGAGCAAAGAGTTGCTCCTCAACCTACTGAACCTACTGAAGATGAAAATTTCTACTTTGAGATTCCTTCGGGTATGATAGAAAAACTGCTAGCTAATCCTTTTGCAGGATACGGAACAAAGCATCCTGATGAGCACCTAATATATGTGGACGAAGTTTGTGGATTATTTAAGCTTGCAGGTGTGCCCGATGATGTTATTAAGAAGAAGGTCTTCCCTTTATCTTTCAAGGGAGATGCATTGACATGGTATAGGCTATGTGATGATATGGGATCATGGAACTACAAACAATTGAAATTGGAATTTCATCAGAAGTTTTATCATATGCATCTTGTTCATCGTGATCGCAATTATATATATAATTTTTGGCCTCGCGAAGGAGAAAGCATCGCTCAAGCTTAGGGGAGGCTTAAATCAATGTTATATTCATGCCCCAATCATGAGCTCTCAAGAGAAATGATTATCCAAAAAATTTATGCTCGGCTTTTTTATAACAATCGCACCATGCTCGATACTTCTTGTGTTGGCTCTTTTACTATGAAGACTATTGAATTCAAATGGAATTTATTGGAAAGAATTAAACGCAACTCTGAAGATTGGGACCTCGACGAAGGTAAGGAGTCAGGTATGACACCTAAGTTTGATTGTGTTAAATCTTTTATGGATACCGATGTTTTCCATAAATTTAGCACTAAATATGGACTTGACTCTGAGATAGTAGCTTCTTTCTGTGAATCTTTTGCAACTCATGTTGATCTCCCTAAAGAGAAATGGTTTAAATATCATCCTCCCATAGAAGTAAAAGTAGCTGCACCTATTAAAGTTGAAGAAAACACTATCACTTATAATGATCCTATTGTTCCTACTGCTTATGTTGATAAACCACCTTTTCATGTTAGGATAAAGGATCATGCTAAAGCTTCAACCGTGGTTCGTAAAAGCAATATTAGAACTTATACACCTCCTGAGCAAGTTAAAGTTGAACCTAATATTGCTATTGTTAAAGATCCCTTGTCTGATAATATTGATGGGCATGTTATTCATTTCCGTGATGAAACTGCTAGAATTGCCAACCTTGTGCTAAAGATAAACATAGACCTGTAGTAGGCATGCCTATTATTTCTGTTAAAATAGGAGATCATTGTTATCATGGCTTATGTGATATGGGTGCTAGTGCTAGTGCAATACCTATTGACTTATACAAAGAAATTATGCATGATATTGCACCTACTGAGTTAGAAGATATTGATGTCACAATTAAACTTGCCAATAGAGATACTATTTCACCAATGGGAATTGTTAGAGATGTTGAAGTCTTGTGTGGGAAAACTAAATATCCTGCTGATTTTCTTGTTCTTGGTTCCCCACAAGATAGCTTTTGTCCCATTATTTTTGGTAGACCCTTCTTGAACACAGTTAATGCTAAGATAGATTGCGAAAAGGATGTTGTTACTATTGGTTTAGGTGATATGTCTCATGAGTTTAATTTATCTAAATTTCGTAGACAACACCATGAAGAGGAATTTCCTAGTAAGGATGAAATTATTAGTCTTGCTTCTATTGCCGTACCTCCTAGTGATCCTTTAGAACAATATTTGCTAGACCATGAAAATGATATGTTTATGAATGAAAGAAGGGAAATAGATGAAGTATTCTTTAAACAGGAACCCATCCTGAAACATAATTTGCCTGTTGAAATCCTAGGGGATCCTCCTCCACCCAAGGGTGATCCCGTGTTTGAGCTTAAACCGTTACCTGATACTCTTAAATATGCTTATCTTGATGAGAAAAAGATATATCCTGTTATTATTAGTTCTAACCTTTCAGAGCATGAAGAAGAGAGATTATTGAAAACTCTGAAGAAGCACCCCGCTGCTATTGGATATACTCTTGATGATCTTAAGGGCATTAGTCCCACTCTATGCCAACACAAAATAAATTTGGAGAAAGATGTCAAACCAGTTCTTGATCACCAACGACGGCTGAATCCTAAGATGAAAGAAGTGGTAAGAAAGGAAATACTAAAGCTTCTCGAGGCAGGTATTATTTATCATGTTGCTGATAGTCAGTGGGTAAGTCATGTTCATTGTGTCCCTAAGAAGGGAGGTATTACTGTCGTTCCTAATGATAAAGATGAATTGATCCCGCAAAGAATTATTACAGGTTATAGGATGGTAATTGATTTCCTCAAATTAAATAAAGCTACTAAAAAGGATCATTACCCCTTACCTTTTATCGATCAAATGCTAGAAAGATTATCGAAACATACACATTTTTTCTTTCTAGATGGTTATTCTGGTTTCTCTCAAATACCTGTGTCAGCCGATGATCAATCAAAGACCACTTTTACTTGCCCTTTCGGTACTTTTGCTTATAGACGTATGCCTTTTAGTTTATGTAATGCACCTGCTACCTTTCAAAGATGCATGATGGCTATTGTCGGTGTCAAAACCGGCGGATCTCGGGTAGGGGGTCCCGAACTGTGCGTCTAAGGCGGATGGTAACAGGAGACAGGGGACACGATGTTTACCCAGGTTCGGGCCCTCTCTATGGAGGTAATACCCTACTTCCCGCTTGATTGATCTTGATCATATGAGTATTACAAGAGTTGATCTACCACGAGATCGTAGAGGCTAAACCCTAGAAGCTAGCCTATGGTATGATTGTTGTCTATCTATCGACTAGCCTGGCCTCGGTTTATATAATGCACCAGAGGCCTAGGATAACAAGAGTCCTAGCCGAATACGCCGGTGGGGGAGGAGTCCTTGTCTTGATCGCCAAGTCTTGTGGAATCTTCCTTGTATGCGGCAACCGTCCGGATGGCCCATGAGTATACGACCATGGGGATCCTCGGCCCAATCCAACTGATAGGGAGACGACGTGGTGAGTACCCCTAGTCCAGACACCGTCATAGCCCCTGAACCGGTCTTCAAGTTAGGGGCGCTCCTCGATTCTTCCGAACTGTTCTTCATCTTAGATTGCCGGTCTTGAAAACTGGTTCAACAAATCTTCTCATCTTCGATCTTGAGGATCGCCGAAATGCATTCGACGAGTTTACACGTCGGGTATCCGAGGAGCCCCTTTAAGTTTACGGCCTTTATCAATGCCTTGTTATTTTTATGCCACACCTCGGGTTTGAAGTTATCCCCGGGAGGCAGTGTCCTCTTGCGTCCGAGCTCTAACGCCGGACTACATTCGAGGTATCTTTTGCAGCCGAGCACCAACGCCGGACTGCTTCCCAGCTCTATTGCCGGACTATGTATCCGAGATCCAACGCCGGACGGTATCCGAGCTCCAACGCCGGAAATGCCCTCCGTGGAGCCAGCCACTAGCGTCTGAGCTTTATGCCGGACTGCTTCCGAGGTGGTGCACCACCCCGAATGTGGGCCGATTTTTGTCAATATTTTGGATTGGTGCAATTTATTCTCTGCCGAGATACATAGCCAGTAGCCCACAAGGTGTGTATCGGTCTAAAACCCGAGATGCCCATGAAGGATGACATAAGACCGCTGATCCCCGTAGCTGCTGAGACTCAGGTTGATTTGCGAAATCGGTCTGAGGATCAAGTCCTAGCTCGGCAGAATACTTCGGGACACAAAAAGCGGCGTGCTCAGTCCTCAAGACTCAGGTTGGGTGCGGCCGACCAACCCGAGGATCAAAATCTCCTCGAAATCAGATTGCACTTAATTTTTTTGCATAGAACAGCAATGCAGTAGCCCCGAGACACTGGTCGGGTGGCAACACCAGATCAGGGGATCGATGTGCCCCTTTAATATTTGTAAATAATAAGCCCGAAGCCCAGTAGCCCCCGAGACTTAATGCGGGCACGGGTGGCCGAATTAAGGATTGATATCCATAGTAAAATCATAAATTATGTGTAATGACTCTATGTATCCAAGTACTTTACGTCATTAATGCTCGGATCCGCATTGTACAAAACTTTGTTGACCGACCATTGGCTTCAACCTCCTCGGCTAGTAGCCGAGGAGTGTTTGTTCTACTTTATAAAGCCTTTATGAGGGCAAAGATTTACGACAAACAAGGCAATCTGGCCATACGGTGTTATAAACAAAGGTACGCAGAGAGATATGTTATATTACTGTTTAACAGAAGAAATGTCTTCCAAAGAAAATAGTCCCGCTATCGGTTCCTTTCTTTGGGTTGTCATGCTAAGCATGATCATGAAACCTCAGCTCCAATGTAAGAGCAAAATATTGAGGATTTAGTATGGGAGGCCAGTACTAGCCCCCGGTAGTGTTCGGCGACAGTCCAGGTCAAGCCGGAAACACTTCGGCCAATTTTATGAATGGCCCATCATTTAATATAGTCATCGGATCGCTGACCAGTTTACAACTATTGTGACATCGGTTTTGCTTTCTCCATCGAGGTGCTTGACCATGCAAGCTGGAAGCACAATCGCAGTGGTTCTCCTTTGCACACCTAGCCGAACAAAGCGAGCGTAGGAGGCAAGCGTGGGCCGGCAACCCAACTATTGATCAAGACACAATTGAAACTGATGCATATATAGCAATATCCGAGAATGTTTTTGCGAATCTCTAAAGGTGCTCGGCGTTGCCTCGCGAGACTTGTGCTGAAAACACACAAATAGTTAAAAGTGCCAAAAGCTTGAAAACCAAAAAGCGTCGAGAAAACATGACGTCCGAACAATATCAAGTGTTCGGTGCCAATCCAAAATTGGACTTTAGAAAAAAGTGCTTCGTCGTGCTTTAACTTTGCAACGACTAAGAGGAAAAACGCTTAGTATGAAACGGCTCAAATAAACATAAGAGCCCCCAAGTGACTTGGGTAAAAGTTGACTATAAAATGTAAGGTGACATGTAGAATGCCTTCTAGCGGATTGTAGATTGTTTGTCGAGCGGACCTTTTCGCTTCAACCTCTGGACCCAATAGTGCAGGTGTGTCCGAATACCCTCGCGTTATAAAAACCGGGGCATGCGTGGAGACCAGGCGTAGGGGTCATTAGTGCTTTATCGCACAAGTGCCCAACTACTTATGTTATATTACATGGTTAGTAAGAAACATCTTCCGGGAGAATAGTTCCGTTAGGGGTTCCTTTCCACAGGAGGCATGCCCTAAAGTGCATGTCCGGACTGCGAAAAGAGCAGAAAAACATCTGGGGGCAGGTAAATGAATAGGTGAGAAATCATCTTTTAGTTCACCGACCGAGTATTCCCTTAAGAACGCTAGCTTTTGGCTTCACCCAGTCGAGGTACACATCCGGTGACCCGGCATAATAATCGCAGAGGTGCTCCTTTACCACCTAGCCGAACAATCGGGAACGTAGGGGTAAGCACGGAGCCAGCAACCCAGCTTGGCCAAAGCTTAAGTCATATCGATGCATATAATGGTGAATAAAAGGTACATGCGGAAGTGTGACACATGTGTTGGGCATAAAGCCGAATTAATAAGCTTCTATTAAAGAAGCCCCGGGTATAATGAGCGCGGGTAGCGCAAGTCAAAAGTAACAAAGTTTCGACAAGGAAAATTTTTACAAGCAACTTTTTCCAAAAAGTATAATGCTTGGTCGAACCGAACACAAGTTAGAAATTTAAAACTTTGAGCATGAAGGCAACTTAGCTGGTTAAAGTGTTCGGTATTGACGATGCGGTCCGAGCTTGATGCGGGACAAGGTTCCATCCCCCAAGCCGGTCCCGAGGTGGCGGAGCAAAGAGCTCGACATCGTGAAGTGGTGACATAGCACGGTCAATGCAGGACGGCAGAGTGATGCGAAGTCCTCGGCATGGGGTAATGAAGTGTTGACGAAGCCCCGTCCGGCCGAGGTGACGCTCAAAGGATATAGTCCGTCTGGATAATTTTCCTCTGCACAAAAATAGTGCAAACCAGAGATAATAGTAATAAAAAAAATCGTTGCATAATAAATAATTTATGCAAAGTGAGTAATAAAAGAAATATGGCCTGGCGCCGAAGTCAATGTCGATGCAGGTCGGCGTGATGGACACCAGCTTGAAGAAGCAGTAGCGCGGCCCTGCTGATGCAGGTCGTGACGTGGTCAATGCCGGCTTGATGAAGCGACCGTGCGGCGATGTCGGTATGCCCGCTCCGTGTAATCCGTGGGGCGGCGATGTTGGTGATGATTTATCCTTCACGATGCTGGACTCTTGTTCGGCTTGCCGAGATGATGATCCGAAGAAGTTGAGCTCGGCTCAACAAAGTGACGACGTGACTAGCGCAGGTCGGCAGCCGTGGAGCAATATTGCCGGACTGGTTTGACACCAGCATGATATTGAAGATCATGTTCAAAAGATTTTTAAAGTTAGTGGGATGTGTCCGGGAACAAAACACAATACCCCATACAAAACTTCCTTCAAAAAGGATGTCCGAAATCCCGTTCATAAAAAAGACGAACTCGGGTCGGATTCGTTTTCGTGCAGAAAACAGATCCGAAAAGTGATGCACTAATCGGAAGGTTCCCGGAGTTTGGACGGTCGGATCGAGCTGAAATTTTGAGGGGTGGTAGATATAGGAATTCCGCAGCCGATCAACGGTTGGATCTTCCACAGGAAGTCCGAGCTAGAATCTGGACACCACGCCCTAAACTCGTCCGGATCCTCGTCCAGATTCAATGCGGCTCCGGTATACCGGAGATTGCCAGAGATTCCTCCATCGGAGCTCGGACGCAAGAGGACACTGCCTCCCGGGGATAACTTCAAACCCGAGGTGTGGCATAAAAATAACAAGGCATTGATAAAGGCCTTAAACTTAAAGGGGCTCCTCGGATACCCGACGTGTAAACTCGTCGAATGCATTTCGGCGATCCTCAAGATCGAAGATGAGAAGATTTGTTGAACCAGTTTTCAAGACCGACGATCAAGATGAAGAACAGTTCGGAAGAATCGAGGCGTCCCTAACTTGAAGACCGGTTCGAGGGCTCTCGACGGTGTCTGGACTAGGGGTACTCACCACGTCGTCTCCCTATCGGTTGGATTGGGCCGAGGATCCCCATGGCAGTATACTCATGGGCCAGTCCGGACGGTTGCCGCATACAAGGAAGATTCCACAAGACTTGGCGATCAAGACAAGGACTCCTCCCCATCGGCGATTCGGCTAGGACTCTTGTTATCCTAGGCCTCGGTGCATTATATAAACCGAGGCCGGGCTAGTCGATAGATAGACAACAATCATACCATAGGATAGCTTCTAGGGTTTAGCCTCTACGATCTCGTGGTAGATCAACTCTTGTAATACTCATATGATCAAGATCAATCAAGCGGGAAGTAGGGTATTACCTCCATAGAGAGGGCCCGAACCTGGGTAAACATCGTGTCCCCTGTCTCCTGTTACCATCCGCCTTAGACGCACAGTTCGGGACCCCCTACCCGAGATCCGCCGGTTTTGACACCGACAGCTATATTCTCTGACTTTTGTGAAAAGATTTGTGAGGTTTTCATGGACGATTTCTCCGTTTATGGATCCTCTTTTGATGATTGCTTGAGCAACCTTGATCGAGTTTTGCGGAGATGTGAAGAAACTAATCTTGTCTTGAATTGGGAAAAGTGCCACTTTATGGTTAGTGAAGGTATTGTCTTCGGGCATAAAGTTTCTGAAAGAGGTATTGAAGTTGATAAAGCCAAAGTTGATGCTATTGAGAAGATGCCATGTCCCAAGGACATCAAAGGTATAAGAAGTTTCCTTGGTCATGCCGGTTTTTATAGGAGGTTCATTAAGGACTTCTCAAAAATTTCTCGGCCTCTGACTAATTTTTTACAAAAATATATACCATTTGTCTTTGATGATGATTGCGTAGAAGCATTTGAAATACTTAAGAAAGCATTGATCTCTGCACCTATTGTTCAGCCACCTGATTGGAATTTACCTTTTGAATTATGTGTGATGCCAGCGATTATGTTGTAGGTGCTGTTCTAGGGCAAAGAGTTGATAAGAAATTAAATGCTATTCAATATGCTAGTAAAACTCTAGACAATGCCCTGAGAAATAATGCTACTACTGAAAAAGAATTCTTAGCAGTTGTATTTGCTTGTGATAAGTTCAGACCTTATATTGTCGATTCTAAAGTAACTATTCACATTGATCATGCCGCTATTAAATATCTTATGGAAAAGAAAGATGCTAAACCTAGACTTATAAGATGGGTTCTCTTGCTACAAGAATTTGATTTGCATATTATTGATAGAAAGGGAGCTGAGAACCCCGTTGCAGACAACTTTTCTAGGTTAGAAAATGTTCTTGATGACCCACTGCCTATTGATGATAGCTTTCCTGATGAACAATTAAATGTCATAAATGCTTCTCGAACTACTCCATGGTACGCTGATTATGCTAATTACATTGTTGCTAAATTTATACCACCTAGTTTCACATACTAGCAAAAGAAAAAGTTTTTCTATGATTTGAGACATTACTTTTGGGATGACCCACATCTTTATAAAGAAGGAGTATATGGTGTTATTAGACGTTGTGTACCTGAGCATGAACAGGAATAGATCCTATGCAAGTGTCACTCTGAGGCTTATGGAGGACACCACACTGGAGATAGAACTGCACATAAGGTATTGCAATCCGGTTTCTAGTGGCCTACTCTTTTCAAGGATCCCCGTAAGTTTGTCCTATCTTGTGATGAATGTCAAAGAATTGCAAATATTAGTAGATGTCAAGAAATGCCTATGAATTATTCACTTGTTATTGAACCATTTAATGTTTGGGGCTTTGATTATATGGGACCTTTTCCTGACTCTAATGGATACACACATATTTTAGTTGCTGTTGATTATGTTACTAAGTGGGTAGAAGCTATTCCAACTAGTAGTGCTGATCATAACACCTCTATTAAGATGCTTAAAGAAGTTATTTTTCCGAGGTTTGGAGTCCCTAGATATTTAATGACTGATGGTGGTTCACACTTTATTCATGGTGCTTTCCGTAAAATGCTTGCTAAGTATGATGTTAATCATAGAATTGCATCTCCTTATCACCCACAGTCTAGTGGCCAAGTAGAATTGAGTAATAGAGAACTCAAATTAATTTTGCAAAAGACTGTTAATAGATCTAGAAAGAATTGGTCCAAGAAACTTGATGATGCATTATGGGCCTATAGAACTGCATATAAAAATCCTATGGGTATGTCTCCATATAAAATGGTTTATGGAAAAGCATGTCACTTACCTCTCGAACTAGAACATAAGGCTTATTGGGCTATTAAAGAGCTCAATTATGATTTCAAACTTGCCGGTGAAAAGAGGCTATTTGACATTAGCTCACTTGATGAATGGAGAACCCAAGCCTATGAAAATGCCAAGTTGTTCAAAGAAAAAGTTAAAAGATGGCATGACAAAAGGATACAAAAGCGTGAGTTTAATGTAGGTGATTATGTATTGCTATACAACTCTCGTTTAAGCTTTTTGCAAGAAAACTTCTCTCTAAATGGGAAGGTCCTTACGTTATCGAGGAGGTCTATCATTCCGGTGCCATAAAAATCAACAACTTCGAGGGCACAAATCTGAAAGTGGTGAACGGTCAAAGAATCAAACATCACATCTTAGGTAATCCTAGAAACCAATGTTATTGAAACCGTAACCCCAAAGGAATACATAAGGGACACTTTCAGGAACATTTCAGACTCCAAAAAGGAATAGGTATGTGGTACGGTAAGTAAACCAACTCCAAAACAGTGCTAAAGGCAATTTTTCTCCGTTTTGGAATATTTAGAAAAATAGAAAAATAAGAAGCAGTCCGGGAAGGACACGAGGGCTCCACGAGGGTGGAGGGCGCGCCCTACCCCCTGGGCGCGCCCCCTGCCTCATGGGCACCTCGTGCGCTCTCCGGACTCCGTTTTCTTGCACGATACGTATTTTGGTCGGTAAAAATTCATTATATAATCTCCCGAAGGTTTTGACTTATGTATCACGCAAATATCCTCTGTTCTTGTTTCGAGTTGTTTTCTGTCAGGGTTGTCAAGGCCAGGCATCATGTCGTCCCCCTCCTCCAACAATGGTGACAATGATGCTTGGCTAATGAAGATAGAGCTGAAGAGGGAAGAACCTATGGAGATCAACAAGGATGAAGGGATCAAGAAGGCCATGGAGGACCAAGTTCCGGCAACAGAAGACACCCTTCAACTTGATCACAATCTTCTTACCCCAACTGAGATCGAAGCTTTCAAGATGATTGAGTTAGCTCGTATACAAAACAAGTATCTTACACGTGAAAATATTTTGTTGAAGGAGCATATAGTTGCAGTCAAGGGCATTATCCGCAAGTTGGAGGATCTCTTATGCTCGATGTGCGACTACCCATCATCACCACCATCTTCCTCACCAACAAAGGAGATTTGATCACATGGGTATGGGCACTCCCCTTGGCAACTGCCAAGCTTGGGGGAGGTGCCCCGGTATCGTATCACCATCACATCTCTATCTTTACCGTTTTTCTTAGTTCGATCCTTTTAGTAGTATCTTGATCTAGTAGAATAAAGTTTTGGTATGATCTAGTTTTGAGTTTTGCTTTACGATCCCTCTTTATAATCGAGTACGTGAGCTATATAATAAAAATTAGTGTTGAGTCAAGTGTTTGATTATTTTGCCATGATCTTGAGGGGAATAAAAGAAAAGTTAAAAGAATAAAAAGAAACAAAGAGATCATATTGATCTTATTGAGGGTAATTGTGACGCCCCAAGACCGGAGCTTCAGTTGCCTTCCAGGGTTCCCGTGTTTTGTCGTGTGTTTTGTTTTGTCTGTGCTTTCTTCATGTCATCTCTTGCATTGCATCATGTCATCATGCCATCATATCATTAATTTTTGCAACTCAACTAAATAAATCGTATGGATCTTCGGTCCATTTAAACCGAGGGATTCACATGGTGACTTCTCTTTATAACATATCCTCCCAATATTAGGGAGCTATAATAAAATTATTCCATTTATTTGGAATTAACCATAACCCACTTGCATATTAAATCCCATGCCTTTTCTGCTCCGAGTTGTTCTCAAAAACCTTGCCAATATTTCTTTCATCATTTTCCGGAGATCCACCAAAAATCCTCGGGTCATTTTTGTTAAATTCCTCATATTTTTGTGAGCCCGGGAAAATTGTCCTCGTTCCCAAATTCTTTCCCTATCCCTCTCTTTCTTTTTCTTCTCTTTATCTGTTTTCTGCTAAAGAAAATATATAAAAGAGGAGAGAGAGCCAGCCCAGCCGGCCCCTGGCCATTCTCCTCCCGCGCCGGCCTCTATGGACCAAGGCCTCCCAAGGCCCACCAACCCTCTAACCCTAGCCCGAGCACCTGCCCGATCCCCTTCTCCCTCGTCCTCCCATCGATCCCCTCCATCCTCCTTCCGCCTTGCCTTTCGATCCCTCGCCTCCTCCCTCTTCCCGATTCCCATCTCCTCCTCTGCGCCCCACCTCTCCTCTCTCGCGCCCGATCTCCTCATCTCTCCCTCGTCGCCCCACTACGCCCGACCCCCTCGTCAACGACCAGGCCGGACCCCCCGGTGGCCTCCTCGCGCCGGCCGCTCGCACCTCGCCCGCGCGTGCAGTGCCCTCCATCGCCGACCAGCGAGCCCAGCCCCAGCCCTCCAGCCTTGACCCGCCCCGACCTCCTCCTCGTCGCCTCCGCACCACCACCTTGCTTCAAGCCCGCCCGACCTTCCCGTGGCTGAGATGCTCTCCGCCGTCCGCCACGACCGGCCGACCTCTGCTTCCTCGCAACCCCAACCTCGCCGTGCCTCCTTGGTCCTCCGGACTCCTGCTCTGCTCCTGCCCCTTGCAGTCCGCGTCGTCGCCTCCCCATGGCGCCGCCGCCCGGCCTCAAGTCCTCGCCTCCGGCGACCCTCGCCGCTCACTGCGCCGGTCCCCCTCGCCCCTTGCCGCCTCCTCCGGTGGTGGAGACCACCAGGAACTCCACAAGGGGCCGGAGTCCCCTGCCTCCACAACCACCGAACCTGGACGCCAAGACCACACCAGGACCGCCAAGCATCGTCTCCGGGAGTTCTCCCCAAGTACCACGATTGTAGCCGGTGTGCTTTTATTTGTCAAGTCCGACTACACGGGAACGACTACATCCGAGGTGGATAACGCCAAGTACCCCCTTCGAGTTGACAAGACCGGCAAGCCCGACGACTTCGGACATCTACAGAACGTGTACGTCTCAAATGGTGTACCACTACGCCGAAGACCTTGGACACACCAAGTTCCACTACGATTGCCGTGTACATCTCATCGTCGACCCTCGAAGGCCCGTGGACCCCGAACATCCACGGGACATGAGCGTCTACTTCCACTACGAGATGTCGACTACCATCGCGAGACCGCAAGTACCACGACAACCCGAAGGGATTCGGACCGTCAAGTACCTCTTGAAAACGAGCGTGAAACACTACTTCCACTACCGTCGCCGTGTCGACTACTTCCACTACATCGCGAGAACGACTACTTCCTCTACTTCCCTCGAAGAACGTGAACCACTACTTCCCTCTCTAAACGCGAACCCTTCCGTGTGAGCGATCCAAGGTATAACCCGAGACGACCGCGATGAGATGCCCTTGCATGTATGAGATGCACGATGTGTTTGCACCGTGTCCGAATTGTCCTCGCTTGTTCCTCCTCGTTGCCATGCCATCGTTCCGTGGGAACCCGGTATCCGGATCACCCACCATCCTTGCATGACTCGCTTCCGTCACCCCTTCCTTTTGCATCGGTATCTCCGTGAGCTACGGAACCGATATGTTGCCGTGGCACCATTTTCGGATTCGTTGCCGTGGCACCCCTTTCTTCCACCACGGTGACACAATGCTTCATAATGCTCATGTCAACGTTTTCTTAAAATTGCATAAAACTTGCACATGTCATCCGCATCATGATAACAACAATTAAAATGTTTAAATTGATGTTTGCATTAATTTGCTTAAATGCCATGTTAAAATGATTTATTTCATAACTAAATAACCGTAGCTCCATTTTAAATAAATTATATATGTAAATGGGGTGGAAAAATGCATAGATTAACATGGTAGCTTTACTTTGCATGTTTAACAACATTAAAATTGTGCTTAGGGCAGATCAATACCGAATCCATAATTTGCATATGGGGATTTTCCGGAATTGTTGTTCGTTGTTTCCGGCCTCATTTAAACTTGCCTAGATAGGTAGTTTCTTTATGCTTCACCTCTTGCCATGTTTAATAACATTTAATATTGTTGAGTATCATAACCGAGAGAGAACTAAATAATTGATGTGGTGCTTTGTCAATATGCAACTCGTTGCATATTGAGCTCCACTTAATTTGTAGTGTTGTTTGTTGCTCTTTGCCATGCCTCATTAAACCGGACATGCATCATACTTGATTGTGCATCATGCCATGTTTATGTGATGGTTGTTTACTATGTTGTTTGCTTCTTTCCGGTTTGCTTCTCTCGTTAGCTTCGGTTTCGTTCCGGAGTTGTGAGGATTCATTCGACCTCGTCCGTTTGTCTTCTTCATGGATTCGTTCTTCTTCCTTGCGGGATTTCAGGCAAGATGACCATACCCTCGAAATCACTTCTATCTTTGCTTGCTAGATGCTCGCTCTTTTGCTATGCCTATGCTACGATGCCTACCACTTGCTATTTCATGCCTCCCATGTTGCCATGTCAGCCTCTAACCTTTTTCACCCTTCCTAGCAAACCGTTGTTTGGCTATGTTACCGCTTTGCTCAGCCCTCTTATAGCGTTGTTAGTTGCGGTGAAGATGAAGTTTGTTCCTTGTTGGAACATGGAGATGTTGTTCCTTGTTGGAACATGTTTACTTGTTGGGATATCACAATATATTTTATTTAATTAACGCATCTATATATTTGGTAAAGGGTGGAAGGCTCGGCCTTATGCCTGTGTTTTGTTCCACTCTTGCCGCCTAGTTTCCGTCATACCGGTGTTATGTTCCCGGATTTTGCGTCCCTAACGCGGTCGGGTGATTTATGGGACCCCTTGACAGTTCGCTTTGAATAAGACTTTTCCAAAGCAAGGCCCAACATTGGTTTTACCATTTGCCTCACCTATGCCCTTTTCCCTTGGGTTTCGGAGCCGAGGGTCATCTTTATTTTAGCCCCCCGGGCGGTGCTCCTTCGAGTGTTGGTCCGAACCGAGCAGATGCAGGGCCACCTCGGGGCAACTCGAGGCTGGTTTTACTCGTGGGCTGACTTATCCGGTGTGCCACGAGACCGAGGTACGTGCGACTCCTATCAGGATTTGTCGGCACATCCGGCGGCTTTGCTGGTCTTGTTTTATTGCTGCCGAAATGTCTTGTAGCCGGATTCGAGACTGATCGGGTCTTCCGGGAGAAGGAATATCCTTCGTTGATCGCGAGAGCTTATCATGGGCTAAGTTGGGACACCCTGCAGGTTTGAACTTTCAAAGCCGTGCCATGGTTATGTGGCAGATGGGAATTTGTTAATGTCCGGTTGTAGAAAACCGAAGTTGATCTTAACTAAAATACACCAACGCGTGTGTAACCGTGATGGTCTCTTCTCGGAGTCCGGAAGTGAACACGGTGTTGGAGTTATGTTTGGCGTAAGTAGTTTCGGGATCACTTCTTGATCATAGTTGTTCGACCGTGCTTTGCCTCCTCTTCTCGCTCTCTTTTGCGTATGTTAGCCACCATATATGCTAGTCGCTTGCTGCTCCACCTCACAACCCTGTCCTACCTTTAAGCTTAAATAGTCTTGATCTCGCGGGTGTGAGATTGCTGAGTCTCCCGTGACTCACAGATACTTCCAAAACCAGTTTGCAGGTGCCGATGAAACCGTGCAGGTGATGCACCCGAGCTCAAGGAGGAGCTCGATGAAGACTTTGTGCATTGTGTTGTTTCGTTTCAGCTGATCAAGAGTGGAGCCAGTTGGGACGATCGGGGATCATGTAGCATTTGGGGTAGTCTTCTTTTATTTTGGTTCCGTAGTCGGACCTTGATTGTACTGTATGATGTAATGTTTTACTCATGTATTGTGTGAAGTGGCGATTGTAAGCCAACTATGTATCTCTTTCCTTATGTATTACATGGGTTGTGTGAAGATTACCTCACTTGCGACATTGCTTTCAATGCGGTTATGCCTCTAAGTCGTGCTTCGACACGTGGGAGATATAGCGCATCGAGGCGTTACAAGTTGGTAATCGAGCCTTCCCGACTTACGAGCCCCTACTTGATTGTTTGTTTGGCGTTGTTGAGTCTAGAACGGAAAATGTTTTGAGTCTTAGGATTATATATATCGGAGTAGGATTCTTTTTACTCCTCGGTCCCTTCGTCGCTCTGGTGAGGCATCCCGACGTAGAGTTTTGACTTTTCTCTCCTCAAATTTCACTAAAAATTTTTTAGGATCACGCTGGTATCTTGGAATCGTTCGATGGTTTTGTGACGAGAACATTGTTCTTGGTGCCTCGACATTTAGGGGTTGTGGCGGTGTCCCGGGAGTTGAGCTCCGAGGTGTTGTCGTCACAATTTTATCGTTGCAGTTCGGAATACCGAGTTTTGCCGACATCGAAATCTCTTTTGTGCAGTTGTTGGTGAGATAACCTGATAGCCCGATCTTGTGGCGAGTGGGGAGTATTGCCATGACTTGTATAACGGATGTTTTTCAAGGTCGAGGTACACGATTTCGAGGATTTCTTGGTTATGTGTTGAAGGATGGATACAATGGATCTAGGTATTGTTAGTTTGGGTGATATATTTTGTGTCCCTGTATCCCCAACACCAGATTGCATAACCGAAAGTTTCGGGAGTTTATAGGTGGAATTCAAGTAGCTCCTAGAATATCTTTCCGACAGATGCATGATATTGGATTGGGTAAATCTCTATCATATGTTTGTTTCCGCTTATTCTCATAAGCCAAATCCTTTGTTTTGTTTTATTTGTGGTATTCGAGTTGCTTCAATGCCGAGTGTTGATTCCATACCTTTCCTAAATGGTGTTCTCATATTGCTATGTGAATACTAATCCTTCTTGATCACCGAGCTTGTCATGTTAATTCTTTTCTCAACCGCGTGCTTCTCTTCAAGTGGATCCGATCATTCCAACATTCGCAAGATCAATTCTAACCTTTTTCTCAACGGTGCTCGTTTCATCCGACCTAAATTGTCTTTGTTTTCCCGCCCTCCACCCTTTTCTTCAAGGACTCAGATTTCTTAGTCAAGTATCCATTTTGTTGAGTGAAGTTTCTTCATTCTTTTCCTTTAATGTTTTATCCGGTGATTTCTCATGAAGACGTTAAGGAAGCTTTAACCTTATCTTTGTTCCATTCTAATTTTCTTCTCCGGTGGATTTAAGTCAAGTTTTCAGTGTTGATCGTATTCTTTTCATCATTTCAAATGCTTTCTCATGTCGGTGCATCTCTTAATCATCCACTTCTCGCTATTCAATTGTTCCGGAGTGTTGAAGATATCTCAGAAGATTCTAGTTTCCATTCTCAATTCACTTAAGTTCTTTTGAGGATGCTATCTCATTCAGGCCATTTATTTCTACCGGTGCAATATCTATTTCAAACAATTGTTCAACGGTGGTTCTTTTGAGTGGGCCCTAACCCACAGGTCTTTTTCCAGGATCTTACCTAACTCTTCTAATTTTTCAAGAGCTATTCCCAAATTCATTGCAAAGTTTGGCGTAAGAATGAGTTATCATCACCAAATGTCTTTCTCCAAGATCTTTCAAATTATTTTCATCGTTGGCTCAACCTTTCTAATTTTCATTCCGAGTGCTTCAATAATTCATGGTGATGTTTCTCGTCGTCATTCTCGAATTTTGAAGACCGAACAAGTTTCTCTTAAATCTCGCTCCTTTCTCTTCAAGATTCATGGTTCTAGTTTGATGCCATCCTCTCATAATTATTTTCGGTTGTGAGAATTCTTTTAACCCACCGGAGCATTTCAGAGTCTTTTCAGTTTGATTCTCCGGGCCCATTATCTCGAATTATTCATTCCAGCGTTCAGCTCTCGTTCTCCAAATCTCACGGTGCATCGTCGAAATATCCTCTAATCAGTTCATGATCTCTTCGTTCTAATGTATCTAAATTTTGTCAAGCATCTTTATTCGTTTTCCAATTCTTCCTGGTGAATTGTGCCTTTGCTACTTTCATTTTCAATTCTTACGGTGGTCTGTTCAAGAGTTCTCTTCCTTCGTTATTATATAGATTCATTCGTTCTTCCCAAATCCTACCGGCGGATTGTTGAAGACCTACCCAAGTTTGCGCCATATCTATCTTAATCCTTTCTCGAGAATAAGTAGTATGCCTAATCCATTACTTGCCATCAATTTTATTGGTGAAGGATCAGCATAATGTAATTCTTATTCTTGTTCCATCGAGTAAATTCAATTCCTTATTCCGGAGGATCGCCAAAATTCGTGATTTCATTTGTTCATCTTTCTTTCCGGAGTTCCAAGTTTTCTCGGTTATATCATTTCAAAGCTTCATCTTAACACTGCAAGGCTTCACCTTGTATTGTCAACTTCTCCTTCTTTTATCATCCTTTTGTTTACCGGAGTTCTTCATGGAGGCTCTACATGGTGCTTCCTCAAGGATTCTTTTCATTCTTCAATTGTTCATCAAGATTTCTCTCGGAGTTATGATCCGCCAAGCTATACTCAAAAATTGAACATGGTGCTCAACACATGTTTTGTTTTGGGGAGTTCAAGTATTCTTCTTCTTGCATTTCGAAGTGCAATTTGTTCTACCTTATCATTTGAGGTGGTGTTATGTCATTCTCGACAATTTGAGTTCGTGTTTCATGTTTCACATGTTGTCAAGAATGAGGTATTTTAAATCCATCAATCTCTCCATTGGAGTTGTCTTGGGCTATATTTCACCTAAAGCTTTCCCTAAGGATTGTTGCTATTTATGGTGCTTATTAATGACCCAAGTTCTTCATTTGTCCTCTCGGTGAAATAAGTTTCTCGTCTCCTTGTTGATCTTAATCCAATCAATTGTTTCCGTTGGTGGCAGAAGCTCACATCATAATGTTGAGATGTTTTCATAAGCCCACTACAAGCTTATCCTTATCGTTGTTGTTTTTCAAACAACTCCGTTCAATCCTACTTCGTAAGGATGCTCTTTCAAATTCATTTA
Source organism: Aegilops longissima (assembly GCA_021605205.1). Taxonomy (NCBI): domain Eukaryota; kingdom Viridiplantae; phylum Streptophyta; class Magnoliopsida; order Poales; family Poaceae; genus Aegilops; species Aegilops longissima. Next base: position 502,271,591 of record CM038679.1, read on the forward strand.
TGGTGGGAGATGTTGGTTTCGTTCTTCGTTCTATTCATTCCAACTTTCTATCTATCATGCATTGTTTTCCGGAGGCATTGTGATGTTGCTCTCTTCGACCCATCATCTTCTTTTGTCAAGACCATGTCCTTTTCCTTGCTTATCGTTTTTAACCGAGTGTTGTGTCTATCGTTCCTCTTTTAACGGAGTCTCATCCAGTGCTTTCCTTTGCCAAGTTCATGATTCTAATTCCTTTCATTTTCAGTGGAGTGCTGCCCAAATTTTATCAATCTTATTCCTAGTCTATCTAGTTTTAACCGGAGTGGTTTCAATATCTATGTTATCACTAAACCTCTTGGTTCTCGTCGTATCCCTTGTTTCTCTTTTCTAACAGAGTGTTTTCAACTTTGTTCATCTTCATTGTTTTCTTTCTTTCATTTCGTTCAACCTCTCAAGGTTCTTTGGTTTCACTCGTTTGTCAAAGAAGCAACTTTGTTTGACCTCTTCCTCTTCCGTTTTTCTCCGGTGCCATCCTAGATCTCGGGACGAGATCCTCTCGTAGTGGTGGAGTGTTGTGACGCCCCAAGACCGGAGCTTCAGTTGCCTTCCAGGGTTCCCGTGTTTTGTCGTGTGTTTTGTTTTGTGCATGCTTTCTTCATGTCATCTCTTGCATTGCATCATGTCATCATGCCATCATATCATTAATTTTTGCAACTCAACTAAATAAATCGTATGGATCTTCGGTCCATTTAAACCGAGGGATTCACATGGTGACTTCTCTTTATAACATATCCTCCCAATATTAGGGAGCTATAATAAAATTATTCCATTTATTTGGAATTAACCATAACCCACTTGCATATTAAATCCCATGCCTTTTCTGCTCCGAGTTGTTCTCAAAACCTTGCCAATATTTCTTTCATCATTTTCCGGAGATCCACCAAAAATCCTCGGGTCATTTTTGTTAAATTCCTCATATTTTTGTGAGCCCGGGAAAATTGTCCTCGTTCCCAAATTCTTTCCCTATCCCTCTCTTTCTTTTTCTTCTCTTTATCTGTTTTCTGCTAAAGAAAATATATAAAAGAGGAGAGAAACCAACCAACCCGGCCCCTGGCCATTCTCCTCCTCCGGCCCTCTATGGCCCAAGGTCTCCCAAGGCCCACCAACCCTCTAACCCTAGCCCGAGCACCTGCCCGATCCCCTTCTCCCTCGTCCTCCCATCGATCCCCTCCATCCTCCTTCCGCCGCCCGCGCTCGATCCCCTCGCCTCCTCCCTCTTCCCGATTCCCATCTCCCTCCTCTGCGCCCCACCTCTCCTCTCTCGCGCCCGATCTCCTCATCTCTCCCTCGTCGCCCCACTACGCCCGACCCCCTCGTCAACGACCAGGCCGGACCCCCCGGTGGCCTCCTCGCGCCGGCCGCTCGCACCTCGCCGCGCCGTGCCGGTGCCCTCCATCGCCGACCAGCGAGCCCAGCGGCCGCCCTCCAGGCCTTGACCCGCCCGACCTCCTCCTCGTCGCCTCCGCACCACCACCTTGCTCGAAGCCCGCCGACCTTCCCGTGGCTGAGATGCTCTCCGCCGTCCGCCACGACCGGCCGACCTCTGCTTCCTCGCAACCCCAACCTCGCCGTGCCTCCTTGGTCCTCCCGGACTCCTGCTCTGCTCCTGCCCCGCAGGTCCGCGTCGTCGCCTCCCCATGGCGCCGCGCCCGGCCTCCTGCGTCCTCGCCTCCGGCGACCCTCGCCGCTCCCTGCGCCGGTCCCCCTCGCCCCTTGCCGCCTCCTCCGGTGGTGGAGACCACCAGGAACTCCACAAGGGGCCGGAGTCCCCTGCCTCCACAACCACCGAACTTGGACGCCAAGACCACACCAGGACCGCCAAGCATCGTCTCCGGGAGTTCTCCCCAAGTACCACGATTGTAGCCGGTGTGCTTTTATTTGTCAAGTCCGACTACACGGGAACGACTACATCCGAGGTGGATAACGCCAAGTACCCCCTTCGAGTTGACAAGACCGGCAAGCCCGACGACTTCGGACATCTACAGAACGTGTACGTCTCAAATGGTGTACCACTCGCCAAGACCTTGGACACACCAAGTTCCACTACGATTGCCGTGTACATCTCTGTCGACCCTCGAAGGCCCGTGGACCCCGAACATCCACGGGACATGAGCGTCTACTTCCACTACGAGATGTACGACTACCATCGCGAGACCGCAAGTACCACGACAACCCGAAGGATTCGGACCCGTCAAGTACCTCTTCAAAACGAGCGTGAAACACTACTTCCACTACCGTCGCCGTGTACGACTACTTCCACTACATCGCGAGAACGACTACTTCCTCTACTTCCCTCGAAGAACGTGAACCACTACTTCCCTCTACGAAACGCGAACCCTTCCGTGTGAACGATCCGAAGGTATAACCCGAGACGACCGCGATGAGATGCCCTTGCATGTATGAGATGCACGATGTGTTTGCACCGTGTCCGAATTGTCCTCGCTTGTTCCTCCTCGTTGCCATGCCATCGTTCCGTGGGAACCCGGTATCCGGGATCACCCCACCATCCTTGCATGACTCGCTACCGTCACCCCTTCCTTTTGCATCGGTATCTCCGTGAGCTACCGGAACCGATATGTTGCCGTGGCACCATTTTCGGATTCGTTGCCGTGGCACCCCTTTCTTCCACCACGGTGACACAATGCTTCATAATGCTCATGTCAACGTTTTCTTAAAATTGCATAAAACTTGCACATGTCATCCGCATCATGATAACAACAATTAAAATGTTTAAATTGATGTTTGCATTAATTTGCTTAAATGCCATGTTAAAATGATTTATTTCATAACTAAATAACCGTAGCTCCATTTTAAATAAATTATATATGTAAATGGGGTGGAAAAATGCATAGATTAACATGGTAGCTTTACTTTGCATGTTTAACAACATTAAAATTGTGCTTAGGGCAGATCAATACCGAATCCATAATTTGCATATGGGGATTTTCCGGAATTGTTGTTCGTTGTTTCCGGCCTCATTTAAACTTGCCTAGATAGGTAGTTTCTTTATGCTTCACCTCTTGCCATGTTTAATAACATTTAATATTGTTGAGTATCATAACCGAGAGAGAACTAAATAATTGATGTGGTGCTTTGTCAATATGCAACTCGTTGCATATTGAGCTCCACTTAATTTGTAGTGTTGTTTGTTGCTCTTTGCCATGCCTCATTAAACCGGACATGCATCATACTTGATTGTGCATCATGCCATGTTTATGTGATGGTTGTTTACTATGTTGTTTGCTTCTTTCGGTTTGCTTCTCTCGTTAGCTTCGGTTTCGTTCGGAGTTGTGAGGATTCATTCGACCTCGTCCGTTTGTCTTCTTCATGGATTCGTTCTTCTTCCTTGCGGGATTTCGGGCAAGATGACCATACCCTCGAAATCACTTCTATCTTTGCTTGCTAGATGCTCGCTCTTTTGCTATGCCTATGCTACGATGCCTACCACTTGCTATTTCATGCCTCCCATGTTGCCATGTCAGCCTCTAACCTTTTTCACCCTTCCTAGCAAACCGTTGTTTGGCTATGTTACCGCTTTGCTCAGCCCCTCTTATAGCGTTGTTAGTTGCAGGTGAAGATGAAGTTTGTTCCTTGTTGGAACATGGAGATGTTGTTCCTTGTTGGAACATGTTTACTTGTTGGGATATCACAATATATTTTATTTAATTAACGCATCTATATATTTGGTAAAGGGTGGAAGGCTCGGCCTTATGCCTGGTGTTTTGTTCCACTCTTGCCGCCCTAGTTTCCGTCATACCGGTGTTATGTTCCCGGATTTTGCGTCCCTAACGCGGTCGGGTGATTTATGGGACCCCCTTGACAGTTCGCTTTGAATAAGACTTTTCCAAAGAAGGCCCAACATTGGTTTTACCATTTGCCTCACCTATGCCCTTTTCCTTGGGTTTCGGAGCCCGAGGGTCATCTTTATTTTAGCCCCCGGGCGGTGCTCCTTCGAGTGTTGGTCCGAACCGAAGCAGATCTGCGGGGCCACCTCGGGCAACTCGAGGCTGGTTTTACTCGTAGGCTGACTTATCCGGTGTGCCACGAGACCGAGGTACGTCGACTCCTATCAGATTTGTCGGCACATCCGGGCGGCTTTGCTGGTCTTGTTTTATTGCTGCGAAATGTCTTGTAGCCGGATTCCGAGACTGATCGGGTCTTCCGGGAGAAGGAATATCCTTCGTTGATCGCGAGAGCTTATCATGGGCTAAGTTGGGACACCCTGCAGGGTTTGAACTTTGAAAGCCATGCCCGCGGTTATGTGGCAGATGGGAATTTGTTAATGTCGGTTGTAGAAAACCCGTTGATCTTAACTAAAATACACCAACGCGTGTGTAACGTGATGGTCTCTTCTCGTGAGTCCGGGAAGTGAACACGGTGTTGGAGTTATGTTTGGCGTAAGTAGTTTCAGGATCACTTCTTGATCATAGTTGTTCGACCGTGCTTTGCCTCCTCTTCTCGCTCTCTTTTGCGTATGTTAGCCACCATATATGCTAGTCGCTTGCTGCTCCACCTCACAACCCTGTCCTACCTTTAAGCTTAAATAGTCTTGATCTCGGGTGTGAGATTGCTGAGTTCCGTGACTCACGAGATACTTCCAAAACCAGTTTGCAGTGCCGATGAAACCGTGCAGGTGATGCACCGAGCTCAAGGAGGAGCTCGATGAAGACTTTGTGCATTGTGTTGTTTCGTTTCAGCTGATCAAGAGTGGAGCCAGTTGGGACGATCGGGGATCTGTAGCATTTGGGGTAGTCTTCTTTTATTTTGGTTCCGTAGTCGGACCTTGATTGTACTGTATGATGTAATGTTTTACTCATGTATTGTGTGAAGTGGCGATTGTAAGCCAACTATGTATCTCTTTCCTTATGTATTACATGGGTTGTGTGAAGATTACCTCACTTGCGACATTGCTTTCAATGCGGTTATGCCTCTAAGTCGTGCTTCGACACGTGGGAGATATAGCCGCATCGAGGGCGCTACAAGTTGGTAATCGAGCCTTCCCGACTTACGAGCCCCTACTTGATTGTTTGTGGCGTTGTTGAGTCTAGAACGGAAAATGTTTTGAGTCTTAGGATTATATATATCGGAGAGTAGGATTCTTTTTACTCCTCGGTCCCTTCGTCGCTCTGGTGAGGCATCCCGACGTAGAGTTTTGACTTTTCTCCTCAAATTTCACTAAAATTTTTTAGGATCACGCTGGTATCTTGGAATCGTTCCGATGGTTTTGTGACGAGAACATTGTTCTTGGTGCCTCGACATTTAGGGGTTGTGGCGGTGTCCCGGGAGTTGAGCTCCGAGGTGTTGTCGTCACAATTTTATCGTTGCAGATTCGGAATACACGAGTTTTGCCGACATCGAAATCTCTTTTGTGCAGTTGTTGGTGAGATAACCCTGATAGCCCAATCTTGTGGCGAAAAGGGAGTATTGCCATGACTTGTATAACGGATGTTTTTCAAGGTCGAGGTACACGATTTCGAGGATTTCTTGGTTATGTGTTGAAGGATGGATACAACTGGATCTAGGTATTGTTAGTTTGGGTGATATATTTTGTGTCCCCTGTATCCCCAACACCAGATTGCATAACCAGAAAGTTTCGGGAGTTTATAGGTGGGAATTCAAGTAGCTCCTAGAATATCTTTCCGACAGATGCATGATATTGGATTGGGTAAATCTCTATCATATGTTTGTTTCCGGCTTATTCTGCAAGCCAAATCCTTTGTTTTGTTTTATTTGTGGTATTCGAGTTGCTTCAATGCCGAGTGTTGATTCCATACCTTTCCTAAATGGTGTTCTCATATTGCTATGTGAATACTAATCCTTCTTGATCACTGAGCTTGTCATGTTAATTCTTTTCTCAACCGGCGTGCTTCTCTTCAAGTGGATCCGATCATTCCAACATTCGCAAGATCAATTCTAACCTTTTTCTCAACGGTGCTCGTTTCATCCGACCTAAATTGTCTTTGTTTTCCCCGCCCTCCCACCCTTTTTCTTCAAGGACTCAGATTTCTTAGTCAAGTATCCATTTTGTTGAGTGAAGTTTCTTCATTCTTTTCCTTTAATGTTTTATCCGGTGATTTCTCATGAAGACGTTAAGGAAGCTTTAACCTTATCTTTGTTCCATTCTAATTTTCTTCTCCGGTGGATTTAAGTCAAGTTTTCAGTGTTGATCGTATTCTTTTCATCATTTCAAATGCTTTCTCATGTCGGTGCATCTCTTAATCATCCACTTCTCGCTATTCAATTGTTCCGGAGTGTTGAAGATATCTCAGAAGATTCTAGTTTCCATTCTCAATTCACTTAAGTTCTTTTGAGGATGCTATCTCATTCAGGCCATTTATTTCTACCGGTGCAATATCTATTTCAAACAATTGTTCAACGGTGGTTCTTTTGAGTGGGCCCTAACCCACAGGTCTTTTTCCAGGATCTTACCTAACTCTTCTAATTTTTCAAGAGCTATTCCCAAATTCATTGCAAAGTTTGACGTAAGAATGAGTTATCATCAGTCAAATGTCTTTCTCCAAGATCTTTCAAATTATTTTCATCGTTGGCTCAACCTTTCTAATTTTCATTCCAGAGTGCTTCAATAATTCATGGTGATGTTTCTCGTCGTCATTCTCGAATTTTGAAGACCGAACAAGAGTTTCTCTTAAATCTCGCTCCTTTCTCTTCAAGATTCATGGTTCTAGTTTGATGCCATCCTCTCATAATTATTTTCGGTTGTGAGAATTCTTTTAACCCACCCGGAGCATTTCAGGAGTCTTTTCAGTTTGATTCTCCGGAGCCCATTATCTCAGAATTATTCATTCCAGCGTTCAGCTCTCGTTCTCCAAATCTCACCGGTGCATCGTCGAAATATCCTCTAATCAGTTCATGATCTCTTCGTTCTAATGTATCTAAATTTTGTCAAGCATCTTTATTCGTTTTCCAATTCTTCCTGGTGAATTGTGCCTTTGCTACTTTCATTTTCAATTCTTACGGTGGTCTGTTCAAGAGTTCTCTTCCTTCGTTATTATATAGATTCATTCGTTCTTCCCAAATCCTACCGGCGGATTGTTGAAGACCTACCCAAGTTTGCGCCATATCTATCTTAATCCTTTCTACGAGAATAAGTAGTATGCCTAATCCATTACTTGCCATCAATTTTATTGGTGAAGGATCAGCATAATGTAATTCTTATTCTTGTTCCATCGAGTAAATTCAATTCCTTATTCCGGAGGATCGCCAAAATTCGTGATTTCATTTGTTCATCTTTCTTTCCGGAGTTCCAAGTTTTCTCGGTTATATCATTTCAAAGCTTCATCTTAACACTGCAAGGCTTCACCTTGTATTGTCAACTTCTCCTTCTTTTATCATCCTTTTGTTTACCGGAGTTCTTCATGGAGGCTCTACATGGTGCTTCCTCAAGGATTCTTTTCATTCTTCAATTGTTCATCAAGATTTCTCTCGGAGTTACTACCGAAAAATGGTACATACTACCGAAAAATTAATATATATACTACATAATCATTGTTATATACTACATACTACACATACATACTCTCGGTTTCGACAGATACTACATACAACATACAAAACGCAAGTGGTGGTAACTACCACTGCTTGTAGGAAACATTTGTCATATATATATATATATATATATAGTGATGCTATTCATCATCTAGGGTGCAGAATAAGTTATTCTTCACCCGAGGTAATCTTACGATCATTTCATAATTAAATTACGTTTGGAATTCAAATAGTTACATTCCTATTGATTCACTACGCAAAATTTTGTATAAGAAAATAAAAATATAGGTCATAAGACAAGAAAATTTACAGTTTATGTGTATTTTACACTATGTTTTTATGTTTGTAATTTTACATAACATAAAATATTTTTTACGACGGTTATATATTTTCTTACGGTCTCTTTTTATGTCGAAAATAAGACAAAACTTACCAAACGTAAAATTACGGTGCATTGATGGTAAAATAAAGGGGTGAAGAATAACTATTCCTCACCCAGGATGACTTAATAGACAATCCCTATATATATATATATATATATATATATATATATATATATATATATATATATATATATATATATTGTTGACATTACCCTTGAGGTAAAAGGTTGGGAGGCGAAACCATAAGCCCCTATCTTTCTCTGTGTTCGATTAAAACTCTGTAACCACAAGTATTGCATGAGTGTTAGCAATTATGAAAGACTAAATGATAGTTGAGTATGTGGACTTGCTAGAAAGCTCTGACATAGACTCTTCCTGATGTTATGATAAATTGCAATTGCTTCAATGACTGAGATTATAGTTTGTTGGTTCTCAATAAAGTTTTTGATTCATACTTTGCATTGTGAATAGATTATTACTTGAGCATAAGAATCATATGATAATATCCATATATGTTGCTATTATAAGAATTATCATGATGCCCTCATGTCCGTATTTTATTTTATCGACACCTCTACCTCTAAACATGTGGACATATTTATCGTTATCGGCTTCCGCTTGAGGACAAGCGAGGTCTAAGCTTGGGGAAGTTGATACGTCCATTTTGCATCATGCTTTTATATTGATATTTATTGCATTATGGACTGTTATTACACATTATGTCACAATACTTATGCCTATTCTCTCTTGTTTTACAAGGTTTACATAAGGAGGGAGAATGCCGGCAGCTGGAATTCTGGGATGGAAAAGGAGCAAATATTAGAGACCTATTCTTCACAACTCCAAAAGTCCTGAAACTCCACGAAAGTTATTTTTGGAAATAATAAAAAATACTGGAAGAAGAATCTACGTCAGGGGGGCCTCCACCTGTCCACGAGGGTGGGGCGCCTACCCCCCCACGCACGCCTGCCTCGTGGGCCCCCTGTTGGCCCTCCGGTGGCCATCTTCTGCTATATGAAGTCTTTCACCTGAAGAAAAATCATAAGCAAGCTTTCAGGACGAGACTCCGCCGCCACGAGGCGGAACCTTGGCGGAATCAATCTAGGGCTCCGGCAGAGCTGTTCTGCTGGGGACACTTTCCTCTGGGAGGGGGAAATCATCGCCATCGTCATCACCAACGCTCCTCTCATCGGGAGAGGGCAATCTCCATCAACATCTTCATCAGCACCATCTCCTCTCAAACCCTAGTTCATCTCTTGTATCCAATTATTGTCTCATAGTCTGGGATTGGTACCTGTAGGTTGCTAGTAGTGTTGATTACTCCTTGTAGTTGATGCTAGTTGGTTTATTTGGTGGAAGATCATATGTTCAGATCTTTTATGCATATTAATACCCCTCTGATTATGAACATGAATATGATTTGTGAGTAGTTACGATTGTTCCTGAGGACATGGGAGAAGTCTTACTATTAGTAGTCATGTGAATTTGGTATTCGTTCGATATTTTGATGAGATATATGTTGTCTCTCCTTTAGTGGTGTTATGTGAACGTTGACTACATGACACTTCACCATTATTTGGGCCTAGAGGAAGGCATTGGAAAGTAACAAGTAGATGATGGGTTGCTAGAGTGGCAGAAGCTTAAACCCTAGTTTATGCGTTGCTTCGTAAGGGGCTGATTTGGATCCACATGTTTCATGCTATGGTTAGGTTTACCTTAATACTTCTTTTGTAGTTGCGGAGGCTTGCAATAGGGGTTAATCATAAGTGGGATGCTTGTCCAAGTAAGGGCAGTACCCAAGCACTGGTCCACCCACATATCAAATTATCAAAGTACCAAACGCGAATCATATGAACGTGATGAAAACTAGCTTGACGATAATTCCAATGTGTCCTCGGGAGCGCTTTTCTCTATATAAGAGTTTGTCCAGACTTGTACTTTGCTACAAAAAGGATTGGGCCACCTTGCTACACTTTATTTACTATTGTTACTTGTTGCTCGTTACCAATTATCTTATCGCAAAATTATCTGTTACCTATAATTTCAGTGTTTGCAGAGAATACCTTGCTGAAAACCGCTTATCATTTCCTTCTGCTCCTCGTTGGGTTCGACACTCTTACTTATCGAAAGGACTACGATGGATCCCCTATACTTGTGGGTCATCAGTCACCACTATGAAGATATTTTGTATGCCATATACTATACAGACCTATACCAATTTATTTGAGGATACACATATACAAATACACCATTAAAGCACTGTCACCATATAATCCAAGTAAACATGGATTTTCCTGTTTCTTATTTTCTCGCATTTAAGTGAGTTCGGTTTAAATATGTTTTAATATGTATGTTAAAAAAACAAATTTTATTACAAAAAAAATTTGAATTGCTCACAATATGATATCTATGATCGTGATTTGGCAAAATACATACAAATAAGTATTAAAGTTTAGTATAAATAGCTATAACAATCTCACATAATGAAGTTTAGAAAAGAATCGGGTCAGGCACAAGTCTCCCACTTGTGCCATCTAGCGCGTAGAGCATCTAGGGCAGTACCATGGTAGTGTGGGGCGTGCTCGCTACCGATGCAGCGAGCAATCACCTCACGGACCAGTACCTTTCCGGCACTGCTCGTAGTTCGCCTCCTGAACACCGGCGATCGAGCGGCGAGCGGTGCTGGTGAACTTCGCCCATCGTACACCGAGTTCGAGCTATAAAAATAACCACAGACTCTCTTCTCTTTCTCCATCGCCACAACGTGCCTCATTCCTTCCCCCTAATTTTCACCTTTTTTCTTCCTCCGGTGACAAAAGACCGAGAGGAGGCCCCCAATGGAGGACGTGATCTCAGAGTTGATCCTTAGTTCTCATAGCTGGGCTGCTAGCAGCATTGCTTGGCTTCTCTATGCTTTTGTGTGCAATGATCCTAAATGATCGTCATGACGCTGCTGCCCGAGCAGTGGCTCTCCGAGGCACTGTTGGCCCTGCCAACGGAGGGAAATATGCTTGGTAGTGCTCTATCTGAGCTACGTAGGAGATATCATATTGCTCTCCTTCATTTTGTTTGGCCTTTCGCCACTGGAGGCAGATATGCTTGGTAGTGTTCTACCTACGCTACCAAGGAGATATCATATTGCTCTCCTTCATTTATTTTTATTTTTATTCCTTCTTTGGGTGGTCTCATCTTGCCGGTTTCATGTTTTTTCTTCTTTGTGCTTGTTGATCTTGTCACATGTTAAAGGTATTATGCAATATAGATCTGTTGTCGTTTTCCTTGGCGGTTATATACTTTTTGGAAAGCATGACAGATAGATAGCACACCAAGGTGAACCAATAATTGTTTATTAGTCAGTAAATCGTTTGATTATATACTTTTTGGAGAGCATGACCGATAGATAGCACACCAAGGTGAACCAATAATTGTTTAATATTTAGTAAATCGTTTGTATATGCGGTGGATTAGAACTTGGTGTTTCACAAATTGTACATAGCTAAAGGCTGCACATGTTTTTTTTCAACGGCAAAAAAGTAAAATGAAATCGAACTGCATAAGCAATAAATAAATACAAAATCAAACACATAAAAGGAAACACACATGACCTTAGTTAGTAGACCACAACCAACATACATGACATAGAAGTACAAAGACAGATATTTTTACACATGGGAAACTACGAAATACGACCTGATCTCCTCGATGCAACGACAACGTCTAAGCAATCTTGTTGGACTTGCTTGATGCCGCACCATCATCGATTTTAATTTCCGCAAGCTTCAGATTGTTAACACCCCTTCTCCGTCCGTCCGCTTGGACATCTCTAACCGTTCAGCGTAATCCTCCAAGATGGCATTAGCAATCGTAGGTTTCACTGGTTCCTCCCACGGCATCAGACGTGTCATGCTGGAATCTACGGCAGCGAAGCACTCCTTGAATGCCGAAGGTTGGTTTTTGTTGTGCACATGAGGAACCATAAGCTGTAAATTGGTCAATAGAAAAGTTTACATGTTAATTTATCAGTAGGTAGGAAGTGCAGTATGTAACTATGCACCTAGAAGATTAACACCTTTCCACATTTTATGTCGGTTTTAACCCAATAAAAAAATTCATAAAATCTATAATAAACCTAGCATAAATCAGTAAGCAATAACAAATTTGAAAGAACTAACCATGTAAGAACGAAACTATAAACGACGAACGATTTCTTCATAGACTACGTTCCTTGTGATTGGCGAATGTTCTCCGTTCTCATCTTCAATTAAGAATTTTAGACCCTTCCGGAACTGCACAAAGGATCAAAAGCATACCAATCAGAATTGGAATTGAGGAAATCGCTCATACAAGAAAAGGAATCAGCATATGTGGAACCAAAAAAAATTAGATGCTTCTAAAACAAAATTTTGTTGGAAAAAATTTATAGAAAAACTTATTTGAAATCTGCCCAAAAACTGGACAAATAACAAAAAACTTAAAAAAAATGCAGCTGGCCCGGCGCGCGAAGCTGCTGGTATCGACCTACCGCAGCTCGGCCGTCCTTGGCTCAGCGCAGCCCAGCTGCGCGGCGGCGCCCGCAGCTGCTGGGCTCGGCCCAGCGCGCGTGGCTGCCTCCCGCCGTAGCCGGCCTCATTTTCTTTCGCCCCAGCGGCCCACAACGCATTAGGGTTAGGATCCCAACCGTCCATTTCAATCCGATGGTTCGGCGCCGTTTTCGCCAGATCAAAGCTCTGACCCGATCGATCCATCAGAAACCCTAACGCCATTCTGCCCCCAGCGCCTCTCTCGCTCGTCCATTCCTCTCTCGCCCGCCCGCTCGGCTCCGGTGCGCGCGCCACCGCCGGCACGGCGAGCCAGGACGGAGCGGCGAGCCAGGGCGGCACCGGTGAGGCAGCCCCTTCCCCCTCCCATCTCCGTTTCCGCGCGAGAGAGAGACAGAGAGGCGCTCCTCGTCGCCGCTCCTCTCTCTAGCTACCACACCGCCGCGCGTGGACAGACACCACGCAAAATAGGAGTGCCCGCCGGTTGGTTCTTAAATCACACCGGCATGAGGAACCGGAGCAGCGCCGGCGAGCGTCCAGGTCACCAGCAGGACCTTGGGGAGGCAACGTTGCAGAACGGGCCTCCAACACCGCCGAGATCCATGGCGGCGTACGTGAGCTCCACCAGCAGGGCGGCGCGTACGGGGGCTGCTGGGGGACGGATTTGAGGAGAGGTGGTGGAGCTCACAAAGAAGCAGCCTATTTATAGCCAAATGGGCACCGGTGCAAACACACCAACACACTCTGGAAAGCACGGCCAAAGAGGCACCAAGGATAACCAACAGGCAACAACGGCCGGAACCGAAAGCGACACAACGTCTCACCAACAGCGGCAGGAACCGAAAGCGACATATCAATTGGGCAGCAAAGGCCGATACGCAAACTGACGACCAACCGAGATACGAAGAAACATCGAAACAGAAAAAAGTGTCGGGGCGCAAATTCCATAGTGACAGCCTACCCCACATGCAGTACGAAAATGCTAAACCCACCAAACGAACCGCGACAGCAGTTCAAAAAATTTGAAACAAAAAATCGAATCCACAAGGGGTTTCTACACCGCCCCGTACTAAAAAAATATCACGTGCCACAACCAAAGTTCACCATGGTTCACTTTCATCCAAGTGAATGAACCTCAAGGCGAAAACCTTGCCTGATATAGAGGCTTGGGTATGTGTACTAGTAGCTAGCTATAGCTCGACCACACGGAGGAGTCAAAATTTCCGAATGGGACGTAGAGATTGGTCCGAGCTCGGCAACGTTGGTGCATGATCGATGGTGGTGGGAGGTCCACTGGGTCAGGCTTTACTACGTACGTTACGTAATACTACTTCTGCGCACACTTGAACCGATCCACGTTTCAAAGTCGAGAACCGGTGGCTGCATCGAGAAAAATGAATCCGGTCGAAACCCCTGGCTCCTCAGCGATTTGCGCTTCCTGACCGTTGGATCGAATTGCTTGATGCGATCTAAGCCGTCGGATCAAGCCCTGGAATAACCTCGTCCGTCGGATAAAAAATAGTTACTGCTGCAATGAACAGTTTCACCCTGTTCGTGCCACCGCGCGTAAATAGCCTGCCCCGTCGGGGGCATTTTCGTCATTTCACTCGCACGGGGTATAAAAGGGCCGGCTCCCGTGGAGGCAACCCTAGCTGGCTCCCCTCCCCCTCCCGCGCGCCTCCTCTCCCCCTCTCTCTCTCGTTCCCTTCCCCTCCCCTCGCGCCTCCTCTCCTCCCGCCCGCATCGCCGCCGCCGCCACCGCCACCCACCGCCTCGAACCACGCCGTCGGCATCCATCCACTGCTCTGACGCCGTCCAGATGCGCCGCAACAGAGCCCCCCAGCCCTCCTGTCCACTCTCTCGATCCTCAATGTCGCCACCTCGGTCGCCGGCCGATTCCGGCCGCTCCGGTGAGCTCCGGCACCGCCCAACACACACATGGCTGCTCCTTGGCGAGCTCTACTAGCTTCACTGCGTCGGTCTACTTTTCCTTGCCTCCTGCGGTCGTCCCCATCGATTTCCCCCGCTAGGGTTTCGGTGGTGGAGGTGGACCTCGCCTCCGGCGGTCGCCTTCTCGTTGCCCCGATCTCTCGATCCCCATGGATGCGTCCCTGCAGAAGATAAGATGCGGGCCAGTGGATTCACCCCTTGGGGGGTCGATTCCTCCGAGCCGGCGGTCTGCAGGGCCGGCTGGGAGCGGCACGCACCCCGTCCAAGTGTCGGTGGTGACGGCCCCGCGGATCGAGGCTGACCCCCAACGGCGCTGGCGCTGCGTTGGGTACTTCCTTTGCCGGCGCCACCCTCCACCCCTTCTCCTCTGTGTTCCTCTCACTGCCTATGTCGCAGGTTCTTCTCCCTTTCTCTCCCTCACTCTCTCTCTCTTTCCCTCTCTCTCTCTCTCTCCAAGGCTGACTTGCGGCTTGATCTATTGTTTTTTAGGTTGCTGCTCGCGGTTGGTTGCAAGGATAGGTGTTGCGGTGGTGAATTTCTCCTAGGAAGGTTTGTCTTCAACCTCTGGAGGTTTGTCTTCGACTATGCTCCGAGAGGTGTCACGGTCTGAGAGGATACAATGGGATGGCCATATATGCTAGAGTGCTTGGTAGCCTGTTGTTAACTCCTGCTCATAACTCCTAAATTTGTTTTATATGTGTGCATATGGACAAATTAGTGGGCATGATTTATATGTGTGCATATGGCCAAATTCTCTGGGAACAGAGTGACCCCTCCTTTCCTTCTGTTTGGTTACACTTTGTGCCATCGTTTGATTGGTCGACGGGCACAGAAAGAAAGGGAGGACAGATTGCTTCTTGCGTAAGTTAGTGTTATATTTTTTGTCTGAATTTTAGTTTACATGACACGACAACCAGTGTATTTTTCAGGGCAAATGACAATTATAGTAACTAAAATGACCCCATTAGTAATATCCGTTATCTCTTTAATTAAGCCTTAGAAATCAGGACATGTGATAGATGGTCTGCGGATTTTATTTCAGAATATTGTTAGCACAACATGCATGATATTCGTGCATTAGCCACATGTATGTTAGTCCCAACTCCCAAAATGACTTTTTTACTATAGATGGTACCACTAGAATATTTTGAACCACATCTAAATTTCTCATTTGCTTCTTTGTTTACATAGTCAAGATGCACTTGATTTTCAAACTAAAAGATTTGGAAACAATAATAGTTTTGGTTTGGTTTTATTCAACAGCAGTTGCATATCCTTGCTATAATATGTGATATAGTCTGTTCTGACTATCATGCTTCTTAATTTCCAATATATTAATCCAACAATTACAACATAGCCTGATAGAGATTCTTATATTTCACTCATTCTTTGGTTTAATTTTGAACTTAGCTGTTTTCATGGTTTGTTGTGCAACCATGCATCTACAAGATGGCCTGCCCGTTACTTACACATGTGAAAAGCGAGTGACGCTTGTCAAGCTGCTGGGAGCTCAGGGCACGTTCATCAGCTTCAGCTGCATCAGTGCAACTGTAAGTATCTTTGAATTTGTAGTCAACTGAATGCAAAATCTCAAGTGTATATTTTCTTCTGAAATGTTTATTCCGGTTGTGTGTGCTTTTTGCTTCTAGAGAAATGCAGCGCTGGTCGATGGTCCTGGTGCCCTCTTGTCCGACATACATTTATTTATGTATTTGACGCACCTAGTTAGTTCATGTTGTTATGGTGTTCAAGAACAACCAGATACTGCAGTTAGTATTCTACTCTACGTAGCCTCTTTGTCCTGGATAGTGCATAGGACAAATGGTAAATCTATACATGTGAGCTCAGGGTCCTCATGGTGATGCATGTGTTTACTTCTGTTTGGCTTTTGCATTTATGTTTGGTTGCCTTGGCCTCAAAATGTGCAGGTCAGGCATCTCCCCCTTTTAGATAAAAGCAATACTACCAGCTTCATTAAGCTTTTGAGGTCGATTCGCCTTTGCCAAAAAAGGAATGGAATATTTCTAAAAACAAAATAGAAAAACAATTAGTTCAGCCTAAAAACTACTGTGCAAAACTATTGTTTTGTGTAAATAATGCATCGCATATTTTTTACTGTTGGCAAATGAATTATTTATGTATAGTTACTACCAAATTATCGGAATAATAAATCTACCACTCGCTCCAATTATTTGTAATTATGGGTTAGGCTTTTCTTATCTAAACTACTTGATGTGACAAAATATCTTAAACAAGCTCTGTGATTTGTATGCTCTCTTATATTATCAAAGATGATTGCACTTATATGATATGTTCGATACTTCCTATATACTCTGAAATAAAAACTAGCTGATGTTCCGCTCCCTGCAGGCCTGCACTCGCGTCACGCCCTTTCCTCTTCCTGCCGCCTCGCCTCTCTCCCTGCCTGCTCGTTGCCCCGGTCGTCTCTGATGGTGCTCCTAGATGTGCTATACATCACCTCCTCACGTCCTTGGCCACTTCGGTGCCAATGGCTTTCGTGCTCGTCGACGGGATGGTGCAAGGTGCAACTCCGACGTGGTTCCTAACTGGTTGGATGGCGTTCAGGCGCAACCCCGGTGCCCTCTGAATACTGCCTCGGCTACAACCTCCCTCTATGAGTTCCATCTTCCCCTGCTCTGCTTCGGCTACTATATGGGGCATGGCCAGGGCTATGATGATCAGTTATGGCTGATATAGGCATGCTCTCAAGCAGTCGAGGCACTTGTGGGTATTAATTTTGATCCTCCCTCGTTTCTTTGAGCTATTTTGATCACGTTCTTATTTTAGTGGCTCTGTCCTTGGATGGTCATTTCTAATGAGTGATAACCAGGGTAGTTAAACCCTCGTAAGAACATATTGATCCGGTGATCCATCTAGAAATACAGAAATAAGTCCATCCAGAAATAAGAATAGCAGCTCCTCAGGCCGCTCCTCAGCGATTTGGGATTCCTGGCCGTCGGATCTGGTTGCTTGATGGATCTTGGGCCGTCGGATCTGGTTGCTTGATGGATCTTGGGCCGTTGGATCGACCCCTGTAACGACCTCGTCCGTCGGATAACAAAAAGTTACTGCTGGAATGAATAGTTACTCCCAAAATGAGATATCTCGTGCCACCGCGTTTGAATCACGCCCCCATCGGTCGGAAGCCATTCTTGCTAGGGCGATGATGATTAGCCGTGGGTATCAAGTTGGGTCCTCCCTCTTGTCTCTATAATCCTTTTTGATCCTGTGATACTTATTGTTCTGTCCTTTGGATGGTCATTCTTATTGAGTGATAACCAGGGCAGCTCCACTATATAAACAAATTGATCTGGTGATAAGAGATGAAGATTATATGATCGAGGAAAGGAAAATCTGAGCCCATATGCATTGAACCCTGAACCCTTTTTATTCGCACGTGCCCCACCGGTCGGAAGACATCCTTGCTAGGGCGATGATGATTCGCTGTGGCTGAAATAAGTGTGCCTTTGAGCAATCAAGGCACTGTGGGTATCAAGTTGGGTCCTCCTCTTGTCTCTAGAATCCTTTTGATCATGTGATACTTATTGTTCTGTCGTTGGATGGTCATTCTTGTTGAGTGATAACCAGGGCAGCTCCACTGTATAAACAGATTAATCTGGTGACAAGAGATGGCGGGGGTAGATTATATGATCGAGGAAAGGCAAATCTGAGCCCACTATGCATTGAACCCTGAACCCTTTTTATTTGTATTTAAAGGTGTTGCTTATTTATGCTCCAGTGTTTATAGCTGTCTTATGTGAATATTTCTTCTCTTGCATAACTTTATTGCATATAAGTTGTTCTTGATTTTTATTGTTTGTTGTTGGTCCTTGATTTCATCTGGTTAAGAGTAAGCAAGTTGTCGGTTCAATGGCTTGTTTTAATTTGTTGATAAACCAGCAGAAACCAGTAGTAACCTGCTGGACAGAGGGAGTAGCAGGCAACTCTGATGAATACTAGCAAAGTTGTGGCTGTTCTATGAATTCATAGTTCCATAAGTTATTGTAGTTGTCTCTGCTTTTGGGAATGTGAGTTTTGATTGGATACATCCTTGATCCTCATCAGAGAAGTAGTGATCTCCTATTATTGGTTTGTTGCTTTTCACTGCCATATTCAGTTAAAGTTGTCACAGCCAATTTATTAAAATATGTAATAAGTGGATTTTCTTATCAGGAATGTTAGTCAATGTTTTCGTAACCATGCTTAATTTACTTTGATTGAAAGGTGAAACCATTATCCATGAGAATTGAGCTTATGGCTTGCTGTTCTTTCAGACTTACCCAAACCCATTACAGGACCACCCAGCATAATCAACTGTCAAGTAAGGCTTGTCTTGCATACATATTGTTTATTTTATTTTCCAATCTTTGTTCTGAGTATGCATGTTGTATATGTAACACTGAAACTTCTGTTCTTAATGGTACCAGGCAGTATTTTGTCAATGAAGATGACACTGTACCACAAAAGGTATATAAAGTTTTCTCAATATTTGTACTCTTTACTGGGTTACTGTAGTTAATGGCGGATTTACAAGTAGCTATATTTGCTATTGCAGGTTATTGTTCAAAAGAATAGCCGGTGGGAGGTCACTTCCATCATGCTGGACCCCGTCAGAGGGTAGGATGAACTTGCACCTTGTTTGATTATTGACTGAATCACTAAAGTCTTGGCTGACAAATGGGTGGTAGGCAGGAGGGGGTAGAACAATAGAAGAGGACGGGGGAGTGTGGATGCGAGCTGGGAGGGCGGCATTGCGAGGAAGAAGATGGTGGGCTTATCTGCCAGCAGACCGCACCGGAGGCCGCCGCCATAGGGACTGATGAGGGCATCGTGATGAGGTGAGCCTCCTTCTGCCAGTGCGGCTCCCCTTCATGGTGCTGATCATGCTTAGCCTCTCTCTCACACACATTAATGCTCCTTCCATCTCCTGTCGTGCAGGTTGCCGCTTTGGCCATAATAGAGGGGATCCGGCAGGCACGCGCGTCTCCCATAAACAGGCCTAATTTTATATTCAGAGGTAGCATTGATCTACTTGCCTCCTTCAAAAGGCCATATGTGTGGCTTTGTTTAACTTCTCTTTCATATCCAGTTATTTAGAAATATCTCTGCTAACCTACTAGCACTTAAATACGATTAGGTATAATGTGAAGCATTTGCTTCACTTGGTTGACAGAAGTATCGATTGTTGGATCATTTATGTTGCTATATGTTGCAGGAATGTATCCATGAACTGGGAAACCTGTGAACTATTTGATATGCCTTTTATATGTTGCTTTTGGTATTGACTTGTGCCTCTTACATGCTCTTGTGTGTAAAAAAACTCAATTCTGAAATAGTACATTCAATTGAAGGCTAGAAAAGATTTAGTGGTTATATCATGAGTCACTACAAGCGCCTATTTATTGAAACATATTCCCAGTTGTTTCACTTAGGAATTATGACTTGATTTATATTCATTTTCTTCAAACTTGCACCAGTCAATATTTTTATCTCTTAGCGTTGTCTAATCAACATTTTTGTTTTGAATGCTTTGGTGAAACCTAAGCAGTAAACTCATGGCCACACTCTCTCTCTAATGGCGAAACCACTTCTTATGTAACCACCACTCTTGTTATCGAGGTTCCACATGGCCTATATTTTTAATGTTGGTACTTCTTATCTAAAGGAAATAGATTGTGACCTCCATTTTGGTTCGGGTTAGGCTTTAATATTTTTGAGTCAATTATAAGTGTCGATTACATTGGGAAGATAGAAGCCAATTATGAAGTCTTTCTATTTGTGTATAAGATAATTGCTTTAAAGCCAATTATGAAGTCTTTCTATTTGTGTATAAGATAATTGCTTTATCTATTTAGTCGATCCTTGCTGTTATTGAAAATAGATAGTGTCCATGATGGAGGGTGTCATTTCCCCATTAGGGTTGCAGTACTTGATGTATGCGTTGTATTAGAGACGTGGTTGTAACAACCAACCATAACTATTGTTTTTGATTTCCTTGGATGAAGACACTTTTATGTGACAACCATATTTTTACTAATACATAGGGGGGTTTCAGAAACTGGTGGTTACTTTTGTTTATTGAAAACAAATTACTATGATTCCAGGAACTCTTGGATTACAAGTCCCTATGTTTTTTTGGATTCATGAACCATGGGACTGGACTTTCATTCGATGCCACCAGCTCCTGTGATGCACCGTGTAAATTATGTGATCTCTCTCGCGTTTTGTGGACACGTCCCCTTTGTCACATCTATCCATCCTTTTGTACTCGATATCTACCGTGTATGAACATTGTATTCTTTGATTTACCCTGTATATGAACATTGCATCCTCAAATGTGTTGTGCTACCGTTCTGGTGGCTATGGAAATGTGTTGTACTATAGTTTTGGTATCCATCTATGATATCTTGCTCCTATTACATGTGAACGTTTTTTCTTTCTTTATTCTGTTATATCCTGATAAAGCCTGGATGTCTACTAACTTGACCATTACTTGCTTCGCCACATCATTAGGACCGGCACCCTCGCGCCAAGGTGCGATGCCTCCATGCTTCTATACAATTTTGAAAGACAAGCATATGTTGCAGTATGTATGCTACTCTATGTACCATCTTTGTCCTGGATAGTGCTGAGGATGAACACAAATTATATGTAATTGGCTGGTGCTTGCTTTACTTAGGACGCCCACTATTCTATTTCTGATTTCTTGCTTGGTCATGTACATGTCTACCATATTGTACTTAAAGTTTCTGATGTACACATGTTTCAGCCACAAACATGAAAGCAAGTTGTCCCTATAAACCCATGATACCCATAAACATTTTTAGATCATTATTCACAAGTGTCATGTAGATCATTATTCACAAACCCGGCCACAACCATATGCTAAACATGGATTTCTACTTAGTATTACGTGTTTGATCAAAATGTTGGGACCGGCATCCTCGCGCCAAGGCGCGATACCGATCTAGTCTAGACGAGACTGGGCTGACCCGCGGCGTCGCGTGCTACAGAATATTCCAGCCTCGATCGTGTCTAGATAGATTTTGTGGAGCCACTCATCAACAGTGAAAAACACGCACGAAATGTGTGCTTTGCCGGATGCTGATTAGAATCAGCTGGGT
This sequence comes from Aegilops longissima, assembly GCA_021605205.1. Taxonomy (NCBI): domain Eukaryota; kingdom Viridiplantae; phylum Streptophyta; class Magnoliopsida; order Poales; family Poaceae; genus Aegilops; species Aegilops longissima. The sequence goes on from CM038679.1 coordinate 502,293,152, forward strand.
GTTATGCAGCATTTATATATTTCTACTTTTATCACCCTCTCTAGGAAGTTTGTTTTTACAAAATCAATAGAACAATCGCCAGTCGTGTAAGACGACACAAGCAGATGTATGATCACCACCTTATTAACTTTATTTTTGTAGGGGCAGCATCTACTACTCCCTTCAGTCCATACTATTTATTGTTGCTTCAGTACAACTTTGTAGTATTAAAGTTGTACTAAAGCAACGATTAATTAATTTGATTAATTTGTATTGAAGGGAGTATCTTTTTTAAAACCAGCGGCATCCGGTCGGACTCGATGTTAGGTGAATTACTTATACTATGACACGTCGCACGCTGGTCGTTGGACTTGAGATAATTGGTCTGATTTATATATTTCTAATCTTCAAAGAATCCAAGCTCCCTGAGAATATGGAGCTGGGGTTGATTGGAATATTGGATGCATTGTGTGGGTCGCATTTGTCATTGGATGTGTATCAATTATTCCTCATCTAGGTCCGTATGTTAGTTATTCACGGCATATCCTACTTAAATGTACGATGATTTCACATTGTTGCCTGATCTGCCATATACATGGGTATCTTGCAATCTCTTCTGCGCATTTGATGCTCAGAATGCAGTTTGAACATATTATTTGGTGAGACCCCGTACACTTTTTGAATTCACGATCTAATTATGCCCAAACTTGATACTATTATACTCGAGAACCATCTAGCATTTTTTTTTTCATACACTCTACAACACTTTATCAAGTTTTGTGCATAATAAACTACGGACAAATACCACAAAAATATATATGAACACATTAACGGATGGATGTTGAGTGATGCCATACTTTTTTTTGCTTGGATTTAGAGTTAATTTTATCTGGACTAAATATTATCTCAAAGAACACCCAAAATATAAATAATCAACAAAATATAACTTAGTCATAGTTTTGGTCAAAAGATGTATTTTCAATTATTAATGCTAGAATTGCATGGAAATGTGTAACTTAATATATATGAACAATTATGTTCGTTCAACAAGTAAGATTTTAAAATATTATTTAAAATGTAATAAAAATATCACCAAAAGAATATATTTAGTGGTAAGTAAAAGAAGTTCAGTATTATGAATATATAAGAAGTTTGATAACAAGATCTCAAGCAGCGGGAAGATCTATCGACAGTTGCATTGTACCTAAGCCTTTTATTTGTTTCTCAAGTAGCGTTCAAGCGTTTCTAAACAAAAAAAGTTGGCGTCTAGCTAACACCTGGCAAACGCAAAAGGGAGAAGAATTTACATCTAAGTATCCTACCAATCTGCTAGCTTACACATCCATCTATCCTACAATGCTTCTTTACACAAGTTGTGATTCAGGACAGCTTATTGAGCCCTCTGAAGTCCATGGCGTCCACGCATTCCCCTGCGCCTTTGTGCTTGTTGAGCATCCTGAGCAGCTCGGTGGTCTTCTCCTTGGTTGCGTCCCTGCAGCCAACCTGCAAGAGAAGCAGCAGCTTCTGGAAGGCTCCAACCCGCAGCGCCTCCACCAGGCATTTCGTCGCTGCGCCCTCGTCGCCGCCGGCGTTCTTGCCGAGCCTCCACATCGCCGAGACGGCAAGCTCGGTGGCCAGGTCGGACACGCGGAACATCTTCTTGACGAGGATGGGCACGGTGAGCGCGTGCATGCGCGCGCTCTCGCGGCCTTCCTCCGACGCAAGCACGGCGTCGAGCAGCGCCAGCGCCTTCTCGGCCACGCTCTTGTCTGCGTCGACGAGGGACTCGACGAGCACCGGGACGAGCCCGGTCCTGGCTACGCGCGCCGCGACGCGCTCGTCGGAGCGCGCCAGATGGTAGGCGGCGACCATGGCGGCCTTCGTAGCCTGTGGGCAGATGGGAGCCTTGATGATCTTGACCAGCGCGTCCACGATGTCGTCGGCTTTCACGCCCAAATCCGTGCATGCTCCGTCGCACGAGGACACGACCTCCTTGATCGCCATCACGGCGTTGAGCCTTCCCGCCAAGCTTCCATTCTCGGCGATCGCGACCAACGAGCCCAGCGAGCGCGGCGATCCCAAGATCCTGGCGGTCTCCCCGTCCAACGGCGCCATGCGGACCAATGCCGCGAGAACGTCCTCAAGAACACCCCCGGCCGGCTCGCCGCCGCCCGCCGCGAGCGACTCGAGCGCCGCGGCGAGCACGCGGCCAGTGCCGATGGACGCGAAGCAGCGCCGGTTCCTCTCGCTCTCCCTGGCGAGGGCCCTGACCCTGGCGACCGCGGCGGCGCACCGGGCGGCCGCGCCGGGGTCGCCGGCGCGCGCGGACTCGGCGACCTCGAAGAGGAGCTCGGAGGCCTGGACGGGGGTGACGGGGATCTTGGGCGTGGGGATGCGCTCGACGCCGCGGGAGCGGTTGGCGACGCACCAGTCCTGGATGACGCGGCGGATGGCGTGGTTGGGGACGAGGTCGTCGCGGCGGAGCGGGGCGTGGGTGACGGGGCAGACGGCGGCGCGGCCGGTGTCGAGCCACGCCTCGATGCTCTCCCGGTCGTAGGTGATCCCCGTGGGCGCCGTGACCGGGTCGCGCATGAGGTCGAGCGAGATCGGGCACCGGAAGTGCGCCGGGATGGACAGCTCCACCGCCACCGGCGCCGCCGCCTTGGTCGCCGCCCTCCTCGCCCTCCGTGCCAGCAGCGCCATGGATCGATCGGCCGAGGAAGAGAAAGGGTAGGTGATAGCTAGGTGGTGGTTCGATGGATGGGTGATGGAGACGATCGAGCAGAGCGGGCGTGTTGGGCGCGTGTGGCGGGCAGCTGGGTGGGGTGGGGGTGTGAAGAGTTGAATACGAAGACCGGAGTGGTGGGAAGAAGGGTTCAAATAGGGGAGGGAACGGACGGGTAAAGGCTTGAATCGGGAAGGTTGACGTTGAATGGAACGTACCGATGTTCACCTATGTTTGAATGAAAAGGGGGCGTAAGCCGCGGGTAGGAGGAAACGGTCGGGTTGGTCATGCCTTACCGATGTTCACTTCTTTTTTCTCTTTTCTTTTGTTTTTTCTTGAACTTCTCTTTTCTTTTGATTTGAGGACCTGCCTATGCGCAGTTAGGTGCCAACATGGCCTTCTTTTTGAGCAAAGCAACGTGAGCATGGCCCTTCTTTCTTTCTCCAAATACAAAAACAATTTATCTAATTCACATCCAGTAGCGAAGCTTCGTGTAGACAACGGGGCAATGGCCCCCCCTTAACTTTTACAACCATTGAAGAGTATGTTCTATTTTAGGCCTAAGTAGTGTTTAAACTAGAGATTAGCCCATCCATCCTTATTAATTTGCCTCCCTTCAGCTAATGACCCCCTTTTGAATTATGCTCAAGCTCCACCACTGTTTACATCTAAATGTTTTCTAAGGATGTCAAATCTAAGCTCCCACAAATAACGCAGCCACAAGGAATAAAAAAAAGTTGGGATAAAAAAATAAACCACAAACATAGTGGACATCAGGTTAGATGTGTTCTAGACAGACCCATACAAAAATATACTATATCAGTAAAAAATCAGGATGTTGGACCGAATATTCTTGATCCAACCCATCGACACACCCAGCCTCTAGAAAGGAAGGGGAGGAAGAGGATGTGATAAGGCCGGGGGGGGGGGGGGGGGGTGGGTGGGTGGGGGTGTGGGGGTGTGGTGGAAAGGTAGGCAAGGAGGAAAATACCCCTCGAAACTTGAGTGTAGATGAACGTGATACGAAAAAAGTTAGCAATTCAAGAAAATAATTTTTAAAATAATTTTTTTGAACAAACTTAACCTACCGGTGTACTCGTATAAAAAAGTTCTGCGAATGAAAAACTCCCGTCGACTTCAAGGCAAAAAAAACTGCAAACAAAAGGAGTGAATAGTAACTTTGATGTAGTACTCCCTTCGTTCGAAAAAGTTTGTCCCTTAAATGGATGTATTTAGCACTGATGTATTAGTGATACATCAGTGCTAAATACATCCATTTGAGGAACAAGCTTGGGACAAGCTTTTTCGGATGGAGGGATTTTTTTTTCACCCACCATACCATAACATCATACTTTGGCAAAAAAGATACCTGAGTGTAAACACTTGATCATGATTGTTTATAGAAAATATCATGAATTTTTTTATCTTCTTTTGCAGTTACTAAATTATTTTCCAATTCGAATTTATCTTTTTTTTTGCGAGAAAACTTACAATCTATTCATCTTCCATCACGGCAGTACAACGAACACTAGAAATAATAAAAATTACATCCAGATCCGTAGACCACCTAGCGACGACTACAATCACTGAAACGAGCCGAAGGCGCGCCGCCGTCATCACCCCTCCCTCGCCGGAGTCGGGCACAACTTGTTGTAGTAGACAGTCTACACCTAGGTTCCAAACGTGCCCGTCCAGGGCAAGGAAGAATAGGTTGAGAGGAGGAGCTTCGAGCGATAGCACTAGATCGTGGATGTCACCACCCTACCATTGTTTTTCTGCTCTTGTTGTTCTTTGCTCGGTAAAGTTTTTGAAATCTAAGAAGTTGTGAAATAACTTTATTATTTGAATAGAGTTCATCCACGTGCCTAGTTTTCATCATTTAGGCTAGTTTTCGCCAAGGGTCATATTTTTATATTAGAACAATATATTTTTGTAGGGGGTGCACAAGAAATTAACATCCTGATGCAAATGTTTCAAAGTATTAATGGGGGCAAGTTGTTGGTCCAGAGAGGAGTAATACATACAACAGAGGCACGTTACCGTGAAAATTCAGTTATGTTTTTTTTTTTGCACGTTGATGACTTTGGCCATGTTGCCTTGCATCAAATTCAGTAATATTATGGATGTATGCATTCTTAGATGCAGAGGGCCGGAGGTTTAACCTTTTATTTTGAAAGAAAAAAAAATCACACTCATGACTTATAAAAAACAGAAAAAGGAAAGAGATGTACATGTAGATAATGAAGGAAATATGCCCTAGAGGCAATAATAAAGTTATTATTTATTTCCTTATATCATGATAAATGTTTATTATTCATGCTAGAATTGTATTAACCGGAAACATAATACATGTGTGAATACATAGACAAACAGAGTGTCACTAGTATGCCTCTACTTGACTAGCTCGTTAATCAAAGATGGTTATGTTTCCGAACCATAGACATGTGTTGTCATTTGATTAATGGGATCACATCATTAGGAGAATGATGTGGTTGACATGACCCATTTCGTTAGCTTAGCACTTTGATCGTTTAGTATGTTGCTTATGCTTTCTTCATGACTTATACAAAGTTCCTGCAACTATGAGATTATGCAACTCCCGTTTACCGGAGGAACACTTTGTGTGCTACCAAACGTCACAACGTAACTGGGTGATTATAAAGGTACTCTACAGGTGTCTCCAAAAGTATATGTTGAGTTGGCATGAATCGAGATTAGGTTTTGTCACTCCGATTGTCGGAGAGGTATCTCTGGGCCTACTCGGTAATACACATCACATAAGCCTTGCAAGCATTGCAACTAATGAGTTAGTTGTGAGATGATGTATTACGGAACGAGTAAAGAGACTTACGTAACGAGATTGAACTAGGTATTGGATACCGACGATCAAATCTCGGGTAAGTAACATACCAATGACAAAGGAACAACGATATCGTTATGCGGTTTGACCGATAAAGATCTTCGTAGAATATGTAGGAACCAATATGTGCATCCAGGTTCCGCTATTGGTTATTGACCGAGAATGGTTCTAGGTCATGTCTACATAGTTCTCGAACCCGTAGGGTCCGCACGCTTAACGTTTCGATGACAGTTCATTATGAGTTTATAAAGTATTGATGTACGAAGGTTGTTCGAGTCCGGATGTGATCACGGACATGACGAGGAGTCTCGAAATGGTCGAGACATAAAGAATGATATATTGGAAGCCTATGTTTGGACTTCGGAAAGGTTCCGGATGAAAACAGGAAGTTACCGGAACACCGGGGGGTTACCGGAACCCCCCGGGGGGTCTATGGGCCTTGATGGGCCATAAGAGAGAAGAGGAAGGGCCGGCCAGGCAGGCCGCGCGCCCCCCTCCCCCCTCTAGTCCGAATAGGACAAGGAGAGGGGGGGCGGCGCCCCCTTCCCTCTTCCCCCTCCTCCAATCCTAATCCAACTAGGAGAGGGGGGGGGGGAGTCCTACTCCCGGTGGGAGTAGGACTCCTCCAGGCGCGCCTCCCCTAGGGCTGGCCGCACCCCCCCTTGGCTCCTTTATATCTGAGGCAGGGGCACCCCATGACACACAAGTTGATCTACGGATCGTTCCTTAGCCGTGTCGGTGCCCCCTCCACCATATTCCACTTGGTCATATCGTCGCGAGCTTAGACGAAGCCCTGCGCCGACAAGTCATATCGTCGCGGAGCTTAGGCGAAGCCCTGCGTCGGTGGAGCATCATCATCGTCCCACGCCGTCGTCTTGACGGAACTCATCCCGACACTTTGCTGGATCGAGTCCGGGATCGCCATCGAGCTGAGCGTGTGCGAACTCGGAGGTGCCGTCGTTCGGTGCTTGGATCGGTCGGATCGTGAAGACGTCGACTACATCAACAGCGTTGTTATAACGCTTCGCTTTCGGTCTCACGAGGGCGTGGGCGGACACTCTCCCCTCTCGTTGCTATGCCATCACCATGGTCTTGCGTAATGCGTAGGAAATTTTTGAAATTACTCGTTACCCAACATGGCATCCGAGCCTGGTTTTATGCGTTGATGTCATATGCACGAGTAGAACACAAGTGAGTTGTGGGCGATATAAGTCATCTTGCTTACCAGCATGTCATACTTTGGTTCAGCGGTATTGTGAGATGAAACGGCCCGGACCGACATTACGCGTACGCTTACGCGAGACTGGTTTCACCGCTCCGAGCACTAGTTGCTTAAAGGTGACCGGCGGGTGTCTGTCTCTCTCACTTTAGTTGAACCGAGTGTGGCTACGCCCGGTCCTTGCGAAGGTTAAAACAGCACCAACTTGACAAACTATCGTTGTGGTTTTGATGCGTAGGTAAGAATGGTTCTTGCTCAGCCCGTAGCAGCCACGTAAAACTTGCAACAACAAAGTAGAGGACGTCTAACTTGTTTTTGCAGGGCATGTTGTGATGTGATGTGGTCAAGACGTGATGCTATATTTTATTGTATGAGATGATCATGTTTTGTAACGAGTTATCGGCAATCGGCAGGAGCCATATGGTTGTCGCTTTATTGTATGAAATGCAAAAGCCATGTAATTGCTTTACTTTATCACTAAGCGATGGCGATAGTCGTAGAAGCAATAGTTGGCGAGGCGACAACGATGCTACGATGGAGATCAAGGTGTCGCGCCGGTGGCGATGGTGATCATGGCGGTGCTTGGAGATGGAGATCACAAGCACAAGATGATGATGACCATATCATATCACTTATATTGATTGCATGTGATGTTTATCCTTTATGCATCTTATCTTGCTTTGATTGACGGTAGCATTATAAGATGATCTCTCACTAAAATTATCAAGAAGTGTTCTCCCTGAGTATGCACCGTTGCTAAAAGTTCGTAGTACCCAGACATCACGTGATGATCGGGTGTGATAAGTTCTACGTCCATCTACAACGGGTGCAAGCCAGTTTTGCACACGCAGAATACTCAGGTTAAACTTGACGAGCCTAGCATATGCAGATATGGCCTCGGAACACGGAGACCGAAAGGTCGAGCGTGAATCATATAGTAGATATGATCAACATAGTGATGTTCACCATTGAAAACTACTCCATCTCACGTGACGATCGGACATGGTTTAGTTGATTTGGATCACGTAATCACTTAGATGACTAGAGAGATGTCTATCTAAGTGGGAGTTCTTAAGTAATATGATTAATTGAACTTTAATTTATCATGAACTTAGTCCTGGTAGTATTTTGCAAATTATGTTGTAGATCAAAAAGCTCGCGTTGTTGCTTCCCTATGTTTGTTGCTTTCATATGTTTATGTTCCTAGAGAAAATTGTGTTGAAAGATGTTAGTAGCAATAATGCGGATTAGGATCCGTGATCTGAGGTTTATCCTCATTGCTGCCTGTAAGAATTATGTCCTTAATGCACCGTTAGGTGACGGACCTATTGCGAAGCGGATGCGGGCGTTATGAGCGTTTGGCTAGCTCAATATGATGACTACTTGATAGTTTAGTGCACCATGCTTAATGGCTTAGAATCGGGACTTCAAAGGCGTTTTGAGCGTCATGGACCATATGAGATGTTCCAGGAATTGAAGTTAATATTTCAAGCAAATACCGAGTTGAGAGATATGAAGTCTCCAACAAGTTCTATAGCTAAAAGATGGAGGAGAATCGCTCAACTAGTGAGCATGTGCTCAGATTGTCTGGGTACTTCAATCGCTTGAATCAAGTGGGAGTTAATCTTCCAGATAAGATAGTGATTGACAGAATTCTCTAGTCACCATCACTAAGTTACTAGAACTTCGTGATGAACTATAGTATGCAAGGGATGACGAAAACGATTCCCGAGCTCTTCGTGATGTTGAAATCGACAAAGGTAGAAATCAAGAAAGAGCATCAAGTGTTGATGATTGACAAAGACCACTAGTCTCAAGGAAAAGGGCAAAGGAAGAAGGGAACTTCAAGAAGAGCGGCAAGCAAGTTGCTGCTCGAGTGAAGAAGCCCAAGTCTGGATCTAAGCACGAGACTAAGTGCTTTTGCTACAATGGAACTGGTCCTTTGAAGCGGAACTACCCCAAGTATTTGGCGGATAAGAAGGATGGCAAAGTGAACAAGGGTATATTTGATATACTGAGGTTATTGATGTGTGCTTTAATAGTGTTTATAGTAGCCCCAGTATTTGATACTTGTTCGGTTGCTAAGATTAGTAACTCAAACAGGAGTTCTGAGATAAATGAAACTAGTTGAAGGGAAGTAACGATGAGTGTTGGAAGTAGTTCCAAGATTGATATGATCATCATCGCACACTCCCTATACTTTCGGGATTAGTGTGGAACCTAAATAAGTGTTATTTGGTGTTGAGCATAAATATGATTTGATCATGATTATTGCAATACGGTTATTCATTTAAGTAAGAGAATAAATTGTTGTTCTGTTTACATGAATAAAACCTTATATGGTTACACACCAACAAAAATGATTTGTTGGATCTCGATAGTAGTGATACACATATTCATAATATTGAAACCAAAAGATGCAAAGTTAATAATGATAGTGCAACTTATTTGTGGCACTGCCGTTTAGGTCATATTGGTGTAAAGCGCATAAAGAAACTCCATACTGATGGGTTTTTGGAATCACTTGATTATGAATCACTTGATGCTTGCGAACCATGCCTCAAGGGCAAGATGACTAAAACTCCGTTCTCCGGAACAATAGAGCGAGCAACAGATTTGTTGGAAATCATACATACTGATGTATGTGGTCCGATGAATATTAAGGCTCGCGACAAAGTATCATTATTTTCTGATCTTCACAGATGTTTTGAGCAGATATGGGTATATCTACTTGATGAAACATAAGTCTGAAACATTTTCAGAGTGAAGTGGAGAATCATCGTAACAAGAAAATAAAAGTTTCTACGATATGATCGCAGAGGTAAAATATTTGAGTTACGAGTTTGGTCTTCAATAAAGTGGAATAGTTTCACAGCTCACGCCACCTGGAACACCACAACGTTATGGTGTGTCCGAATGTCGTAACCGCACTTTATTTGATATGGTGTGATCTATGATGTATCTTACCGATTTACCACTATCATTTTGGGGTTATGCATTAGAGACAGCTGCATTCACGTTTAATAGGGCACCATCTAAATCCGTTGAGATGACACCGTATGAACTATGGTTTAGCATAAATCTAAGTATCGTTTCTTAAAGTTTGGAGTTGTGATGCTTATGTGAAAAAGTTTTCACCGATAAGCTCGAACCCAAATCGAGAAGTGCGTCTTCATAGAATACCCAAAAGAAACTGTTGGGTACACCTTCTATCACAGATCTAAAGGCAAAACATTCGTTGCTAAGATGAATCCTTTCTAGAGAAGGAGTTTCTCTCGAAAGAAGTGAGTGGGAGGAAAGTAGAACTTGATGAGGTAATTGTACCTTCTCCCTTATTGGAAAGTAGTTCATCACGAAATCAGTTCCATGATTCCTACACCAATTAGTAAGGAAGTTAATGATGATGATCATGAAACTTCAGATCAAGTTGCTACCAAACCTCGTAGGTCTTCGAGTAAGATCCGCACTGAGTGATACGGTAATCATGTTCGGAAGTCATGTTACTAGACCATGATGAACCTACGAACTATGAGGAAGCGATGATGAGCCCAGATTCCGCGAAATGGCTTGAGGCCATAAAATCTGAGATGGGATCCATGTATGAGAACAAAGTGTGGACTTTGATGGAGTTGCCCGATGATCGGCAAGCCATATTATATAAATGGATCTTCAAGAGGAAGACAGATGCTGATAGTAGTATTATCTACAAAGCTCGACTTGTCGCAGAAAGGTTTTTCGACAAGTTCAAGGTGTTGACTACAATGAGATTTTCTCAACTGTAGTGATGCTTAAGTCTGTCCGAATCATGTTAGCAATTGCCACATTTTATGAAATCTGGCAAATGGATGTCAAAACTACATTCTTTAATGGATTTATTAAAGAAGAGTTGTATATGATGCAACCAGAAGGTTTTGTCAATCCTAAAGGAGCTAACAAAATGTGCAAGCATCTCGGAGTTGGAATAAACGCTTTGATAGTGTGATCAAAGCATATGGTTTTATACAGACTTTTGGAGAAGCCTGTATTTACAAGAAAGTGAGTGGGAGCACTACAAAATTTCTGATAAATATATGTGAATGACATATTGTTGATCAGAAATATTGTAAAAATTTTCTGCAAAGCATAAAGGAGTATTTGAAAGGAGTTTTTTCAAAGAAAGACCTCGGTGAAGCTGCTTACATATTGAGCATCAAGATCTATAGAGATAGATCAAGACGCTTGATATGTTTTTCAATGAATACATACCTTGACAAGATTTTGAAGTAGTTCAAAATGGAACAGTCAAAGAAAGAGTTCTTGCCTGTGTTACAAGGTGTGAGATTGAGTAAGACTCAAAACCCGACCACGGCAGAAGATAGAAAGAGAATGAAAGTCATTCCTATGCATCAGCCATAGGTTCTATAAAGTATGTCATGTTGTGTACGGATCTATTGCATACCCTACCACTAAGCTTGGCAAGGAGTGCAATAGAGATCTAGGAGCAGATCAATGGACAGCGGTCAAAATTATCCTTAGTAGAATAAGGATATATTTCTCGATTATGGAAGTGAAAAGGTTAGTTGTAAAGGGTTACGTCGATGCAAGTTTTAACACTAATCTAGATGACTCGAGTCTTAATCTGGATACATATTGAAAGTGGGAGCAATTAGCTAGAGTAGCTCCGTGCGAGCATTGTAGACATAGAAATTTGCAAAATACTTACGGCTCTGAATGTGACAGACCCGTTGACTAAAATTATCTCACAAGCAAAACATGATCACACCTTAGTACTCTTTGGGTGTTAATCACATAGCGATGTGAACTAGATTACTGACTCTATTAAACCCTTTGGGTGTTGGTCACATGTCGATGTGAACTATGGGTGTTAACCACATATAGATGTGAACTATTGATGTTAAATCACATGGCGATGTGAACTAGATTATTGACTCTAGTGCAAGTGGGAGATGAAGGAAATATGCCCTAGAGGCAATAATAAAGTTATTATTTATTTCCTTATATCATGATAAATGTTTATTATTCATGCTAGAATTGTATTAACCGGAAACATAATACATGTGTGAATACATAGACAAACAGTGTCACTAGTATGCCTCTACTTGACTAGCTCGTTAATCAAAGATGGTTATGTTTCCAACCATAGACATGTGTTGTCATTTGATTAATGGGATCACATCATTAGGAGAATGATGTGGTTGACATGACCCATTTCGTTAGCTTAGCACTTTGATCGTTTAGTATGTTGCTTATGCTTTCTTCATGACTTATACAAAGTTCCTGCAACTATGAGATTATGCAACTCCGTTTACGGAGGAACACTTTGTGTGCTACCAAACGTCTAACGTAATCGGGTGATTATAAAGGTACTCTCAGGTGTCTCCAAAAGTATATGTTGAGTTGGCATGAATCGAGATTAGGTTTTGTCACTCCGATTGTCGGAGAGGTATCTCTGGGCCTACTCGGTAATACACATCACATAAGCCTTGCAAGCATTGCAACTAATGAGTTAGTTGTGAGATGATGTATTACTGAGCGAGTAAAGAGACTTACGATAACGAGATTGAACTAGGTATTGGATACCGACGATCGAATCTCGGGTAAGTAACATACCAATGACAAAGGAACAACGATATCGTTATGCGGTTTGACCGATAAAGATCTTCGTAGAATATGTAGGAACCAATATGGGCATCCAGGTTCCGCTATTGGTTATTGACCGAGAATGGTTCTAGGTCATGTCTACATAGTTCTCGAACCCGTAGGGTCCGCACGCTTAACGTTTCGATGACAGTTCATTATGAGTTTATAAAGTATTGATGTACCGAAGGTTGTTGAGTCCGGATGTGATCACGGACATGACGAGGAGTCTCGAAATGGTCGAGACATAAAGAATGATATATTGGAAGCCTATGTTTGGACTTGGAAAGGTTCGGATGAAAACAGGAAGTTACGAACACCGGGGTTACTGGAACCCCGGGGTCTATGGGCCTTGATGGGCCATAAGAGAGAAGAGGAAGGGCGGCCAGGCAGGCGCGCCCCCTCCCCTCTAGTCCGAATAGGACAGGAGAGGGGCGCCCTTCCCTCTTCCCCTCCTCCAAATCCTAATCCAACTAGGAGAGGGGGGAGTCCTACTCGGTGGGAGTAGGACTCCTCGAGCACGCCTCCCCTAGGGCTGGCCGCACCCCTTGGCTCCTTTATATCACGGGGCAGGGGCACCCCATGACACACAAGTTGATCTACGGATCGTTCCTTAGCCGTGTCGGTGCCCCCTCCACCATATTCCACTTCGTCATATCGTCGCGGAGCTTAGGCGAAGCCTGCGCCGGACAAGTCATATCGTCGCGGAGCTTAGGCGAAGCCCTGCGTCGGTGGAGCATCATCATCGTCACCACGCCGTCGTCTTGTGGAACTCATCCCGACACTTTGCTGGATCGAGTCCGGGATCGTCATCGAGCTGAGCGTGTGCAGAACTCGGAGGTGCCGTCGTTCGGTGCTTGGATCGGTCGGATCGTGAAGACGTCGACTACATCAACAGCGTTGTTATAACGCTTCGCTTTCGGTCTCACGAGTGCGTGGGCGGACACTCTCCCCTCTCGTTGCTATGACATCACTATGGTCTTGCGTGTACGTAGGAAATTTTTTGAAATTACTACGTTACCCAACAGATAAAAGGTAGAGACTTGTCATTGCAACTTTTGGCAACAAGTTATGACCATTTCTAAGCCGTGCAAAGATCACAAAAGGACTTGCATTAGAATACACAACACAAGCACCTAATTTACTGCAGAAAAAATCAATTCTATTTTGTACACAGCTCATATATTTGTAGATGAATTTGTTCTTTGAAACTCAGTATTAATTCACACCCATAACTTACAAAAAACATTAAAAAGAATGGGTCATGGGTCATACGTGTAGGTAAAAGGAAGCGATTTTTAATTTTTATTTTTCGCAAAAAAGGTCGAGACTTGTCATTGTAACTTCTGGCAACATGTTATGACCATTTCCAAGGCGTGTAAAAATCACAAAAGGACTTGCGGTAGAATACATACAAATCAATTCTGATTTTTACACAGCCCATATATTTTTAAGCAAAGTTTACAAAGACATGTTTGTATCTTCATGTGAATTTTTCCTGTTTTAGGAAATTTGGAAGTTACAATTTCGTTTAAATTCCAAAAACAGGATCATATGGACCCATGTTTAGATAAATACTTCCGCAAACTGGTCATCATATCAGTTCCTTCAGGAAAATTGGAAATGACCGGGACAAATAGCTGTGACGTAGATAAGCGGTAAGAGCATCTCCAGACGTTCGGCCCCCCCAGGGCGCATAAAAATCGCCCCCTGGGAGCGAGCCGGCGATTCGTTCGGCGCTGAGGGCGGTAATGCTTCCAGTCGTCGCCCCCAGTCGTCGGTTTTGGCCCATTTTTGAAGCCCCATTTCAGGGAAAAAGGCCCATATGGGCGAGAATAGGCCCATATTCGGCATGGTTCGCCGTGGCTCGGCGTTCAATTATCAACATAAATATTTTTTTATCACATATTTCATCACAGAAAATTCAAATACTTCAACAAAATAGTACAACAACAAATAGTTCAATACAAATTATATAGTTCAACAAATAAAAACTCATATTTCATCACACGTCGCGCCCGGTGTCGCCCTTGAGCCTCCATAGGTGCTCTATCGATCTTGCTGCGATTGATGATGCACCTGTGGGTCTCGGATCTCTGGCGATATCTTGAGGTAGGCAGTCCAGGTTGTCGGTAGCTGGTGATCTACTTGGGCAAGAGGACCCTGCTGTGGTATGGTTCGAGTGTCAAACACTGGCTCTTCCTGCCCGCTCTCAATGATCATGTTGTGCAAGATGACACAGCAGGTCATGATCTCCCACATTTGATCTTTCGACCAGGTCTGAAAGGGTGCGGACAACAGCAAATCGAGATTGGAGCACACCAAATGCCCGCTCGACATCCTTCCCGCAAGCCTCCTGAATCTTCGCAAACCAGCGTTCTTGCCTCCGGGCACATGGTTTTGATGGTCTTCACAAATGTCGACCATCTCGGATAGATGCCATCAGCTAGATAGTACCCTTGTTGTAGTGCCGCCCATTGATCTCGAAGTTCATGGAGGAGAATGACCTTCAACAAGCTTGGCAAAACAGAGAGCACCGCAAGACGTTGATGTCATTGTGGGTTCTGGCATACCAAAGAAGGAGTGCCAAATCCAGAGGTCCTGTGTGGCCACCGCCTCAAGTACCACACTGCAATCGCCTTTGGCCCCTTTGTACATCCCCTGCCAAGCAAATGGGCAATTCTTCCATTTTCAATGCATGCAGTCGATGCTTCCAAGCATCCCAGGAAATCCTCTTGCTGCATTCCGTGCTAGGATCCGAGCAGTGTCTTCCGTATTGGGTGTTCTCAAGTATTGCGGTCTAAACACTACCACCACTGCCCGACAGAACTTGTAGAAACACTCTAGGCTGGTGGACTCGGCCATGCGCCCATAGTCGTCCTGTGAGTCACCGGGAGCTCCATATGCAAGCATCCTCATCGCTGTCGTGCATTTCTGGATGGAGGTGAATCCAAGTTTGTCGGTGCAATCCATCTTGCATTTGAAGTAGTTGTCGAACTCCCGGATGGAATTCACAATCCGGAGGAAAAGCTTTCTGCTCATCCGATAACGGCGCCGAAATGTTCTGTCGCCGTGAAGTGGAGCATCGGCGAAGTAGTCGGAGTAGAGCATGCAGTAGCCTTCAAGACGATGCAGGTTCTTTGCTTTCACCCGCCCCGGCGCCGAGCCACCTCGCCGGGGCTTTTCATTGCTCGCCAGCAGTTGGGCGAGGGCGGCGAGCACCATGAGATGCTCTTCTTCCTGGACGTCGGCCTCGGCTTCCTCCTCCAGCAGCGCGGCGAGCACTTCCTCGTCATCCGAGTCCATCGCCGAGGCAGGAAAATCGCCGAACACCTTGCGCGCGGTGGGCGTGCACCCGCTGCTAAACTGCCCCTCCGCGGCCGGAAACGCCCAGCTGGTGTCGGAGGGGCTGTCGTGGCGAACCTCTGCTATTTTTCCGGCGGGGAATGGCTATCTACCGGTGAAGGGCGGCGGGGCGGCGCCGGGATATACCTAGTTGCAGCCGAGAGCGCGGGGGGTGGGAGGCGAGTCGGGGAAGAAAATCTTGACTTTTCACCTGACGGCGTGGGCCAGCCGCGCTTTTCCCTTGCGCCGGAGCCCCCAAGCGCCCCCCAGCGCGCCGGGTTTGGCCTGCTGTCGCCGGGCGGAAAAAAGGGCCGAACCGGCGCTTTTAAATCGTCCGGGAGAGGCGACTGGACCGTTTTTAGGCGCGGCCGAAAAAAATCGCTGAGAGGGCCTGTTGGGGCCGCGGCTGGAGATGCTCTAACTTAGTTGGGCTGGTAAATTATTATCATTGAACATTTCCATCTCTCCCAGTGCTCATCTGTTGTGAATAATTCAGCAACTTGCCTTCCATCGTCAGCTTTTGATTGCAAGTTATTCCTGAGTCTGATGTATGTTTCGTCACTAGGCGATCTCTCTGAAGAATTGAGTGGTAACTTGTTGAGAAGTTTTGAGTTCTCCACGGAGAATGAACGGTTGCCAATTGTGGGTACTAACTTGTGGTGGACTCCCGTAACGTTGACTGTGTTCCAGTTTTACGAAATGTAGTTACAGTAGCTCCTCACCGCAGTTTGGTAGCCTAGCGAGATAGTCTAGAAACCAGTACTAGTAGTAGGTCAAACCACAGGCGCTACTAGCAGTAGAACTTGATGCTACAGAGATCCTACCAAAGTCCGACATGGATTGCCTGAAAGCAACTCGGTCAAGACTACATCACTGAGTTGCTTTCGTTTAGTTTTAGCAATTAGAGCAGTTGGTTTTAATTTTTATTTTAGCAGCATATTTATGTAAAATGATAATCATTGTCAAAATCAAGGCTTCATTTGACCCGCAAAAAAGAAAAAGAGGCTTCATTTGTTTTTGCAGGCTTTTGACTGGTGTGCCAATGCAGGACTGAAGTAAAACAAAAGAAGTGCAAAAAACACTATAGTTTCAGTTCGTTTGCTCCATCTAAGAGCATAGTCATCTTTTGGAGCGATGCAGTTCTCTGAACATGTTACTACTAACATTCTTCCATTCTAGAAGCATGTTGTCAGGCGAAACAAAGCTGGACTAAACAAATCCCAGTGGGGGAGTGGGAGGGCTCGCCTGTATTCGGTTCAGAATGTCTCCTACACGTGCTGTTTCCGCTCCCGATCGGTCCGTGTTCCGCAGTGTGGAATCGAAATGTAGGTATGCATACTAGGACTGAACAAATTGACCCAACTGAACCAAACTTTCAGTTGTTCCGCCCGGCTGGCCGTAGCTGACGGACGTTATCTACGTTCCGTTTTCGGTTGTTTCTAGAAAGAAAGAAAAAGGATCGTTGCTCATCGGTGGTCCGTCCCTGGTCTTCCTTCCTTCCGTTCCATGGAGGTAGGCCGACGGGAGTTGGGCTCTTTTAACTAGGACCAACGACGACGCCGGCCCTTTGCGTGCCCAAGCCACGCGCTCGTTGCGACCGGAGTTAGGATAAACAAAGCGGCCACAGTCGGACACTTCGTCGTGATAATAATGCATGTTTATCCTCGTACGGATTAGTTTATTTTCTGTCGCGCTGCCACGGACGGGACGGAACGCGGTACGTGGCCGACGTGTTTGGTTTGCGCCTCCGACGAGCTGCCACGCGGTTTGGCTTACTCGACGCGTGAGTGTGATCGGGAGAGGAAGGAGGACACCGTCGGGATCGTTCTTCTTTCTTCCTCTTTTTCTTTCAACCCGGACGGACGTTCTACCTACGTCCGGCGCGTTCGGGCCGGCGGCGACGAGGTTCACATCGAACCGGTCCAAACCACGTCACCGCGTTGGCGTGTTTTACCGCGGGAGGCGGTGGATCGCGGCTGCCGACCGCGATGCTTTCTTCCACTGTTTTCAGCTTGCGTGCAGATACAACATGTTTTACTGCCTGCTAAACCATACGATGTGAATAGTTTTCACCGCTGCCGTTTGAGATACTCACTTCTTTTTTATATACAAGGTCACAAACTCAAATTACAGGTACCAAGTTAAAATTTAATACATGTTTTGCAGCCCAACTTTATTTTTCGTTTACTGAGATCATTAATACACCACATTCATGCAAGAAAATTAAGTAGAAGAAGTAGCTTAGTGTCATTATGACTACATGCATGCAAGTAGTAGTAAACAAGTTGTTAGTATGAGGAAACATCATTAATTGTGCTTCAATTACTGTTGGTGTTATATAGATGCAAAATGTATATTTTATAATGGCCTTGTATAAGTAAATAGACGGAGTAACGATGATAGAAATCTCGGGGACACTCCATCGCACACATCCGTAGAGCATCTGGAACGCTGACCCCTGAACATCCTGCAAGTGTCCAAATCCAGCTATCCGGACATCCCAAGACATCTACGACGTCCCGCATTTTGTCCGTGACCAGTTTGGTGCCTGTTTTTCCGCATACTGAAAGTAAAATGGGAGGGTTTAAGGAGTCTGGAGACGAGCCACATAGGACTTCGACACCCGTGGCCATCCAAAACTAAGGCGGAGCCCGCACTTGAAGCTGACCGCACTATTTTTGAGGCAAAGCTCGCTTTTCTCATTCCTCTCATCTCTTTCATCCTGCTGCTCCCCAGCCTAATCCCGCCCTTTTTCGCCCGCGTAGCCACAATGGACCCATACAAAAAGCTGCCGAAGACAACATGTGAGGGATCCGGCGAAGGTGGCCGCCCGAAAGATCTACTCGGCGACACGGCAAACCCGCCGCCTCAAACAAAAACTAAGAGCATCTTCAATAGGCGCACAAAAGTTTCGCGCGCTAAAATAGCTTTAGCGTGCCACTGTAGCACTTTTAGCGCACCGGGCCCAACATTGGTTTATCAAATGCCCAAAAACACGCACCCAAAAAAACACGTAGTACAAATTGTGAAGCGCGCGTAATCCGGCGCCCCAAATTTGCAGCATGCGATGGCGCTTTTTAGCGCACAAACCTTTTTTGCGCGTGCACTATTTTACAACTTCTGCTAGAGCTGTCCGGCGCTCAAAAAACCTGAATTTTAGTGCATCGAGCAGTTTTTAGGCGCCTGTTGGAGATGCTCTAAAGGAGGCGGTGCTGCTCAAAAAGAAGGGCGACAGGGGTGGCATTGAACGTGCAGGGGGGCATGGTGCAGGGGGCGGGACGTCACCGCCGCCCATGCACACACCGTCCCGACCGAAACAATACAAGCCTCCCTACTTCTACGCCGCCCAGCAGCTCGGCAGGCAGTCCCCGACATCTGCCGCCGGGCACGTGCATTATTGCGTCGATCTCAACGCGGCGCCGCTCCTTTTCTCAGTGTCTGCATCGCTGCAACTTGTTCGATTGCGAACGCTGGGCGTGGATCAGCTCGGTGCCCGTTCTTTGTTCACTGGTATGTCTTAACCAGGGGAGCCGGGGTATGACGACGCAGACAAGGATATGATGGAGATGATCCACGAAGGAAGGGGAGGCGAAGGCTCCTTCGAGGACGGGTAGGTGGATGACTCAGAGAAGGAGGTGCACGCCCAATAGCCGAAAACGCACACACAGTGCAGCACGTACACCCAGACGGGTAAGAGCATCTCCAGCCGTTCAGCCCCCCAGGGTGCCGAAAAAGAGCGGCCTGGGGGCGAACCGGCGCTAGATCGGCCCCTGGGGGCGACCTAGCTCCCAGCCACGCCCCCAGGCGCCGCCCCCAACCGGCGGCAAATTCAAACGTAGTCATTCCCGCTCACAAAATAGACGCCACAGTTTGGCGATCATGCGGCCACAGTTCGGCGATCGAATGAAAAGTTCGGTGTACAAAAAGCAGAAAGGACGCGCGTGCGCATCAGACGGCGAGGTCGGCCTCCGGCGTCGGCGGAGTCGGCGTGCGCGGGCTTGGCGGGGTCTCTGTGCTTGGCGGCGTCGGCGTGGCTTCTGTGCTGCGGGGAGTCTTGGCGGCATCATCGCTCGGGCTTCGCGGGGGCGTCGGCGTGGGCGGCGTCCTCGAGGGAAGCTGGTTCAGGATGAGGCCACGCTCCGCCAAGTACCACGCCTTGAACGCCTCGTCGTTGCTCTGGAGCATGTCCGCCCGCCCAGAAGGAAAGCCAGGTCGGTGTTTCTCTTCTTCGCGGCGACGTTGGTCCGGAGTAGGCCGAGCTTGGCGGCGCTGCTCGACATCAACGCCGACCACCGCACCTCGGTCTTCTCTTCACGAAGGACGGCCCGGGCCTGTGCGTCGGCGAGGCAGTGCTCGATGGACTCCTGCACTCGAGCGGTGGCCGCGTCGGCGTGTTTCCTCTTTTTGGCACCTTTGTTGCCGTCCGGTCGCCCTTCTGACGCGTCCGGAGTCGGCGCGTCCGGCTTGTAGGTCTCCTTGGCCTTGTCGAGGATGCGCCGGACTTCTGCCCACTTCTCGCACTTGTCAATGTGCTTGTAAACATGGAGGTACTTGAATTCGGCGTCACTGTTGCCCTGCCGATACAGGGCGAACATGCGCAGCAACTGCGCGGAGGAACAAACAGTTAGCGGGCGCAAACGGCGAAGAGAGGCGGGAGACCGGCATGGCATACATGATCCTCAACGCTGGCGCCGCTCTCCGGGCGAGCAGCGACCTCCTCGACGACCCCATGCCATTTGTTGCACGCCCCCTGGATACGCCCCCAATGGTTCACCATCGCCTTCGACCCGCGCTGCATGTAGACGCCTTTGAAGTAGGGGTCGACGAGCTTGCGCTCGTCGAACTCGGCCTTGATACGCTCCCAGTACGTCTCGGTGCTCTGGTTCCTGCCGGTGGTCGGATCGAGGCAGACGACTTTCCATGCTTCGGCAAGGCATTCCTCCTCCTTGGACACCCACTTGATGCGCGACTCGCCTGATCTAGCCGCCCGCTTCGTCTTCTTGCGCCTCCTCGCCGGAACAGTCGCCGGCTCCTCCTCCTCCTCCTCCTCTTCGTCGTCCTCCTCCTGCTCCTCCTCGCCGTAGACATAGCCGAGCTCGCCGTCCATGCCGCCGCTGAGATCCACCGTGTCGTCCGGGTTGACGAACCCGGGAGACGCGGCGGCCGCGGCCGAACCTGCCGCGATGATGTCGTCCATGTTGGCCTCGGTCTCGTCGGTGTCGCCGAGGTGCGAGAAGGGCAGCGCGCCACGGCGGAGTGGGGGCGTCGGGGAGGAAGCGTAGGCGGGTGGCGAGTAGTTGTATGGAGGGTACTGCATGCCGACGAAGGCGGGCGAGGGTGTGCGCTGGGCTGGGTGTCCATGGGGGAAGGTGACATTTGGGTTGAACCCACCGTGCGCGTCCCCGTCGGCGTAGCCCGGAGAGGGCAATCCCCATGGCTGCGGCGACGGAGAGCCGACGCCTTGCTGGCCCCAGGGCGCGTACTGGGCGTGGCTGTCGGGTGGATTCATCATCCCCGCGCGAGTCACCGCGGCCTCGGCTTGGTCCGCCAAAGCGGCAGCTGCAGCCGCGCGTGCCGCGTTGTCACGGGCCTTCTTGGCGATGGCCCTGTTCCGCCGGTCAGCGGTGACAGCCTCCCGTCGCCGAGCTTCCGCCCTCCAATCGGCTTTTGTCATGCCCGGGGGCTTGGACGGCGGCGCCCTCGGCTTCCTCTGCTTCGGCTGGGCGACGGAGACGGTCGCGGTTGCCGCGGCACGTGGGACGACGTACTTCTTCGGTGGAAGGCGGCCGGCTGGGAGGCGAGCGGGAGGGAGATTGGCGGGAGGAATGGAGAAAATGGGAGGGAAGTGGGGAAAAGCGGGAAGAAACGGCGGGAAGAGGCGCTCGACTCACCGACAGGGCGGACCCACGCGCCCTTTTCGCTTGTGCCGGCGCCCCAGGCGCCCTCAGGGCGCCGGGTTCTGCCTGGGTCCGCCGGCACCAGTTTCGGCCCGAGCCGGCGAAAAAACGGGCTTCTGGGGGGGTGATGACCCACAAGTATAGGGGATCTATCATAGTCCTTTCGATAAGTAAGAGTGTCGAACCCAACAAGGAGCAGAAGGAAATGATAAGCGGTTTTCAGTAAGGTATTCTCTGCAAGTACTGAAATAAGTGGTAACAGATATCTTTGTGATAAGATAAATTGTAACGGGCAACAAGTAACAAGAGTAAATAAAGTGCAGCAAGGTGGCCCAATCTTTTTTGTTCCAAAGGACAAGCCTGTACAAACTCTTATAATAGGAAAAGCGCTCCCGAGGACACATGGGATTATCGTCAAGCTAGTTTTCATCACGTTCATATGATTCACGTTCGGTACCTTGATAATTTGATATGTGGGTGGACCAGTGCTTGGATGCTGTTCTTAGTTGAACAAGCATCCCACTTATGATTAACCTCTATTGCAAGCATACGCAACTACAACAAAAGTATTAAGGTAAACCTAACCGTAGCATGAAACGTATGCATCCAAAACACCCCCTTATGAAGCAACACATAAATTAGGGTTTAAGCTTCTGTCACTCTAGCAACCCATCATCTACTTATTACTTCCCAATGCCTTCCTCTAGGCCCAAATAATGGTGAAGTGTTATGTAGTCGACGTTCACATAACACTACTAGAGGCTAGACAACATACATCTCATCAAAATATCGAACAAATACCAAATTCACATGACTACTAATAGCAAGACTTCTCCCGTGTCCTCAGGAACAAACGTAACTACTCACAAAGCATATTCATGTTCATAATCAGAGGGGTAATAATGTGCATAAAGGATCTGAACATATGATCTTCCACCAAGTAAACCAACTAGCATCAACTACAAGGAGTAATCAACACTACTAGCACCAATCCCGGACTTGGGGACAAGAATTGGATACAAGAGATGAACTAGGGTTTGGAGATGAGATGGTGCTGGTGAAGATGTTGATGGAGATTGCCCTCTCCCGATGAGAGGAGCGTTGGTGATGATGATGGCGATGATTTCCTCCTCCCGGAGGGAAGTGTCCCCGGCAGAACAGCTCCGCCGGAGCCCTAGATTGGTTCCGCCAAGGTTCCGCCTCGTGGCGGCGGAGTTTCGTCCCGAAAGGTTGCTTCTGATTTTTTTCTCATCGAAAGACTTCATATAGGAGAAGATGGGCATCGAAGAGCCACCAGGGGGCCCACAAGGTAGGGGGCGCGCCCCCACCCTCGTGAGCAGGGTGTGGGCCCCCTGGCCTTCATCTTTGGCGACGATTTTTCTTTATTTATTTTAAGATATTCCGTGGAGTTTCAGGACTTTTGGAGTTGCATGAAATAGGTCTCAATATTTGCTCATTTTCCACCCTGAATTCCAGTATCGGCATTCTCCTCTTCATGTAAACCTTGTAAAATAAGAGAATAACCATAAGTATTGTGACATAACGTGAAATAACAGCCCATAAAGCAATAAATATCGATATAAAAGCATGATGCAAAATGGACGTATCAACTCCCCCAAGCTTAGACCTCGCTTGTCCTCAAGCGAAAAGCCGATAACAATAAATATGTCCTCATGTTTAGAGGTAGAGGCGTCGATAAAAATAAAATACGGACATGAAGGCATCATGATTATTCTCATAACAGCAACATATATAGATTTTGTCATATGATTACTTATGTTCAAGTGATGATCTTTTCACAATGTAAACGTATGAATCAAAAACTTTATTGGGCACCAGCAAAGTATAACCTCAGTCATTGAAGCAATTGCAATTTATCATAACATCGGAAAGAGTCTATGTCAGAGCTTAAAAGCAAGTCCACATATTCAACTATCACTTAGTCCTTCATAATTGCTAGCACTCACGAAATATTTGTGGTTACGGAGTTTTAATCGGACACAGAGAAAGATAGGGGCTTATAATTTTGCCCCACAACCTTTTACCTCAAGGGTAATGTCAACAATAACAATTCATGCTCCCCTACATCCAATTAGATATATATATCATGTTCTTTCCAACATGCTGGGCTTGCCAAAGGATAAAATGAAAAAGGAAAGGTGAAGATCACCATGACTCTTGCATAAGGTAGAAGATAATAATAAAAGATAGACCCTTCGCAGAGGGAAGCAGAGGTTGCCATGCGCTTTTATGGTTGGATGCACAAAATCTTAATGCAAAAGAACGTCACTTTATATTGCCCCTTGTATGTGGAACTTTATTATGCAGTCCGTCGCTTTTATTACTTTCACAACAAGTTCGTACAAAGCTTATTTCTCTGCACTAATAAGTCATGCATATTTAGAGAGCAATTTTTATTGCTTGCACCGATGACAACTTACTTGAAGGATCTTACTCAATCCATAGGTAGATATGGTGGACTCTCATGGCTAAACTGGTTTAAGGGTATTTGGAAGCACAAGTAGTATCTCTACTTGGTGCTGAGAATTTGGCTAGCATGAGGGGGAAAGGCAAGCTCAACATGTTAGAGGATCCATAACAACATACTTTATCTCAGATATAAGAAAACATAACTCATTATGTTGTCTTCTTTGTCCAACATCAACTCTTTAGCATGTTGTATTTTAATGAGTGCTCCCAATCATAAAAGATGTCAATGATAATATATCTATATGTGAAACCTCTCTCTCCTTATTA
This sequence comes from Aegilops longissima, assembly GCA_021605205.1. Lineage (NCBI taxonomy): Eukaryota > Viridiplantae > Streptophyta > Magnoliopsida > Poales > Poaceae > Aegilops > Aegilops longissima. The sequence goes on from CM038679.1 coordinate 502,317,571, forward strand.
CTTCCTATTAATTGCAACGATGACCAAAGCTATATTTGCCAACTCCCAACAACTTCTAATCATCATATTCTTTCTATGTGAAGTCATTACTTTCAATAAGATCAATATGAACTCTTTGTTTCTTTTTACTCCTTTTCTTTTATTCACCCAAGATCATTGCAAAATAATCAAGCCCTTGACTCAACACTAATCTTTATTATATATATATAGCTCACGGACTCGATTACATAGAGGGATCATAAAGCAAAACTCAAAACTAGATCATGCCATGACTTTTATTCTACTAAATCAAGATACTACTAATAGGATCGAATTAAGAAAAATGGTAAAGATAGGGGTTGTGATGGTGATACGATACTGGGGCACCTCCCCCAAGCTTGGCAGCTGCCAAGGGGAGTGCCCATACCCATGTGATTATATCTCCTTTGTCGGTGAAGATGGAGGTGTTGTTGATGATGCAGGCTTGTCGTCCACCTTCCATGGCATAGGCTCTCCATCATAGAAGGATGATCGAGTCTCCGGAATCCTCAAATCTGCAGCCAAACTCATCCTTTTGAATCTATATTCATACTCACAGTTTTGATTTTGCAGATCATAGATTTGGGCTTGGAGGTGCTCAATCTTCTCCTGAAGCTTGAAGATGGCCTCCTCGGTGTTCTTGGCATCCGGCTCGTAGTTGTTGGTGAACTCCGCGAGCATCTTGTGGCTAGCGTTAATTCCACGCTCCACCATCCCCTGACACTTGAAAACTTGTTGCTCCATTGCTTCGAGCCTCGCCTCCACGCTTCCGGTTCCCTTTGGTCCCTCAACATCGCGGATGTGCAGCAACCCATCACGCATCTCAATGGTTTGAGGGTGTCGCAGCACCTCCGCGAGGTAAGGGTTGATCACCTTCTCGAAGAACTTGTCCTTGGAAGCACTTGGGGACGTCCTGATGATCTAGATCTGTCAGAAAAACAGCTCGAAACAAGAACAGAGGATAATTGCGTGATACGAGAGTCTAAACCTTCGGGAGAATATATAATGAATTTTTACCGACCAAAATACGTATCATGCAAGAAAATGGAGTCTGGAGGGCACACGAGGTGCTCACGAGGTAGGGGGGCGCGCCCAGGGGGGTAGGGCGCGCCCTCCACCCTCGTGAAGGCCTCATGTCCTACCCGGACTTCCACTTATTTTTTCATTTTTCTAAATATTCCAAAACGGAGAAATATTGCCTTAAAATTGTTTTGGAGTCGGTTTACTTACCGTACCACATGCCTATTCCTTTTCGGAGTCTGAAACGGTCTGGAAAGTGTCCCTTATGTATTCCTCCGGGGTTATGGTTTCAATAATATTGGTTTCAACATTTATGGGATTACCCGAGATATAATGTTTGATTCTTTGACCGTTTACCACCTTGGTTGTGCTTTGAAGTTGTTGATTTTATGGCACCGAACGATAGACCTCCTCGATAACGTAGGGACCTTCCCATTTAGAGAGAAGTTTTCCTGCAAAAAATCTTAAACGAGAGTTGTATAACAATACATAATCACCTACATTAAACTCACGCTTTTGTGTCCTTTTGTCATGCCATCTTTTAACTTTTTCTTTAAACAACTTGGCATTTTCATAAGCTTGGGTTCTCCATTCATCAAGTGAGCTAATATCAAATAAGCTCTGCTCACCGACAAGTTTGAAATCATAGTTGAGCTCTTTAATAGCCCAATATGCCTTATGTTCTAGTTCGAGAGGTACGTGACATGCTTTTCCATAAACCATTTTATACGGAGACATACCCATAGGATTCTTATATGCAGTTCTATAGGCCCATAATGCATCATCAAGTTTCTTGGACCAATTCTTTCTAGACCTATTAACAGTCTTTTGCAAAATTAATTTGAGCTCTCTATTACTCAATTCTACTTGACCACTAGACTGCGGGTGATATGGAGATGCAATCCTATGATTAACGTCATATTTAGCAAGCATTTTATGGAAAGCACCATGAATAAAGTGTGAACCACCATCAGTCATTAAATATCTAGGGACTCCAAACCTCGGAAAAATAACTTCCTTAAGCATTTTAATAGAAGTGTTATGATCAGCACTACTAGTTGGAATAGCTTCTACCCACTTAGTAACGTAATCAACAGCAACTAAAATATGTGTATATCCATTAGATGCAGGAAAAGGTCCCATATAATCAAAGCCCCAAACATCAAATGGTTCAATAACAAGTGAATAATTCATAGGCATTTCTTGACGTCTACTAATATTACCAATTCTTTGACATTCATCACAAGACAAGACAAACTTACAGGCATCCTTGAAGAGAGTAGGCCAATAAAACCCGGATTGCAATACCTTATGTGCAGTTCTATCTCCAGCGTGATGCCCTCCATAAGCTTCGGAGTGACACTTGCGTAGGATCTGTTCCTGTTCATGCTTAGGTACACAACGTCTAATAACACCATCTACTCCTTCTTTATAAAGATGTGGGTCATCCCAAAAGTAATGTCACAAATCATAAAAGAACTTTTTCTTTTGTTGGTATGTGAAGCTAGGTGGTATAAATTTAGCAACAATATAATTAGCATAATCAGCATACCATGGAGTGCTATGATAAGTGCTTATGACAATTCATTGTTCATCAGGAAAGCTATCATCAATAGGTAGTGGGTCATCAAGAACATTCTCTAACCTAGATAAATTATCTGCAACGGGGTTCTCAGCTCCTTTCCTATCAACAATATGCAAATCAAATTCTTGCAGCAAGAGAACCCATCTAATAAGTCTAGGTTTAGCATCTTTCTTTTTCATAAGATATTTAATAGCAGTATGATCAGTGTGAATAGTTATTTTAGAATCAACAATATAGGGTCTGAATTTATCACAAGCAAACACAACTGCTAAAAGTTCCTTTTCGGTAGTAGCATAATTTCTTTGAGCATTGTCTAGAGTCTTACTAGCATAATGCATAACATTTAATTTCTTATCAACTCTTTGCCCTAGAACAACACCTACAGCATAATCACTAGCATCACACATAATTTCAAAGGGTAAATTCCAATCAGGTGGCTGAACAACAGGTGCAGAGACTAATGCTTTCTTAAGTATTTCAAATGCTTCTACACAATCATCATCAAAGACAAATGGTACATCTTTTTGTAATAAATTAGTCAGAGGCCGAGAAATTTTTGAGAAATCCTTAATGAACCTCCTATAAAACCCGGTGTGACCAAGAAAACTTCTTATACCTTTGATGTCCTTGGGACATGGCATCTTTTTAATAGCATCAACCTTTCCTTTATCAACTTCAATACCTCTTTCAGAAACTTTATGCCCCAAGACAATACCTTCATTAACCATAAAGTGGCACTTTTCCTAATTCAAGACAAGATTAGTTTCTTCACATCTCTGCAAAACTCGATCAAGATTGCTCAAGCAATCATCAAAAGAGGAACCATAGACGGAATAGTCATCCATGAAAACCTCACAAATCTTTTCACAAAAATCAGAGAATATAGCCATCATGCATCTTTGAAAGGTAGCAGGTGCATTACATAAACCAAAAGGCATACGTCTATAAGCAAAAGTATCAAAAGGGCATGTAAAAGTAGTCTTTGATTGATCTTTAGCCGACACAGGTATTTGTGAGAAACCAGAATAACCATCTAGAAAGCAATAATGTGTATGTTTGCATAATCTTTCTAGCATTTGATCAATAAAAGGTAAGGGATAATGATCTTTCTTAGTAGCTTTATTTAATTTGCGGAAACCAATTACCATCCTATAACCTGTGATAATTCTTTGCAGAATCAATTCATCTTTATCATTAGGGACAACAGTAATACCTCCCTTCTTAGGGACACAATGGACAGGACTTACTCACTGACTATCAGGAACGGGATAAATTATACCTGCCTCCAGAAGCTTGAGTATTTCTTTTCTTACCACTTCTTTCATTTTAGGATACAAACGTCGTTGAGGATCACGAACTGGTTTAGCATCCGCTTCCAAATTTATTTTATGTTGACATAGAGTGGGACTAATGCCCTTAAGATCATCAAGAGTATATCCAATAGCGGCACGGTGCTTCTTCAGAGTTTTCAATAATCTTTCTTCTTCATGCTCTGAAAGGTTAGCACTAAAAATAACAGGATATATTTTCTTTTCATCAAGATAAGCATATTTAAGACTATCAGGCAACGGTTTAAGCTCAAACACGGGATCACCCTTGGGTGGAGGAGGATCCCCTAGGATTTCAATAGGCAAATTGTGTTGCAGAATAGGTTCCTGTTTAAAGAATACTTCATTTATTTCCCTTCTTTCATTTATGAACATATCATTTTCATGGTCTAGCAAATAGTGTTCTAAAGGATCACTAGGAGGTACGACAATAGAAGCAAGACCAATAATTTCATCCTTACTAGGCAATTCTTCCTCACGATGTTGTTTACTAAATTTAGAGAAATTAAACTCATGAACCATATCATCCAAGCCAATAGTAACAACATTCTTTTCGCAGTCTATCTTAGCATTAACAGTATTCAAGAAGGGTCTACCAAATATAATGGGACAAAAGCTATCTTGTGGAGAACCAAGAACAAGAAAATCAGCAGGATATTTAGTTTTCCCACACAAGACTTCAACATCTCTAACAATTCCCACTGGTGAAATAGTATCTCTATTGGCAAGCTTAATTGTGACATCAATTTCTTCTAACTCAATAGGTGCAATATCATGCATAATTTGTTTGTATAATTCAATGGGTATTGCACTAGCACTAGCGCCCATATCACATAAGCCATGATAACAATGATCTCCTATTTTAACAGAAATAACAGGCACACCTACCACAGGTCTATGTTTATTTTTAGCACAAGGTTTAGTAATTCTAGCAGTTTCACCACATAATTGAATAACATGCCCATCAATATTATCAGACAAGAGATCTTTAACAATAGCAATATTAGGTTCTACTTTAACTTGCTCAGGAGGTGTATAAGTTCTAATATTGCTTTTACTTAACAACAGTTGAAGCTTTAGCATGATCCTTTACTCTAACAGGAAATGTGGTTTCTCAACATAAGAGATGGGAATAATAGAATCATTATAAGTGACAGTCTTTTCTTCAACTTTAATAGGTGCAGCTACTTTTACTTCTATGGGAGGATGATATTTAAACCACTTCGCCTTAGGAAGATCAACATAAGTAGCAAAAGATTCACAGAAAGAAGCTACTATCTCAGAGTCAAGTCCATATTTAGTGCTAAACTTACGGAAAATATCGGTATCCATAAAAGATTTAACACAATCAAACTTAGGCGTCATACCGACTCCTTACCTTCGTCGAGGTCCCAATCTTCAGAGTTGCGTTTAATTCTATCCAATAAGTTCCATTTAAATTCAATAGTCTTCATCATAAAAGAGCCAAGACAAGAAGTATCGAGCATGGTGCGATTGTTATCGAAAGCCGAGCATAAAAATTCGAAGAATTGTCACTCTTGAGAGCTCATGATTGGGGCATGAATATAACATTGATTTAAGCCTTCCCCAAGCTTGAGCGATGCTTTCTCCTTCGCGAGGCAAAAAATTATATATATAATTGCGATCACGATGAACAAGATGCATAGGGTAATACTTTTGATGAAATTCCAATTTCAATCTTTTATAGTTCCATGATCCCGTATCATCACATAGCCTATACCATGTCAATGCGTCTTGCTTCAAAGATAAAGGGAAGACCTTCTTCTTAACAACATCATCGGGTATACCGCAAGCTTAAATAATCCACAAACTTCATCCACATAGAGTAGATGTTCATCAGGATGCTTTGTTCCATCTCCGTAAAAGTATTAGCCAGCAGATTTCCATCATACCGAAGGAACTTCAAAAGGAGTTTCATTTTCAATAGGTTCAGTAGGTTGAGGAGCAACTCTTTGCTCTCTTGGACGGGTGAAGATACCCTAACAAGCCCCTCGAGAATTACTTTCCATAGTAACAAGTGGCAGAAAATTTCAGCGCACTATATAAATTTTTCCTTACCAAATTCCACTTACCAAAGGCGCTACACTCCTCGCAACGGCGCCGAAAAGAGTCTTGATGACCCACAAGTATAGGGGATCTCTCGTAGTCCTTCGATAAGTAAGAGTGTCGAACCCACCGAGGAGCGAATGAAATGATAAGCGGTTTTCAGCAAGGTATTATCTGCAAATCTTGAAATAAGTGGTAACAGATAGTTTTGTGATAAGATAAATTGTAACGAGCAACAAGTAACAAGAGTAAATAAAGTGCAGCAAGGTGGCCCAATCCTTCTTGTTGCAAAGGACAAGCCTGGACAAACTCTTATAATAGGAAAAGCGCTCCCGAGGACACATGGGATTATCGTCAAGCTAGTTTTCATCACGTTCATATGATCCGCGTTCGGTACTTTGATAATTTGATATGTGGGTGGACCAGTGCTTGGGTGCTGTTCTTACTTGAACAAGCATCCCACTTATGATTAACCTCTATTGCAAGCATCCGCAACTACAACAAAAGTATTAAGGTAAACCTAACCATAGCATGAAACGTATGTATCCGAAACACCCCCTTACGAAACAACGCATAAACTAGGGTTTAAGCTTCTGTCACTCTAGCAACCCATCATCTACTTATTACTTCTCAATGCCTTCCTCTAGGCCCAAATAATGGTGAAGTGTTATGTAGTCGACGTTCACATAACACCACTAGAGGCTAGACAACATACATCTCATCAAAATATCGAACGAATACCAAACATGACTACTAATAGCAAGACTTCTCCCGTGTCCTCAGGAACAAACGTAACTACTCACAAATCATATTCATGTTCATAATCAGAGGGGTAATAATGTGCATAAAGGATCTGAACATATGATCTTCCACCAAGTAAACCAACTAGCATCAACTACAAGGAGTAATCAACACTACTAGCAACCTACTAGCACCAATCCCGGACTTGGGGACAAGAATTGGATACAAGAGATGAACTAGGGTTTGGAGATGAGATGGTGCTGGTCAAGATGTTTATGGAGATTGCCCTCTCCCCATGAGAGGAGCGTTGGTGATGATGATGGCGGTGATTTCCCCTCCCGGAGAGAAGTGTCCCCGGCAGAACAGCTCCGCCGGAGCCCTAGGTTGGTTCCGCCAAGGTTCCGCCTCGTGGCGGCGGAGTTTCGTCCCGAAAGGTTGCTTCTGATTTTTTTTCTCATCGAAAGACTTCATATAGGAGAAGATGGGCATCGAAGAGCCACCAGGGGGCCACGAGGTAGGGGGCGCGCCCCCACCCTCGTGAGTAGGGTGTGGCCCCCCTGGCCTTCATTTTTGGCGACGATTTTTATTTATTTATTTTAAGATATTCCGTGAAGTTTCAGGACTTTTGGAGTTGCACAGAATATGTCTCCAATATTTGCTCTTTTTCCAGCCCAGAATTCCAGCTGCCGGCATTCTCCCTCTTCATGTAAACCTTGTAAAATAAGAGAGAATAGCCATAAGAAAAAGCCACTAACTCTCAATTTTTTAGTTCAAATAATTGTAAAATTTTAATACGAGATTAGGCTACTAGTAAAAAGAATTTCATTTTTTGAGAGGGACCCCCCCTAAGATTTGCCAGTGCCCACTAGCATCGAGCCGATCCATGGCACGGAGCAAAATGAGAGAAAGAAACTGAGAGTTTTAACATGTTGATGGCGGCAACCTAGAAGAAGCTCAAACTTGAAGAGAAGAGGACCAAGCTCAAAGATTAGGTTGAGATCGCGGCCACTTCAGAGGATTCGAAGACGTTGACCTTGAAGTTAGAGGAGTTGGATGATGATGCAAGAATGATCATGCAAGCCGTTCATCTAGGAATGTTAAAGCGCTTGAAAGAGCAGCTGGAGACAGCGAGGAGACGGCCGAAAAGGAAGCAAATGGCGAGGAGGAGCCACGACATAGTGAACAAGGATGCTCGGATAGCCGGTCTGGCAGGGCAAACAATCTCTCTCTCTCTTGCTCAGACTGTTGAACTAAGATATTTTTGTGATTGGACATGTAAAAACTATGAAATCAGCGTCTTTTTGACTGTCAACGGACACTATGCATTTGATTTTTAAATCGATCGGACCAGGGCGGACGTTTAGACGGATACCGTGTGGAAAAGGTAGCTGTGCGATGAAATGGACAGCCGACTTGCTACAGGTTTTACGAAGTTACTCGAGCTTATGTTGAGTGGCACGCCCCTACATCAGCGAGACAGCAACAGATAGCAAAGGTCAAGGCAGTTCATATTGTTTCCAAAAGAACAGTTCTTATGTGCGTTCACCAAGTCAGACGCCATCAAATTACAGCCGGAGATGTTCTGTAAGTTTGCCATTCCAACACCACAAACGTACAGAACATCATTGACCATCTAGATATTCTATTTTTGAAAAACGGCCATCTCGATTTATGACCGGGTCTCTATCTCAACTGCTGAGAACTTCGACATCAAGCAAGGAGTGAAATTCTACAGAAATACCAGACTATTTCAACACGGAAGACCACCGAAAGGTCGGTCCAGACAACATTCTAGCAGATGTTCAAACTTCAAGGATGACTAATATGGAAACGTTTAGATGTCTTTGTAGTAGCAACCGCCACAAGTTACATATAGAACAGCCGGTCCAAGAAAGGAGGATGTGAAGCATCGAAACAGGTTACATTCTACTTGCTCAAAGGAGAACCAAATATACATTGGATATCCTAAAGTCTGGATACATTTGCTGAAGGCCGGGAATACCACAAAATCCATCTGCATCAGTGAAGGACTAGTTAAAGATGAATCTCAAATTTCTCTCTGATTAGAAAATTACAGTCACGGAAATGCGATGAAAGTAGAACAAATGAGTAATGAGTAATGAGTAATGACACACCAATCTTGAAGTGTAAAATAAGCACACTATTACGAATCTGTTCACATCGGCTTTGGTTCTCTATCGAAGTATAATATACAATATTGACATCTACATCTAGTCTGGAAGTCAGATTGTTGTTTGTCTGTTCCTGAATAATTAGAAAGCCATTTAAACACCTGGCCGCAACTTCTGCCACCATGAAACTAGCGCAGGTTAGGGAAGCTTCTAGCGTTGTAATCAATTTATCTAGCTAACAAACTAATGGACCATTTTTGCCATGGGCACATTGGAATTCATCAGCTTGCGGGAGAAAAAGCACAGTTCAGAAATTCCATCACCAATTGGAAAAGGCATATGTATGAATGTATCATATGTTCACATGTCCGATCATGAATGGCGTGCTATCAAGCTTTACTATAATCGATCCATGAGCACTAACTAGTATCAATGAAGCAAACATTAGAGAAAAAAACACTGAAAAAATCTAAGCACACAGTGGATTGTGTATCAACATATTTAGGCAGGCATCATTAGTCGAGTCATGTCCAGATGTTTGTAATACCTTAGAAAAATCAATCAGACCAGGGCACAGTTCATCGAGTAACAACCCTAATATGGTTGAATCAAAAGTGTCCAAGTTGCCTTAACTTCACAGAGTTAGTGAGTTGCAATGCAGGAATTTGCCGAATATTATCTAAGTTCCAGTGTAGCACGCTCCAACATTATTTAGCGATGTCTACTCCTTTAAGCACATCAACGCACACAAACAAGAAAAATCTTATGATTCAAGTGCACAAGTAAATCTATTCTTGAATTAGCATTGAGCTAATCAACCACATGTCCTTGTAAACGCATTGTCTAAGTCAACTTATAATGCGTTGAGTCGTGTTCAATAACTCACCACAAACTAGGATGATTCTACTCTTCCTTGATGCGCTTCTCAACCTCCTCCAGTGCCTTAATGTCCTTGTTGAACTTGCAAATGCGATAGATGGACCTATCCCGAAGTAAAACATCAAATAAAGGATTGAATACAAAATCTTCATAGACATTATTTAATCAGACCCTGCAGAGAAGTTTACTTACCAATAAAGGATAAATACTGAAACACAAAGGATGACATTCCTCTGGGACTTGAAAATCTGCACAAGAAACAACTAAAAGTGAAACGGGGGAAATAAAGCAACAATAGAGCACAATTTTCTTTGTGTAAACGGCTGAAAGCTGTACAGTTGGCTGATGGGTCAGCTTAATTACACTCTTCTATCAAGGAAGAAAAAGATGCCCATAAAAAAATTGACGCTTTTCATTCTTGAATATGATAGCAAATCTATGCCACAAGTGAAAATAATAAACTATGTGGACAAATTGATTATACACATGCTGCAGAGATGAAGGATTTAAGAAAATACTATAATTAGAAGGTAGGATGCAAGTTCTAAGTCAGCTATCTGTCGAGTTTGTACGTGCAATTAGTATCTAACCAACCGGCAAATTAAGAAGGGTGTCTATAATTTTTCTTGACATAAGAGATTGAAATTCCTCGAACCTCAATATAACAGAATAGCTAAAGGATTGCCAGTTTCCGAGTGAGCAGACAAAAATAACAAGAGCATGCTCTGCTGATTTTGCACAATCCAGCTGCAAATGGATATCTTCGATTTGGGTACAAACATGGTAGGAACAATATATAGAACTGAAACCCACATTGGCAAATAGTAGCTGAAGCTTCCACTAATTTACCAGGTCAGATCGTCACCCTCTTATCTTCACCCACACCCAGCTACTTCAAACTAGAATGCAAATAGGTGATGTGTTAAGATGATAAGATCAGAACACATCCATTTTCTCTTTTCAATTGCAAAATTCTATAGTAATGACCTCTAAGTTCAGGACATTTTAGTAACAACAGAATCTCCATGTCATATTATATAAAGCCTTTAAAATAGGAAAAAATGTCAAAATGAAGTGGTGGTGATACATCATATCAAATTGAAGACCAGATCACCACTAAACCTCCGTGGAAACAGCTACGATCTGGCTTTCAAACCACATCATGTGCCCAGTCTAGCTACAATTCACAATCCAGCTATAAGTCAAGGCAGATGGCAGATGGCAACTGGTGCTTTTTCGTCCCCTTCCAGACCGAAGACGTGTACTCTACCACTCTACAGCAACAGTTACCGATTCCCCCTAGGAACTGTACTTACTGAACCAAACGGTAGAAAACCCTAGAAATACACCGACAAATTCGAGCACGTAAGGTCTCAATTCACTCACGGATTTCTCGAAGCGGACACGCTCCTCGGAGGTGCACATCTCTCCCGTGCAAATCAGCCTGTGCTCGTTCTTCCAGTAGATATCTACACATCAGAGGGGAAAAAAACGCAAATCAATCGTCAGAGACTGAACCGAGGAGAAGCTTCGCACGCGTCAGTTTCCGCTGCAAGGCCGAGGCCCCGCACGCACGCACCAAGTAGCTGGAAGGCGGCGAAGGGGAGCACCGCGGCCATGGGCTGCAGAAGCATGGAGGTGAGCCCGACGATCTGTGCCCGCACGGCCCGCGGCGCCGGGAGCGTGAGCAGCGCGGCCACCGCCGCCTCCGCCCCCACCACGCACGTCAGGAGCATCCACTGCAGCCCCATCGGAATCCCTCTCTTGCTGGATCGATCGAAGCGGAAGAAGCTGCTCGCGCGGCTGGAAGGGGGGGCTCGGTTTCTCCGATCTGTGTAGTCCTGGGAAATGAGTGCGTGTCTCTGGTGCCTGGTCTCTACGGGGCGGATGGACAGGTGGATAAAAGTCGCGTCGGTCTCCTTCCTTCCTTCGCCTCGGCGATTTGCTTCGTCGGCAAGCGATTCGATCCGGTCGCTTTCTGGGCCTTGTGATGGTTCCATATTTAGGCCGAGAGCCCTTTTGGCAATCGGTCGGGATTTAACAAATGCCCAGATAGTCCTAAAATAAACGGGCTGCACTCGCGAACTGCCTCTTGCGACGGAACCTCCTATCTGCCGCTCGGGATCGAACACGGAAACCCCTCCCTATATAACGCTGTAGCCAGCCGCCACACATAATGCCTGTTAATGACTAATAGGCGCCGCAATTTTTTTAATAAATAATTACAACAGCATATCCGAATATTTTTCCAAAAAAATTGAACACTTCTTTAACATTCTGGTCTTTTTGGCAAACGTGAACAATTTTAGAAAATTTGAACAATTGATTTTGTGGACAATTTTGAAAAGTGAATAAAGTTCTGAAATTCCATTTATTTTCAATTTACGAACACTTAAAAAATGTGAATACATTTTGAAAACATGACCAAAATTTTGAATTTCTGTAGAAAAACATGACAAATTTATAAATTCTGGACAGTTTTTAAAAAGTGAAAAAATTCTATAAACATGAACAAAATATAGAAATACCAAACATTTTTAAAAGTGAACAAATTTTGAAAAATGAGAACAAAATTTGAAGTTCTATAGAAAAAACATGCGTAGTTTTTTTAATGTAAACAAATTTCAATATTCCAATTTTTTTGGTAAAAGTGAACAATTTTCGAAAAACATTGACAAGATATTGAAATTCTGGACAAATTTTAAAAGCATGAACAAAATTTGAAAACTTGAACAATTTTTGAAAATGTGAACAAAATTCATAAATTCTATACAAAACGTGAATGAATTTCGAATTTCTAAACATTTTTGGAAAATACGAACAGTTTTTTTAAATTGAACATATTGTAAAAACATGAGCAAAATATTGAAATTCCAAACATTTTTTTAAATGTGAAAAAAATATATCCAGTTTTTTTAAGTGAACAAAATTTGAAAGTATGAACTTTTTATGAATTCTTTGAAATTATGAAAAACAAAAAGAATGAAACAAAAAAAGGGTCAGGAAAAAGAAAAAAAGAAAAAGGAAAAAGAAAAAATCCGGTTTAGGAACCTTCTAGAAGGTTCCCAAGAAAGATAGAAATAGTGTAAAAAAAAGCTTCGGTAGCAGTTGAGCCGTCCCACTTCGTCGTTCGCTCCTGCAACTCTGTGCGAGGTGTCGACATTACGACGCAGTGAGCGGCATATAAGGTTTTCGTCTTGCGACCTCCTCCTATTTGCCACCCGAAGACGGCAAATAGTGGAGGCGACTCACATGGCTCAAATGAAATGGGCTAGCCCAGTAGCATTCAGTGTCGCGGACGGAAGAAATGGTGGAACACATGTGTGCAAACCAGGAGATGAGTGCTAAGAATTGGTTGTTTTCGATGCATGATACTCTTACTCAGGAGCATTTGACAAAGATGGCAGTGGCGGTGTGGGCAATATGGAGAGCAAGAAGAAAGGCTATTCATGAGAACATATTTCAGTGTCCCTTATCAACACATTGTTTCATCAACACCTACCTGGTTGACATCGAGGTGTTAGCTAAATCAAACAGTGGTCAGAACCGAAACGTTGTATCAAGACCGACAACTTGGTTAGCTCCCACAACGGAACATGTAAAATTCAATACTAATGATGCGGTAATGAGGAACGGGAGTTATGGGGTTGTTGCTGCTATGAGCCAAGACTCAGTAGGGGCTTTCTTAGGTGCGTCAGGTATCACTTTCAGAAATTTGTCAAATCTAGAAACTCTTGAAGCAGTGGGAGTTAGAGAGGCTTCAACATTGGCGGGAGATTTATATATAAAGAAATTAAAGTGGCTAAGCTAGCCTAACTACCGTGTGTTTGACGCTGTAGCGGTGCTTCCTCTTTAATTAACACATGTAATTGGTTTTTCCCTAGTTTGTTGCCGGTTCTTCTCTGGGTTTATTGTCTAGATCGGTATGATGGTACACCTCCCACGTGTTTCTATGTTGTTTAGTTATTTCCTCGGTCCGATTCACTGCTTGACTCAGCCTATTAGAAGTTCCACCACTTTGACCGGAGCTTCTTTCTCTTTCTACTTCATTATCTCAAGATCCCATTTGCCAAGCCTCCCTATTTCCTCCCAGCCTTCACCGTGCCTCTTCGCCCTCCCCTCTCCTGTTTCTTCTTGGCTATGCCCCCTCCATCCCAGGTCATGGTAGTCGTGGTCCGTTGTTTTCTCTCTTCGTACTCAACCTCCTTCTTTGCTTGGCCACGGGGACCGAACCAAACCCTAGGTCTGGTCTTCTGCTTGGCCGGGTTCGACGGAGGCGGCCACGCTCCAGCTTGGGATGACGACCTTCTGGTGCTGCTTCCTTGGAAAGCAACGCTTACCTCTCTCTCTTTATACTCACACCTACATCCATGGCGCCCTCTCACTCAACCTCTCCCCTATGGGAGACGCACAACAGCGACGGCGGCAAATGGAGCAACACCATGATGTCATGTCCCCCATCCTCTTCCTAGGGAAGATGTGTATTAATGGCTGCTACATAGCGACTGTTGTGGCCAACATCCTCTCACCCATGTCCTCTCCTGCTTGATGCCTATGGCTACTGGGTTTTGCTGTCTCAAACGTTGCCATGGCACCCATCGTCTGTATATGGCCTTGCTGGTGCTATGACTCCTGGTTGCTTTGGTCATGGTTTTTCAACCGCCTATTTGGCTCGGTGTTGCGGCTGCTCGCCATGCCGTCGCAAGGCAATCACGTAGTGTCCGTACAAGTGTTAGCACTGATCTTGATATTTTGCATTACATGTTTAGTTTGGAGTTTTGCATATAGTTTAGATGGTCTAGAGAAGTGTACATAGGCCCATGGTGCTTCAATTGTGCGCGTGAAGAAGGCGAGATGCCCCGTTGTTGTGTGATGCAGCGAGCACAACGAGATGCCGAAGATGCCATTTGATCCGGCGACGCCATGACAAGCGACCAGACACGACAGACGCTGGTGCGTGACTGGTTGAGGTATAAGTTAAGCCGGGTGATCTGGCAAGGTCTGGTCCATTTGTGTTGATATCCTTGCATGCGTTGGGTTGGAGTCAATCTAGAAGAATAGATATGGTAGGGGTGAGAGAATCCGTTAGTTGGTTAGCTAGTTACATGCACACATGAGTTGTTAGCCGGTGGTGCATGCATGTCCTAGAGAGATTCTAGGAGAGATGGCGTTGTGTGGGCGTTGGCTATGTAAGTGTTGGACGTGGTCGCGCTTGTAGCTAGTGTTGGAAAACATTACATGGAAAACAAAAAAAATTTCTACCACATGCAATGATCTATCCATGAAGATGCATAGCAACGAGGGAAGAGTGTGTCTACGTACCCTCATAGACCGTAAGCGGAAGCGTTTCTCAACGCGGTCGATGTAGTCGAACTACTTCGCGCTTCAACCGATTAAGTACCGAATGCACGACACCTCCGCGTTATGCACACGTTCAGCTCGGTGACGTCTCTCGCCTTCTTGATCCAGCAAGACGCCGAGGCTCTCCGTTAGCACGACGGCGTGGTGACAGTGATGGTGAGGTGAATCTCGTAGGGCTTCGCCTAAGCACTACGAAAATATGACCGAGGGTGTAAACGATGGAGGCGGGGCGCCGCACACGGCTAGGCAATTGTCTGGTGTGTGATAGGCGCCCCCTCCTCATATATATAGATGGGAGGGAGAGGGGAGAGTCTAAGGGGCGCCCCAAGTAGGTCCGAATCCTACTTGCGCTCCTGCCCTTGGCCGCCCCCCTGCCATGTTTGTCAGAGGGGGAAGGAAAGAGGGGGGAGGGAAGGAAGTGGGGATCCTAATCCACACTTACCTTTTCATTCTCCCCTTTCCTTCTCCTCCTTAGGCCGACCCATATGGGGGGTGCACCAGCCCCTTGTGCCTGGTGCGTTTCCCCTCTTGGCCCATAAGGCCCATATCTTTTGTCGGGGGTGTCCGAAACCCCTTCCGGTGACCCGATAAGTACCTGGTACCCCTCAAAACACTTCCGGTGTCCAAATACCATCGTCTTATATATAAATATTTACCCCTCGACCATTTAGAGACTCCTCATCATGTCCATGATCTCATCCGGGACTCCGAACAACATTCGTTCACCAAAACACATAACTGATATAATACTATATCGTCATCGAACATTAAGCGTGCAGACCCTACGAGTTCGAGAACTATGTAGACATGACTGAGACAACTCTCCGGTCAATAACCAATAGCGGAACATGGATGCCCATATTGGCTCCTACATATTCTACTAAGATATTTATCGGTCGAACCGTTATGACAACATACGTAATTCTCTTTGTCCATCAGTATGTTACTTGCCCGAGATTCGATCATCGGTATCTTCATACCTAGTTCAATCTCATTACCGACAAGTCTCTTTACTCGTTCTGTAATACATCACCTCGTGACTAACTCCTTAGTCGTTTGCTTGCAAGCTTATGATGTGTATTATCGAGAGGGCCCAGAGATACCTCTCCGATACTTGGAGTGACAAATCCTAATCTTGATATATGCCGACTCAACAAACACCTTCGGAGATACCTGTAGAGCATCTTTATAATTACCCAGTTACATTGATGTTTGATAGCACACAAGGTATTCCTCCGATATTCGAGAATTGCATAATCTCATAGTCTAAGGAATATGTATTTGACATGAAGAAAGCAATAACAATAAATCAAACAATCATTATGCTAAGCTAACGGATGGGTCTTGTCCATCACATCATTCTCCTAATGACATGATCCTGAAAGTGCGTTATATCGACTAGAGGGGGGTGAATAGGCGATTTTTATGAATTCTTCACTGAGGAATTTGCCGGTGAGGAAATTCCTTAGCGAAGAACTACTTGCAGTGGAATAAGTACTCAGAAGTAAGCATAACAGAATATAGACATAGTCATCATGATGAAATAAAGACAAGCACAGAGTACAGAAAGCGTAATCAGGATAACACAAGATGAAGACAAACAGATCAAGAAATTGAACTGAGGAAATTGAGAAAGTCTTCACCAAAGTCTTCAAACACAGATATGATGAAACACTCAACACAAGAATGAGGAAATGAAAGAGTTGAGGAAATAGAACCATAAGGTTGGTGAAGACAATGATTTGGTAGACCAGTTCCAACTGATGTCTCGGTTGTACGTCTGTTGGAGCGGCCGAGTATTTAAACTCGAGGACACACAGCCCGGACACCCGATCCATCGAGCACGCAGCTCATGACACCAAGTCCTCACCGTATTCTCCTTGAACTAAGGTCACACAGACCTCGTCCAATCACTCGTGGTAAGTCTTCAGGCGACTTCCAAACCTTCACAGACTCGGTCACTCGGCGATCCATAATTCCTCTTGGATGCTCTAGACCATGATGCCTAACCGTCTGAAAGAAGCACAGTCTTCAAAGGTAACAAGCTTCGGATCCACGCAGGATCAATCTCTTCAGTGATGCTCAATCACTTTGGGTTTGTAGGTGTTTGGGTTTGGGTATTTCCTCACTCGATGATTTTCGCTCAAAGTCCTCGAAGGATGGGATGCTCTCAAATGACAAGTGTCGGCTTTCTCTCGGAGCAGCCAACCAGCTAGTGGTTGTAGGGGCGGCTATTTATAGCCTAGGAGCAGCCCGACATGATAAGACATAAATGCCCTTCAATGATATGACCGTTAGGTAGATAAGATATTTTGGGACAATCGCGCCAAGAAGACAACAACGGTCGGAAATTTGACTCTCAAATTCCTCGTGGCTATCATGTTCTCATGTAGCAATCCGACCGGCGAATTCCTAACTCCTCGGTCGTAACAAATTCCTCGGCGACTGTAAGAACTTCGCTCACATCAAGAAATTGACTGATCTGTATGAGATTTCCAAAGGCTTCAATCAAGGGATTGGTAGGTGTAGGATTTTGAGTTGAGCATCACATGGAATTTTTTCCTTAGTATTTCCTCGACCCCCTTTAATAGTACGGTGTTTCCTATGACTCAAGAAAGAGAAAACGAAACAACGAAAACAAAAGTCTTCACGCTTCATGTTCCTCAAATGAATACTAAGTCTTCAAGGTCACACCAATTTCTTCACTTTCAAAGTCTTCGAAGTCTTCGAATATCAAAGTCTTCATCAAGAACTTCATTTTAGGGTCAACCTTCTCTGTAAATATCAAACTCCTCATAGACTTATAGACCTGTGTACACTCATAAACACATTAGTCCCTTAACCTATAAGTCTTCAATACACCAAAATCACTAAGGGGCACTAGATGCACTTACAATCTCCCCCTTTTTGGTGATTGATGACAATATAGGTTAAGTTTTCAACGGGGATAAACATATGAAGTGTAAATACTGATATTGAGGAATTTGATTGCAAGATATAGAATAACTCCCCCTGAAGATGTGCATAGTGAGGAATTTTCTTTTGAGGCAATGCACATTTGAAGAGTTGAATTGTCACGCCCAATATGCGACCCTATCCAAAAGGAACTCGAAGGTCCCACCAAGGATAGACCCGCATATTGAAACGCTTTTGCAAGGTGGATATCATTACATCAACATTACATAATAGATGGGGATACATACATACGGCACAAATGCCACAAGAATACATCAACATCATATACAAGAGATCAACATCCGATTACGGATGAAACCATTGTTGAGGAAATCGTTAACTGGTAGCTGCTCGGTTGGCTAGAGAGTAGGGGATTAATCGGCTAATCGGCAAGTTAATCGGCCATTTAACCAATTAATCGGACGATTTTTCGGTTTATTGGCTACTCGGTGACCCTATGAGTAGGGATTAATCGACAAGTTAACTGGTTAATCGGATGAATTCTTGAACAGGGGATGAAACATAAACAGAAACTCAAACGACATCCACCCTGCTAGCCTAGGCGGCCGACCTGGAACCTATCCCCTGATCGAAGAAGAAGCAGAAGAAGAACTCCAATACAAGCAAACATCGCTCTCGCGTCATGATCATCACAAACCTGTACCGCAATCGCGTAGTAATCAGGAGCCACGAGGACTCAAAGAATCCCATTACCATGGGTATCAAGACTAGCAAAGCTTAATGGGAAAGGAAGGGGTAAAGTGGTGAGGTTGCAGCAGCGCTAAGCATATATGGTGGCTAACATACGCAAATGAGAGCGAGAAGAGAAACAAAGGAACGGTCGTCAACTAGTAATGATCAAGAAGTGATCCTGAACTCCTACTTACGCCGACATAACCCGAAACCGTGTTCTCCTCTCGATCAACCCCAAAAGAGACACTCACGGTTACACACACGGTTGGTGTATTTTAGAAGAGTTTTGCTTCAAGTTTACTACAACCGGATATTAACAAATTCCCATCTGCCACATAACCGCAGCACGGCTCGAAAGTTTATACCTGCAGGGTGTCCCAACTTAGCCCATGATAAGCTCTCGCGATCAACGAAGGATATTCTTCTCCCGGAAGACCCGATCAGTCTCTAATCCTGCTACAAGACATTTCGACAACAATAAAACAAGACCAGCAAAGCCGCCGGGATGAGCCGACAAATCCCGATAGGAGCTGCACATATCTCATTCTCGTGGCACACCGGATGAGCGAAGCGTCTGAACCGACGAACCTGTTGCCAAGGAATGATCCCAAGACGGTGCTCTAGTTTGGACCAACACTCGGAGGAGCACCGCCCGGGGGTAAATAAAGATGACCCTCAGTTCCGAAACCCAAGGGAAAAAGGGCTAGGTGAGGCAAATGGTAAAACCAATGTTGGGCCTTGGCCGAGGAGTCTTATTTAAAGCGAACTGTCAAGGGGTCCCATAAATCACCCGACCGCGTTAGGGACGCAAAATCCGGGAACATAATACCGATATGACGGAAACTAGGCGGCAAGAGTGGAACAAAACACTGCATAAGGCCGAGCCTTCCACCCTTTACCAAGTATATAGATGCATTAATTAAATAAGATATATTGTGATATCCCAACAAGTAAACATGTTCCAACAAGGAACAACATCTCCATGTTCCAACAAGGAACAAACTTCATCTTCACCGCAACTAACAACGCTATAAGAGGGCTGAGCAAAGCGGTAACATAGCCAAACAACGGTTTGCTAGGAAGGGTGCAAAAGGTTAGAGGCTGACATGGCAATTTGGGAGGCTTGAGGAACAAGTGATAGGTAGCGCATCATAGCGATAGAACGAAACAACTAGCATAGCAATGATAGTAGTGAGATCCAGGGTAGCGGTCATCTTGCCTGAAATCCCGCTAGGAAGAAGAACGAGTCCATGAAGAAGACGAATGGATGAAGCCGAACCAAGCGTAGACGAACGAATCCTCACGATCGCAACGAAACAGGAACTAACAAGAAGAAGCACACAACAAGGTAAACACACCACACATGAACAAGGCATGATGCACAAACAAGCATGATGCATGACAAAGCTAGATGAGGCTACTCATGACAAGAGATGATGCAAACAAGAGCAACACACCAAGGCAAGTTTAAATGAGGCCGGGAACAACATATAACAATTCCGGTAAGTCCTCATATGCAAATTTCAAAATTGGTCCCGATCTGAATAAACCTTATGTTCAAGTTGTTAAATAGCAAGTTAAGATGCACCAAGATGATCTACACGAAATTCTAGTCAAGTTACATATAAAGTTCATTAGATTCGGAGCTACGGCCTAGAAGATATGAGCAAAACAAGTTAAACATGGCATTGATGCAAAATGCATACAACTATCAAGCAAACACCTCAAAACAAGGATGCAACATGATAATATGAAACTACATGCAAAATCAAGCAAGTTTCATATAGAGCACACTCAAAACGGAGCAACGGTGCAACACATACACACCATACAAGTCATGACAACAATCTGTCCAAAACAGCAACTAGGCATATTGCAAGCACCAAAACAACATGCTACAGCACCCCAACATGAGAACAAAAGGCATGGGCACAATGTACAGGTAAAGCATGACAAAACATGAACACTGAGCTATCTCCAGAAATCACTAGAACATGCTCAAAATGACATGGCAAGATTGCAAATAATAATAGTTTCAGACTTTAGCAGAAATAACATCAGGTTGCAATGTTTAGAGCTATCAAACAACATGCTACAGGAACTTAACATGGCAAACAAAGGCATGGCATGAAGCTACTAATTGCATAGAACAAAAGTCCCATACTGACCATAAGCCAAAAAGGATCAGAAAATATGATGGCACCCATGTAAACATGGCAAGTTATATTACAGATTCATACATGGCAGGAACAACAATAAGTAGGCATGTTGGTGAGCTTGAACCACTCACCACAGAGCAATATATGGCATGGCAAGGCAACCAATAGTAAGAAGACATGTTTATGAAGCTAAGCATGGCAAGAGCAAATTCATAGAGTGCATGGATCACTAACAACAACCTTGGCGAAATTAAATAACATGTAAACAACCTGCCAGGAAACATTTTATAGCAAAAGTAGAGCTCGATTGACTCAAGCTATGGCACTCCATAATTGCAAACAAGGGCATGGATGGATAGAGAATAACCATATGTTCAAAACATCCTTATGAAGTATCTCAAAATATGCATGGATCTCTCTAGCATCAAGTTAACATGGCATAAAAATATCAAGTAATGTGGGCTGAAATCAGCAACATTATGAAGCCTAGTTTGCATGCTTGTGCTAGTCACCACAGAGATCACAAAAATACATGGCATACACCCCTGTAAAGATGGCATGGCATATTACAAAACACATGTAGGACTCAAGTTCATAGGGTGCACACATCAATCATGGCAAAAATGACAAAAGTGCAAGTTCTGATAAAAATCTGAAACTAACATCACATAGCCCTCTTTTAACAGCATTTCGGGCATTAAGACGAGCTCAAATGAAAATGATGCAATGAGATGAAATGATGTACTCGTCGAGACGAACAATTTGACATATTATGCGCATGAAACGGAGCAATATGCAGAGAGTTATGGCACGATGAACATGCAATAAAATAATCACAGATAAATTGACTTAGAGGAAATCGGGGGGAAGAAGAAAGTCAACCGAGGCGCGCGGATCGAGGAGGGCGGCGGCTCTCGCCGGAGATGGCGCACGCGACGGCCGGAGAAGGCTCGGGGAAGGTCGCCAGGTCGGGGCGGCGGAGAGGATGCCGTGAGGGGCCGGGCGAGAGAGGCGCTACGGGCGCGGCGGCTGGCGAGGCGGGCGGCGGGCCGGTGGTGGCGGGGGGCGACGGCGGCGGGCGGCGACGGGCGAAGCGCGAGTCGGCACTGGCGGCGGCGCGCCCGGCGGCCGGATTCGGGCGGGAGGAGGAGGCGGGACGAGGGCGGCGGCGGGCTGGCTCAAGGGGGGACGCCGGATGGGCTGGGGGCGGAGGCGGGCGGCCTGGCTGGCTGGCGGGCGGGCGCTGGGCCACGTGGCGCGGCGATATAGGGCGAGGAGCGGCGGCGCGGGGTGGAGCGGACATGTCCGGGCGGCGGGGTTTTTGTCCGGTGGCGCGGAGAGGAAGTAGACTAGGGTTTGCACCGTGAATTTCGGGGGAGAAGACATATTTATAGATAGAGGGAGCTAGGAGAGTCCAAATGAGGTGCGGTTTTCGGCCACGCGATCGTGATCGAACGACCGAGAGCATTGAGGGGGTTAGGATGGGTTTTGGGCCACTTTGGAAGGGGTGTTGGGCTGCAAAGAGAAGGAGGCTTTTGCGGTTACCCGATTAACCGTTGGAGTACCAAACGACCTCCAAATGGCACGAAACTTGACAGGCGGTCTACCAGTGCTATACCAAGGCCGCTTGGAAAACCTCGGGCCATTCCGAGAAAGTTTAACACCCGCACATGAAAAGAGGTAAAAGGGGGCGCCGGGAGACATAGGAGTGCCGGATTGCAAAACGGACAACGGGGAAAATGCTCGGATGCATGAGACGAACACGTATGCCAAATGAGATGCACATGATGACATGATAAAATGCATATGATGACATGGCAAAGTGCAACACGCGAGCAAATGACATGGCAAGGACGGCGAATAACTGGCAGACACCTGGCGCATCGAATCCGAGGCGTTACATGAATCATGGAGATCTCCCCCTGTATCTTGTAATTCATACACGCATTTTACATATAATATGAAGAATTTGAAATGCATGATGAAATATGGTGATCGATGTAATTCAGCATGCGGTATTAACATATAACAAAGAATAAGCATGCAGAGGAACACATCAAAAGTATCAGAGCACCATCGGGTTTAAGATTACAACTCGATCCAATAAAAGTTTCAGAAGAGCGAGAGTTGTAACTTAGCGTAAAACGCCCATATAATAGACCCGCTTGAAGACTAACTCAAATTTCTCCCCTTTGTCATCGAATGACCAAAAGGATCGGCCGAGGACCGACGCTCAAGAATATCAAGTTGATGGAGGAGCACCAGCGTTGTCGGGGTCGGTTGTCGTAGTAGGGCCTGCCGCAGTGTCGTCCAAGTATTCATTTTCATCAGTGTAGCGCGATGAAGAATAGGAGCTGGCCACCAAGGAAGGAACCTTGACCTTCTTGAATTTCTTCTATGGAGGTGCGATCACCAAATTCTTCCTTGAGACCCATTTTCTTCGATCTTCTGCAACAGAGACATGAGATAGAACATCCTGTGCGGTTGAAGGTTTCATGGAGGTAATATTGGTTTTTCTTCATTGCATTGTGTGTTGAGGTCATGTTGTGAAGAATTGAACCAAACTGACCCTTGACCCATTTATGATTGCGATCAACTTTCGATGAAGACCGAGGCGTAACTCACGATCACCATCACCACGGTGCTGTGGCTTGAGGATTTTGCTTGGCAGAGTTGTTGGCGGCAGAGCCATGTGTGGCGGAGTCATCATTGGTGGAGTAGGATGCAGCCTTGCGAAATTGACCATCCAATGGACGAATGCCTTCATCTATCACAACAATTGCCTTGCCTTTGTCATCAGCTGAGGAAAATGTCCGTTTGAGGACTTCAATTGGAGGCAAGTAGCTGCAGTGGTTCAGAGTATCAACCTTGTAATTGAGTGAAGACCTTGTCCTGATGAACCTCATAATCCATGGTGCATAAGGCTTCAGCTCAAATGGTGACATAGCAATATTCGCCAGAGTCCTCATGAAGAAATCATGGAAGTTGACGGGAACGCCATGAATGATATTGAAAAGCATGTTCTTCATGATGCCAACGACTTCTTCATCATTTGAGTCGTGGCCTTTGATAGGACTCATTGTCTTCGCTGAAATGCGATAGACAGTCCGAGGCACATACAAGAATTCCTTGACGAGGAATTTGGTTCGAGGGCCTGCCCTCGCTTCAAGGCTTCATCATCACTTGCATGTAATGATTTGTAAGCTCAGTTCATTGTAGATGCAATGAGCACCATCAAGGGAGGATCGAGTGGGAGGGCACGAAGCAATTCAGTTCTTGGTGCCTTGTAGTGAGTATTTTCGACATCCACCCAGCACCCATGAGTTCACATCTTCGAATTTCCTGTGATGTGCAGCCACATTGAATTGAAGAATGAGTTCTTCATTCCAATCACATATGTCGCTGCAGAAATTCAGCAATCCAAAGATCGTGAAGAACGCCGAGGACGGCTCAAGCCCGGCAGCGATTCCATGTCCACGTGAGGAATGTGTGCATGATCAAGACTTTGTCTTTGTCGAATAGCATGAGGAATAAAAGTTGGCTTGACTAGCAGTCCGTAAACGCCTCTTCCTTATGCGAGCAGAATCATAAGAGTTGTAATCAGTGAAGAAAACATGCTCGCCAAAGAAGTCTTCAGCCTTGAACTTTTGCTTGCGCGAGAATGGATCCTTTGGTTTTGGCAGAGGAGTGTCAGTGAGTTGCATCACTACCTCAGGAATCGCAATCTAAGGTTCTTCAGGCTGAGGAATTTCTGGTTCCTCTTCATTTGCAGTCTGTGTGTTCAAAGGATAATCATCAGCAGGTTCTTCAGCACTAGTGGCTGGAATTTCTTCATGCACAGACGAGGTGGGGTGAATTTCTTCAGAGCCCATTTGAACTGTTGGTGCAGGGGACTGAGGAATTTGTTGTATTGGGGTGAAGAGTGGAGAATTGGGGTGCAGACTTTCCCAAAAGTCATCATTCATCACCGGCGTAGTGCATCCAATATCCACGCCTTCATCTTCAATTTCTTCAACGCCACCTCTTCACCGTGAACCGAGGCATTGGCAAGGAAACAACAGTGGTGAAGGGATCGCATCCACTTCAATTTCTTCATCAATCTGCTCGACGAAGCACCGTAATGATTTTGTTCATCGATCCGCTTAGGGATCACATATTCTTCACCAAAAGGAACAAGGTCCTTTGATGGCATGGTGGAAATCGGAACAACATCAATCGGATTTTCAAACGAGCTTGTCATAGGCTTCATCTTCTTTGAGTCAAGATTCAAGCAGGTGATGCTTTCCTTTTCTTCACTGCAGCTCGCTCGCAGCCTTGGTCTTCTTCACATCTGATGCGATGGAAGGATAGGAGTTGGTGTAGGCGCGGAGGAGCCGAGGAATCTGTTTGAATTTCCTCAGCGAATCGATGCAATTGCTTCTTCGACTTCTTCGCTTTTCAGCGCACCACAAGTGGATGCCCCGCAATTTCTTCAATGGCCGGAATGGAGTCATCAGCCTCGAACTAGCATTTTCTTCAAGAGGTTGAAAATCATCGGCGATCTTGGCATGTTCTTCGATCGGCCGAGCAGAGGCTCCACTGAGGAACTTCTTGTTGCGTTGGAGCTGCAACATTGGTGAACTTCTTAGTCAGGTTGACAAATCTGACTTTGGCTCCTTGCCAATCAGCATAATAAGCATCAAGTCACCGGCGAGGGCTTTGATTTCAGATCGATCTTGATGAGTTCATCGCTTGTCATTTTGACAACGCTTTTCCTCGTGAACTTCTCTTTCCTGAATCGAGCCTTCTTGATCTCGCTTAGCCTTCTCAAATTTCCATTTCTCTTCGTGATGAAATGGGTCAAGATGTGACTTTGGCCAGAGTCAAATGAAAATCAGGCATAGGGGTGATGGATCCTTGTGCCGTAGATCAATGTAATCGAGGATCGCCCTTGGATCCAAAAGCAGTGGCACAGGTGTGCCTTTGGCTCTAGCGGCCCTTTCTTATCTCTCTCTGATGATTTCTGCAAGTTCATCATCATCAGCTTCATCGTCAGATGGCACTTGGAAGGCAACCTGTTTCTTCTTCGGACTTGGCCGAGGACCTCGACCAACCGTTGCCTTTGTCTTCAGTAGAGTGGGGCCTGATGAAGATTTTGGTGCAGCTGAGGAACTCGCTGAGACACCAGAGGCAATAGAGATGCCTGCAGTCCTTTGGCACGTGGCCAGATGTACAGTCTTGAGGACTTTGCCGAGCAGCTGAGGACTTTGGAGGAGGAGCTGAGGATTTTGGAGGAGCAGGAGCAGCATGAGGAACTGGCCGTGAGGGCTTTGAAGAATCCGGCCGTGAGGGCATTGCTGAGGAACTTGGCCGTGAGGGCACAGTTGGTGAAGCACTTGGCTTGTGAGCGGGCTTCTTTGCCATTGATTTTCTAGGCTTGACAGAGGCCTCAGTGGCAGCAGCAGTAGCAGAGTCTTCATTGAATTTCCTCACTGCTTTTTTGGCTTGTCTCGCCAACTTGGCTTGGCGTTTGGCCCATTCTTCAGGAAAATCCTCACCACGCTTGATGCTGGTGGGGTCAGCTTCTTAGCCAGGTGCCAATGGAGCTCTTGGGCATGGAGGATTTAGTGTGAATTTCTTCATATACTTTGGAGTAACATACCTGTACTCCATCCATTCTCTTGCCCTCCTCTGTATGCGCACCTTGCGCTGATTTCGTTCTCCTTTCCGAACTTGGCCTCATCAGGTGTGCAATAGTCAGCATAGATGTCCTCAGGTATTTCAAAAGCAGTCATGACCTCAGCCTCTTTCCTCCTTTCTCGGGCTTTAACGCCGCCATATTCTTCATTGAGGAATTTGAACAATCGAATTCTCTCAAGAAGTATGCAACTTTTCTTTGAGGAACGCTGCAAATGAGTTAAGTTGATGAGTACCTAGTGATTCAGCAATGACATGAGTACCGTGAACAGAGTATAGTTGCGAGGAATTTGGAGAGGTCATATGCTTCGTAAGGTTTTTCAAAAGAACAAGTTTGAGGAATTTGACCAGATGAGTTTTGAAGAATTTCACTAAGCGTTTTTGTCTTAGGTTCTAGAGTTGTATAGATCGAGGATCCACACAATTGAGGAATCTTGAAGAAAAATGATGCTTAGAGAAACGAATCAAGAATGATGACTAGTGAGGTGTTTTGTGTGAGGATTTGAAGAATAAAACACCTTTGAAGATTTTGTAGAGAAAATTTGAATCAAAGAGGGCAGTAAAAGTAACTTTTAATTACCTCGGATGAAGAACACGATTTAACCGAGAAGTGTAGATTTGAAGCTCGTCGCTTCAGATCTTCCACACCCTAACTCGGCGGAGGAAGACAGCTACGGCGACGACGGAGTGAAGATTTCATGTCGGCTGAAGTACGACGGCGACGAGGTCGAGGCAAGGAAGCTCTTCCTCACCGGGCGACGATGGAGTAAGCGGCGGCGCTTAGGGTTTGAGAAGCTTGAGCGAGAGAGAGAGAGCGGTCGAGCGGAGTAAAGGAAGTGAGGAAGGGGAGAGGGGTATTTATAGTCGTAGTGAAAAACTATTCGCCCGAAGATTTAGGACGAACGTGCCCCTGACCCTTCTCATTCGCTTGACATGTGTCACCCACGTACTGAAAAGTGGAGATCGTGTTAGATCGTTGGTGAATAGATAAGTCTATCGTGGGATACAGAACGGTTTGAGCGGCAAAGCTGAAAATTTGGATAAGATAAGTTAAAAGTTCCGTACGCAATTTCTTCAGCTGACAAGGACACAGTGAAGATTTTGAACGAGTTTCAAATAGAACGCACATGAAGAATTTGTGAATAGATTGGGTTGAGTATAGCATAGAGGGGGAAGGGTCCGATCACATTCACAAGCAACTTGAAGAAATAGCCATAAGTGAATGCTGTAGAGGACATAAACCCATATATAAATATATATAGCCAATGAAGAAAGACAACGGAAACAGTGAAGATTTTGCAAAGTTGAAGAATTTGAAAAACTGAAGAATTTCAAAACTGAGGAAAAACTCAAATTGAAGATTTTTAACTTTGGTGGTGGCGTGTCCCATCAGATAAGAATGATGATTTCAGACACCGCGCACGATTGTCGAGGGTTCTCGAGAATCAAATTCTTCATTAATTTCTTCACACTTAGAGTGTTATTCTTCATTGATTGAAGAAAACGCTTTCTTCATGTGTTGCACATCTAAGTCATCAATTTTGCATAAGTGTCGGGATGTGTGTCCTTTTCAAAGAACATTCGAAGATTCTAAGATATTTAGCTCACACCGCAACTTGCTAAATATCTTCTCATCCAAGGGCTTTGTGAAGATATCGACTAGCTGTTCTTCAGTCTTCACATGATCAATAAAGATGTCGCCTTCAACACATGATCGCGAAGAAAATGATGACGAATCTGAATGTGCTTTGTCTTCGAGTGCTGAACTGGGTTGTGAGCAATCTTGATGGCACTCTCATTGTCACAATGAGAGAGGCACATTCTTCACATTGATGCCGTAGTCCTTGAGAGTTTGCTTCATCCACAGCAATTGAGCACAAGAAGAACCAGCAGCAATGTACTCAGCTTCCGCAGAGATGTGATACGCAGTTCTGTTTCTTCGAGGACCAATGCACCAAAGATCGTCCGAGGAAATGACAAGTACCGATGTTGACTTGCGGTCCACACGATCACCAAAGATAGTCGAGTCGTAATATCCAATGAGATCAAAAGTAGAGCCCTTGGGGTACCATAATCCTAGTGTTGGTGTGTGAGCTAGATATCAAGAATATGCTTCACACCTTATGGTGTGATTCCTTGGTGTAGCTTGAAATCGGGCACACATGCAAACACTAAGCATTATATCTGGCCTAGATGCACATAAGTACAATAAAGAACCAATCATGGAGCGGTATACCTTGTGATCGAAGTCAATACCATTTTCATCAGTGCATAGATGGCCATTTGTGGGCATAGGAATTTTGACGCCTTTGCAATCTTGCATGCTGAATTTCCTCAGAACATCCTTGAGGTATTTCTCCTAAGATATGAATATGCCATTGCGCCGTTGACGAATTTGAAGACCTAAGAAGAATTTCAACTCTCCCATCATAGACATTTGATATTCTTCACTCATCATATAGGCAAATTCATCACTATAACGTTGGTCAGTACAGCCAAAGATAATATCATCAACGTATATTTGGCACACAAACAGTTCACCATCATAAGATTTAGTAAAGAGAGTAGGGTCGAGTGAACCGGTGTGAAGCCATTCTTCACGAAGAATTCCTTCAAAGTATCATACCACGCCGAGGGCCTGCTTGAGGCCATAGAGGGCCTTGTTGAGTCTCAAGACTTTGTCGGGATTCTTTGGATCTTCAAAACCGGGGTTGAGCAACATATACTTCTTCCTCAAGCTTACCATTGAGGAATGCACTTTTCACATCCATTTGATATAAAGTGATATTATGATGGTTAGCATAAGCAAGTAATATGCGAATAGCCTCAAGTCTAGCAACAGTGCAAAAGTTCAAATCAATTCCTTCAACTCGTGTAGCCTTGAGCTACAAGTCGTGCCTTATTCCTCACCACAAGGCCATTTTCATCTTGCTTGTTGCGGTAGATCCACTTTGTGCCAATGATATTATGCTTATGAGGATCTGGATGTTTGACCAGTTCCCAGACATTGTTGAGTTCGAACTGATGTAATTCTTCTTGCATGGCCTGAATCCACTCAGGCTCCAGAAATGCTTCATCTACCTTAGTGGGCTCTGTGATAGAGACAAAAGCATAGTGCCACAAAAGTTAGATAAATGTGAAGCTTTTGAGCGTGTGAGAGGACCTGGTGCTTCAATGTCATCGATGATCTTTTCAACTTGCACTTATTGCAACGCGAGGATGAGCTGGTTGTCGTCGAGGAACTTGATCGACATTTTCTTCAGCACCATTTTCTTCAAATTGTCTTCAGTGCATTAGGTCGATGTTCTTCGATTTCGAATGAATTCTTCAACAGATTCTTCAAGAGGAATGACATCCTCGATCGCCTTGAACTTGATAGAATCCTCGTGTGCTGGTTCATCTATCACAGAAGGTAGGTGCTCTCTTTGCAGCCATTAGTTTCATCGAATCAAGACATCTACAGTTTCAACAACCTTGTGAAGAGCGTTGTTGAAGACTCAGAGGTGTGCGAGTCCTTTCCATAACCAAGCATAAAACCTTCATGTGCTTTCGTGCAAATTTAGCATTGTGATGAGGATCTCTAATCCAACATTTAGCAATCAAGACTTTGAAATAACTCACATTGGGTTTGTTGTCGCGAGGAGTTCATAGGCAGTCTTCTTGAAGAATTTGTGAAGATATACTTGTTGATGATGTGGCACGCGGTATCAATTGCATCAATCCAAAACGACGAGGCGCTTTTGTATTCATCAAGCATAGTGTGAGCCATCTCAACAAGAGTTCTGTTTCTGCGCCCACGACGCCATTTTGCCGAGGAGTATAAGGAGCAGATAACTCATGAGTAATACCAAGTTCATCAAGATAGTCATCAAGACCGAATTCTTGAACTCAGCCCATTGTCACTCCCGATGTGCTTGATCTTCACACCAAAGTTGGTTGAAGCCCTCGAGGAGAATCGCTTGAAGACTTCCTGCACTTCATGTTTGTAAGTGACAATGTGTACCCATGTGTAACGAGAGTAATCATCAACAATAACAAAGCCATATAGAGATGCATCATTAGTGACTGCTGAGTAATGATTAGGACCAAAGAGGTCCATGTGAAGCAATTCAATGGACGAGTAGTGGTCATGATAGTCTTCACCGGATGCTTGGCCTTGGTCATTTTTCCAGCTTCACAGTGCTCCACACAAGTGATCCTTGAGGAATTTGACATTCTTAATGCCAATGACATGCTTCTTCTTCGCAAGCGCAGTAAATTCCTCATGCCTGCGTGACCAAGTCGTCGATGCCATAGCCAGCCTTCAAAGCTTTTGCAAGTAGGCACACGGCTGGTTGTGGTCCTGTAGAAATCAACAATATACAAGTCTCCTCTCCTAAAGCCTTCAAGACTTTGGAATTGTCAGCTTCCATAATCACAACACAACGATACTTGCCAAAGACAACAACCATATCAAGATCACAAAGCATTGAGACTGACATGATGTTGTATCCTAAGGACTCAACAAGCATGACTTTGTCCATGTGCATGTCCTTAGAGATCGTAACCTTACCTAGACCCAATACCTGACTTTTGCCTTTGTCAAGAAGATGATATGCTTCAGATGTGACGGTGATAAGGGAGCATCCATCAATAGATTCTTGTCACCAATATGTGATTTGTACATCCACTATCGAGGACCCATTCAAAGGCTTTTGGGAAGATCATCCTGCAGATGAATTAGTGCAACTTATTTAACTCATATACTTCATCAAAGAAGAATATGATATCAAATTCATCGATGAAATTTATCAAACAAGAAAACAGATATAGCAAGATGAGGACATGTGAAATGAAAGTTCATTTCTTCATGATTTGCTCGGCCCTTTCAGCAATTTTGTCGTGGCCCCAAAGAAATTCTTCAGACGTTAAAGCACGCCTGGAGACCTGACCCTGCAGAAGAGATTAGTTCTTTTTCTTCACCACCCACATCTGAAGGGGTGGCAAAGAGTTCATCACTCTACGAGCTCCATATGAGAATGGTGGCATAGAAGCCAATCCATTTCGTTTCACATAAGAGGGGTTAGGGTAAGCATATGAATAAGCAGAGAAATTCTTCGAGGACTTATGAACATAATGGTTTGAAGAATAATGCACATATTCATAGCCCTTAGCTCTACCCTGCAAAACAGAGTTGTTAGCACGATGATAATCATATGAGGACTTTAATCCTTTTGAGGAATTTGATCTATGTGAGGAATTTGGTCCGTATGAGGACTTGGATCCATATGAAGAATTTGGTCCATATGAAGAGTTTGATATGGGGTCCCTATTCTTCACAGGTGGTGTCATGAGGACATTCACCTGAAGACTTTCAAGGCACTTCTTGGGAACCTAGATTTTCTTCATAGGAGAACCGTTCCTGCAGTTAGTGCCAACATATCTAGCAAATACTTCACCATTCTAATTTTTGAACAGTTTATAGTTGAGTCAAATGACTCATTAGAAGAATGAGGAGATTCACATGTAAAGTCAGATAAGTTAGATGGATCAATCTGGAGGTCCCTTTGCAAAGAACCCATGAGGTTTTGGGGTACCGCCAAAGCTTCCAATATGTTCCATCAGCATTGAGTTTCCTCTCAAAGGCAATACCCTCTTTCCTAGGGTTCATGTTGAGGATCTGCTTTTTAAGCACATCACAAAGAGTCTGATGCCCTTTGAGGCTTTTGTACATGCCTGTCATGTACAATTCCTTCAGCCCTGCATTGTCAGTGATACTAGCAATGTCCTCAGATGAGGAATTAGTGATAGCAGAGGCAGGTGAAGAATTTGTAACAATTGAAGCATTTGAACATTCAGGTGAAGAATTAGCAGATTCACGTTCAATGCACTTTAAGCATGGAGGAACAAATTCTTCCTGAGAAGCGCTGATTTGTTGAGCAAGTAATGAATCGCGCTCCTTCTGAAGATCTTCATAACTCACTCTTAGCTTCTCAAGATCTTGCTTTCTTTGAAGAAATTCATAAGAAAGCTTCTCATGATCAGATAAGAGAGTGTTATGATGACCTTGAAGGCTGTCAAACCTAGACTGAAGTCTCTGAAGATTTTCAGTCAGGGCTTTAGTGCGATCGATTTCTTCACCCAACTCAGGGCTTTAGAACGTGCTGATTTTTATCTAGCATGTTTTGAACCTTTTCAAAAGCCCTTTGTTGTTTTACAGCAATCTTAGCAAGTTTAGAGTAGCTGGGCTTGAGATCTTCATCAGATTCATTCTCACTAGATTCAGAGGAGGTATATTTGAGTACCTTTGCACCCTTTGCCATGAAGCAATAGGTGGGAGCGTAGTCATCATTATCTTCATCAGCCTTGTTGGTGAGGTCAGTTTCTTGAGAGTTGAAGATGGACTTGCTGACGAATGCAGTAGCGAGAGCCAGACTTGCCACACCAGACTGGACTCCTCAGATGCCTCCTCTTCCTCATGTTCCTCAGATTCAGCTTCAGAGTCCATTTCCTTGCCAATGAATGCCCGAGCCTTCTTGGAGCTGCTCTTCTTGTGAGATGAAGACTTCGAGGATTTTGATGATGAAGATTTTTGACGATTTCTTCTTCTTCTTAGCGTCATCAGAACTGTAATCCTTGTATTTCTTCTTCTTTAATTCCTTTTCTCACCGAGGACAATCTTGAATATAGTGACCAGGTTTCTTGCACTTATGGCATAGCCTTCTCTTATAGTCACTGGATGAGGAATCACTGCTCCTTGAGGATTTTCCAAAGCGACCACGTCTTGAGAACTTCTGGAACTTCTTCACGAGCAGTAATAGCTCCTGGCTCAATTCTTCGGATCACCAAGGCTACTACCGTAATCTTCACATTTAGATTCGCACACGCCTTGGCCTTCGTGGCACGTGATTTGCCATAGCTCGAACCATAGAGATCTCTTTTTTAAGAAGTCGAACTCATGAGTATTTAGCCTCTCGAGGATATCGCGGATCAAGTGACTTGTAGTCAAGACGTTCTTGTATCATCGCGCGAGTATCAAATGAGGAATCAAGCGATCTCAATAATTTCTTCACCACCTCATGGTCGGTGATGTCAAGTGGCACCAAGTGCTTGAAGCTCATTTGAGATGTCGGTGAGGCGATCAAGGTTTGTTGAACATTTTCATTGTCGAGTCTTTTGAAGCGGTTGAAGAGATTTCAAGAACATCAACTCGAGAGTCACGCTGAGTTGAGACTCCTTCATTTACTTTGGACAGCCTATCCCGTATAAGCTTAGCAGCTTCCAAAGCACTCACTCTTCCATACCGTCCTTTGCTCGATGACCACATATGATATTCTTTGCTTGAGAATCGAGTTGCTTGAATCTCTTCACATCGGTAGCGTTCAAAGGAGGGTGAGACAAGGGGAACACCATTTTCCACAACATACCGTAGATCGTTATCAATTGCCTCAAGATGCATTCGCATCTTATTCTTCTAGTAAGGGTAGTCTGTCCCATCGAAGGTAGGACAGCCAGCAGAGACCTTGATCATACCTGCGGTCGACATAACTAAAACTCCAGGTGGTTAAACTAAATCACACGTAACAAGGGAGTACCTTGCTCTGATACCAATTGAAAGTGCGTTATATCGACTAGAGGGGGGGTGAATAGGCGATTTTTATGAATTCTTCACTGAGGAATTTGCCGGTGAGGAAATTCCTTAGCAAAGAACTACTTGCGATGGAATAAGTACTCGAAGTAAGCATAACAGTATCACGTATATAGTCATCATGATGAAATGAAGACAAGCACAGAGTACGTAAAGCGTAATCAGGATAACACAAGATGAAGACAAACAGATCAAGAAATTGAACCGAGGAAATTGAGAAAGTCTTCACCAAAGTCTTCAACACAGATATGATGAAACACTCAACACAAGAATTAGGAAATGAAAGAGTTGAGGAAATAGAACCAGTAAGGTTGGTGAAGACAATGATTTGGTAGACCAGTTCCAACTGCTGCCTCGGTTGTACGTCTGGTTGGAGCGGCCGAGTATTTAAACTCGAGGACACACAGTCCCGACACCCGATCATCGAAAGCACGCAGCTCGTGACACGAAGTCCTCACCGATTCTCCTTGAAATAAGGTCACATGCACCTCGCCCAATCACTCGTGGTAAGCCTTCAGCGACTTCCAAACCTTCACACTCGGTCACTCGGTGATCCACAATTCCTCTTGGATGCTCTAGACCATGACGCCTAACCGTCTGGAAGAAGCACAGTCTTCAAAGGTAACAAGCGTCGGATCCACGCAGGATTAATCTCTTCAGTGATGCTCAATCACTTTGGGTTTGGGTTTTTCCTCACTCGATGATTGTCGGTGTCAAAACCGGCGGATCTCGGGTAGGGGGTCCCGAACTGTGCATCTAGGCGGATGGTAACAGGAGACAAGGGACACGATGTTTACCTGTGTTCGGGCCCTCTTGATGGAGGTAAAACCCTACGCCCCGCTTGATTGATATTGATATTGTGGATGTTTACAAGAGTGGATCTACCACGAGATCAAGGAGGCTAAACCCTAGAAGCTAGCCTATGGTATGATTGTAAGGGTTGTTGTGATTGTAGTCCTACAGACTAAAGCCATCCGGTTTATATAGACACCGGAGAGGGCTAGGGTTACATAGAGTCGGTTACAATGGTAGGAGATCTACATATCCGTATCGCCAAGCTTGCCTTCCACGCCAAGGAAAGTCCCATCCGGACACGAGGTTAAGTCTTCAATCTTGTATCTTCATAGTCTTGGAGTCCGGTCGATGATGATAGTCCGGCAAATGATAGTTCGGCCGATGATGGTAGTCCGCTATCCGGACACCCCTAATCTAGGACTCCTCAAGAGCCCCTAAACCAGGCTTCAATGACGATAAGTCCGGCGTGTATATTGCTTGGCATTGCAAGGCGGGTTCCTCCTCCAAATGATGTAAGATTGGGAACACCAGATAGTGTCCGCTCGCAAAATAAATTCCACATTCCACCGTAGAGAGAATAATAATATATACACGAGTTCAATCTGCTGACGCTTTCCGTGGCATGACGTCACACCACTACCAAGCCATTACTCAATTGTTTTTACTTTACCACCTCAACGCATTTAGCGAAGCGGTTTCTTTGGCACGCCTTGTTGAAGCCGAGATCGTGTTTCCCTTAATCCGGGATTCTCATCAATACGAGTGTGGGTAACCCAACCGCGCCTGCTCGCCACGCCTCTATCGAAGACGAGTCCCAAACGGCCACGGAGACGGCTCTTGGTATCCTCCTCTTTATAACGGGACAAAGCTCGCTTTTTTCTTCAATCTTCCATCGAATCCTCTCCACGCCCAAGTTCCAGCACCTAGAGCTCCAGATTCGAGCGCTGGACCTTCAATGATGTCCGTTCCGACCTCCGTGGTCGGTGGATGCCCTCCTCCGCTACGGAGGAGGACGTCTTGAAGCTGCGGAGGCCAAGTACACCTTTACGAGATTTCGCAGGTTGCCTACCAAGGGCAGGCCATCCCCACCCCCGAGCCCGGCGAGTATGACGCCTTCGCTTCCCACCTCCGCCGAGGTTTAGGCTTCCCGATGGATCCTTTTGTGAGAGGGCTCATGTTTTACTATGGGTTGGAATTCCACGATTTGGCTCCGAGTCCATCCTCCATATCTCCGCATTTATTGTCGCTCATGAAGCCTTCCTCCGCGTCACCCCTCACTTCGCCTGTGGTCAAGACCTTCGATGTGGCGCCAAGATGATCGAGGGGCGCTGCGGAGTGTGGCGGGCGGCCATAAGTAGGAGGGCCGATGCCCTGTGGCCCGCTGGCTCCTTCCAAGAGGAGCTCGCCCTGTGGCAGCAAGAGTGGTTCTATATTACCGCCCGAGGGGCCGCAGAAAAAGCCGCCCCCCTATTCCGCCGGGACCTCCACGACGATTGATATCGTGGGTCAACCAAGGGCTCAACTGGGGCCGTCAAAGGACGTGCCCCTACCGCAGGTCGGATTCGAGATCTCCTAACGAGGGAGATCGATATGGTGGTGGTGATGCAGGTTATGCTAATTAGGCGCCTCCTGCCTGCAAACGCCGTCCTCTCCGCTATGGGAGTTCAACCGAGGGCCCACGGATTCTTCAACACTTCATGGGTATGACACCCACAGAGATGTATAACTTATTCTTCGATCGCAAGAGGTGCATCCGAATTGACCAAGGATGCCGGACTAAGCTGCAATCACCCGGATACTCAAGTAAGTAGTTCCAAGTCCGACATACCGCTTTGTTTGCCTTCGATGATCCGCCTTATGACCGATTTCCTTCTACACAGGAGTGGATAGCGGAAGCAAGATTAATACGGTGTCCGCCCCCTCCCGAGACCGCGCGGATCCCGTGCTGGTCCGGATGTTGAGGTTGCGCCGAGGAAGGCGAAGGGGAAAGCAGAAAGCTACTGCCTCACCGAGGAGGCTCTTGAACGAGGGGATCGAGAATCCTCCTACCAAGGGGAGAAGAGGACTGCCTCCGAGGACCGGGAAAAAGCCCCTAAACGGGGAAGAAATCTTTGTCAGAGGGTCTCAAGTCCGGGAGGCCCCGCCGCACAATCTCCCTTAATGAGCCAGCCCTCCAACGAGCCGTAAGTAGAAAGAAAGGAGTTTTACAATAAGGGACATCCCTATTTGTGCTTCTGAGGATAACTAAAGTTTTTACCTTGTAGTTCGGATCTCCGCCCTTCGCAGATGAGCTCGTCTTCGGGGACCTTCGTCCGGAGATGATAGAGAGCAAGACGCCTCGTCCGGGCGCCCGTGGATAGGGTGGACGAGCCTGAAGTGTCGCCACGAGGGAGCCCCGGTGTGGCAAAGCCGGATAGTTCGCGCCAACCGGTGTACGGTCAAGGATCTGCTGAGAAGGCGTCTATCTCGTAAGATCGGCACACATTGATGAGCATGGTGATTGAAAGGATTTCGTCGCCAAGGCGGGTTGCATGATGCCGCCGAGTTTATCAAGCGGGTTTGAGGTATGTAAAATGACACACCTTTTAACAGCTTTTGCATATAGAATGCGCTCAGATAGATAGTAGCCCTCGAGACTCGGTAGGTTGTCGATATCGACAACGTGCCGAGGATCAAAATCGCAGGTTTTAAATTCCCGTCGTGCTGATGCAGGTGGCGGGTCGTCCGGGGGCCAGCCGGACTGATGGAGTTGCTGAACTAAAGCGGCAACTCGATGTGGCGGATGAAGACATCGCGCTTATCAACAGGTGACTTGATGAGTCGCAAGGTAAGTGTTACTGCGCGGTCACATGGTAAGGGAGCCGAAGCCAACTCCTTACAATATGTGCGTGAAATGCAGATAGTGCCGCTGCCATGGAGAGTCTTCGGGCCGAACTTGCTCAAGCCAAGGAGCAGGCCAGAAGGAGTAATGCGGCAGCCTCGAAGGCGGCCGAGGAGTTAGCGGCCGAAAGGGCCGCACACTGCCGGAGCAGGGAAGAGATAGCCGAAATGGATGTGAAGTTAAAAGAGGCTACCGACCGCAATGAGGCTCTTGGGAAGGAGCGCCTAGCGGGGCAAGAAGACCTGCGGAAGGCCACCGCCGAAGCCGAGAATGCCCGCTCTGCAATGCGGGCTATGAAGGAAGAGCTGCGCCAGGCCGGGGAGATTGTAGCTGGCAAGCCTTTTTCACAGTGCAAGGTTCACGGATCCAAAATATGCTCACTGGGCTAACTGTGGTGTCCGGAGGACCTTATATGGACTTAGCAGCGAAAAGCGGCGGATGCCGTTGTGCATTTTTGAAGCCGAAGGATCACCAGACGGAAGAGCTGTTTTGGTCTCAATTCCATAGTCCGGAGCGCTCACTTCCCGACCGATCGCTTTGGCTGAGTGGGCTGAGCTAAATAGGTTGTCCGGCTTGCTATGGCGGATATAGTGACCCATATCCGCCGGATAGGCCCCACCAAGAGTTACTTTGGCTTATTGCAGCAATTTCTTGGGCGGTGCCGCATATCAAGGCGATGAAGCGGTCGGCCTGCATAGAGGGTGCGCGGATGGCGCCGCCGCAGTGAAGACACATTGACAGAGATGGATGCCACCACCGCTATGCACTTCGGTTCGGATAATAACCGCTACCCGCGAGCACTATTTTGGCGGCGTGCTCGGTGCTCGTGTAATAGAGTCGCAGTGCTCGAAAATGTTACGCTCGAATGAACGCTTATATGATGTAAAAACGATTTTTATGATGTAAGCGCCTTTTATACTTGTGCGCTCAAGTAATAGAATATCTCCTTTGCGGCCGCTCATGTATACGTATGTATAACCCGAAAGATGGCGCTGTCGGCTTTCAGCCCCCGCACGCATGTGGTGCGGGGTGTTCGCAAAAATAGCGCTTTTCACACTTAATCCGGCGTCTCGGTCCCGTAAAGGAGGTGGTAGCGTAGCAAACGAGGCAACCGGACTATAATGCTTTATCACTTTCACTTAGCCATGGAGTTCTAGGGTGGGCTACGACATAGCCCCTGGGGCACCGTGCTCTCCGAATTGGGCGCAGATGTGCCTGGCCGAAATGGCCCTTCATTAAAGCGGAGGAATCCTAAACATTCCCAAGGTCGATCGAGTGGTTGACCAGTCTCTCGCAGATCATGACAATACTTTTCGCTTTCATCGAGGTGCTCGCCAAATTAACGGGGCACAATCGCAGAGTTCTCCGGAGCCGTTAGCCGATGATACGGAACGTAAGGCAGCAAAACACGGAGCCGGGCAAACCCAACATTTGACCAAAGACATGATTCGAGCTGATGCATATAAGGCCTAACTCGAGACGCCGAACACTCCCGAAGGTGTTCGGTCTTTATAATAGCGGCAAAACAAAGCCCTAAGCCCCTTGTGTCCGTGCACGGCATGTTCTTACGGCGCGCCGATGCCAAAACGCCATCCTCCACTCGTTATACTAAAAACCAGGGATTATAGCAACAAGAGACAGAAGAAAGGTTTACGAGGGTCTTAGTCCAAAAGAGTCCTTGCAACGGGTCCCTACCGCACGCCTCGCTACCGTGTTCTCAAGCAGCCGTATCTCGGACGGGTGTGCACGCTGTTCATCTGTAAAAAGGAGGAACTTGGTTGGAAAAGAAATCGCAAGCGAGAAAGTGCATAAAAATTGAAATATAGATTAAGAAAGCTGAGCCTATGCTAGATCATTATGGCTTGTATGTGCAAACCCTTGTGAAGGGGTGTGCGGCTAGGTAGCCCTAGCTTATTTATTCCGGACTCGCCCAGCCGTGTCCGGGTCTCGGCGACCCTTTGATGAAACGATGCCACGGGACCGGCATTTGAAGCGTAAGAGACGCGGAATGTGGTATTGTATTGAAGCGGACGAGAGCTTCCGTCCCCAAGGGTGCTTGATAGCTGGCTTAAGGGCCCGGCGCCACTCCTTTGAAGGAAGTTCGCTATGCCGAATTGTAATAGGGTCTATCCCCACTTGCGGATTGTGCCCGGTATAGCAGGTTTGTCACCGCCGCCGTCCATCAACACCTGCGTTAATTGCAGTCCGCCTATTATGGGATTCGATATCGGGGCAGTCTATCCTGCGCCCGGATACTTCGACTAATCCGGATGGTCGAAAGTGATTGGTTTTGACATCCAACCTTGGTCCACTGGGTGGATCGTCCGACACTTGTCTTGGCGAAAGTGCCGTGTTGGCTTTCCGTGTTTATCACGTGAAGCGAAGTTTATCGCTTTTGACTTCTCGAGGGAAAGTCCTTTGACTTCCGTGCTTTCTGCTGGTGGGGCTCGCATTGTCCTCGCCATGATCGAGTTTTGTGTCCGCATTAAGTCTGCCGGACTGTTTAAAAACCCAACAATTTCGGTTGGTATGGTTTGCGTGCCTTCCGGGTATTGTGGATTTGACATATCCGATCTGAAATTTTGTTTAAATTTGATAGCTCGCTCTGTTGTCCTTAAGAGGCCGTGTTTTATTGTCCGCCACGAAGCTTTTGAATCCGGCGTTGACCGCCGTGCTTCTCGTGGGCTTTTATCTTTATTCCGGCGCCGATCTTTCCTGCGCCGTGAATTTCCGCTTCCATCTCGATCTCGGATGTACTGGTCGCTGGTGCTGCATCTTGCTAGCCAGTTGTCTTCTCTCGCATAAAAGCGTCCATGAGGCTTGTTAGCGCGCCATTGTTCTTGGCTTCTCTTGGCCGAGGTGTCTGGCGAGCCATTCGCCTCGGACATTGTGTTTAAAAGCTGCTAAGGCTTCCAAGTCCCGACAATCGACTATTTGGTTCTTTTTGGTAAGGAACCTGTTCCAGAATTTATGCTACCGACTCTCCGGGCTGTTGGGTTATATGACTCGGATCGTCAAGATCCGGAGGGCGGACATAAGTCCCTTGAAAATTTGTTTCTAAACACGCCCTCAAGCTCTTCCCAACTTCCAACAAGTTTTACGGGAGGCTTTTGAGCCAATGCCGGGCTGGCCCTTTGAGCTTGAGGGTAGGTATTTTATGGCGTGTAGATCATCTCCTCTAGCCATGTGTATGTGTAGTATGTAGTCTTCTATCCGCACTCAAAGTCATTGTGCCGTCGTATGCCTCTATGTTTATGGGTTTAAACCTCGCTGGAAATTCATGATCCAGACCTCATCGGTGAAACATAGCGGGTGTGCGGCGCCCAGTATTTGGGTGTGCCGCTGTCTTCAACACTTGTCGTGGTGTGTTACTTCTCGGGTCCTCTTTTTGGCCCGTAGATGGACCTAGTTGGGCCGTCCGCTTTACCGTGATTATAATCGCTTGTGTGCAGCCCCGCTTGTCGCTTTGGCCTGTCATCGGCCGCCTATCCGCCAGCGGCCTCTTTATTTTTTGACCGTGAAGGCTCGATGGCTTCCTCGTCAAATTCTGGCAGCAACTTGCGCTTGGGTAGTTCTTAGTTTGATGGCCATTGCCATATTTGTCTGGGTCTTGAATACTTTGCTCCACTTCATTCTCGAAAGCGTGTCTTCGCTGTTTTGAGCTTCCGCTTCGCCTTCTTCAAACTTCTTGCAAAGGCGACTAGCTTTTTGCGTATGTTCTTATGCTCTCGTGTTGTGGCCGGGCTGTTGATTGCTCCGTGAAGGGGTTGATTATCCGGCTCGCCCTGTTCGTCGTCTCGCGGGCTTGCCTGCTCTATCGCTGGGTCGTTAGGAAGGCTGCTTTGATCGAGGCGGACTTAGGGCGGCGCTTACGCCGCCGTTTTGGTTCTTTATCGGCGAGATTATCCTCTGCCGCGTCCGTTGTTCCTCGTTATCGCTTCCTTCGGGTGTCCACCATGTATATGTCGTATGACGAGGTGGTCTTCCGGTGTCCCGTAGGCACCGGTTCTTGGAGTCTCCGGCATCGCTCGCTCATACCGCCGATGTCTTGGAGTCGTAGTCGAGTATGTCGCTTGAATCGCCGACGGTGGCTACGGAAGTGGGTGGTGGTGGGATCTGAATTTCTTCGTCATCCGCGCGTCCCAACCGCCCCGGCCGTAGTTCGCCAGGGCTCTCCGGATAGCGAGAGATGCTTCAATGAATTTATGATATCGCCAAGGGCGAAAAGGAAATATGTCCGCAGCGGTGAATTCCATGATCGGGCGCCCAATCGGATTCGACCGGCGGGTGCAGGAGGTTCGAGTCCGCAGGAGTCCGCACCTCGGAGTCATGGGCTTTATGTGGGACAAGGCAAGTGTTGGCTCCATCGCCAGAGAAATTGCGGCTCCCGAGGCGGTGTCCAGCCATCCGCCCTCGATTCGAGCGATCGGCTCCGGACTATGAGTCGGATCGGATCCGGTGCGCCTCAAAGGTGCTGTCCGGCGCAGCGAGTTAGGTCATGCCCATCGTGACAGCGCTGCACGCCGGTATGTGGCTCGGATCCATCGAGGATCAAGTCCCCGCGGATATCGGCCGTGAAGTTTAAGCTTCAAACCTGACTGACGGCCAGGGCGTAGCTTCGATCTGCTCCGGATGGCCAAGCGAGTTGGCCAGCGGTGTAGCCGCCGAATCATTTAAGATCTGTCCGGGAGAAAGGTCTCACCCAGACTGCGTAGTTGTTGATTGAAGAGGCCATCAAGCCTATCGGTGACGACACGTAGGAACTCTCAATGAAAGCACCAATGTCGGTGTCAAACCGGCGGATCTCGGTAGGGGGTCCCGAACTGTCTGTCTAGGCGGATGGTAACGAGAGACAAGGGACACGATGTTTACCTGTGTTCGGGCCCTCTTGATGGAGGTAAAACCCTACGTCCTGCTTGATTGATATTGATATTGTGGATGTTTACAAGAGTGGATGTACCACGAGATCAAGGAGGCTAAACCCTAGAAGCTAGCCTATGGTATGATTGTAAGGGTTGTTGTGATTGTAGTCCCACGGACTAAAGCCATCCGGTTTATATAGACACCGGAGAGGGCTAGGGTTACATAGAGTCGGTTACAATGGTAGGAGATCTACATATCCGTATCGCCAAGCTTGCCTTCCACGCCAAGGAAAGTCCCATCCGGACACGGGTGAAGTCTTCAATCTCATATCTTCATAGTCTTGGAGTCCGGCCGATGATGATAGTCCGCAAATGATAGTTCGGTGATGATGGTAGTCCGCTATCCGGACACCCCTAATCCAGACTCCTCAATGATTTTCACTCAAAGTCCTCGAGGATGGGATGCTCTCAAATGACAAGTGTCGGTTCTCTCTCGAGCAGCCAACCAGCTAGTGGTTGTAGGGGCGGCTATTTATAGCCTAGGGAGCAGCCCGACATGATAAGACATAAATGCCCTTCAATGATATGATCGTTAGGTAGATAAGATATTTTGGGACAGTGGCAAGAAGACAAAGAACGGTCGGAAATTTGACTCTCAAATTCCTCGTGGCTATCATGTTCCTCATCGTGTAGGCAATCCGACCGGCGAATTCCTTAACTCGTCGGTCGAAC
Source organism: Aegilops longissima (assembly GCA_021605205.1). Lineage (NCBI taxonomy): Eukaryota > Viridiplantae > Streptophyta > Magnoliopsida > Poales > Poaceae > Aegilops > Aegilops longissima. The sequence continues at coordinate 502,361,082 of CM038679.1, forward strand.
AAATTCCTCAACGACCGGAAGAACTTCGCTCTCACATCAAGAAATTGACTGAATCAGTATGAGATTTCCAAAGGCTTCACTCAAGGGATTGGTAGGTGTAGGATTTTGAGTTGAGCATCACATGGAAATTTTTCCTTAGTATTTCCTCGACCCCTTTAACAGTACGGTGTTTCCTATGACTCAAGAAAGAGAAAACGAAACAACGAAAACAAAAGTCTTCACGCTTCACGTTCCTCAAATGAATACCAAGTCTTGAAGGTCACACCAATTTCTTCACTTTCAAAGTCTTCAGAAAGTCTTCAGAATATCAAAGTCTTCAGTCGAAGAACTTCATTTTTAGGGGTCGACCTTCTCTGTAAATATCAAACTCCTCATAGACTTATAGACCTGTGTACACTCATAAACACATTAGTCCCTTAACATATAAGTCTTCAATACACCAAAATCACTAAGGGGCACTAGATGCACTTACAAATCCCGTTATCAAATGACAACACATGTCTATGGTTAGGAAATCTTAACCATCTTTGATCAACGAGCTAGTCTAGTAGAGGCTCACTAGGGACACGGTATTTGTTTATGTATCCATACATGTTTTTAAGTTTTCGGTCAATACAATTCTAGCATTAATAATAAACCTTTATCATGATTTAGGAAATATAATAATAACCATTTTATTATTGACTCTAGGGAATATTTCCATCAGTCTCCCACTTGCACTAGAGTCAATAATCTAGTTCACATTGTCATGTGATTAACTGATGTCTGCTAGAACTACGTCGGTATTTTCCCAAGGAGGAAGGGATGATGCAGCACAACAACGGTAGGTATTTCCCTCAGTGATGAGACCAAGGTTATCGAACCAGTAGGAGAATCACGCAACACTATGTGAACGACACCTGCACACAAATAATGAATACTCGCAACCCAACGTGTTAAAGGGGTTGTCAATCCCTTTCGGGCAACGGCTCCAGAAATTTGCAAAAAGACGTGAGAGAGTTGTAATAATTTGATAGATAGATCTCGCGGGAACGCGAATAAAATAAATTGCAGCAAGGTATTTTGTATTTTGGTTTAATAGATCTAAAAATAAAAGCAAATAAAATAGATCGCAAAGGCAAATATAATAAGGAAGAGACCCGGGGGCCATAGATTTCACTAGTGGCTTCTCTCGAGAAAAATAGCAAACGGTAGGTAAACGAATTACTGTTGGGCAATTGATAAAACTTAAAATAATCATGACGATTTCCAGGCAACACTACAAAAAAATACACTTCCATGATGATACGTGTTTGTCACAGTAGGTCGCGTTTTTTGTCATGCATGTACATCCATGACGATTTTCTGACAGAATCAAGATAGTCATACCTGTGCTGTTGTAGAAGTGTTCCATGACATTACCAAAATTATCATCACGGAAGGTTCCACTTCCATGACGATAAATCGCGCGTCACAGAAGTGCTTTCGTCAAGGGTGACCGACACGTGGCATCCACTGTAATGGAACGTCGTTAAGCTATCGGGTCCAGTTTTGGATCCGATAACCCGTTAACAGCCCGGACCAATGAGGATTTTCCACGTGTAAAATCATCATTTGCCAGAGGAAACACGTGTTGCCTCACCGTTGGGACAGATGTCATCCACTCATTGGACAGGAGGCGCCTATGATAGGTCGACACGTGGCACGGCCCAACAGTGGCCCATTCCGATGAAAAAGGCTGGCCCAGTAAAAATTAGCAGGCCGGCCCATAGAAGGCCTACTTGTGTCATGTCCATTTAAGTCCACGGCCCATACAAGATGTGCCAATTCGTCCCATCAACGGCCCGTTAAAGATTTGACACCATTACAGCCCATCATCAGTTCGAGCCCGTTAACAGCCCGCTATATATTTGGGCTCAATATCGGCCCAATGAGATTTCGGCCTGTTAACGGCCCATTCAATGGACGGGCCAATTTTCACGATGTACATCTTTCGGCTTTAGCGACCCATTTAAATGTTAAATTTCCGGCCGGTGTGTCTTTTTCACCGCCGACGACCCATAAATCAGTTGGGCCATTTGTAGTCGGACCTGAGTTTCGGCCTTTTAGCGACTCATTTAAGTGTTGGGCCAATTTCCGGCCCGGTGTATCTTTCAGCCTATTGACGGCCCATATATTAGTTGGGCCATTTGTAGTAGTACTACCACATCCATCTGGATTTAGTATTTGACTAGCAATATCTAGTAATGCATGTCACAAAAAATGTACTACTCCCTCTGTAAATAAATATATGGTGTATTGTTTTATTCCTATCAGCGAGATAACTTAATGTCTTTTTGCTACTTAATAGGATTACATGCAATGAACTAACCACTGCATGTGATGTTTGGTAGTCTCAAGTCACTGAAAGCATGCACGGCCCACATCTCTCATTGGTTGATTTGTCATGAAATAAGAAACGAGGAGGGAGTTAATGTACCGTGCCTAAGTGTTTTGGGATTATTTGGTTTTCGTAAGGTGACTTACACAACATTTTTGGTTACATGCATTAACATTTTATTAGTTAAATCAAAGGTCAAAACTTGGCGCAAAATGCAAAGGGGACCAATAAACCAGTAAACATCAAAGTTCTCTCGTTTGGCCCCAACTAGAGGTCCGGTGAGATGACTATACTGCACCGGCATGGAGGGGGATGCAGCTTCATTGACTTACTGCACCTGCCTTTGGGTGTATGACATGTGGGCCCAACGGGTGGCTAGCCAACCTGTCATACAGCCAAAGGCAGGTGCAGTAGAGGGGTGAGGAGTAGATGGCCAACACGCACGTGAATTCAACGCAGTGTGCACTTCTCTTATAAAGGCTCCCGCTAGTCCAATCTACGAAATCCTACGCACCTACGCACCCAAGGGCAAGAGTGATCACTCCAATCGCAAGATCAGTTGACTAGAAGCTAGACCAGTGGAGGCGATGAGCGCTAGCATCAGCCGGATGTGCCAGATGGTCCACGATGCCGGCCTGCGGCCCGACACCAAGGAACGTCTCCAGGTAGTGCTTGAGGCCGCCAGGGCGAGGGGCCACTTGGACGACAGCTTCGTCTCCTTGTTCGACGAGGCCCTCGTCGGCTTCCTCGACAAGTTCACCGCCGTCAAGAAGCTCGCGGACGACCTTGACGTACGCCTCTAGCCCACGTGCCTAGGCTCTGCGATGCCTGCCACCCTGAACGGCCTCTATGGTGACAACCTCTTCGACGCACTGGTGGCCCTGTGACTGCCCGCCGTCGCGCCGGAGAATGTCCACCTCAAGGTCGCGCTCGCCGGGCAGCGCCTGGCGCAGCAAGACACCTCAACATAATCACCCACTTCTACGCGCAAATCATCCACAAGGACTACTACATGCAAGAGGAGGACGATAGGACGCTGGCCTTCTTGGACAGTAGGGCAACCTTGGACGGCATTGTTCAGAAGCACGTTGAGCTTGCCGCCAACGCCGCTGCTCCTCACACGTCGGTTGGTGACCCGGGGCACTAGGGCATGAGGATGTCGTTGATGGATCCGTATGTATCTTTATCTTTCCGTCAAATCCATGTAGTAGTATATGGTACTACTAGTAATTATCTTACCTTTTGCATCAACTTCATAATTTTAAATGCGTACTCCATGCATGAACCGCGCGTAACCAAACTTCTCATTACTCTAGGGAAAATCGTTATTTCTATCTATTGGTCGCGCCATGGAGTAGAACCAAATTTTACAAGTTACAAGTTCAAAAGGAAAAGCCTGCTGTGTTCGCGTCGCACCCCCACACGGTTGGTCCGGAACGCCGCTCAAGGGGGAATGCGTGCTCTGTTGCATTTTTACTTACAAGTGGGACCGCAATTGAGCAAACCGACTAGCGGCAAACCCCCACCCCGCCCACCACGCGATGGCTAAGAAAATAGGAGGGAGAAGAGATGGCTGTAGCACAGACTCCAAGAAAATTGGTGTCAGATGGGACTCGTGTGGGTGCTGTGTGCCGTACTGCTAGACATGAATGCTAGTTATGGCCCATTCCACCCCACTATATCGAGGTGCTGGTTACGTAGAACAAATTTCCTGGAGTCCGTGCTCAGCCCTCCTCTATCTCTCTTCTCAGCCACCCAGCAGATGCACGGAGCCCATCATCTGTTTGCTCATATGCGGTCCCACATGTCAGTGAAAACACAAGAGGACCCACTGAACCTGCACATCTTTCACCTTGACATGCTGGTGATGAAAAACAAATCCATTAAAGATCTTCGGTGGCCAATTTTGGAGTTACTCAAGAGCAATAAGATTCTATTTACAGTTTAACCCAAGATGCACATCACGTGGCTTCAACTACCACTCTATTTTCTTGCATGACACGACCTGGATGCTGGATGTCCCACGTGTTGGCAAAAGGAGGAAAAACTCGACCAAATCTTCGGTTGTGCTCTCGGATTAGACTAGTTGTGCTAACTTAAAATTTTATTGTGTAGAATGGATGCAAGTTTTGGTATTGGGAAGAAGAGTACAACGATATATGTTCTAGCACTTTTAGCTAGCATAGAGGCTAGAGATGAGACTAGTGCACTTGTTGATAGAATAGAGGCTAGACACGTCTACTTCTTTACACTCGAAGAAGAAAGAAGCACGCAAGATCGAGCCTCCGCAGATCAACAACGAATGCATCAAGAAGGAACTAATCCAACTTACAGGAGCAGTTATGGAAGTTGGATATCTTCTAAAATGTATTCTTGTGGTTATTGTTTTCTTTGGTCTTGCTTTTCTAGTCAAAATTTTGGTGATGTATTTCCATGTACCAAAAAATGAATGATGAAAAAAACATATGTGTTTGCAAAGAAAATGTACGCGGCTAGGATGTGTCCGTGCTTTCGGCGCACGACCACCGCATCCGAGAAATGGCCCGGACACGACCCCATTGCCCTACCCAAACGGACATAATCCGGGCAAAACGGAGGTCTGTTTGGGGTCGTGCTTTGGAGTTGGCCTTACACGTGGGACCGCAGTTGAGGAAACAGACTATCGGCAAACCCCCACCTCGCCCGGCGCGATGGCTGAGTTAGAGAAACGGCGAGGTTGAAGAGATTGCTGTAGCACAAACTCCAAGAAATATGGTGTCAGATGGAAGTCGTGCTGGTGGCGTGTGCCGTACTCCTGGACGTGAATGCTTGTTCTGGCCCATGCCACCCTACTACTCCTACTACTTATAGTAGTACTAGTATCGAGGATTCGAGGTGCTGGTTACGTACAGCGAACACATTAACATATGGCCCACCTCACACTGTGGTCAAATTTCCTGGAGTCTGTGCTAGGTTAAAAAGTGTTCTTTGTGAGGATGGGTAGCTGGTCTCAAGTTTAAAACTTGTTGTATTACGTACGTAGACGTAGAGATAGTGCAGCATGTGAAGCTAGTACAAATAGTGTACTATTGTTGATTGGCCTCATCCGATAACCTGTTGCAATGCATTACAATTATGTATTCGAAAAATATTTTTTGCCTCGTCATGAGCACCCACTCGGAGAAGTGACTCAAAGCCATTCATAAATTTAGTAAGTTTATCACAGGCATATCATTTATTACATACAACAGGTCATCAACCCACAACGACAACGAGGATACATTATAAATACTAAAGTTTTCGTCACACAACAAATAACAAGCAATGAAATGAACTTCAACTCAACCAATCCTCAGCGTTGGAAACGCTTGCTTTGAACCACAAGTGATTCTCTGGGAAGGGCCAGCTACTATCAATCTCGAGACCAATGCAGGACTGATCATCCAGGCTGAAGCGGCCTACTATATCATGACCAGGGTAGGGAACCACCGCAATGTCTGACGTATAGATACAGTTGCTTCTCATAAATGGTAGTAACGTTGTGTCAACAACAGTTGGATCGCCTTTCACCATCATTGGATAGTTTTGTCCAAGGAAGAGCGAGTTTTCTCCAAGACTATCAATACTGTACCAGGGAGAAGGTGTTGGCGCTAGCACAATAGTATCCATCCCGAATACCATGCAACGGGTGTTGGAATAGGTCCGGAGAGTGCGACCATGGGAGACAACACCTGCTTCCTTAGTAGTAACATCAGAAGTGGGCTGTATACAGACAAGAAGGGGTGATCCATCGGAAGTTGCCAGGCGCCACTGAGTATATGGGCCCTCCTCGTCCTCATGCTCGTGATCATCACCATCGTCATCTCCCCCTTGGTTATAAATTTTTTCAAGTATAAGTGGTGGAATGTTCACAGGACCTTGGAAACACAAGAAGAAAGTTAATTAGTAGAGAAGGGAAACTTGCTAACTTGCATGCATGTGATGAAACAATTATTATGGTGGAAGACAAACATACCGAAACTACGAGGATCCCATGCAAAAATAGTGACATGAGTGGTGGCAGCAAACGCAAGACCCTCGTATTGAATTGCATCACAGTACACATCCGTGTATAGAAACTGATTTTTGAGCAATATCCATTTAGTCGAACCACGAAGGACGACAACAAGCTTGTCGAAAATAGCAACAACTCCATAGTTCCTGTAATTCCAAGAGCGGTTGGGAACTCGGCAAATTGCTATCTTCCGTAGAAGACAGTCACCATGATCGTATTTGAACGTGCGTAGAATACCGGTGTGCTCAACCTCTGGGAAGTCTGAGATTTTTGGAAGTGGAACCCGGTGACGAGTGTACACATTCACAAGTTCCCACTTGCAGTTGTACCCAATATAAACAACCCAATCTCCATTTGCGCCTGCCCAAGCCTTGCCCTCAAGCGATGGCATCTTAACATCATACGCATCATTATCAAGCGGCATCAACTTGCACAAGGCAATGCTTCCCTCGTCCCCGCGCCAGTCAGCAGGGTCACGGCGAAGAAGATAGGGGAGATCAAACTGCTCCTGGACCCTTGGGTTCCTTGTAATGATGTTATTAGTTGAGTCGAGAATGGTCTTGAACGCACCAGCCATGCTAGCCGAGGTGATGACGTCACACCGATCAATGAGTTCCCCCACCACGTCATCAGATTGGGGCAAGAATAACGGGGTCGTTTCTGGCTTGTTCCCTCCATGGAGAAGGTGACCGAACAATGGCAGAAGGAAGGGTGAAGGCAAATGGAGGAGGGAGGAAGAGCGTGCGACAGCAGTTCCAAATCGAGAGGGAAAGGCGAAGAGTTGGTGGACGGTTGCCAGTTTGCCACGGTACATGAAGAGGTGCCCCGGCCTACACATCCTTTCGAAAATTGTACAAAAGGACTCGCCATCGTCTCACTGGCATGTTGGAACGAGACCACATGTCAACGAAACATGGTGTGTAATTTCTCGTGAAAAATGCGATCTGGCCGCGTTGGCCCGAGGTGCCGCATTAGTTATCGACCTTTATTTTTTAAACATACAGTCTGAGTGGATAGCTCCTGTGGTCATCACACGTGAGCGGATATATAGGTGGGCTAGGTGGGCAGGCGGCAACAATGTAAGTGCTAAAAGAGTTGATCCAATGCTTGGTTTTTTTGGATTTTCCAACTATGACCATTGGATAGAGTGAATCAACTGCTTACGTTCAAAGTTATTATAGGACCTTGAGAAGAGGTGTCTAGAGGGGGGGTGATTAGACACTAAGTACCAAAGTTGCAGTTTTTAAGTTTCTTTAAAGTTTGAGTGGAGTTTAGGCACAAGTTTAACATTCACAACATATAGCAAGCAAGCATGCAAAGAGTATATGAGCAGCGGAAAATAAAGCATGCAACTTGCAAGAATGTAAAGGGAAGGGATTGGAGGATTCAAACGCAATTTGGAACACGGATGTTTTTGGCGTGGTTCCGATAGGTGGTGCTATCGTACATCCACGTTGATGGAGACTTCAACCCACGAAGGGTAACAGTTGCTTGCGAGTCCACGGAGGGCTCCACCCACGAAGGGTCCACGAAGAAGCAACCTTGTCTATCCCACCATGGCCGTCGCCCACGAAGGACTTGCCTCACTAGCGGTAGATCTTCATGAAGTAGGCGATCTCCTTGCCCTTACAAACTCCTTGGTTCAACTCCACAATCTTGTCGGAGGCTCCCAAGTGACACCTAGCCAATCTAGGAGACACCACTCTCAAGAAGTAACAAATGGTGCGTTGATGATGAACTCCTTGCTCTTGTGCTTCAAATGATAGTCTCCCCAACACTCAACTCTCTCTCATAGGATTTGGATCTGGTGGAAAGAGGGTTTGAGTGGAAAGCAACTTGGGGAAGGCTAGAGATCAAGATTCATATGGTAGGAATGGAATATCTTGGCCTCAACACATGAGTAGGTAGTTCTCTCTCAGAAATAGGATGTTGGAAGTGTAGGTTCAGTCTGATGGCTCTCTCCACGAATGAAGAGGAGGTGGAGGGGTATATATAGCCTCCACACAAAATCTAACCGTTACACACAATCTACCAAACTCGGTGGGACCGAATCGTTAAACTCGGTCAGACCGATTTAGCAAATAATGTGACCATTAGGGTTTTCGGTGTGACTGTTAGGGTTTTCGGTGGGACCGGAATGCAACTCGGTGGGACCGATTTGGTTAGGGTTAGGGCATAACGTAATCTCGGTAAGGCCGATTACACAAACTCGGTGGGACCGATTTTGGTAATAAGCTTTCCAGAGAGTTGGTCAGGCAAACTCAGTTTGACCGATTATCAAACTCGGTGGGACCGATTTTGATAATAAGTTAACCAGAGAGTTTGCATTGTAATCTCGGTAGTACCGATTGCTCAAACTCGGTGAGACCGATTTTGATAATGGACATACACAGAGAGATTACAATCCCATCTCGGTGAGACCGAGATCCCTATCGGTGAGACCGATTTGCCTAGGGTTTGTGGCGGTGGCTAAGACATCCAAACTCGGTGGCGCGGATAGAAAGAATCGATGGGGCGAGTTTGACTTTAGGTTTAGGACAAATGCGTGGAAGTGGGAAAGTAGTTGAGGGTATTTGGAGCATATCACTAAGCACATGAAGCAAGAGGCTCATTAAGCAACACCTCATCCCTCCTTGATAGTATTGGCTTTTCCTATAGACTCAATGTGATCTTGGATCACTAAAATGTAAAATGAAGAGTCTTGAGCTTGAAGCTTGAGCCATTCCTTTGTCCTTAGCATCTTGAAGGAGTTCCCACATCCTTTAGTCCATGCCACTCCATTGTTGAACTTATCTGAAACATACTAGATAAAAGTGTTAGTCCAACAAGAGATATGTTGTCATTAATTACCAAAACCACCTAGGGAGCACTTGTGCTTTCAATCTCCCCCTTTTTGGTAATTGATGGCAACATACATCAAAGCTTTAGATAAAGATATAAAGAATAGCAAGTAAAGCTTTGGAAAGACATGTAACAAGCATAGGCTCCCCCTACATGTATGCAATCATGTGAATATGAAATATAGAAGCATGTGATAGCATAACCATGATAGAGCAGGCAATGTGTTACATGTATCTTGGCTATATGCATCAGAGCAAAAAGTATTAAAGAGAATACCTTCATGCCCGTGAGTCCTTCTAGCAAACAGTATGTACATCAGCAAGAATTCCTCATACACATGATTGTGATGCATATACTTACCTTGTGGTCTTGAGTTGGCTTAGGATGGAATGAACCCGTGAAAACAAGGTTAGATAACACAGATGCATCTACTAACCAGAGAAAACAGAAGAAACCACAAGAATACCAAGACTGGGATGACATGTAGAGAGTGAGTACTGAGTACCACATTGGATTAGACATGTCCCCAAGAGTAAAGATATGCAATGAATTTAAATGATCTCTTTCCCTTAGATGTCTTGCTCCCCCTGAATCTAACATGGGATACTGGGAGAAGATAGGGAACAAAAAATCAGAGCTGAAGGAAAACATAGCTGAAAGATATGACTGATGATCAGAGCTGAAGTTCAGAACTAATGTATGCTAATGCAAAATTGAGCACAACAGATCATATGAACATGTCTCTCCCCTTAAGAAGACATGTGGACGTCTCTCCTCTTGAACACCAAGCATCTGGGATCCTTGAGAAATACTTTCTACTTAAGTATCCTCTCCCCCTGGAGATCTCTCTCGTCTTTTGAGGGTCTCTCCCCCTAGAAGGTCTCTCTCTCCCTTAAGAAGAAAGGTGATAAGTTTTGATGTTCTTTCTCTCTATCTCCAAATGATAAGCTTTGATGTTCTCTCTCTCCCCCTTTGACATCAATTTCCAAGAAGGGTCTTCTGGAGTCTGTCGAATGGGTTTGGTCCTTGAGACACAGAACAAAGCAATGATGAAAATGTGATGCTTGTAGAGGACAAGATTCATTGAGTGGAGCTGGATCAGAAGAAACACATAATATGTGGCAAAGAGTTTCTCTGTTATGAAATCGGTGGCACCGAGTGGTATGCTTGATCGTATCAAAAGATTGATTGGACCGAAAATAACAAATTGGTGTAACCGAGTTCATCGCAGAGAAACACTTGTCACCTCAGCTCACTAGACTAGTAAGATCTCACAAAGATTTGCAAGGAATTAACTAAAAGATATGCAAGGAATTAGATGCAGAAAATGCAGAGAAAACAGAAAGAAATCTAGATGAAGTTTTTTTTGAAAGGGGAAACACAAATGCATGAGACAAATGCAAAAACTCAGAAAAGAACACAGGAGAACTTCATCTAGAGATGGTCGGCGACAAAGTCACCTATGTTAGAGTATATTGACTTAGGAGTCAAGTGAGATCACTTGATCATAGGGGTTGCCATTTTTTGTTTAAGAATCTTGATGTATTCACATCTTGTCGAGTTGCTTTAACTCATGACTCGGAGTAAAGCTTCTCTAAGATGGAATAACATACCTTGGTTGGTGGTGTTGTCCATGTAGTTGAACTTGCGTGGGTTGCTCAAGGTTGATGTAGCTCATCAAGAATTTGGAGCACCACTTGGAATTTGAGTCCATCTACCTACATGGGTTAGATAACATGCAAGATACAAATATATCCAAGACATAAGTTTTTCATCGTAAGAGAAATATCAAGGATTAGTCATAAGCTCATGTCTTGCATGTATCCAATGGAGTTTCTACTCCAAGTTTGAAGCATCAATGATGTTCAATTCTCCTCTTAACCTGCAAAACACTTTCTCATCAAGAGGTTTAGTGAATATATCCGCTAATTGCTTTTCGGTGCGAACATGCTTAAGATCAATGTCACCCTTAGCAACATGATCTCGAATGAAATGACGACGAACTTCAATATGCTTAGTTCGAGAATGTTGCACAAGATTATGACCAATTTTGATAGCACTTTCATTATCACAAAGCAATGGAACATGTCTCACATATATCCCATAGTCTTTAAGAGTTTGGGTCATCCAAAGTAATTGAGCACAACATGAACCAGCGACAATATATTCAGCTTCAAGGTGGATAAGGATACGAGTTTTGTTTCTTGGAGGACCAAGACACAAGAGATCTACCAAGAAATTGACAAGTACCAAGTGGACTTTCTATCAACCTTGTCTCCGGCATAGTCCGAGTCGGAATAGCCAACAAGATCGAAGAGGCCCTCTTAGGATACCAAATGCCAAAATTTGGTGTATGGATTAAGTATCTCACTATCCTTTTCACGGCCTTAAGATGACATTCTTTAGGGGCAGCTTGATATCGTGCACACATGCACACACTTAGCATAATATCGGGACGTGAAGCACATAGATATAACAATGAACCAATCATGGAGCGATAAACCTTTTGATCAACCGGTTCACCATCTTTGGTTAAGTCAAGATGTCCACTAGTAGGCATGGGTGTAGTCATACCTTTGCATTCTTGCATATTGAACTTCTTGAATAAGTCCTTGGTGTACTTTGTTTGTGAGACAAAAGTACCTTCCTTAGTTTGCTTGATTTGCAAACCAGGAAAGAATTTGAGTTCACTCATCATAGACATCTCAAACTTCTCCGACATTAGCTTCCCAAACTTTTCACTAAAATGAGGGTTAGTTGAACCAAATATAATATCATCAACATAAATTTGGCACACAAAGAGTTCACCATTAACCCTTTTAGTAAAAAGAGTAGAATCAATTTTCCCAATTTCAAAGCCTTTTTCAATAAGGAACTTGGTCAAGCATTTATACCATGCTCTAGGAGCTTGTTTAAGTGCATAAAGAGCTTTGTGAAGTTTGTAAACATGATTGGGTTTCTTAGGATTAACAAAGCCGGGAGGTTGTTTAACATAAACTTCCTCCTCTATTTCACCATTTAGAAAAGCACTTTTAATGTCCATTTGGTACAAGGTGATATCATGGTGATTAGCATAGGCAAGTAAGATGCTGAATGGACTCAAGTCTAGCAATGGGGCGTAAGTCTCACCATAGTCCATACCTTCGACTTGTGTGTAGCCTTGGGCGACGAGGCGTGCTTTGTTGCGAACTACTTGTCCATCTTCATCTTGCTTGTTGCGAAACACCCATTTGGTACCGATGATGTTGTGGTTGTTGTCGGGCTTCTCAACCAATGTCCAAACTTGGTTCCTCTCAAAGTTGTGTAGCTCTTCATGCATAGCATTTATCCAATCCGGATCTTCCAATGCTTCTTCGACCTTCATAGGTTCAATGCTAGAGATGAAAGAATAGTTTTCAAAAAAGTTAGCTAAACGAGTTTTAGAGCGAGTGATTCTCCTGGTTTGAATATCATTGTAGATTTGCTCGACGGGATGGTCTTTAGCAATTCTTGATCGAACTCGTGAAAGCTTTTGCTTGGGTCTTCGTTGAACATCTTCTTCATCTTGTTCTTCTTCTTGGCCTTCTTCATTTTTGGCGTTCTCGTTCTCTTGTCGTGGTGGAGAAGGAGGTTGTTGACGTTCATCGTGATGCACTTCCTCGTTTTCTTCATCTTGGTGTGTCCCACTTGTGGATGCTTCCGTATCAACTCTTGGTTCACCTTGTCGTGAAGTAGAAGCTTCCACTTGGACGGACGAGGTACTCTCCTTCACCTCCGTTGGACGGACCTTGCCAATAGACAAGTATTGGATTGCTTCCGAAGGATCTTTGTCTCCTACATCAATTGGCAATTGCTCTACTTGCGAGCCGTTAGATTCATCAAACTTCACATCTACCGTCTCTTCAACCTTTCGGGTGAAATTGTTGTAGACATGGTAAGTGTGAGAGTTTGAGACATAACCTAGTAGGAAACCTTCATGAGACTTAGGAGCAAATTTAGAACGACGATGCTTATCAAGAATGTAGCACTTTGAGCCAAATACTCGAAAGTATCCAACTTGGGGTTTGTTACCGGTGAGTAGCTCGTATGCCGTCTTGCCGAGTAGCTTGTGAAGATACAAGCGATTTGTTGCATGACAAGCTGTCTCAACCGCTTCTGCCCAAAAGTGCTTCGGCGTCTTGTACTCATCAAGCATCGTTCTCGCCATTTCGATGAGCGTCCGGTTCTTCCTCTCAACAACTCCATTTTGTTGAGGTGTGTACGTAGCCGAGAACTCGTGTGAAATCCCTTCTTCGTCAAGAAAGGTGTCCACATTTGCGTTCTTGAACTCCGTTCCGTTGTCACTGCGAACCTTCTTGATCTTCACTTCAAATTGGTTTTGGGCCTTCCTAGCGAAATTTTTGAAGATCTTTTGGACCTGCGATTTATCATCGAGAAAGAACACCCACGTAAATCTGGAAAAATCATCAACTATAACTAGACCAAAAGAATTTCCACCGAGACTCTTGTAAGAGTTGGGACCAAAGAGATCCATGTGAAGTAGCTCGAGTGGCCTCTTCGTGGTCATGATGTTCTTCACGGATGCCTTCCTCCAACCTGTTTACCCTTGACAAGCACTTTGCAAAGTCTATCCTTATCAAATATGACATCATTAACTCCAAGGATATGATTCCCTTAATAAGCTTGTCAAGGTTTCGCATACCAACATGACCTAATCGTCTATGCCATAACCAGCCTTTTGAGGATTTAGCAATGAAGCAAGTTTTAGGTTGAGCCTTTTAGTGAAATCAACAATGTATAGATCACCTCTACACACACCAAGAAAGACCATTTTATGATTATCTCGATGAAACACTTGGCAATCTACTTGATAAATAGAACATTGAAACCGAAATCAGCAAGTCTAGATAATCGAAAGTAAGTTTTAACCAAGAGATTCAACGAGCATAACATTTTGTATGGAGCTATCATGTGATATGGCCACCTTACCGAGGCCAACCACCTTACCCTTTGAGTTGTCACCAAAGTGACATACTTTCGAGGACTATCATTATCGAGAAGCTCACGAAACATGTCTTTATCTCCGGTCATGTGACCGGTACATCCACTATCAAGAACCCATTCCTTTCCTCCCGACGTATATCCACAAGATTTTCCATAAGACCAAAATGTCTCATTGCATCATCAAGATCGAAGTCACTATCATCATCCTCATCATAGTATCCATGTTCAACATCATCATGTGGTGGATCAAATCCTAGAGAGGGTGATTCATTAGAATGAGTTTGACAATAATCTTGTCTATGAATTCTTATAGCTTCGAAATAATGTCACTAATAATACCAACATTTCCTTTGGCACGCATAAGGTTTGTAAGCTCAAATAGACGCGATCACCAAACATAGGATCACTAGTATTCATTTTGCTCAAAGCAATAGACTTATGGAGAATTTCATCTAGATTTTTCAAGGAATAATCTGGAAACCGTTCCTCAAGAAATTTCCATATGGTGTAGGCACACTTAAAAGTAGGCAAACATCCAATCAAGTTTCTAGGCAATCCTCTAATGATAAGTTCGGCAGTTCTAAGATTCCTAACCATGTCAATTGACTCATCATGGGTTGGATGCATAGGATCAACATAAGGTGCACAAGGGCTAGCAATGTACTTGTTAAACTGATATTGATTGAAAATAACAAGCATCTCATTTTTCCACTCACGAAAATACTCTCCATCAAGAATAGGCACTCTATGTCTAAGACTCCCCAAAGTAGACTCATCCATCTTCCTCCAATGGTGATTAAACCAAGGCAATGGAGACCAATGCTCGATACCACTTGTAGGACCTTGAGAAGAGGTGTCTAGAGGGGGTGATTAGACACTAAGTACCAAAGTTGCAGTTTTTAAGTTTCTTTAAAGTTTGAGTGGAGTTTAGGCACAAGTTTAACATTCACAACATATAGCAAGCAAGCATGCAAAGAGTATATGAGAAGTGGAAAATAAAGCATGCAACTTGCAAGAATGTAAAGGGAAGGGATTGGAGGATTCAAATGCAATTTGGAGACACGGATGTTTTTGGCGTGGTTCCGATATGTGGTGCTATCGTACATCCACGTTGATGGAGACTTCAACCCACGAAGGGTAACGGTTGCGCGAGTCCACGGAGGGCTCCACCCACGAAGGGTCCATGAAGAAGCAACCTTGTCTATCCCACCATGGCCGTCGCCCACGAAGGACTTGCCTCACTAGCGGTAGATCTTCACGAAGTAGGCGATCTCCTTGCCCTTACAAATGTCACGCCCAAGATGCGACCCTATCCAAAAGGAACTCGAAGGTCCCACCAAGGATAGAAGCGCATCTTGAAGACGCTTTTGCAAGGTGGATATCATTACATCAACATTACATAATAGATGGGGATACATACATAAGGCACAAATGCCACAAGAATACATCAACATCATATACAAGAGATCAACATCCGACTACGGATGGAACACAACAAAACTCAAACGACATCCACCACCTTAGCCCAAAGCCGCCGACTGGAACCTATCCCCGTGTTGGGGATATTACTCTCGGGCGTAAACCGCCTATCTGGGCGGGTTAACTTCATCGATAGTTCAACGGTGTAAAAGCCCAAGAGGCATGAAAGTAAGGGCCCAAGGCTTGTAGTCGGTTTAGAACCTGTAGCCGTAAACCGGCATGGTATGTAAACTTGTATTGTAAGTTCGGAATAGAGAGAGACCAACCCGGATACGAGTATGAACCGGAGATTGGGACTCCCTGAACCGACGGGCGTCACCCGTGTATATAAGGGGACGACCCGGGACGGTTCAAGGACAGACAACAACAACTCGAGGCCTAGGCGAAGCTTATTTGCTCCCTAGTCATCGAGACCACATCAATCCCATCAAAACTAGACGTAGGCTTTTACCTTCATCGAAGGGGCCGAACTAGTATAAATCTTGTGTCTTTGCGTCCGCTTTAACCCCTTCAAGTTAACCCGTAGCGATGGCTCCACGACTAAGTCCTTTCATGAGGAAATCTGCCGTGACAAAACCACGACGGTTAAAGCGCCCACCGTGGGGCTATCACACGATGGTTTGATGATCTTGGAGGGCAAGTTCGAAGGACTCGAAGGCTATCTTGTGGGCGGATGACCAAGAGTCGTCGCGCAAGCTCTACATCGACGATGCAGTCAGGGCCCGAGGCGGCTCGATTGAGTCTGGTACCGGGTCCCCTTTGGTGGCATACACGCGTTTTCATCGGCAAGATTGGTGAGCGTGGCTGAGCCGGACATCTGCACCGACCTCGTCGAGACGGCTCAGCGTACGAGATCTGCCCAGGTTAAACCGGCCGTGAAGCGTGCCTTTGTGGGAGTCATCCACGGAGGAAGTTATGAGGACGGATCAGAGTCTGGTGGCGAGACCGTCGTCTATTCCGATGACGAGTCGTCAACCGGAGAAACTGAATCTCTATATCAGCTACAAGATGGCCAGATTGGGGGCTGTTCCGATGGTGACAGTATTCCGGGCCCCTCTGGTCTGCCCAACCGGGTTGGAATATTCATGGCCGGTACACAAGCAGTACTTCATTCTTCGACCGCTGTGGCAATGATTGCCGGTTCAACAGCGGCGACGGCTGCCGGGGTAGGAGGCTCTGTGCGACCGCCGGCTCAAGTTTTATTAGATCTGTTCGATGCGTTGGCTACGCTCATGGCGGAGGTTAACCCGGCGGACCAGGACGCTCATAACGCGGAGGTTGCGAAGGTGAAGGAAGAAATCACTCAGGCTAAAGAGGATCTAGCAGCTGCAGATGCCAGGATGACGGCAGAGCAGGCCGCTTTAGATGCGCAGGCTTATAGGCTCATGCTGGATCAGAGCGCGTCACATGAAGTCATGAAGAGGAAATACAGATCTCGTTTGCCTTCAGTTTTCGAGGGAAGATACCTCTTCAACACCCCCGGAGCGGGAACCAGTAATCCGCCGGTGGTAAACCGGGCGGAAGCACCTGGGACGGGCGCGCCGGTTCAGCCCCGCTTAATAGATCTACCTCGCCATAATGCTAGTGTGCCTCAGGCTGTGCAAACACCTCCGGGTCACTACTCCAACCCGATGGATAACCTTGTTGCAGCTGCGGCACGGCTGGAGGTTATTCCAATTGAAGGCGATTCACCATAGGCAGTAGAGACGCGCCGGGTCAAGGAGCTCCTTAGGACAGCTTTGGTCCAATAGGAAGCATATTAAATACAGCCGCGACGGATCCACTCTACCCCCGCCAAGCCGGAGCTATAGCAGCACGTGGATGAACCGGCCGATCAAGTAATGCACGGCGTGGTGCGCCTGTGGCAACAACCCGGCAGGTGGCGCCGATAACGCCAGAGGTGGTGGACCGGGCCCGAGCGCCGCAGGGAGGCCGAGTTAGCAAGACAACATCAGGCTTATCACTTCGCCGGTTCGTCTGACCATCTCGGTCGAGCCTGGGGTTACCTCTAGCTCTTTGGGGTGCCTTGCCTCATCCCGCTTTCGCAATGTGCTCTTGCCCAAAGACTTCAAGGGTTCGCGCAAGGTGCCAAATTACACTTTGCCGATTTAGCTCGAAGCATGGATAGAAAGTTATGAGATGGCCATGGAGATGCCGGATGTGGATGAGGCGGCGTGTGCAAAGTACTTCACCATGATGCTCGAAGGCACGGCCCGTACTTGGTTGAAGAGCTTGCCACCCAATTCTATCGATTCATGGGCCCGATTGCGGACCCGTTTATCCAGAATTTCAAAGATACCAGAAGCAGCCCATGTCCGTAGTGGACTTGGCGGCTGTGTCCGTCGGGGAAGGGAGTCAACAACCCATTGGGTACGTCGCGTTTCGGAAATCTTGCACTCGTCAGACCGGATCAACGCTGACTCTGCGATCTTAACCCTGGAGGGCAACTGCCGGTTTAAGCCTTTAAAATTGAAGTTGGGGCGCATGAAGTGGTTTTGTAATGACATGGGCACTCTCATGGGCGCTTTAGTGAAGTATGCTGATTCTGATAGTACCAAGGATCCCGAGTCTGACGATGATGAGACAGGGAAGGGAAGGAAGAACAACAACTCCAAGGGCCAACAACATCACTCGGCAGGTAATGGTGGAGGCAAGCGTAAAGCGAATGGCAACATGGACTTCATAGACAACACCAACGCGCAGGACAAGGGCCAGCGGCGCAAGGGTAAACAGCCGAATCGAAGTGGAGCGCCTAATCCCAATCCGGATCGCTTGAATTATCTGTTGAATCAACCCTGTCCGAAGCATGGGACGAAGGAGACGCCAGCAAACCACCTCTGAAAGGATTGCTACATTATGCAGGAGTTCAAGAGTTCTAATGCTTTCCGGTATGATCAAGGTTCCGGCGGCAGTTCAGGATCCAGGCCGGGTTACGGTGGAGGAAATTCCGGTTCAGGATTTAATGGTAATCCGGGCGGACATAACAATCAGAATAACCAAGGTGGTTACAACCAGCAGCAGCAACAGTCGGGTTATCAGAGCAACCCAAAGCAGTTGAATAGTGGGCAGTACCATGTCTTCACCACCAGCTTAGACAAGCAAGACCGAAGCTTGAGCGTGCGATCAACGATGTTGAACCGGCCATGCCTCATTACCTACGCTGGTCAGAGCAGCCCATTGTATGGAGTAAAGAGGATCATCCTCCCCGGGTTGACAATCCGGGCCAGCTAGCCCTGGTGGTGGCACCTCAGGTGGGAGGTTATAAGTTCACCAAGGTACTCATGGACGGAGGGAGCAGCATTAACATCCTGTACTATGAGACCTTCCGTCGTATGGGGTTAACAGATAAACATCTCAAACCGTCCAATACAGTGTTCCATGGTGTGGTACCTGGCAAGTCAGCATATCCGGTTGGTAAAATAGCTCTGGAAGTGGCCTTTGGTGATGAATATGACTCCAGATCGGAAACATTGACGTTTGAAGTGGTAAAAATCCAAAGTCCATATCACGCCCTATTTGGGCGGCCGGCTTATGCCAAGTTCATGGCACGGCCTTGTTATATCTATTTGCAGCTTAAGATCCGGGTCACAAGGGGACAATAATGGTTCATGGGAGCCGCAAGATTGCTTTGGAATGTGAGAAAGGTGATGCGGCTTACGCAGAGTCGGTTTGTGCCACCGAGGAGCTGAAGTATTATAAGGACAATGTTGATCCGACGGACATGACTCCATTGAAGAAGCCAACTACAGAGCATGATCCGGCCCTGAAATTCAAATCGGCAGCTGAGACTAAGCTTGTTGACTTCGTGCCCGGCGATTCGTCCAAGCAGTTCAGCACCAGTGCCAACTTGGATCCGAAATAGGAAAGCGCGCTCATCGAGTTCATCCGTGAGAAACAGGACATTTTTGCATGGAAGCCTTCTGACATGCCAGGTGTACCGAGGCAACTCGCTGAGCACACTCTTAATGTTGATCCCAAGTACAAACCGGTGAAGCAGTTTCTCCGCCGGTTTAACGAAGAAAGGCGCAAGGCCATTGGAGAGGAGGTGGCGTGCTCTTAGCAGCTGGTTTTATCGTTGAAGTCTTCCATCCGAATGGCTTTCTAATCCGTGCTGGTTCTTAAGAAAACGGCACTTGGCGATGTGTGTGGATTACACAGATCTTAACAAGGCTTGTCCAACAGATCCTTTTGCCTCCGCGCATTGACCAGATTATTGATGCCATGCGGGTTGTGAGTGTTTGAGCTTTTGGATGCATATTCGGGTATTATCGATCAAGATGGCAGTTAAGGACCAGGAGAAGATGGCGTTTATCACTCCCTTTGGAGCCTTCGCTATGTATCTATGCCTTTTGGGCTCAAGAGCGCCCAAGCAACTTATCAACGCTGTGTACAGAATTGCCTGCATAAACAGATCGGCCGTAATGTGCACGCCTATGTTGATGATATTGTGGTCAAGTCAAGGGAGAAGGAGACACTGATTGACGATTTGAAGGAAACCTTTGACAACCTGCGAGTTTACAAGATGATGCTCAACCCGGCCAAATGTGTCTTTGGTGTTCCGGAAGGCAAGTTAGTGGGTTTTCTCATGTCCAACAGGGGAATTGAAGCTAATCCGGAGAAGATTACGGCTATTACCTCCCTGGCTAAACCGAAGTGTATTAACGATGTCCAGCGTTTGGCAAGCCGGATTGCCGCGCTGAGCCGGTTTATCACCTCGGAGAGAAGGCCATCCTTTGTACCAGATCTTTCAAGAAGATGATCGGTTTATGCGAATCCAGCCACCGATGAGGCGTTGGAGGACTTAAAGCGGCAATTGGCCAACCCGCCTGTGCTCGCCGCTCCCATTGACAAGGAGCCGCTTCTGCTATATGTTGCTGCTAACGCCAGGGCGGTCAGCGTGGCCATTGTGGTGGAGCGGAAGGAGGCAGGGAAGGAGCATCCGTTCAACATCCGGTTTATTATATCAGCGAGTACTTATTGAATCTAAGCAAAGGTATCCGTATTGGCGTAAGCTGGTGTATGGAGTTTTCATGGCAAGCGGAAGTGAAGCGATATTTCAAGGCACCCCATCACGGTGGTCGATTCTGCTCCCTTAGGCGATATCATACTGAACCGGAAGCGATCGGCGGATTGCTAAGTGGGCTATAGAGCTTGGGCCGCACGGTGCAAATACGCGCCTCGGACGGCGGTGAAGTCTCAAGCACTTGTGGATTTTATTAATGATTGGACGGAGTTGCAAGCACCTGAAGAAAAGCCGGATCACACATATTGGACAATCCATTTTAACGGATCCAGGCAGTTGGAAGGCTCGGGGGCTGGAGTCGTATTAACTTCCCCACGAGGTGACAAGTTTCGTTATGTTCTCCGCTTAATGTTCCCTTGTACTAACAATGCAGCTGAGTATGAAGCCTTGCTCCATGGTCTCCGGATGGCTAAGGAGATGAATCTAAGCCGGGTTAAGTGCTTCGGTGACTCGGACCTAGTGGCTCAACAGGTGTCTGGCACTTGGGATTCAAAGGACCCGCTCATGGCTGCATATCGTTGTGAGGTGGATATTGTCGCAGGTCATTTCAAGGGCTATCAGGTGGACCACGTGGACCGTCGGAAGAATGAAGCGGCGGACGCTTTAAGCCGGTTGGGCTCTCAACGCAAACCGGTCCTGCCCAATGTTTTTCTGGACGTGCTGCACAACCCGTCGGTCAAGCTCCCTGGTGAAGCGGATTTGGCTATTCCTGATCCGGAGGCTCAATTGGTGGCAGCTCTTCAGGTCACTCCGGATTGGACGCTTCCTTATCTTGCGTACATGAACCGGGGCGAGTTACCAGAAGATGAGACGTTGGCCCGACGGATAGTCCGGCGATCTAAGTCTATGACCATTGTTAATGGCGAATTGCATCATTGCGATGTGTCGTATGCTTCAACGCTGTGTGTCCCCGAGGAAGGCTGTGAAATATTGCATGAGATCCACGAAGGAGATTGTGGTCACCACGCCGGTTCAAAATCCTTGGTGGCTAAAGCGTTCCGCCACGGTTTCTATTGGTTGACTGCTCATGCTGATGCGGAAGATCTGGTCAGACGATGTGATGGTTGCCAAAAGTTTTCCAGACGTGCTCATGTACCGGCCCAATAATTGAGGATGATTCTAATTACTTGGCCGTTTGCAACCTGGGGGCTGGATATGGTTGGGCCTTTCAAAAGGTCCAAGGACAAGAAGACCCACCTACTGGTGGCGGTCGACAAGTTTACAAAACGGGCAGAGGCAAAACCTATTAGCAAGTGTGATGCGGCCACGGCGGTTCAGTTCATCAAAAAGGTGATTTTCCGGTTTGGCTTTCCACACAGTATCATCACAGATAATGGTACCAATTTGTCCAAAGGTGCCATGAAGGAGTTCTGCGAATGTGAGCACATCCGGCTTGATGTTTCTTCAGTAGCTCACCCACAGTCCAATGGTCAAGCGGAAAGGGCTAATCAAGAGATCTTGAGAGGCATCAAGCCCCGGCTTATGGTCCCTTTGCAAAGGACACTGGGTTGTTGGGTAGAAGAGCTACCGTCTGTGTTATGGAGTATAAATACTACGCCTAACAGATCCACGGGATACACACCGTTCTTTATGGTCTATGGAGCGGAGGCGGTTCTCCCCAGTGACATCCGTCATGACTCACCTCGTGTGGCAGCTTATGTTAAAGCGGACAACAAGACAGCATGGCAAGACGCTATGGACCGGTTGGATGAGGAGCGTGACATCGCAGCTGCCCGCTCGGTGATTTACCAACAGGATCTTCGTCGTTACTAGAGTCGCCGGGTCAGAACCAGAACTTTTCAAGAAGGAGATTTGGTGCTTCGGCTCATCCAAGACCAGACTGATATGCACAAGTTATCCCCACCTTGGGAGGGACCTTTCGTGGTCAGCAAGAATCTGCACAACGGGTCGTACTATTTGATCGATATTCGAGAGCATAAAGACTCACACACGTTAGAGGAGGAGACCAACAGGCCGTGGAACATAGCTCATCTTCGGCCTTATTATACCTGAGCCATCGGCTCTATTTATGTACATATTATGACGGTGTATATATTATGAATAAAGTAATAAATCGAGCCTCGGCTAAAGCGGGTATCTGTTCATTACATCATGCGTGGTTACATGGAGTTGTTACGTCTTAAAGTGGCCTCCGTTTACCCCTTGAGTTTGCTTTCCAAAAGCTTTATGATATCACTTGGGGCTTGGTCGCATCCGAACCAATGCAACACCTTTTGATAGGCGAAAAGCCACCAGATCACTTGGGGACATGGTCAAGTCTGAACCACACGCCTCTTGATCGGCCTAAGGCCATAGAGTCACTTGGGGCTTGGTCGAACCGAACCATTGCCACGCCACTTGATCGGCATAATGCCACGGTTTCAGTTGGGGACCTGGCTGACTTGAACCATAGCTATACCTTATAGGGAGCTTGGTCGTGTCCGACCATGGTAACACCATCTGATCGGCTCAGTAAAGCCTTCTTTTTTGCAAACGGTTTATCATTGCCTTTGCTTCCATGTTTTTTCATAACTATCATTTGATTTTTGTTGCGTTTCTTAAACCGATAACATTTTTAAACCGGTTCAAACTGTCAATTGACGGAATTCAGTCCATTTTTAATCCGGAGATAATTTTTCCGGTTTGACTTTTTCTGTTAACATCCCATTATGGAGTAACAGGGGGCTTGTCATGACCCGGCACGGTTTACATGGTAAACCGGCATTATAAACACAGGAGCTGTTTTCTCCTTTGATGGTAAGGGTTTATACAACCTCCGCTTCAAGATTGGCTAAGCCAACTTTATGCCCAGCGATGGAAGGTATTTTGTATCACAAATTCTGATTATATACCTCAATATCTCATTTCATATATATATGAACGTCACAAACCGCCGTGGTGGTTTAAGATTTTGTGACTGCAGGCAATATAGATTGAAAGTTTCGATCATTCAAGCAAAAGTATCAGCACCTATGCACGAAGGCATATTAAAAACAAGAGTGTTGGCTATCCTATTACAAGGCAACATGGTGCCCAAATAAGATCATTGTTTCTTGGCGGAATGTAATGAAGCAGCTATTCAAATCGGCTTCCGGTTCATGCTTGCTCGCCGCCCCGGTCTGATGGTTGTGGGTCGTCCTGCGCCGCTTCAGCTTCTTCATCTCTACCCAAATGTGGAAGTCAACATTGGTCCAACGATTCCCATTAAAGCTTGAAAGACAGCCTCCTCATGGATCGGGGAAGATGGTTCAATATCGGGGCGTAAGTATGCTTACGGATCGGAGGGATCAGTTCTCCGCTTGGAATAGGTGCAGCTACTCGTTTGTTCGATCGTCATATTGAGCTTGATAATGCGAAAAGGTTGCCTCTTGACCAATTGGCAAGCCGAGGGCGCACCGCCGGTTTATCGCTCTCGATCATCTTCGTTGAACTCGAACCGTCTTCCTTCAGACCGGGATAGCCCTGAGCTGCCTCAACAGGATCGAAATCTGGCACCCATGCTTTTGCCCGGATTAAGGCGTTAATGGCGCTGGTTCGAGCAGCAGATTTCTTCAGCTCTTCAATCCGGGCGGGAAGCATTGACAACCTCCTAAGAGTATCTTGAATTAAGGAGGGTGCTGGATTGTTATGTGATGCAGTGGAGATGATCCGCTGCGCTCCGAAGGTCTGACTGCTCTATTAAAGTGTAGGCAGCTTTCAATTTCATCCAACATCGACCCCAAGTGACCAATGCGTGTGCCTACAGCATTGCAAGAGAAATCACAAACCGGACTTATCATAAGAAGGCCAAGATTATCACAGAAGCCAAAGGAAGCTTACCGAAGATAGCAGCAGTCTTGGCATGCACTTGCCGCTTCACGTTGGTCAGCTCATCTACCACCGGTTTAAGGGCAGCTTCAGCATTTTCAACCTTTTGGTTAAAGCGGCCTTTTCAAGATCCCACCGGCCCGCCGGACTTGAACCACTCCTTGAGCTGCTCCATAGTAGTCAAGGCGGTTTTCAGCTCATCCTTGGCCTTGGAGGTTTCTGCTTGTTGAGATTTCAGATTTTCTTGAAGATCATTGATTTGTGAGGCTTGTTGGCGTATCTCGCTCTGCAACAAAAAGGGAGCATGTTAAATATCTTCATTACAAGTCCCAAGTGCATAACCAGTCATACACTTGGCACTTGGGGGCTAATGCATATTTGATCTTCATCTACCAATAAAATCACAAAGTCCCAAGCTCAATACAGGTATTCAACTTGGCACTTGGGGGCTAATGGCTATTTGCTCGAACATGTTCTGATGCGGCAATATAAATTACAGTCCCGGTTTAATTATACTAAGTTGAACCGACCCTTGGGGGCTACATCAGTGGATTCTGAAGCATTGAGTTTATGCTAAGTCCCGGTTTAACTATACTAAGTTGAACCGGCCCTTGGGGGCTAGGAGAGTTAACAAAAATTGAAATATCCAAGCGGGAAAAGAACATGGAGGTTACCACGAATTTTTCTTTCATCATCTTCACCAGGCCAGCTTCATAATCACGGCTGGTATACATCCGGTTGAAGTAGCCAGAATGAAGGTCTTGGGGGTTCAGAGCGGCGTAAGTTGCTAGATCAACATCCCACTTGCCCTTGCTCATAGTGGCAAATTCTTCTTTGGCAGAATGTTTGGATAAAGTGACCGGATTACCCGGTTCGCAGTGGCCAAAGCCAGTAATCACAACGTCATCGTCCTTGGTATCACTGGTTGACCAGGGACAGTCGGTTTGTCAGCAGGCCGGATTGGACTGGTGGATTTTTCAATCCGGGTTGCGCTTCTGGGCTGGTCAGCAGGAAGGGAGGTGTCAACAGGCCTTTCTTCATCAACAAAATCGTCATCTTGCAGTGGCGGATCATTGGGAGTGTCTTCACAGATAGCCGCTTCAAGATTTGGGACGCTATCCGGTTCAGGGGCAGTCTCTTCGTCGGCCGTTTTATCCAGACGAGCCTTTTTGCTCGGCCTAGGCTTGGCCCTGAAAAGGCACAATAACAGTCAGATACGGCATATACTACACAATGATGCAGTGGAAACAATATGAAATGCATAACTTACCCAAGCACCGTTTTAAGTGGTGGCAGCTGAGTAGGTGATGACTCGCTAGATGAGGAATGTGAAGTGACCTGATAATCGGAGTCAGATGGATTAAGGGGTTGACGAAAACAGCCTGCTTTAGGATAAGCACTGACAAGCAAATTAGAGACCTCTGAACGACGTTTCCGAACCGGACTGTTCGGTAAATCGGTGGAGGTAACTACCTGGCATTGTCTTGCGAAGTTGTGCGGCGAGCTTCATGTTGTTGAGTCTTCATAAGCAACTTGGGATCCAAGTAAGCAAGGGGATGAGAAAATTTAATTTTCCGGTTTGCCCGACGGATTTTTAGTGAAGGCAAAGGATTTGAGTCAGAGGAGAGAATAGTTACCTCTACAACATCAGCATTACTGGTTTCAGCATCCTCTTGACAAATATCATCATTAATTAGGCGTATGAAAAGTAAGCCAAGCGAATCAAGTTCTACCTCAAGGTCCGGATTACCCACATCGTCATCCACAGCCGGATCAGAAGATGCAGTGGTTTTCCTTTTATGAGCAGTCTTCTTGACAGCTTTGGTCTTTTGCCGGATTAGTTTTTCCGGTTTGTCTGGCTTCTCTGGTTTCTCTTGTGGACGTTTCTTGCTCCAGAATGGATCATCACCCTGATTAAGCAGCAGTTGATGTTAAAAGTGATGCCGGAAATGGCAGTAATATATTCAGTAAAAAATAGTCAGAAGTCTTACAAATGGTGGTTTGTTGGAAGCACAGAAGGGGAGTAGACCGGTTCGAGCATAGAGGTGTTCCGGTTCATTCAACATTTTCTTCACAGCCTCGGTTACCTCATCATCGGTAAGCTGGATATTAATATGTCGGAGGGGGTCGTTGACACTACCAGTGTACTCACACATTAAACCGGAGCGCTGGGAGAGGGGCAGTATGCTCCATGATATCCAACAGCGCGCGAGATCAATTCCGGTTAAACCATTGGCCATGAAGGCTCTGAGCTTGGAAAGTTGAGGAGCGTATTTACTTCTCTCATTGGCGGTTAATCTTTGCGGAAAGGGATGTGTATTACTGAGTCGCTCCGGACGAAAACCGGGCAAAGGATTCTCATTGGCAGGTGAAGTGTCTCTGCAATAAAACCATGTTTGATTCCATTCCTTGGGGTGGCTGTGCAGTTTGACATGAGGATAAGTGACCTCCTTTCTTTTTTGAATCGCCACACCACCCAATTCTGTGTTGGGCCCGTCGGTGAATTCAGTGCGGCGGTTTAGATGGAAGCAGTCTCTAAACAGTTCAACTGTGGGTTCTTCTTGAAAGTATGCCTCACAGAGCACTTGGAAGTGACAAATGTTGGTAACAGAATTGGGGCCCGTATCTTGCGGACGGAGTTGAAAATTGGCTAACACATCCCGATAAAATTTTGAACCGGGCGGGTTAAAACCCCGGGCTAAGTGATCTGCGAAAACTACAATCTCTCCTTCTTGAGGTATGGCTGGACATTCTTTGCCAGGAACCCTCCAATGGATAGTATTTTTACTGCTTAAAGCGCCAACAGACCAGATTGTTTAATTGAGTTTCGTGACACGGAAGGAGCCCAGTTGCACTCATATACTTGTTTGGCCATCTACAAAAATATAAATCCGGTTCAAGAAATGTGTTGGGACAAAGAGAGAACCGTGTACAATGCTAAATCGGAGACAAATACATCTAAACCGAGTTCTATGAAGCGACAATTATCCGTTAAGGAGCTCTGGCGGTTCAACAAGGGACTAATGGTGTATACCGGTTTATTTAATTTTTTCTATGTTAAGTTAAACCGCCTGGTCTAAATATTGAAAACAATTGAGGTTGCGAACGGCTAAGTGTGCAAAAACAGGTTTCGCAAGATTTCTCTACAACGAAGGATCTGAAGCCAGATCAGAAAAGAAGAAAAATATCCAAAAAAGGATAAAGCAGAGCAAAGATTGATGCAATGGAGCAGGAGATAATGTGCGAGATCTATGAACGTGAGCACGAGACTACAGGCGGATGCTAAAAGCTACTACTAATCATAGCAAGGTGTCATAGATCTATCCAGGAGTCTGGTATGAGCATGAACAATTAATGGAGTACTGCAAGAACAAGAAACCCTAGAACGGATCTAGGTCGAGTGGAACCGAGGACCCACCTGAGTTGAGGGGATGCGGAAGAGTGCTGCGTTTCTCTGGTGCGTTCAGGTTGATGCAGCGGCTCAAGACGGTGCAGAGGTCGATGGCGGCGGTGGAGCTCCGAGGCCAGCGACGCGAGGAAGACGAAGAGAAAGGGGACGGAGGGGAGAAAAGGAATGACCCTTCGGTCCTATTTATAAGGCAAGATACCTGTGTCAGGCGCGTGAATCAAGGAGCCACAAATCTAGGAAGCAGAGCTATCGCCTCGATTATTGCGGATCTGTTAAACAAAGAAGATATCATGAATGCTATCTTTATGGGGACGTCATGCCGGTTTACAGCAACCGGAGAAGGTGACATCACGGCGGTTCAACGATTTCAAGAAGGTATTGAAGATGAAGGTTTTTATCAAGGATTGACATGAACCTGTTCAAATCAACTGGGGCCTAATGTTGGGGATATTACTATCGGGCGTAAACCGCCTATCTGGGCCGGGTTAACTTCATCGATAGTTCAACGGTGTAAAAGCCCAAGAGGCATGAAAGTAAGGGCCCAAGGCTTGTAGTCGGTTTAGAACTCAGAGCAGTAAACCGCATGGTATGTAAACTTGTATTGTAAGTTCGAATAGAGAGAGACCAACCGGATACGAGTATGAACCGGAGATTGGGACTCTTCAACCGACAAGGCGTCACCCGTATATAAGGGGACGACCCGGACGGTTCAAGGACAGACAACAACAACTCGAGGCCTAGGCGAAGCTTATTTGCTCCCTAGTCATCGAGACCACATCAATCCCATCAAAACTATACGTAGGCTTTTACCTTCATCGAAGGGGCCGAACTAGTATAACTCTTGTGTCTTTGCGTCCGCTTTAACCCCTTCAAGTTAACCCGTAGCGATGGCTCCACGACTAAGTCCTTTCATGAGGACATCTGCCGTGACAAAACCACGACACCCTGATTGAAGAAGAAGCAGAAGAAGAACTCCAAAACAAGCAAACATCGCTCTCACGTCATGATCATCGCATAACCTGTACCTGCAACTGTTGTTGTAGTAATCTGTGAGCCACGAGGACTCAGCAATCCCATTACCATGGGTATCAAGACTAGCAAAGCTTAATGGGAAAGGAAGGGGTAAAGTGGTGCGGTTGCAGCAGCGACTAAGCATGATATGGTGGCTAACATACGCAAATGAGAGCGAGAAGAGAAACAAAGGAACGCGTGAAACTAGCAATGATCAAGAGGTGATCCTGAACTCCTACTTACGTCAAACATAACCCAAAAACTGTGTTCTCCTCTCGATCAACCCCGAAAAGAGACACTCACGGTTACGCACACGGTTGGTGTATTTTAGAAGAGTTTACTTCAAGTTTACTACAACCGGATATCAACAAATTTCCATCTGCCACATAACCGCGGGCACGGCTCTCGAAATTTTATATCCTGCAGGGGTGTCCCAACTTAGCCCATGATAAGCTCTCGCGATCAACGAAGGATATTCCTTCTCCCCGGGAAGACCCGATCAGTCTCGGAACCCCGGCTACAAGACATTTCGGCAGTAATAAAACAAGACAAGCAAAGCCGCCCGGATGTGCCGACAAATCCCGATAGGAGTCGAACGTACCTCGTTCTCAGGGCACACCGGATAAGTCAAGCTACGAGTAAAACCAAGGCTTGAGTTTCCCCGTGGTGGCCCCGCTGGATGCTCGGTTCGGACCAACACTCGAAGGAGCACTAGCCCGGGGCTAAATAAAGATGACCCTTGGGCTCCGGAAACCCAAGGGAAAAAGGGCATAGGTGAGGCAAATGGTAAAACCAATGTTGGGCCTTGCTGGAGGAGTCTTATTCAAAGCGAACTGTCAAGGGGGTTCCATAAATCACCCAACAGCGTTAGGGACGCAAAATCCGGGAACATAATACCGATATGACGGAAACTAGGGCGGCAAGAGTGGAACAAAACACCAGGCATAAGGCCGAGCCTTCCACCCTTTACCAAGTATATAGATGCATTAATAATATAAGAGATATTGTGATATCCCAACATAATCCTGTTCACCATGGAGCAATCTTCAACTTCACCTGCAACTAGAAACGCTATAAGAGGGCTGAGCAAAGCGGTAACATATCCAAACAATGGTTTGCTAGGAAGGGTGTCAAAGGTTAGAGGTTCATGGCAATTTAGGAGGCTTGATGAGCAAAAGATAGGTAGCGCAGCATAGCGATAGAACGAAGCAACTAGCATAGCAATGATAGTAGTGAGATCCAAGGTGACGGTCATCTTGCCTGAAATCCCACAAGGAAGAAGAACGAGTCCATGAAGAAGATGAAGCCACGAAGACGAACCAAGCGTAGACGAATGAATCCTCACGATCGCAACGAAACGGGAACTATCGAGAAGAAGCACACAACATGGTAAACACACCACACATGAACAAGACATGAAGCTCAACCAAGTATGATGCATGACAAGGCTACATGAGGCTACTCATGGCAAAAGATGATGCATACAAGACCAACACATCAAAGCAAGTTTAAATGAGGCCGGAAACAACATAGAACAACTCCGGTAAGTCCTCATATGCAAATTTCGAAATTGGTCCAGATCTGAATAACTTTATGTTCAAGTTGTTAAACAGCAAGTTAAGATGCACCACGATGATCCACACGAAATTCTAGTCAAGTTACATATAAAGTTCATTAGATTCGGAGCTACGGCCTAGAAGATATGAGCAAAACAAGTTAAACATGGCATTGATGCAAAATGCATACAAACCTCAAGCAAACACTCTCAAAACAAGGATGCAACATGATAATATGAAACTACATGCAAAATCACACAAGTTTCATATAGAGCACACACAAAACGGAGCAACGGTTCAACACATACACATTAAACAAGTTATAGCCACAATCTGTCCAAAACAGCAACTAGGCATATTGCAAGCACCTAAACAACAAGCTACAGCATATTAACATGATAACAAAAGGCATGGAAGTGATGTACATGTAAAGCATGACAAAACATGAACAGATATCTCCAGAAATGACTAAAACATGCTCAAAAGTACATGGCAAGATTGCAAATAATAACAGTTTCAGATTTAGCAGGAATAACATCAGGTTGCAATGTTTAGAGCTACCAAACAACATGTTACATGAACTTAACATGGCAAAACAAGGCATGAAATGAATCTAATAATAGCATATAACAAAAGTCCCTTACTGGCCATGAGCCAAAAGGGCACAGAAAATATGATGGCACCCATGTAAACATGGCCAAAGATATGACAGATTCTTACATGGCAGGAACAACAATAAGTAGGCATGTTGGTGAGCTTTAACCACTCACCACAGAGCAATAAATGGCATGGAAAGGTGACCAACAGTAAGAAGGCATGTTTAAGAAGCAAAAAATGGCAAGAACAATTTCATAGGGTGCATGGATCACTAGCAAAGCTCATGGCAAAACTGAACTTAATGTTAACAGGCTGACAGCAACATTATTTAGCAACTTTGAGAGCAAGATTACAACAAGTTACAGCAGGCTATAAATGCAACCAGGGGCATGAATGGATAGAGCATGACATTTATAACAAAACATCCTTAGTGAACAGCTCCAGATTATGCATAGAATGACTCGTAGAAGCAGGTTAACATAGCACCATGATATAGCAGATTCAGCTTAGCAAAACAGCAACAGCAAGTACCCTACTTAACAAGCTTGATGCACTCAGTAAAAGACACAAAAAAATACATGGATTGCACCACTGTGAAGATGGCATGACATAGTTCAAAACATATGTAGGGCTCAAGCTCATAAGATGCACACATCAAATGCAACAAAAATGACAAATCATCAAGTTCTAACAGTTTCAGCAGGTTAACATCATATGACACTTTTGCAACGAAGATTTGGGCATCAAGATGACCTCAAACAAGAATGGCACAATGGAATGAAATGTAGAGCATCTCTCAGCAAACAATTTGACATAATACACGCACAAACCGGAGCAGTATGCAGCAAGTTATGATGCGATGAACATGACAACATTATGCAAAAATATTCGGGGACTTGGTGAAAATTGGACCTCGGGGAAAGTTGGACGGGGCGGACCCGGGACGAGCGGATCCGGGGATGGGGCGGCTGTTTGGATCGGCGGGCTGGTGGATCTGGTCCACCTGACCAGATCCGGCGAGGACGGCGGCGCCGGCGAGAGGCGGCTCGGGCGGCGAGGAGCCGATCGGGAAAGGGAGGCGCGGAAGGCTCGGGCGGCCGCTGGCTCGGGCTGCGCTGGACCCGCGGGCTGCGGTAGCGGTGAGGAGGCCGGAGGCCAGGTGGCGCGGTGTGGTTGGCTGCGGGCGGCGGCGCGAACTCATCCGGTAGGAAACGGACATGTCCGGCGACGGAGGTAGGTGGAGGCTAGGGTTTGGACCCGGGATTTCGGGGGAGAGGGCATATTTATAGGTAGAGGAAGCTAGGAGAGTCCAAATGAGGTGTGGTTTTCGCCCACACGATCGTGATCGAACGACCGAGAGCATGGAGGGGGTTTGGATGAGTTTTGGGCCACTTTGGAAGGGTGTTGGGCTGCAAGACAAAAGAGGCTTTTGCGGCTACCCTGTTAACCGTTGGAGTATCAAACGACCTCCAAATGGCACGAAACTTGACAGGAGGTCTACTGGTGCTATACCAAGGCCGCTTGACAAACCTCGGGCCATTCCGAGAAAGTTTAACACCCGCACACGAAAAGAGGCAAAAGGGGGCGCCGGGGAACATAGGAGTGCCGGATTGCAAAACGGACAACGGGGAAAATGCTCGGATGCATGAGATGAACACGTATGCAAAATGAAATGCACATGATGACATGATATGAAATGCAGATGATGACATGGCAAAATGCAACACGCGAGCACATGACAAGGCAACAATGACGAATAACTGGCGGACACCTGGCGCATCGAATCCGGGGCGTTACAACAAACTCCTTGGTTCAACTCCACAATCTTGTCGGAGGCTCCCAAGTGACACCTAGCCAATCTAGGAGACACCACTCTCCAAGAAATAACAAATGGTGCGTTGATGATGAACTCCTTGCTCTTGTGCTTCAAATGATAGTCTCCCCAACACTCAACTCTCTCTCATAGGATTTGGATCTGGTGGAAAGAGGGTTTGAGTGGAAAGCAACTTGGGGAAGGCTAGAGATCAAGATTCATATGGTAGGAATGGAATATCTTGGCCTCAACACATGATTAGGTAGTTCTCTCTCAGAAATAGGATGCTGGAAGTGTAGGTTAAGTCTGATGGCTCTCTCCACGATTGAAGAGGAGGTGGAGGGGGTATATATAGCCTCCACACAAAATCTAACAGTTACACACAATCTACCAAACTCGGTGGGACCGAATCGTTAAACTCGGTCAGACCGATTTAGCAAATAATGTGACCGTTAGGGTTTTCGGTGGGACCGGAATGCAACTCGGTGGGACCGATTCGGTTAGGGTTAGGGCATAACGTAATCTCGGTAAGACCGATTACACAAACTTCGGTGGGACCGATTTTGGTAATAAGCTTTCGAGAGAGTTGGTCGAGCAAACTCGGTTTGACCGATTATCAAACTTCGGTGGGACCGATTTCGATAATAAGTTAACCAGAGAGTTTGCATTGTAATCTCGGTAGTACCGATTGCTCAAACTCGGTGAGACCGATTTTGATAATGGACATACACAGAGAGATTACAATCCCATCTCGGTGAGACCGAGATCCCTATCGGTGAGACCGATTTGCCTAGGGTTTGTGGGAGTGGCTAAGACATCCAAACTCGGTGGCGCCGGATAGAAAGAATTAGTGGGGCCGA
The DNA here is from genome assembly GCA_021605205.1 of Aegilops longissima. Lineage (NCBI taxonomy): Eukaryota > Viridiplantae > Streptophyta > Magnoliopsida > Poales > Poaceae > Aegilops > Aegilops longissima. The sequence goes on from CM038679.1 coordinate 502,394,853, forward strand.
GTTTGACTTTAGGTTTAGGACAAATGTTTGGAAGTGGGAAAGTAGTTGGGGGTATTTGGAGCATATCACTAAGCACATGAAGCAAGAGGCTCATTAAGCCACACCTCATCCCTCCTTGATAGTATTGGCTTTTCCTATAGGCTCAATGTGATCTTGGATCACTAAAATGTAAAATGAAGAGTCTTGAGCTTGAAGCTTGAGCCAATCCTTTGTCCTTAGCATCTTGAAGGAGCTCCCACATCCTTTAGTCCATACCACTCCATTGTTGAACTTATCTGAAACATACTAGATAAAAGTGTTAGTCCAACAAGAGATATGTTGTCATTAATTACCAAAACCACCTAGGGAGCACTTGTGCTTTCAGTTATTCTCATACCATAGAATGGTATAGGAACGTGGAGAGATTTGGTTGATTTTATATCACTGAATAATATAAAATATTATGAGTGTAGACACTCCACCCCGAGGTTTGTTGCTCCTTCTCGGTCGTCGGGAATCTATGTTCTTCCACTTTTTCATTTAAGACATGAGCTTTGTTCATCCTTTTGCCGACACACGGGACATCTATATGCTTCCATTTTACAAAATCATACTATATGCCTCCATGACACGCGGGACATCTAGCATCAAGGTGGCGTGTCATGCAAGAAAATGGAGATATGCAAGGCGTGAAGTTTAGTCGTGCACTTCGATGGCACCTAGTACTATGAAATATTTTTTCTCCTCGATGGCATGTGAATAGTGCACGTACTCAATGACAGAGCGCGGGATGGTAGCCATGGACATGGTCGGCCCTTTTTGAAGAGAGTACTAATAAATACGTAACTTTGATGTGTCCCGTCAACTCGCAGAACGACGAGAAGCTTGCTTACTACACCTTCTCCCTCGCCAACGCGTGCGCGGTGGCTCGCAGCACAAGGAGAAACTTTTTCTTACAAGCGGTGGACGTGCAACAGTTCATTTGGTGTCAGATTGCCAGAAGTACTACTGTAGTACCATCATTATTGTTCGACTTCCGTAAGAGGAGAAGAGCCAAGCGCAAGGTCACCTACTAACCTAGTACAATACTACTATAGCCAAAGCTGGTCCACCTTTTTAGAGCATGGTTAATTAATATAGGCGGCTCTTGCAGCGGCACATCATTTAGATCAAGTACTCTCTTCATAGGACCAAAGGAAGTGAAATAAAAGTTGGAGTGGATGCTAGATTGCCAATTAAAACATGATTACATAGGAAAGAATCCTATAGCATTCTATCCTATGAATCAAACGACCAATGTAGGAAAATTATGAGGGGGGTCTCTCCAACAGTGTTCCTCGGCTCGCACCTAGCATCATGGTGGTCGAACTTGGAGTCATTCATCTGGTACACGTGGCATCTCAGATCTGGACACAAGGTGACGCGACCTCTCACTTCCTCCGCCATTTGCAGCGGCGCGCCGGTGGAGGACTAGCATACTCCAATATTAGGGTGGCTCTATGTGATGTGGCAACTTCATATACTAACCGGATGCTGGCTATACTACTACGGTACTCACACTCCAAGAAGTGACTCGAAAACCATTCATAAATTGAGTCTATGACACGCATTTACAAATGTACCATTCATTACATACAACAAGTCATCAACACACAACGACAACGATGATACATGTTGGATTATAGATTATTTCCAACAAAATATTCTAGTAAATACTGAAGTTTTCATCACACAACAAATAACAAGCAATGAAATGAACTTCAACTCAACCAATCCTTGGCGTTGGAAACGCTTGCTTTGAACCATAGGTGCTCTGGGAAGGGCCAGCTATTGTCAATATTGAGAGCAACGCAGGACTGATCATCCAGGCTGAAGCGGCATATATCAAGAGCAGGGTAGGGAACCACCGCAATGTCAGAGGTATAGATACAGTTGCTTCTCATAAATGGTAGTAACATTGTGTCAACATCAGCTGGATCTCCTTTAACCATCATTGGATAGTTTGGTCCAAGGAAGAGCGAGTTTTCTCCAAGACTATGAATACTGTACCAGGGAGAAGGTGTTGGCGCTAGCACACTAGTATCCATCCCGAATACCCTGCAACGGGTGTTGGAATAGGTCCGGAGAGGGCAACCATGGGAGACAACATGTGCTCCCTCAGTAGTAACAATCTCAGTGCACTATATACAGACAAGAACAGGTGATCCATCGGAATTAGTTGCCAGCCGCCACTGAGTATATAAGTCCTGCTCGTCCTCATGATCGTGATCATCACCATCGTCATCTCCCCCTTGGTTATAAAAAAATTCAAGTATAGGTGGTGGAATGTTCACAGGACCTTGGAAACACAAGAATAAGGTTAATTAGTAAAGGGAAACTTGCTAACCCGCATGCATGTGGATGAATATAATTACGGTGGAAGACAAATGTACCGAAACTACGAGGATCCCATGCAAAAATAGTGCCACGAATGGTGGAAGCAAACACAAGATCCTCGTATTCAATTGCATCATAGTACTCATCATCCATGTATAGAAACTGATTTTTGAGCAATATCCATGGACGAACCATGGAATCAATAACGACGGTAACAAGCTTGTCGAAGATAGCAACAACTTCATAGTTCTTGGTATTCCAAGAGCGGTTGGGAACTCGACAAATTGCTATCTTCCGTAGACGACAGCCACCATGATCGTATTTGAACGTACGTAGATCATCTGTGCTCAACCTCGGGCACTCGAGATTTTTGGAAGTGGAATCCATCGACGATCGTACACATTCACAAGTTCCCACTGCAATTGTACCCAATATAAACAACCCAATCTCCATTTGCGCCAGCCCAGGCCTTACCCTTAAGCGATGGCATCTTGACATCACACGTATCATTATCAAGCGGCATCAACTTGCACAAGGCGAGGCCTCCGTCGTCCGCGCCCATGCGAATAGGCTTATAGTGAAGAAGATAAGGGAGATCAAACCGCTCCTGGACCCTTGGGTTCCTTGTAATGATGTTATTAGTTGAGTCGAGAATGGTCTTGAATGAACCTGCCATGCTAGCCGAGGTGATGACGTCGCAGCGATCAATGAGTTCCCCCACCACGTCATCTTTCAGATCGGGGCAAGAATAACGGGGCCGTTTCTGGCTTGTTCCCTCCATGGAGAAGACGATCGAACAATGGCAGAAGGAAGGGTGAAGGCAAAAGGAGGAGGGAGGAAGAGCGTGCGACAGCAGTTCCAAATCAAGAGGGAAAGGCGAAGAGTCGATGGACGGTTGCCAGTTTGCCACGGTACACGAAAAGGCGCCCCAGCCTACACGTCCTTTCGGAAATTGTACAAAAGGACTCGCCGTCGTCTCACTGACATGTTGGAACGGGACCACATGTCAACGGAACATGGTGTGTAATTTCTCGTGCAAAATGCGATTTGGCCGCGTTGGCCCGAAGTGCCGCATTATTTCTCGACTTTATTTTTTAATGGCGTGTCGTTCAGTTTTGATGCACGACTAACTGGTACGCAGAGAAAATATAAACTACTCTACCACTACTCCACCTCTAGTACTAGTAGTATAAGAAAGATATATAGGCTGGAGCTTCAGAGCTTTCTTGCTAAGGGCTGCCCACTTGCTTCTCACACTATCACCCTCTCTCCAGATCTAAAAAAGACGGCCTCTCTCTCCCTCCTCACCGGTGGTCACAGATCCGCTGGGGAAGTGTGACACTCCAAATTTTTTTCTTTGGTTTTCTTCAAAACTTTGTTGGATTTGAAGGAGGTCACCAAAACCCTTCCAAAAATCTCTATCAAAAGCTTTTTCCCTCTGGCAAATATTTTACTTTTGCATCTCCTTCAACTCTGGTGTTTGTTTTTTTTTAATTTTTCCTCTGATTGCTCTCTCCTCAAGGATTCTAGAAAAATCTTTGAAGTTTATTTTTCTTTCAAAAAGAAACTCTAGGAGTTTTTCATCCTCTCCCATATTTGAGATCATTTATGGTTTGGCCATACACCACATGGCAAAATCTTCCCAAATATGTCTCCTTCCACCTTGGGCAATCCAAACATTCTGTCTCTACTAGCTCAACCCTCTTCTGAATTTTTATTTCATTTAATTTTCTCCCAAAATCTTTTCTGTCTATTATTTTGAGCCTAGGTAATTTGCAAAGCAAGTACCTTAATGCATTTGAATTTTGACCTCAAACCAACTCCCTTGGATAGTCCTTGGTACCCACAACCTAGAACTATCAAGATCCACTCCTCTCTGTTCAAAATTTCAAATTATAGTCTCGCAAGTTTGGACCAGATTTGCCAAATTTGGTGAAATTCATATCTACACTACTCCAAAAATTCCACAAATATTCAGGCAGCCTCTAGATGCAATGAGAGGCCCCCCACCAAAAACCAGCTCAAGGAAAAATCCTACATGCCTAGATCATTCTGTCAACACCTTGCATGCACCGCTTCGCTTCATTTTCGCTAAGTTCGAGTTTCAGATGTCGATCTTCGTCAGAAAGTTCAGTCACATGCTCACAATGCACTTGGCACGTTGCTCACGGCCTAGCTTGCTTGTCCGGAGCCTCACACGCGTGCTTGGCGTGTTCCTGGCATCGATGGCACCCTGGCCCGCCTGCGCCGGCGTGTCTCGTGGCGGCCGAACCACCGTAGCAGCCGATCGAGCAGAACGGCGGCATAACGCCGTTCGGCGCCGCCCAAACCCCCGGTGGCTCAGCGTGGCCATTTCGCCAACAAGACGCATGCAGCACCGTCGCCGTGGCGTGCACGCCTGAGCGCTCCTCGCCGCCGACAGGGCGCGCCGCCCGTTCGTCGAGCTCCCCTAAGCAACCAAATCCCGACGCAGTTAGCACCTAAACGGAACCAGGAAACACCCACGACGACGCTCAACCTATGAACCCTCCCGTGCAACCACAACGCCGCCGTAATTACCTCGTCGGAGAACCCCGTTCTCGGCAACCGCCTCGGGGCGGCTATATATAGCACCCCGAGCTTGCTCTCGCCCCCGCACACCTCCTCTACCCCTCCAGACCCCGCCAAGTCCCTGGAAGGGCCACGAGGAGCTCTCCTTCCCTGACTCCGGCCACTTCGTTCTGCCTCGGCCTCCACCTTGATTCACTGCGGTGAGGCCATCTCCGGCGCCCAAACCTCGTCCGTAGCCTTCTCTTACACCTAGTGCTCTAACCCCCACCTCAATTCGATCCTTGCAGCCCTCCTTGGCGAGATCCATCAACGCCCAAACCACCGTCCGCCGGAGTTGAGACCGCCGTCAACGTGGTGCTCATCGGCGACCAACTCCACCACCCACCGGTGCGGAAGGACATGGTGAGCACGTTGGTAACCTCCGATCCTCCTGCCTCATCAGAGATCGCCATGATCACCGCGCCCTCGGGCGCCAAATCTCTGCTTTCGTTTTCAAACCCGACGGGTGGGTCCTCCCCGTCAGCTTTTTCCTCTTTTTGAATCGTTTTCTGGAAATGCCTTCGGGCAAAATACGTCTTCCCCACTGGACTAATGTATTCGAGACTGAAGTGTTTTCTGTTTTTATAAAGAAAACCCTGGGAAGTTTCTGTTTCATTACAGAAAGGTCCTTGGACTAAAACGCTAATAACTTTTAAATAGAAGAGTATTTTTGATTGATTCTTTTTCTGTCCTCTATGAAACTTTGTCTAGTTTTTTATCAGATTTATTTGAAAAATATTTGAAGTAATTTTTGTGCACCTCACGGTATTTATGTTAGCGCGTATGTTTTCTTTATACCGTAGATACCGAAGGAGGTGACGGAACCGCGAACTTCACCGAGCTAGGCTCCGACTACTCTGAACCAGGCAAGCATGTTTGAACTTTTGATATGATGAGTGTTCTGGCAGGTTTGCATTAAGTAGTTTCATGGCATGTTTGTGAGCATACCGATGAATGTTATTTTCATGCAAAGTTGAGGCAAGTGAGTTCGATAATCCATACGTGTTGGATTGAATGTGCATGGCCATGTGTTGGCATGAGGATGGGTAAGATGGCAGTGTTGTAGCATGCCAAGATTATGCCATACTATTTGACTTCATGTCAACCCGTATCGATTCGGTTCCCATCCATTTCCTTCCCGTACTACCACATGTTTTCCGTAAGGGATATGGCTTAGTAAGTTGCAAACCGCGTTCTGGTACACACCAAATGGAGAGGCCGTGATGATGGTTCCATGGCCCTGGATTAAAGCCAGTCATCCGGTCAGGGGGCATGGGTGTTTCCGGTTGGGACCGAGAGGGGAGCACCCCTTAGAGCGCGCGGATATAAATTTGATCCCATGCTATTCGTTATTGTGATCTCCCCGTCTCAAAAGTTTTTCTTGGACGATGTCTAGGGTGATTCCTGGCATCGTGAGGTAGGATGGGTGTGTACTGGTTAGCTATGTTTCTTCCGAAATACCATAAACGGAACTAGTCCTTCAGGACTACGGAAATACGTTGGCTGTGGGTAATTTTAGTACAAACTCTGCAGAGTCATAAATCCTCGAATCATCTTATCCATATCTAAGTTCTGTATTATCTTATGCTGACAAGTGTCAGTTTTGGTGACAGATACTCCGGTGAATCACATGAGTACTAAGTCCAGTTGAAAGTTTATTCCTGTGGATGGACTGACCCGTTTATATTCATGTGTTGAATATTTATTATGAGTGCTATATCTTTGTGATGAAAGCCCTTTACGTGATGTCGCTCGGACGTCCGATCGCGGCATTGCTGTTACTTATTTTTATTATAAGCCCTTTCGTGATGTCGCCGACGTCCGATCGCTGCATTGCTGTTACTTATTTTATTATAAGCCCTTTCTATGATGTCGCCAGACGTCCGATCATGCACGCATGCATTTTATTTCAATATAAGCCCTTTATGTGGTGTCGCTCGACGCTCGATCGTGGCAATATTTTGTTTATTTATTCACCCTTTGAGGCGCCGCCGGCACAATTCGATCGGTTTTGAGTTTGTCTCTTTGGGTTTTCGAGCGGACTACCGCCGACTCCCATTTTAATTATTTTTCTATACTGCTTTAATGGAGCATTGTTAAGATTAACTATGTCGCATTCATGCATTCATTTGTTATATCTTTTGTCCGAACTGTCTTGCAGTACTTTCATAGTGCTCACCGGCTTGTTGATTTGGCCAGATCTTGTGAAAGCGATCTCATGGATGAAGAGTTCGATAGCGAGTCCGACGCCTAGAGGAATCCAGTCCATTCTCGTGTGACCCTGGATTAGTCCTTGTGAAATATCCGCTTCGCTACCCAAATAAATTCATCGAGCCTCACCTCGGCGCCGATGAGCCGCCAATGCAAGAGACTTATTAACCACCCCATCGTGTTATTCCACCAACCACGCATACTCCAAGTCAGTAGTATTTCCACCCCACACCTTGTGCCATATCCGCCATCATGTATAATTATTGGCGTGTTGTAATAATTGGTTGGGCATCTTTAGTCCGACCCCTGTAATATTGTAATGCTACTGGCTTCTTGTATCAAAGTTTTGTCTACCGATATGTAGGATTTATCCTCATATTGGATTTCATAGGTCGGTTGTTCAATAAATATTTTTATTGAAAATCCGGTCGTGACAGGAAGAAAAGGACGTGCAGCGTTGACGCACTCGTCGTCGGCGAGCAAGGTCACGCACTGACGACAAGGCCGTCCTCTCAGACCTAGCGCCCGCGTGGGATGGCCTCCGTCCCCAAGCTCGCTGCCGTAGTGCGTGCAGAGGACGACGACCACGAGCGAAGCCACTTCCCGCCGATCCTCAGGTATGCTACCTCTTTTCAAACCATACCCTTGTTCTATTGCCCCATCTGCCACGTCGCTGCATGTGGATCATTTTCCACTCCACCATCTTCCCGATTTGCTATCCTCTGCTCTGCTGGTCACGCAGACGAAAACCTTAATTTGCACTATTAAAGGAAACCCTACTTCATGTAGACTAATCCATGTCTGGGTTGAACAAGGAAAGGAAGGGAGACTGTACTGTCCAAGAGAGTAGGCATCGAACCCGCATCTAGGTTGAAAAGGGGAAAATCAGTAGCTAAGGAACGAGTCTCGTGTCTCTTGGTTGAAGAAGGGTAGAAAGGCATGGCAACGCAATAGAGAATGACCAGGTCGATCGGTTTGTTGTCCTCACATAGGAAAAAGGTGGCTAAAGAGAACAAAATGGGACGAATCCACATATGCTGCCTGAATATTTGTTGCTCGGGCAACCATACCTCCCTCACCACTCTATGCGTCCGTGGAGGTACATCGTCTTTGCGCCTGCTTGTCCTAATGGGCCTCCCATGCTCTTATTGTCACTTTTTGTTGTTAGTATAACGCCAGTCAAGTCAAGCAATGCTACTGCTAAAGTGATGCCACATTTAACTAATGCCGCACTCAGTCTAATGCCACCGATAAATTTAAGAAATGCCATTTAATGTCACTGGATTATTTCAGGGTTAACTGTTGATTGTGGATGTATTAAAGATTTTTCAGCTAAGGCATTCTAATGCTGTTGCATAGCCAGTATACCAACGATGAAACTTGTTACTACCTTCAGATTTTTGCACTGTTAATGCTTATGGGTTACATACCTCACTTTCACGAGATAAGTTAATTTTTTTGTACAGTGTCACAAAAATGCCAAGGCGCTGATGTCATTTTATTTTGGTTAAACTGCACAAAATATTATGAAGACAAGAGGAAAGGTCAAGAGTGGGCACCTCCTCCTCCGGCTGTTCTCTTGATTCGTTCGATCAAGTTTGTATGTTTGATCGATTATCAAGATTGGGATAGCAATTTTTAAGGTCCCCCCGAGTTCGAAATGATATTTACCTTGGAGGTACATGGTTTGCAATTTTTTATACTGTCATTAGTTAATAATGCTAGTTACCTTCAGACTTCTGTATTTGGTTTAATGCTCATTTGTGAGTCTATGCTTCAACTAGTGCCACTTTTATAGTAATCACACTTTCAATATCTATGCAAACAGGGATGCTCGATTTTAGTGGAACTGCACAAAAAGTCCAACTGGTTCAACATTAGGAGCATGTTTTCTTCCAAACCTTTATATCCAATTGGTGGCACTATGAGCTGTTCATTATGAAGGTACATGGTTTGCCACTATCTTGCTACTCTTTTTGTACTGTCATTAGATAGTAATACTAGTGGTTTGCATGTGAATTTATTGGTAGGGTGGACCTACATTGGAGGTGCAGGACATGATTCAATGATTGGATGCTCAATTTCGGTTGTATCGATTTCACCTCTTCCATCATTGCGAACATGGATATCCTTGGTCTGATGAAGAATAGGCGCTATATTTCTGCTCTGAACCAGCAAATCAATTTAGTATGAAATTGTCCAGGGCAAAACATGACTGTACCAAATTGTCCAGTGCAAAACATGATAGATGCTAAGCGGAAGAGACATGTTTAAACCGAAAATACAAGGTGGGTATATGTTTACTAGCTGCTTGATATTTGTGCAGACAGAGATGTCTGCCCGTTGCTATTTGGCAAACACATAAAGTGACCGCAATTTTGTTGAACTGCACAAGCGAATAGTATAGTCACTGCATGCGGTGCCATTTGAAAATAGACACAGAAAGATTGGATAGTCACTTCATGGACTGCAGAAAAGTAATCTTGTACTATTTATTGGCCAACACTAGGTGCTTCATTGCTTTGGTCCGACTATACAATGGGCATCATTTTGCCTAAGTTAAAGTTTGTATTCCGAAAATAGTCTCGCCGTGTGATCGAGAGAAGACCAAATCATATTCCAGTGGATGTTCCTCCATCATGTGTGGTTCATTCTCATGGTTCCAGATGTTGGTGAAACCACTTACGTTTGCAAGAGGAATTGTAGACTTCACAAACAAATTTGTCTTTCACCAGATCTTGAATGTTGGCCAAGAGAAGCATCCATGTTAGTAGGAAGAACAGATGTTTTTTCTAGATCTTTGCTTTTGGAGCTACATATTTTTATATGATCTGTGAATCATTGAGATGCATTAACATGTTGATCTTATGTATGGGAATCGTACTAGTTGGTTTTAGTTGCGAGGCAAGATCCGAAGTGGCTGATCATTCCTTTTGGAGCTACATATTTGTATATGATCTGTGAATCATTGAGATGCATTAACAGTTCCTTATTTTTGTTCGCTCAGTGTTTACAAGTTACTGATCGATCACTAGCTAGCCTACTAATGCGCTCCTGGCAGTTTTAGTTGCGACGCAAGATCCGAAGTGGCAGTTTTTTGAATAAAAATGCCTACCTCTGAAGAAACTGACAAGCTGCTCTGAAGAAAATGCCATGCGAATCTGAAGAAACTGCCAGTGAAAACGTTCGCAAATGCCTTATCTCCCAGCTAAAGTTCCTCAACTAATGCGATCGTACACATACACCATCCGACCTACTCGATCCTACACGTACACTATCCGACCTACTCGATCCTACACAGATAAATAGTGGATAGTGGATCATGCACGTACTACCCCCTTTCCGGTTTGCAGGGCTTAATTTAAGAAACGACCTACTCGACCCTACACGAATAAATAGCGGATCACACACGTACTAGTACCTCCTTTCCGGTTTGTAGGGCTTAATTCAAAAATCTCACCAACCAAGGTACTCTCTCCGTCCGGGTTTATTAGTCCCGTAAGCCAAAGTAGCAAGACCAAGGCACGACAATAATTAACTGCATGCAGAAGTTTAAGCCTAATTAGTTCCAGCAATTTAAGTGGCTGCATGCGTGCCCTCGGCTGCGACTCATTGCATGCTGCTCTGCGTACTGGTTGCGAGCGATTCTGAGTGCCTGCATGCAGCCGGCCGTAATTAAGGCAGATAACTGATGCGAAAAAAATGCGCTTTAATTGTTGCGGGCCTTTTAAATCCGTGGAATCATTATTGACAAGGAGGGAGATGATTCGAGTGCACTCATTTGACCGTCATGCCGGTGTGTGACCCAGCATGAATGGGACGGGACGACACAGTCATAATTTCAGTTTCTCTAGTTTTCCACAACAAGCTGGCCCGCTAAGCCATGCCTGCTTATGCATTGAATTCCGATGACCGTCGCGCTACCTTCCGCCTATAAGTATTGTTTCCCGGCCTTCTCCGGTGGCACCGTGACCCAACTCGCTCTATACTCATAAGCCCCCACCGACCCGACGTTGCTCGCCACTTATCCTCGCTCTTGCCACGTCCGCCATGCCCCCGCCCGTCCGCGATAGACGAGGCCGGAGGCGGTCACCGCCGGAACTAGTGTTCGATTTTTCACCAGAAGGCAGACGGAGGGAGGAGGCATTCTATCGGTCTTTAGATGGCAATGCAGAGATTGAGGACTTGTTGGAGCGCGACCGCCTGGCAGAGGAGCAGGAGTTGTTGGAGCACGACCGCTTGGCGGAGGAGCAGCGTATCGCCGATTTGCACCGCCAGCGGGACATGGAGAAACAGCGCACCGATGCTCTGAGTCGCGAGCAGAGCGCCCGAATCGGGCCGACTACGTGGAGGCCGCACTCAAAAATAGCCCCGAGGCTGTCTCGCGCACGCACGCTGTCATGACGCCGATTTTTACTACCAGCTCGTCAAGTGGGTTTCCCACTTAGAAGCCGAAGCTTCGGTGGACCACGCCGGCATGGAAAGGGCCAACGCGCACGAGCAACACGCCCTATTTCACCTCTGGAAAGTCCGAGGCGAGGCGGAGGACGCCAGTGCCGGCGTTTAGCGTGTACCGCAGATGGCGGCCGGCATCGTCTAGTTAGCTAGGAGTAAGTTAGTACTTGTACGCTACTAGAGTATTTGTGGGAGTAGATAGTTAACTTGGCTATGATGGTTGTCAACATGGAAGTTCAAGACTTATATGTGGATCGGACACATTACTTTGCTCAATGTTGAACTTTTCATTTGAACGTATGGAATGGGCTGTTATTTTTTTAAATGGCTTGTATATGTCCTCCACGGGTTTAGAGGTTGACTTGTGGGCCTACCAAGTTGACGCGTACACAATGAGGAGATGATTGTACGTGGACAGGATGACAACAAGGACCCGCCAAGGTCATGGCAGTACGCAAGCAAGTGCCTCCTTATTTCAAGCCAATAAAATGGCTCCTCCTAATGGATTTCGACATCTGGATCCCATGCCATTGTCAACGAGTCAATAAACGAGAGAATTGCACAACGAACGGCCGACACGAGGGACCCAAAGAGCTCGCCCAGCTTATTTTTGTTTTGGATTAATTTGATAAATGCTACTCCAAATCTGGTGTTTCAGAAATGCCACTGCAATTTCCAAAATTTGAAAATGCCATTTCATGCCATTTCCAAATGGCATTTTTCAAGTCCGGAGTGGCGTTTTCAAAGTTTGCAAATTGTAGTATGCTTTTCAAAGTTTGCAAAAATTGCAATGGCATTTTTCAAAGTTTGGAAATTGTAGTGGAATTTTTATGAATCGTCATAATTGGAGTGGCATTTATCTAATTTGTTTTTGAGACGGAAGCAGGGTGTCAACTGGGCTGTGCGGGGCACTCTGGCCTGTCTAGACAGCCTTCTCTTTTATGTTACCACAGACCAGCCCAGTAGTTTTTTTCTTTCTACAAATGGCTAGCCCAGTTTTTTTGTGATTTGTCAAGTAAGTCGCTTTGTCAGGCCTGTTGGGCTGCAAATCTTTCAAGATGAGAAGAGCTTCATTCGGTTGGCCGAGAAAATGGCATTGTTTTTATGCGTGAACAATTCGTTGGATTTCAAATTAGTTTGAATGTGACTCGAAATTTCGGGATTAAAAATAGTTCGGACTGCACCGAAATATGCAAAATTTCGTATAAATTTTTAACCGTGGCCACAATATGGGCTATAATGCTAACAAAAAGAATATGGGCTCCAAAAAAACCTTAAGAATTAGAAAATGGGCTGTAAATTATTAGAAATAATGGCAGATGGGATGTATGCTGTTTTCCACAGATTTGAGGCTTTTCTAAAAAGGTTGACGACAGCAAAGGATCGTTGGATGTCCATCCAACGGCCGTCGTGCTTCTTCAATCTCTACTCTTCCTGCTCGAGCTGCTCAAACAAGCGCCGGCGGACTGCGTGCTCCCTCCTCCCCGTGACCGGTTGTGCTGTCGCGCAGGCCTCACCATCCCATCGTACTCCCATCGCTGGCCTAGCCATCCCTCTACTCGCCCACACCTGCTGTTATTCTCCAGCGACCGCAGACGAACCAGTAAACCCTCGTACAGTTGTACTCCCCTCCGCGTGGGAAACAACTGCCGAGTCTTCCCTGGCTCCATGTCGTTCCCTTCCTAGGCCTCGCCGTCATGCACCGCCCTGGTGCTCTCGGCACGGCCTGGTCAACGTGGTCAACGACTAACATGCATCTGAAGTGGACTGTACATGGAGAGGCTGATAGCTGGGTCCACGGTCGCACACAAGGAAATTGCCTCCTTATTACGCGCAAAATAATGATTCCTCCACCTGACATCTGGGACCCATCGAAAGTGCCTCTGTATTTCACAAAAAAAATATTACCGCCGCTGACAGCTCGGACCCACCAGCTATATCTTCGCACGCAAGGAAGTGCCTACTTATTACGCACACACAAATGAATACTCCCACTTCTAGCTGGGACCCGGTATAGTGGGAGGCTGACTTGTAGGCCTACTAAGTTGATGGGGACGGAGGGCTTTGTCAACTTAGTCAATATGCACGATTCTAGCTCCAGTGACCGTACGATGTCCATCCAACGGCCGTAGTGCTTCTTCAACCTCTGGTCTTCTTGCTCCAGCCGCCCAAACTAGCGCCGGTCATGCCTCGTGCTCCGCCTCCGTGGCCGGGTGCGATGCCGCGAGGCCTCACCGCCTCTACTACTCCCATCGCTGGCCAGGCCATCCCTCTACTCACCCACACCCCCTGTTATTCTACGGCGGCGGCAGCCTCACATCACAGCAAACCAGTGAACCCTCATACTCCTCTACGCATGGGCATCCACTGCCGCGTCTTCCCCGGCTCCGCGTCGTCCCCTTCCTAGACCTCGCGATCGTCCATCGCCCTGGTGCTCTCGGCGCGGCGTGGTCAATGTGGTCAAGGAACGGCTTCCATTGGACGTGGACTGTACGTGGAGAGGCTGACAGTTGGGTCCACGGCTGTAGCAAGGAAGTGCCTCCTTATTACGCAAAAAATAATGATTCCTCCACCTGACAGCAGGGACCCACCGGACGGGCAACCATATTTCACGAAAAAAACGTTTCCCCCCTGACTGCTGGGACCTACCAGCTACATCTTCGCACGCAAGGAAGTGATTCCGGGCAACAAAAAAAACGATTCGCCCCCCTGACTGCTGGGACCCACCAGCTACATCTTCGCACGCAAGGAAGTGCCTGACAGTCGGGACCCACCTGGTCGAAGCGTACGTAACGTTGTCATTCTGGTCGCGAACGTGTACATACATACTGGTCGATGTAGAGGCGCGCATGTAGCATGTACACGTACGTACAACGGCCAGTGTGCAAGAAAGAAAATACGGCCACATACGTACATACGGGCGGGGTCTCGAACGCCTACTCGCGCATACGTACGGCCAGGGCTCGTGTACATGGCTGGGTCGGAACGGAGAAACAACATCGTCGTCGTGTTCATGGGGAGCCAACCGGCTGGTTCAGAACGGAATGCATCGTCGTGTTCGTCGGGAGGGCTTGGATGGAACAGCCGATGGAAACGAGGCCTGGCGTACCACAGAATGGAGGAAACGGCCTTGTGTTTGACCGGCCACGTTCGAAACGGGATCCTGTTCATCGGGAGGGTCTGGCGTATTGCAAAACGGAGGAAACGGACTTGTGTTGGACCTCCTACGGTCGAAATGGGGTCCTGTTGATCGGGAAGGGTGTGGTGTACCGCAAAATGGAGGAAACGGACTTGTGTTGGAGCGCTATGGTCGAAACAGTGGTCCTGTTCATCGGGAGGGGTGTGGCGTACCGCAAAACGGGACTCCACGGGATACTGTTCATCTCCACCGTCGAACCCTCCACCTCCACGGCTCATCGCTCATCCATGTCGACCTCCTCCAGCCTACACCGCGATCGCTCATCCACGGCTCCTGCTCATCCAGCCTCCACCACGCTTACTCCACCGCCATCGCTCAACCAGCCCTCTCCACGGGCTTCGCTCAACCACCCTCCACGGGTTACCGCTCATCCAGCCCTCCACCATCTACTGCTCATCCAGCCCTCCATGGGGTCGCCCTGCTCATCCAGCCCTCCACGGGTCCTGTTCATCCAGCCCCAACCGCTCGACCGATCGGGGTCCTGTTCATCTAGAGGCAACACCACGGGTCCTGTTCATCCACCCCACACGGAACTGCTCATCCAAACCCCCCAGCAATGCTCACTGTTCATCCAGAGGCAGCATCGATCGGCTTCAGTTAGCAGCAGTAGCGGAGGAATCACTCGGGTTCAGTAACGTAGCTAGTGCAATCGCTCGGGTACAGTTAGAGCCCAACGCCTCGCACACACACACGCGTACGTGTACGAGAGAAACGTGCATCGCTCGGCCCGCGACCACCCACCGTAACCGGGAACTCCCCGAAATTTTCCCCGCCCTCTCTTCTACCATGGTTTTTTCCGTCATGGACGGCCCAAAGAATGTCATGCAGCTGCGTCTCTGGCCCGCCCAGGACGAAAAGCCCATTTTCTGTCATGATTTTTTGTCATAGAAGTAGGAGGCCACCACATCTATGATGATACCGGGTTTTGTCGCAGTTATGGTCATAGAAGTGTCATAAGTATGATAGAAAAAAAATTCATTCGACCCAAAATGTCACGGATGTGTCTTTTTTTTGTAGTGCAATGATCATTATATAGGCATCATGTCCAAGATTAGTGGACCGACTCCTGCCTGCATCTACTACTATTACTCCACACATCGACCGCTATCCAGCATGCATCTAGTGTATTAAGTTCATGGAGAAACGGAGTAATGCAATAAGAACGATGACATGATGTAGACAAGATCTATTTATGTAGAAATAGACCCCATCTTGTTATCCTTAATAGCAACGATACATACGTGTCGGTTCCCCTTCTGTCACTGGGATCAAGCACCGTAAGATCGAACCCATCACAAAGCACCTCTTCCCATTGCAAGACAAATAGATCAAGTTGGCCAAACAAAACCCAAACATCGGAGAAGAAATACGAGGCTATAAGCAATCATGCATATAAGAGATCAAAGAAGACTCAAATAACTTTCATGGATAAAAAGATAGATCCGATCATAAACTCAAAGTTCATCGGATCCCAACAAACACACCGCAAAAAGAGTTACATCATATGGATCTCCAAGAGACCATTGTATTGAGAATCAAAAGAGAGAGAGGAAGCCATCTAGCTACTAACTATAGACCCGTAGGTCTACAAAGAACTACTCACGCATCATCGTAGAAGCACCAATGGACATGATGAACCCCTCCGTGATGGTGTCAAGATTGGATCTGGTGGTTCTGGAACTTGCGGCGGCTGGAATTCATTTTTGTCGACTCCCCTAGGGTTTCTGTAACATTGGGGTATTTATAGAGTAAAGAGACGGTTCGGGAGGCAACCAAGGTGGGCACAACCCACCAGGGCGCGCCTGGGCCTCCAGGCGCGCCCTGGTGGGTTGTGATCCCCTCAGAGCACCCCCAAGGTGCTTCTTCGGCCCACTGGATGTCTTCTGGACCAAAACAACCCACAAAAAGTTTCACTGCGTTTTGACTCTGTTTGGTATTGATTTCTTGCGAATTAAAAAACATGCAATAATAGCAACTGGCACTTGGCACTATGTCAATAGGTTAGTACAAAAAAATGATATAAAACAATTATAAAACATCCAAGAATGATAATATAATAGCATGGAACAATAAAAAATTATAGATTCGTTGGAGACGTATCAGCATCCCCAAGCTTAATTCCTGCTCGTCCTCGAGTAGGTAAATGATAAAAACAGAACTTTTGATGTGGAATGCTGCCTAACATGCTCATCTCCTATTCTTTTCTTTGTAGCATTGACATTTGGACTTTTATATGGTTCAAAGCAATAGTCTAGTTTTGACATGAGGACTTTAGTACTCAAGCATACCAACAAGCAACCATGTCTTTCAAAATATCAATGCTAAAATAATTTATCCCTAGCCCATCATGCTCAATCATTGATCCATTCATGAAACACACTCGCATATTAGCTACACCCAATGCTCAAGTACGATCATAGTGCTCCTTAGTTGGTGCTTTATAAGAGAAGATGGAGACTCAAATAAAAAAATGCATAAAGTAAAAGAAAGGCCCTTCGCGGAGGGAAGTAGCGATTTGTAGAGGTGCCAGAGCTCAAAGAGAAAAAGATAGAGATAAAAACATTTTGGGAGGCATGCTTTTCCTGTCAACGAGAACCATCGAGTAGTTCCCAATACTTCACATGCTAGATATATCATAGGCGGTTCCCAGACAGAAATTAAAGTTTATTCCTTTTTCAACCATACTTTCACTTTCCATGGCTAGCCGTATCCACGGGTGCCTTCCATACCAACACTTTCCAAGGAATTTATTATTTGACAACATAAAGTAAATTCATTTTTCATTTCGGGATTGGGTATCCCTAATACCTTTACCTTACTCTTGTGCAATGACAAGTGAATAAACACTCATCGTGAGAATAACATATCTAGCATGGAAATATATTAGCCACCCCCTACCGGTTCATGAGAGGTACGAGCACACAAAATATAAATTTATTTTGAAAAACTAGAGATGGCACATACAAATTTACTTAGAACGGCAAAATAATACCGCATATAGGTAGGTATGGTGGACTCATGTGGCAAAACTGGTTTAAAGGATTTTGGATGCACAAGTAGTGATCATACTTAGTGCAAAAATGAAGGCTAGCAAAAAATTGAGAAGTGACCAACCAAGAAACGAATAATCTCATAAGCGAGCATTGAGCATAATTAACACCAAATAATGCACCACAAGTAGGATGTAATTTCATTGCATAACTATTGACTTTTGTGCTTGCATAGGGAATCACAAACCTTAACACCAATATTCTTACTAAAGCATAATTACTCATCAACATGACTCATATATCACATCATCATATCTCAAAACTATTACAAGGAATCAAGTTTATTTTGTCCAATGATATTCATGAAAGATTTTATTATATCCTTCTTGGATATCTATAACTTTGTAACTAATTTTCATGTGTTGTTTTGATAAGCTCAAACAAATATAAGTGAAGATCATGAGCATAATATTTCTTTCTCTCAAATTAATTTAAGTAAAGCAAGAGAGAATTTCTTCAAAAAATTACTAACTCTCAAATAAATATAAGTGAAGCAAGAGAGCATTTCTTCAAAAATACTAAAGCACACCATGCTCAAAAAGATATAAGTGGAGCACTAGAGCAATTCCATAGCTCATAAAGATTTAAGTGAAGTATAAAGAGCAATTCTAACAAGTCATGGCATAATTTTGGCTCTCTCAAATAGGTGTGTCCAGCAAGGATTCAAGACTTAAAACAAAACGGAAACAAGTAAAGACTCATATCATACAAGACGCTCCAAGCAAAACTCATAATATGTGACGAATAAAAATATAGCTTCGAGTAAAATACCGATCGTCGTTGGAAGAAAGAGGGGATGCCACTTGGGCATCCCCAAGCTTAGTTGCTTGCTTCTCTTTGGATAATAGCTTGGGATTCCATGGGCATCCCCAAGCTTAGGCTCTTCTTACTCCTTATTCCTTCATCCATCATAACATCACCCAAAACTTGATAACTTCAATCACACAAAACTCAACAAAACCTTCGTGAGATCCGTTAGTATAAGAAAGCAAATCACTACTATAAGTACTGTTGCAACCCATTCATATTTTATTCTTGAACTATATCTGCTGTATTCCAACTTTTCTATGGCAAAAACTCTTCAAAGAAAACCATATAATCATCAAAACAAGCCCACAACGCAAAGAAAACATAATCTGTCAAAAGCAGAACAGTCTGTAGCAATCTGGATTTTTCGAATACTTCTGTAACTCCAAAAATTCTGGAAAATTAGGACAACTTGAGAAATTTGTATATCAATCTACTGTAAAAATTCAGAATTATTCGTCGCTTCTGTGATTTTTAAAAATTGTATCTCTGGACGCAAAAGTTTCTGTTTTTTAGCAAGATCAAAACAACTATCACCCAAGAAGATACTAAAGGCTTTGCTTGGCACAAACACTAATTAAAACACATTCATAACAATAGCATAATTGTGCAACACTCAAGAACAGAAAGCAAAATACAAAAATAAATTTTATTCATTGGGTTGCCTCCCAACAAGCGCTATCGTTTTACGCCCCTAGCTAGGCATAAAGCAAGGACCTAAGTTCTGTCATCCTTCTCCTTAATTTCCTTAGGGGTGTTTTGTCATGAGGTTTTGTAAATACAAAATAAAACATGTTATCCATAGAAACTTTAGCACTATTAAGTTGCTTATCATCATAACCCCTTTGATTTCCGGCAACAATCCAAGAGCAATATTGATTAACATTATTGAAAACTTGTTGGATTATATCTAAAATATGGGGACATCCTTTTTAAGATTCCCTCAAAGATTTGATTATCCCCAAGCAAATGTCTTGACGCATAATCACTATTGTAAAGAATTTCATCTATCACTGGTTTTTCACGATTCATGCCATACAAATCAAAGATTTCCCTAGCTTCCCGTATTATGTGGTCAAATTCATTCATAAGAACAAGAGTGGCCAACTTTTTAGCCTTGGGATTCTTTATAACGTGAAGCTAAAAAAATCTTTACAAAGTAGGATGGGTATGGATAAATTTACTCTCAAGTTTCAGAACTAGCGCTGAAATAGCTTACGCACAGGATCTAGTCTTTCTAAGTATAGGAATATCATCAAGACATAAATTTCCAACACAATTAAAAAATTCTTGGATACGTTCTTTTCCCATAACATTCCCTTGCCCCAAAATAAAAGTTTTAGCATCCAGATTGTTCGTACGTCCAATTTTAGGAGTTAGGCCCTCATCTGACGTTGCCATACCGAAATCACTCATGATTGCAAGCAAAGGATAGATCTGACGAGAAAACGATGAACGAAAAAGAGGGCGAATAAAATGACAATTTTTTGTGAAGTGGGGGAGAGGAAAACGAGAGGCAAATGGAAAATAATATAAATTGCAAGGAGATGAGATTTGTGATTAGGAACCTGGTAGATATTGATGATGTCTCCCCGGCAACGGCACCGGAAATTCCTTTTAATGTCTGCTAGAACTACGTCGGTATTTTCCTCAGTGATGAGACCAAGGTTATCGAACCAGTAGGAGAATCACGCAACAATACGTGAACAACGCCTACACACAAATAACAAATACTCGCAACCCGACATGTCAAAGGGGCTGTCAATCCCTTTCGGGCAACAGCGCCAGAAATTGGCAAACAGACGTGAGAGAGTTGTAATAATTTGATAGATAGATCTCGTGGGAACGCGAGATAAAATAAATTGCAGCAAGGTATTTTTGTATTTTTGGTTTAATAGATCTGAAATCAAAGCAAATAAAATAGATCGCAAAGGCAAATATAATAAGGAAGAGACCCGGGGGGTGTAGATTTCACTAGTGGCTTCTCTCGAGAAAAATAGCAAATGGTGGGTAAACGAATTACTGTTGGGAAATTGATAAAACTTCAAATAATCATGACGATATCCAGGCAATGATCATTGTATAGGCATCACGTCCAAGATTAGTAGACCGACTCCTGCCTGCATCTACTACTATTACTCCACACATCGACTGCTATCCAGTATGCATCTAGTGTATTGATAACCCACAAGTATAGGGGATTGCAACAGTTTTCGAGGGTAGAGTATTCAACCCAAATTTATTGATTCGACACAAGGGGAGCCAAAAAATATTCTCATGTATTCGCAGTTGAGTAGTAAATTCAACCACACCTGAAAGACTTAATATCTGCAGCAAAATATTTAGTACCAAAGTAGTATGGAAGTAACGGTAACGGTGGCAAAAGTAACAGTAGCAGTTTTGTAGTAATCGTAACAGTGGCAACGGAAAAGTAACTAAGCAAAGATCAATATGTGAAAAGCTCGTATGCAATGGATCAATGATGGATAATTATGTCGGATGCGATTCCTCATGCAACAGTTATAACATAGGGTGACACATAACTAGCTCCAGTTCATCAATGTAATGTAGGCATGTATTCCGAATATAGTCATACGTTCTTATGGAAAAGAAATTGCATGACATCTTTTGTCCTACCCTCCCATGGCAGCGGGGTCCTATTGGAAACTAAGGGATATTAAGGCCTCCTTTTAATAGAGTACCGGACCAAAGCATTAACACTTAGTGAATACATGAACTCCTCAAACTACGGTCATCACCGGGAGTGGTCCCGATTATTGTCACTTCGGGGTTGCCGGATCATAACACATAGTTGGTGACTATTGACTTGCAAGATAGGATCAAGAACTCACATATATTCATGAAAACATAATAGGTTCAGATCTGAAATCATGGCACTCGGGCCCTAGTGACAAGCATTAAGCATA